>CM056380.1:37035632-37702612 GCA_029718625.1 Synaphobranchus kaupii | reverse complement strand
ATACACCATGATAATAAGTCAGAAGTAGGCAACGTTTTTATATCATTTGCGGACAGCTGCATTACCGTTTTGTGATTTAAAATAATGTTAGAACTGTCCATATTATTGTCTTGGTTTGTTGCAACGGTAGCCTATTCATTATTCACGGTTTTCTCATGTAGCTGCTTACCGAACGTTATGGTTGTCGGTCCAATAGTGTGTCAATAGTTTAATCTAAGGGTGCGCTGATGTTAGGCTATACGTTACACATGAAGTTGAACAGATGTGTCATGTGATAGCTTTTTTATATTGTGTATTTTAACACGGCTGGAACGCTGTATTGACCAATCTTCATCCCGGAACTATCCGTTTTATAAATGTTATATCGACTGGTCTCACTAGCCAAACGGCCGAGCGCTCCATTTTCTTAACTCGCCCGTCCTCATAATCACTCGCCCAGGCGAGTGAGCGAGGTTAATTTCATGCCTTGCTTGAGTTTCACTGAAACCGCACATGTCACGGTCCCCCCATTCCTGGCTCCGATCTCGCATTCACGAGTCACTCTGCACAGAAGTAGCAGCCATGGCAGCACTAAAAGCTAGTAAAAACCTTGGATTTTTCCCCGTCTCCTCACCCTTTATCATTAGCTCCACTGCACATCAACTTTAAAATTAACGCAGAAGCTGTGACTTTGATTACTTCCTTTTTGTTGTTGTTTATTTCTGCAGGCTGTGTAACAGGCGCTAGCTATGTCTTTTGTTTTTGTTAATTTGCACAGGTCATTTGAGGAGAGCAATCGGTTCACACTGAAATCAGATATGGGCCACATTAAAAAATTAATGTGAACAGCCAAACAAAAACAAAAAATCGGATCTGAGCAATAAATCGGAATTGAGCACTAATGCCTGCAGTGTGAACGTAGCCTAGTAGCTCGATATGTCGTAATATTAACGTTAGCAGTAATACAAAGCAATTCGCATTTGAACTTGAACTAACTAGTTAGCAGTACAAGGGTCTCAGTCTCAAAGAGGAAAAAAAAAACCCGTTGGTCTCTGCTTTTATACCACGTGCCCAGCCGAGACGACCCCTAGGACCACCTCAACTCCACCCATTTTTATGTTAAGGATCTCGTGACGTCACGAATCCCCGGAAACCAGCGTATTGGTAAACCTACACAAAAACTCATATAAAACTATTTTGACTAAACATGAGATTTTCGGACATAGACAGTTGTGTATGATTATAATCTAACCCAAAACATCGGTTTTCATCGGTTTTTGACTGCAGTATCACTTTAAAAAGTCTCTCTCACACACACACTCATACCCCAGCATGTGCGCATGGTGGTGGCAGTTGTGAGGACATGTGTGTACTGGAAGGGGAGGGACAGGGTGGTGAGATGCGTCGGGTGGAGTCTCATTGAGAGAAAACCATTATAATTATCCACTTGAACAATGACATCTGGTGCAGTCAGACAACTGCTACCTCCTAAAGTGAAGGACATGGTCGCCATCTTGTGGTAGTTATGCAGTCGTGTAACTTTGTGGCTCAACCAATATCTTATAGTTAGGGCCACCAGTTTGTTTCCCCTTGATTTCTTGCATGGTACTTCAGTCATCAGTTAGCTAGAGGTCACAATAGCATGTTTGTCAAGCCACTTCTGACACAATTATCCCATTTGCACCGCCTCAATTATTGAGCAACCCCAACATGTTAAATTCAGTTTGATTACTTACTATGGTGGACATGCTGCGGTATTTTTAAATGTTGTACAGGGACTTGTTAGTTTTTGTTAGAAGCAGTAGGAAATGCCCATATTAAAGATGAGAGCAGTTATATAACAATTAACTTGCACAAAAAAGTTAAATAATAAATCATATTAGTAATAAGAAAATGGTTTGTAGCTGAGGTATATTAAAACAAAAAGGATTAATTAAATAAAAGTGGTGAATGTCATGTACAAATGCAAATGAAAACTGTGTGATTATATTTTATCATGGCCAGTTGTCTGTGATGTTTCTTAGTTTGTAAATGTCAGTCTATTGTTATATTCTTTGCATGATTTATTGTGTAGTGAGGTTTGGTCGCTTTTATTCAGAATTAATTAAGTTCAACACTCAATTAGAATTCTATACGTCAGTAGACATGACAATGGTTTGGAAAAATGACATGTTTTATTTGCTACAATTATGAATAACAGAAACAATACTTAGAATATTATCCCTCATATTATACAATGACAATCTTAATCAGAGGAAATTATAATTATGTGATGGCTAAATATAGAAGCTAACATTAACAAGGGTTAGTTCATGTTATGGGTTTGTGATACACTAAACTATATTTTGTGGTTAGCTTTTTTTATCAGTCTCATAAACAGTGGCGGATTAAGGTGGGGCTGACTGGGCTGAAGCCAGGAGCCCCCAATATTTAGTTAACAGAAAAAACTATTGTTTGTGTGTAAAATAAATTTCATACCTAGATAGACCAGATGAGGAGGGAGGGATGCCAACTGTCAGCAATGCGGTGTGTGTGGGATAACTAGACCTTGTACTGGGATCTTATTTGATGCTACAGTGTGCAAAAGATTGCCTGAATGCCTGAAAATTGACATGTAGGGTGAACCGGGATGAAAGAAACACTTTTTACATTCATCCGGTTTACTCGAAAGTCAGTAGAGATAGAGAGGCCATATTTTCTGACAAACAATGTGTCCCTCACTAATAGCAACTGGAATTTTGTTTCCAGCATAAACGAGTCAGATATAAATTGGCCGCAAACTGGATGAGTGCAATGTATCTTTCGTCCCTGCCGTGCGGGATGAAAGATACACTGAATCTGGACGAAAAAAGCACCAGACGAAAAAGTGGCTTTAGCGGTCTTATCTATGTCTTGTTGTTTTTTATGCTCATTCCTTTCAACAAATGTACTGTCATCAAAATGCCATGTTGGTGACGAGTCAATGAATAATGCTATAAGTTTAAAATCCATGAAAATCAACCATGCGTCCAGAGCATAATGTTGCATAATTAATAGAATTTTGCCTCACAACGTTAAACGGTCTATATATCTGTAGACATCGATGTATTGTAATGTATATATCATATCTATTGTGTCTATGTATTCCTTATTTTAATGAATTGTTAAACACTGCCATGAATTACTTTTTAATTGTGGGTTCAAATCAATAACTGGTTGAAATAGGATTATAATGGGACATTATTTAGGCTAAATCACTTAAAATAAGAACTGTGTTCCAAATACAAAAAACTGACCCTGGTATTTTGTTAGGGAGGTGTCTCTCTACCATTTATGATACTTGTTGCTATCTATTTATGAAAAGCCTATGGAAAAAATGAATGGAGAAAATATTTAGAACCATTGGGTGTGCTTTTTGACGTCAGGGTACTTTCAGCATGCTATTCACGGAGACTGCTCTACAAATTACACCAAAAGAATACATTGTAAGCTGCTGCGGGGCAAAAGAAATACTGAGCGGGGCGAAAGAAACAAAGTGTTTCTCATCTCTTGGTTGCATTCAACTTAGCTAGCTGCTAAGCCTCGCAAGCATGACACTTGAAACCTATGCTGTCATTTAGTCAACAGTTGAAAAGAATAAAAAATGTTAGAAGTTGCATGGGACATGCTCACTGAGCTTCAATGACTTGATTGATGACTTTGCCATGAGAAAGGTTTGTAAACGTATGATGTAATAATAATATGTGGATGAAATTCAATATAATTACAATTCAATTAAATAGAATTTCTTGCTTAATTACACTTGTAATCATTTTGATGGAAGGGCCCCCGTTTGAATTACAGCCAGGGGCCCCATGCAACCTTAATCTGGCTCTGCTCATAAATATAAAGTTTTAACAGTGTATAACTATAAGGTCAGGGAAATTGGCTATTCCCGACCAAAACACGCATAGCAAAACAAAATACAAACAATAGGAACCAGCAGTAAAATGACCTAAAATAGGTATTACAAGTTTTATGCTAGCCTATCAATTGATGTCAGTGCTAAATAAAATGCGTTTCAATACTTAATGGTAACAAAGGGAGGCCAGTCCCGATTCCGTAAGTGATGTCAGCTCATCAGCTGGTCCAAAGTCCCGGCAGGTGTGTGGACTCCTGGGAGAAGTTGGTTTGCGACGGGGTTCCAGTCAGGGCGACGTGGACGTGCACAGATCTCCACTTGGGTCCATGCCGCAAGGGAGATAGTAGAGGAACAGTCTGAAGAAATGTGTCCTCAAAACAGCTGAAGGAAAATGAACCATCTTGGTTTATTTCTTGGACGGTGGCAGGCCAACTTCGTCTCGGTGATCAGGCGAAATGCGGGTTGGGAAACACAGCTAAGTCCATCCAGGTTTCAGTGGTGCATCTGGTAGGGTAAAAGAGCGTCTTTACCATCAGAGCAACATTGGTAGAGTTTGATGGGTTTTTTATGGTGAAAAGTCACTGACGCGCCAGAATCCGCTCCTTTGATTCCAATTGGTAGATGGCTTTAGGGCACCCATGCATTTGATTGGCTCATTTCCTTGGAACCATCAATAAAACGCAAGATAGATCAGCAATTTCCAATCACCTCAGGGTGTGCGTGTGTGTGTTAAATTGGGGTCCCCCCTCTCCTTCCTCCCAAACCGGTGTCTGATCGATCAAGCAGTCTGTGTGTTAATTGTGAATGTGACTCAGCAGAGGGCCCAGTCCCATGATCACAAAGCCAGTGTCCCAATATGTCCCTGTGTATCATTACAATGGTTAAATTGCAAGTTGTGCAAAATAAATTAAATCCATCAGTATGCAGTGTGCCAGGTGGATACTGCTTCACTCATTTGCTCAAACGCATGTATGCTTTTCAAAGCATTTAAACTTGTTGACCTCATGTTGACTTTCCTTCCCCTGACTCTTCCCATATCAGATTGACTAATTGTTGTTTTTTGTAAACCTCGCCATTAAAATCTCCATTTGCTTATGCGTGGATTCTGGGTGAGCAGCTCTCTATAATGTGTGTTGTCTGCGTAAGCACACGTACATGTAAACACTACCGGCCACATGAGGGCGATGTAGGCCGGTAGTGTTTCCCTGTAAAGCAACTTAACAACCTAAGCTTTTTCTCCAAGAATGGGAAAGAACAGAGCCCAGACGTGGTTTAAAAGACCAATAAATAAAGTATCCTAGGACATGGTGGGTATACATTCATCACACTCGACAGCTAAATATGAAAGATGACAGAACAATATATACTCGGGGGCCATATTGGAAGGACATTTCAAGGTCCCCCTGGTCTGTTGTGTGTGTGTGCGTGTGTGTGTGTGTGTGTGTGTCCGGTAAAGAGAGACATTTCTCACATATGTACTCTGTTCTGAAACCAGAACAGCTGAAAAACATGGTCTGTTATAATCTTGGTGAACTGGCGATCACTGAATAGCAGTCACTTTCACAGCTATCGCTGTTAGATCCTGCCGATTCCTGTCTAGTTTTAAACACACTTTTTAAAAAATATATTTTTGTTGTAATACTGTAATAATTATTTCATAGTAATTATTTGTTTTTGGGGTCTAATACATCAGGCAACCTAAGATTTATCACTTGAAAACCATAGAAATTAATGAGAATGACACTGGACATTCTGACAACTGCTCTTGGACCTGGTTATCTGTGCCCATTCTAAAGCCAAGTGCAACACTCTGGTCTTAAATCTTATATAAAGTCATTAGAAAAATGAATACCAAGTCCCATGTAGTATCAGTTTATTTTGACAGTGTTGATCGTGCGGAGAATGCACTCATTATTTGGAGATTTTTTAACGGTTTGTTTTAGAAGTGCAGTCTCTGTTGGATTCCAGTACAGAGAACTGTGTATGACTTAAGATGGTGGCCTTGGGTGTACTCATTCCCTGGGGGGAACCACGTGACTGTCTGCCATCCTCAGTGCACTGAATCTAAAATAGGAGAATGTCTACTGCAAGCACTTCAAGTCTCTGCATTTTAACGTGGACAATATTTAGTGATCCCAAAATTATTTTTACCATCATAAATGCAGTCTTATCAAGCATACAATAAAAATACAGCTCAACATGTCAAAAATAATATGTATAATTAATACCATATAAATAGTCTTATCATAGAAATGAGCCAATATTTTTGGTGCTTCATGCTGGTTGTAGTCAATATTGTTTACTTTGGTCTTTCTTATTATGGTATCTCCAAAACATGAATATTTGTATATGTATAACAAAAGCTTAAGTTTCTGAATTTATTTGTGATTTATTTTTATTCTGAATTTATAAACTTGTGACACATGAAATGCATTGATGAGCAGAGTGTTAGGCAAAAGTTATTTTTGATCAAAAATGGACATTCAACAGAACCTAAAGGCAGAAACAGAAATACTACCACAGCCCACATTGCAGACTTAGTGACAATGCCTCTGGGCCAGGACATACAGAGACACTTACTGATTTGCCTTTGTGTGTGCAAATATTGTCTCTGTGCAAATATTTGGCACCATTTTGTGATGTGGGCAAGGACGTGTTAAAATGGTAGCCCAGAAACTGACCAATCAGAAAGCCAGACAGTGTAGGGGTCACCTTGGTCACCTGTCACTTGTCACCTGCTGGAATTGTGCTGACTGACTGGAAAGTTAAGACACGTCACATATTCCCCCCATGCCGTGTTGTTGTAACTAGAGTCTGGCATGTTGACAGAATATGCTTACACCTTCTGTGTAGCTTCGCACAACAGAGTGACTTTGATGATATTTGAAGTTTTTGCTTTCTCCATACTTTGTGTTTATATTTTCTTATCAGGCTACCTTACAAAATGGCTTACATATGAGATTGTGGTTCAGTTATTTATTACAGAAGCAATTCAGATTAGGTTCCTAGTACTGTGACTGAGTTTGTTGCATTTAGATTAATTCACTTCCTCAAGGGTACAGAAAGCAGTGCCCTACCTGGATTTTCTAACCTGCGACCTTCCAGCTACAACGCGTCACATGGCTCGGCCACCTGTAAACGTGACTGCGTGCGTCAGAGAAATGACAGTCCTTCCTGCGAGAGAAAATGACTCACTTACTCTCTCTCAGCACCTACCTGCTCTGCAAACAGAATGAGGTGGAGCAGGGAAATAAATCGGCATCGGTGAGGACACGCCACGTGGAAGACACGCATTCTCCGTCACGGTCTCCTTAGCAACTGCTCCGTCTGCTGCGTCCAGTTAATGTGTCTTTGAGGGAAGGGAGACGTTCTGTACCAGGACATACATCAGTCTGACGTAGGTCACTGCCATACAGTTCATTCAGAGGGATGTTTAAATTAAATGTTACAATTTAAGCATAGAAAAGTGAAATGCACAGTTCATGTCATTGAGGCACAGTAGTTGATGATAAATTCATGTGTACCTTTTTAAAAAAAAAAGAATAATAATAAAGTGTACCTTTTTAGCATAGAAAAGTGAATTGCACAGTTCACGTCATTGAGGCAAAGACGTTCTCGTGGTCACATACACATGTACAGAAACGCAATTGTGTATCTTAAGTCTGTGCAGCAACGTGTTTTCACTCGCAGTGTCCCTGTTCTTTCAATAGCACTTCTGAAAATGGCAATAAAGTGAAAATGATCCACCCAGAGATATGCTGTGATCACTGTCCCATGATGCAGTTCTGCTGGTGGAAGTGAAAAACACATAATGTACACATGTTATTTTTGTCCCTGTACCTTGAGGTCCAGCTCTCTCTGTGTCCCTGTCGGTCTGTTTGCTGGGGCATCCATCTCATGATGTCACTCGTTATCCCTGTGCAGTGACTTTTGACCCTGTTAAGCAGCTCAAGGGCACAATGCATTTTTTAAAAAACAATTTAAATAATTTGGCTCCCAACATGGGGCTGTGTATGCAAGGCACGACGCATTATGTGAGCACCGGTGTGCATTGTGACATCACTGCTGAGACCAGCTCACATCTCTTGCGGCAGAGAAATACAAAATCCGTTTCAACCTTTTAAATTTTTTTTTAAAAGCCCTGCTGTGGTCATTGTTACCCACATAATGGAGAGATCCTCAATACATGTGTGCATTTGTACATGCGTGTATATGTGAGAGTCTGATCATGCATGCTTCACTTGCACATAATGTTGAGATGAAGTGGAGTCTGAAACAAATGCTCAGTGAATTGTTTAGTGCATTTTGATGAATGAAAACATCCTGCTCTAGATGTATATGATTGTATTGGCTATGAATTATTGGACAGGCATATTGTGTACACTAAAAGCTTGTATGTCCAAGTTATGATCAAGCTCTATATATGGTTTAGGTCACATATTTGCTCTATTAATAAATTTAGGTCAAAATCGTCTATGACAAAAGCATAATGTTGGTAAATTTATTTGCTAGTCACCAGTCAGTATCAGTACAGATGTATGGAATGAAATGCACTGTGAAGGACTGGTGTGATTTGAAGCTTTCGGGCTGTTCTAATGATGTGTGATGTCAATCTGGTGTGTGTGGGGTGGGGGTGTGTGTCAGGGCGGGGTTCAGTTATTTTGGAATCGGTCAGATCCGGGGCTGAGCAGGTGGGAGACCTCAGCACCACCCTGTGTCACACCACCCATGGACCGGGCCAATCGATCTCACACCAGCTGACAGGGCTTAATTAGACCAACCGCAAGGGGGGACGCTGGCTGTCAATCACCCTGCCCTTCGCAGCGCTGCCAGTGAGAGGGTAGGCGGTTCCGGTTAGGCCGCTGTGTCCCTCCGCCCCTTCTCAATCAGTTTTAGCACATAAAGGTCACTTTAAAAACGGATCCTTATCATTACATGAGATGTAGCTTATCTTCAGCGGCTCTGTCCGCCACTGTTAAATCCTGTCTCCTCAATGCAGTGGAATGTTTTTTTATACAGAAGACAAGAAAGTTGTAATGACAATTATCAGGCCGCAGGACGACAAGCGCATTAAAAAATGTATGCTGCCACAAAGTGTAATTGTCTTTAATGCACTTTAAGATGTACAATTACAATATTTTGCCACTGGGTCTAATTTTGATCTTATTTCCGCAAGTGTTTGACATCAGTGCAACCAATCATGAAAGGTAATAAACTGAGACCCTGCAACTGCCTACAGTGCTCAAAATATGGGAAGGAGTAGGGTAATGTTTGCAATTAGACGACTAGCACTAGCACCACCATTACACTCACTTTCTAAAACCGAAGAGACAAAACCCCCCTGTTTTAAAAAAAAAAAGAAAAAGCAGCATTATTAAACAGTCAGTATCATAAATCTGCAGCCCACATTTTCACGCACAGCCTATCTACCTGCACCTGGTTGATCAACCTTAAGTGAACCGGAGACTGGTCTTCTTTGGCGATGCTTCCGGCCTCCGGCTGTCAAACGGTAGACGGCGCAATATGATATAATCCTCTCAAAAAACATCAAAGAAATCAGGTGATGATGCATCAAAGCATATTCATTAGGAAGATATCTAATCACGTATTCACTTGACTGGAGAGCAGACGCGATTGCCAGCCAGATGGTCTCCCTGTAGAGCATATTCTCATTAATGGCACGTCTACAGTAGATATCTGCGTTTATCTGGGACGTGCTGCGGAGGTGCAGTAGCTCAGGGCTAGATCTTCGTGCGACATTTATGCACTGTAATGTTGACGCGCTGGATTAACAGATCCTCAAACTGAATCCCTTCATCCCTCCGTCCAACTGTTTTATCTCATCCTCTGCGAAAGGTTGCAGGGTGCACCTCCCCCCCGTCTCACGGAGGACAATACCGGAGCACTGGAGCATTGTATTCATGCGTAGCATCCGCTCACGGCCTTATTCCAGGTAGACATCTGATTGGTCAAGGCCATGCGGGGAGTCCACGTAGCGTGTGAGCAGATGAAGCCCGAGGCTGAGACCAATGAGACTGATCACTACAGGGTGTAATGCGTATAAGAACGCAAAGCCGTCGTGATCAGCAGTCACGCAATAGTTTTTTTTTTTTGACAATGACAATCGCTGCCTTTGGCAGTTGGACATAAAGGCTAAGCCTCAGGACTTTATTTAATGCATTTGTGTCTGTGAATATGGGGCCTATTCTCTTTGATGGATGGAAGAATGGAGGGTCTCTCTGTCTCTCTCTCTCTCTCTTTCTGTGGTCAGCTGTCCTGTGCTTTTTGAATCTGGAGTGCCTCAGTCACCCAACCCCCTCCCTCCTTGCCCGGTCAGAAGAGGGTTTCGAGGACACTTGCGCCTGTCTGACTGAAGGTTAACCCAGGTTCCCTTATCCAAGCCCCCCATCCTCGGTCCTGTGACCCCCCCGCTGTCCTTCTCACCTACTGACGAGGCGCTTATGACAGCATGGGACAGCTGCCTCTGTCTTCAACGTGGCCGTTCCGAGGCCCGGGCAGAGCCAGCGCGTTCCCTTCCTGATGGTGGAGGGACTGCTCGCGGTGCTCCCCCAAATCCCTCGCGCACGGAGCCCGGGAACACGCTGGGCCTGACATTAATCACTTATTGATGAACTCCTCTTAATTGCATCCGGAATAAAGAAAACCTTTCCGCTTCTCCCTGCCCCCCCCCCACCCCCCCGCCCCCGCGGCCCCGTCCTTCAGCTACCCCACGCCCCGCCTGGCATGCAGCCCCGTCCCCTACGCCGTGCGCACAGTGGGGTTTCACGCTCACCGCGAGGTTACGTGAAGGCCTCGGCTCACGCGTTCCGACATTTTACCCGCACTCCCCGGCTACGCGGCCCCCGCGGCCGAGAAGAGGATTATCGTAATCGGCTAACTGGAGCGGGTGGAAATGGAAGGCGATTGGTGTCCCTATTGACGCGGATGCCTTTCATGGCTTGTTCATTGCGCCGGGGGCTTCTTGACCAGAACCTCTGTAGCGTGATCCTCATTAATCTGCGAGCTGCCAACGCGCCGCTAACTGTGGCGTGCCGTAGTCCGGCTTCAGATGGAAACGCCGTGCGCCGCGCGCACTTTACCTCAACGCTAAATAACCGCGTGAATCTCCAGGTGTGAAATATCTTAAAAGAAGGAAGTCAGGCATCTCCTCGTAATTAGCCTGTTGGGTCCGCCACAGTAGTATGTCAAGGAAAAAGGTCCTCCTGAAAAATACGTAGTGCTTTCTGCATTATTTCCACACACACACACACACACACACACACACAGACACACACACACACACAGGTGTTGCCATTTGCTAGTATTTATTTCTGACAGTCAGTTTGGAAGTAGTTATCAGATCATAATTCTGTACACCTGGGAGAGATCATTTAAATGTATTCATAGGAAATGTCACATTCAGTGTCAGAGTTGCCCTGACATTGTATTTAGCCAAGTCTGGAGTGTGCTTCTATGAGTATTTGGCCTGAACTGTGTCAGGAGACACTGGGATTATAATAATAATAATAATTATTATTTTGTCAGTGTCAGAACACTGAACACTGCCCGAACACCCAGTCCATTAAGAGGAACTCATATCATCACCTTTTGTGAATATTCTGTAGTTTCTTCAATCAAGGGGATGTTATTTATAGTACTGTTCACCGCAAAAATGCTGGTGTAAATCTAACACTGTTTTTTAACACTGTCTCAAATGTACACCAAGATTTTTGCTGTGTATGGATGTGCGCACAGTGGACGCTTTCAGAGTAGAACAACAGTAGCCTACATCTGCACTGGTTGTTAACTTAGGTGACTTGACTCAAGTCTAAATCCTGAAGGGTAAGTGGCCGCTTGTTATGGAGGGGTGATAGTGTGTGTGCGCGTGTGTGTGTGTGTGTGTGTGTGTGTGTGTGTGTGTGTGTGTGTGTGTAAATTCAGTACACTGGGTCAGAGATGTGGAGTGTTTGTCTCACAGTCCTGATTTAGAATATAGGATTAGACAGAGTGTTTGTATTTATATTCAGTGTGATGGATCACAGCTGTTGAGCGGTAGGGTTACGCTGACCTGTGAGACCCAATGCTAAAACTCCTGCTGACTTTTTATCGTCTCATTTCGACACCACCCGCAGGCCTAAAAGCCTCCCTTTCTGCCTGCATCTGTTCCTTTGTTTTCAATACACGCGGACCTCAGCCAAATCAAGACATTTCACTGTAAATCGAGGGTAAATATACTTAAATATCACTGTGGAGGTGAAGTAAAATGAGACATGGAGAAATCCCCTTCCCTTTTCAAATAATGGAGAAAAACTCTCTCTCTCTCTCTTTCTCTGTTAAAGTCATGGTTTAAACATGACTTTCAACCTCTTCATCAGATGTAGTCCCCATGTATGCTGATATAGATCTGGGAGGAGCTAGCCTACAGCGGTCCATAGCGGTCTACACTGCTGCCCCGCACCTCATTAAGTCCACACCTACAGCATGAAAATTCCCATGAAATAAATATGGCTCCCAAAGTTCTCAACTCATCCTTTTTTTAAGGCTCACACTACCATGCTTGCTTTGTCAGCTTTTTGTTGGCATAGGATGTGGAAAAGGAAATAGGAGAGATGAGTTGTGAATTATTTCACACGGCTAATCGCGGTGGATTTCATTAAGGCGACCTGGCTACCTTCAAGGAGCCCATGGCCCCACCCCCCAATGGAGTAAGCCTGTAGCCAATACCAGCTCTCTGGTGGAATGGAACAACAAACTTCTCTCCACTCCTCAGTCTCACATTCACACACCCCCTGCCCCAAGGGAAACAGGCCAAGCGATGCTCCAGATACATTTCAATGCTAAGACCCCTCTGTTAGACTAAATATACTCTTACTTCTGATTTCACCCGGTGCATGATTACCCAGCCAGCCCAAATGGATGCAGAAGGTAGAGAGATAAAAGATTCTGCTCCTTTCTGCTTATCCCTGTATCGTGAAGAGGATTTTTCTCTCCCCCTCCCCTTCCTCGCAGGGATTCTCGCTTGGAAAAGAAATACCCCTCCTTTTTTCAATTTGTAGCCTATACTATAAGAATAATCATCCTGCTCTGTGCATTGAAGTGGGCCCATACTTAGGGGAAGTAGATAAAATGACTGCTTGCTTTGCAACACAATAAATAATAATTTCGCATAATCCATGAAATTATCAGAATTTGTTCTAAGCAAGTTCTACGGTATGAGGGTATCTAATTAGCTCCAATTCTATACAAATTATAGCTCAAGGTGCTACTTAAGCCATTTGCACACCACAGTAACAAATATTTATTCATGAAAAAATGTCATATTGCAGCCCAAGAATAATATTTATTTATTTATGGTGCATTTTATTATACAATAACACAGCAGATAAAGTAATGTTTTCTATGCAATGTAATGGTGGGCTGTAAATCTGTCCCCTAAGAGAAATAGATTTACAGAATGAATAAATATAGATCATAAATCCTCACACTAAACTCCCTTAAAGGCACACACAAATCAGGACTCTCTTTCGCTCTAATGGAACACGTGCATGTAATATTGATGTTGTGGATTCACAATTCCGTGAATCCCACCTCAGTATATCCAGCTTCTCTAACAGGTCAGCTATTTAGCTCCGGAACATGAACCAGTTGTGAATACATACATTCAGTCTGTTGGATGAGACTGTGTTCTTTTAAGATCTCATGGCCCATAGTGTAAAGAGTAGGGGTTGTGACTCATTGGACTTGGTTCCCGCAATTAACCCCTCCCTCTCCACCTAAAATGGCGTTGGCATACATAAAGATTCCTTAGTGTGAGGCCATGTTCTGGGAACATACTCTCACTCCTTAAGTTACCACTGCTGTTCATCAGTGTGGATGATGGCAGCCCTCAGGATGTTACCCGGTGTTGATTGTTAAACAGGCCAGCCCTCCACCGGAAAATATTTTATAGTAGAATTCCAGACCTGTATGTGATCAAGCCTCATGCACACAGGTTCCTATCAGTCATGCATGAACAGCTGAAATAATCAATAATAGATATAATAATATCTAATATATATAATATAATAAGAGCTGAAATAATAGATCTACCATTCCCCTTGTCATTTTCCCATTCTCATCTCCCATATCTAATATCTCTATATAATAACTGTGTGCGTGTTCCCCGATTTCATAGTTGAACATCATTTTGGACTGCTAATTAATAAAATCAAAATATAACTTATCTCTCAATTCCCACAATTCCCTTTGCACTGTGACCTTGGTCTAGTTTCATTTAATCCATCCCTCTTCATCTCATCAGCGATGCCTTAATGAGATTCGCAACTAAAACCTCTGTCTGCAGTGTTTGCCATTTTTATACTCAGAAATGCAGACTGACAAGATGTCAAATCTATTCCTGAATTTGGCAGCGGGTATATACTTAATGTTTTTTGTGTGCTTGTGTAATTGTTTCCACCAGGATAAGGTTCTAATCACAGATTAAAGATTAAAGTTTTTTCTGAGTCTAAGAAGAAAATCCCAGTGGTATGGGATTGAGATAATGATTCTTATCTCTTGTAGTGAAATTATGCAATAAGAAAATATTTTGGAGGATATATTTGAGGAAATGAGAATCATATAGTTCTTGTTATATGTGCAACAACGGGACATCGGGGCAGCAGTGCAGCATGGTGTTAAGGGAAATCTAGTCAGAACACAGGTTCAAATCCTATATGGCTTGCTGCCACTATACCTAGGTACTTAACCTCAATAATTCCAGTGAATATCTCGCTGGGGAAATGGGTATTACATAAAATGTAAGCCATAGATGTTGCCCTGCACAGGGGTGCCTGGCAAGCAGATATAAGGTTATATATCATACTGCATGTTGAGTGTCAGATTATATTGTAAGCGCATTGACACCTGTTCACACAGGCTCACACTGGTCATGCAGCACAAACGGAGCGAGGAGGAGGAGGGATGATAAAGAATCAATGCAGACATTTGTTCCCCCTCAGCAGCAGTGGACGTGGAATCCACTCCATAACGGTTGTGTAACACTGACTAACAGAGCTTATGTATGCAGTTTAGTTTTTGTTTTGGATGTATTCATTTTATTTTGGTAGGCTTATACCTAACTTCTCTGTTAACAGAGATAAGTAGACTCGATTTGGAGTATTGTGTAACTTAAATAAATATCTGTGATATAACCTAAAAAATAGTTTTTCATTGGAAGAAAAAGAGTATCATGTGAGAGGAAGCCAATTCTTTTCTTAGCTAGGGAAATAAACAATCAATAGAGAGGGTTGTTTATATGTAAATGTACATTTTAAAAGAACTGCTGAGCAATCTACAAACATCAAATTGTGTAATAATTTTCTATTTTTTATTATAACTCTTTATTTGTTATTATAAAGCAGAACTCCTCTTGGGGCTGAGTGAGAACATTGTTGTGCTGTGTGGTGGGACCAGGGTGTGTGGGGGAGTGACAGGTTGACTTTGTGTGGGGGAGTGACAGGTTGACTTTGTACTTCAAGGGTGAGCAGAAACTGATCTCTCAACAGGAAGTGACATCATGTGACAGATTCACAATTCACACACGCCCTCCACCAAACCGTGGGGTACGACGGCACATGCCGTTTTGCCTCGCAGTCATTAAACGGATTGGTCAGGTGACCGTTGCTCCTGACGTGTCACCATCAAGACCACTTTCCACATCCAGATGCCTCCACCGTGGCTATTTAGAAGTATTTGCCATGGAAACAGAGCAACAGTGTTCAATTTAGCCCATCGCCTCCACAGAGTGCAAAGGCGAGGGAGAGGGAGACAAATAACCATGCGGTTTTACAGACTTTTCCGGAACCTTTATTTTTTCCCCTTCTAAGCGTTCCTGCCTCGGGTGAGGATTGCTTTGGCCAGTGAAGCGGGAGCACGCCCCCTTGTGGGAAACACAAAGGGCTGTGACTTTACCTCCCTCTACTCTGCCTGCTGCAGCTGGCTGGGACATCCCGCTGTGTCAAAGACCCCCTGGCGTGATCCTTAATTACACCCCCCGAGAGCTCCACTGTGGGTTAACCCAGAAACCGGATGCCCCCCCTCTCCTGTTCTGCCCTACGGGAGATCCCCTCTTCATCCTCCTCTCTCCCCCGCTCCTATCTCTCTCTCATCCTAGTCTTTCCCAGTTCCTGGTTCGCTCCTGTCTATTTACCCTCCTGTCTTCTAATCTCCCCTCCCCTTCTCTCGCTCTCTGTCTGTCTCTCTCTCTCTCTCTCCCTCATACATTGTGCCCTCCCTCCCGCTAACTCTCTCTATCTCTCCTCCCCTCGCTCCCTCAAAGCCAGCAGTCTGCTATTCGATCTAGGCAGCTTGCTTCATGATCTCCTGGAAAACGCTGCTCAGCTTCTCACGCTCTCTCTTTCTGCTTGATGCAGGAGCTTTTTTAGACTCTTATCACTGGAAGGATAGAATGGTTCTGCTTGGGCACTGATTCCTCCCCCCCCCCCCCCCTTCTCCCCCACTCCCCTCTCCTAATCTCCCACCCTCTGACCCCATCCCCCCTTTCCCCTTCCCTCTTTCCCGTACCTTGTCCCAGTCCGATCCCAATTTCCCCCTCCATCTTCTCTCCCACTCGACCATGTTGTCATGTGTTCTCTGGTTCCAGCCTCTCCTTGTCTTGCTCTCTTCTGTCTCGTTGTGTGGAGGGGAAAACTGCCCTGCTAGCTGCCTGTGCCCAGACCCCCACACGGTGGACTGCAGCGGCCGGGGACTCGCCCGGCTCCCAGAGGCAATCCCCCTGGATGTCCGCCGGCTCCTGCTGTCTGACAACGGGATCCCCCGAATCCCCGCTGACTTCCTGGTGCTCTACAGTGACTTGGTCTACCTGGACCTACGGAACAACTCGCTCTCCCCGCATCGAGCCGGGGACCCTCAGCACCTCATCCAGGCTGGTCTTCCTGGACCTGGGCAGCAACAACCTGACTGAGATCCCCAAGGGGATGTTTGGAGAGTCCCGGAGCCTGATCAAACTCCGCCTGGGCAACAACCCCCACTTGAGCATGGTCAACGAGGACGCTTTCCTGGGCCTCACCTCGCTACGTGAGTTAGAGCTGGAGCGCAACGCCCTGTCTGGCCTGCAGGTGGGAGCCCTGAGCCAGCTGCCCTCCTTGCGGGTGGTGCGCCTGGAGGGCAACCCTTGGGTGTGCAATTGCAAATTTGCCAACCTGTTCACCTGGCTGCTGGCAAACAAACACAAGCTTCCAAATGGTAAGATCCCCAAGCTGGTTGTTTATATTTTGCTTGCTATCATTTAGAAAAGCTCGTTGATTTTCTTTTCTAACAACATTGTAAAGTTGTATTCTGGTTCACTATACTCTAAAAGAACAACATTAATTCCATGTGGTACTATGTCAGCACTATTTATGTATTTATTTATTTAAATAACAAGAATAGAGCCCTTCTGAATCCTAATTTTGGAGCTATTATCTTCCCTTAGTAGAGACAAAATAAAAAACGTGTTATACCCTGCGGGGTCTTTATGATCCACTTAAAAAATTATTAGGCTACTATACTCTGTGATGACCAGCATACTGTTGTAGAATGTGTCTCTCATTCCATGACCACGTGCCTCGCATGTCAAGCCCCCATATCTCCCACTCCCCGGGTCTGGAGTTTACCTTCTGGCATTAAATCTAGCTGTGGGCTTTCTAACTCGCAGACTCCGGAGAGATCAGTCTCCAGCTTTGCCCTGTTTTCTGTTAGCTTAAGCGTTTCACTGTCAGAGACATTTTTATGCACGCAGCGTGCATTTTGTAAACCATGCGGAGTAGAACACGATCTTCCCAAAGGAAAGGCAAAAAGCGGTAGATCGTCCGTGGAGATTGTTCACGAAAACATAAAATCACAGCAATTAGCCTACTATGGTTTCGTGGAGAATCAGTCTGATAGGAACGACGGATCCCGCCTCTCCGCTTCAAGGTTAGAATACATTTTACTGTGTTGTGGAACGAACACACAAGCAGCATCAAAGGTCAACTTACGTATTGTGGATTTATTGATCATAATTTAATAAATGGAAGTCTTAAATTTTGTGCCCCCGGCATCCTTGTTCAAAGGATAAGACGAAGATGCATCGAATTGTTCACAAATAGGATATCAGTCCTAACCTAATGTAGCCTATAACCTACGAAGCAGATAAGGACAAACTTTAGTGCAGTTATACGGGAGCTCAGAGGAAGTCTGGCAGTGTCGGCCACATTAATTGGTCTAATATCAAAGGATGCTTAATTGTTTTGTAAGTTAAGTTTAATTTTTAAGTCGTGCAGCGCGTATAATTCGACCATGTGCGCTGTGCTGTGTGCCTGTGTCGTGACGACGATATCCAAGCGTTTGTTTCTGCTGCAGTGAAATTGACTGCTCTGTTTGAGATGCAATCTCCAGTTTATTCCTAGCTTACAAAACTATGCTGAGTTTATGAAGTTCACGCTGACATCTGTCTGCAGTTTTATTTCAAAACAAATCCTCAGAAGAACATTAGCCTACATCATATTTATGTAAATAAATAAATACTAATCTGTATATTAAATGTCTTGGTACAAAATCTTTATACCAAGGTCGTTCTTAAGACACCATTTCCTACTAGGTACATGTCATACAATCATACAATGCAAAAATCGTACAATGAGTGTGAAATAGAAAACAAATTAATCTTCATCTAATTTCTCTCTTGCAAACTAATTCAAAATCAAATGTTTGCTTGTGAGAGAGCCTATGTTGTCTATCAAACAAATTTCACAGAAATATACCTATGTAGTATAATAACCTAAAAAGACACAATTGCCTCCACTCCAACAATTAACACAGAGCATACATGTTATAGTTGTTTCTACTTAGTCTTCTCACTTTATGAAAGACAGACATACTGGATTACCAACTCTGCAGAAGCCTCTATTCTATTATTTTGCCTGTATCTGGTAGATCTACAAACCAATGCACAGCATTGAGGGAATTCTGTCTTTTCCTGCTAATTTGCATTCATGGGCATTTTGTAAATAACAAAGTTTTGTGCGTTTGTGCGAAAAGGTTTATAAATTGTGAGTGAGTATTCTGTGAGGCTGAAAATACAGTGATCACAGATCTCAGGTGTAGCCCCGTGCTTTCTGTGTAACGCTTTATATTAAAAATACCAGTCAAGCAAACATCATCGCCCACAAGCAAGAGACCGCCTGTCATGCCAAGCCTCCTGAACACCTGCCAAGCGGGCTTGCAGAGAAAACGCCAACGAATCGAGTCGGGCGTCTGCGTCTAACTTCACACACAGTCATTATTTCCACATCACCATGTGTTTACAACCTACAGTGTTGAGGGGAGTCCAGCTCGTGTCTCACATCCTGAAATAAACTGCAGTGAGCTTTTTTATGCATGGGCTGTAATCACTGTCTGGGTGGTGTGTGTGACTGCCATTGAAAGTTGTCAGATATGCACTATGAATAAATCATCTGAAAACATCATTTTAAAGCATTGGAGGCTTGAGCACTCACTTGGAAAGAAACTAAATGTGCCAAATTATATTTAGGGTGAATTGTACCAAGTCTATAGCTGACTGCTGAATTAAAAAAGCATGCTTGGTCATCTTGGAACCACTTCCAAGCAAAACAAACGGCAGATCCAGTCCAATGCATATGTATGAGAGAGAGCCTGGGCAGTGAATCAGCAAACAAAGAACACCATCAACAAACAAAAAGCATTGACTCATCTCAACAGTGAGCATTTTCACTGTATTGAATTACAGAATGCCACAGTCATGAAAAGACTCTTGATATCTTATTTTATGGTACTCTTACAAGTGATACTATAATGTCTCTGCATTTGCATGGATCTCTATGGGAATTAGGGGGTGGGACTAGATTTAGCTGTAAATTACACTGGAACAGTATGGAAACACATGGTTGGCTAAATGGCTGTAAGTCATCAAGGGTCTGACGTATCAAACAAGCCTTAAATCATCATTCTGCTGCCAGAAATACAGTAGATATGGATGGATAACTTGAAGGGTTTCTTCTCCTGACTTATTTTTCCATAGAGTTCAATAGGAAAATTTGTCAGGAGAAACAACCCTTAAAGTGATCCATCCATATCTACTGCATATCCGGCAGCAGAGTGATGGTATGAGGCTTGTTTGAAACCTCAGAGCCTTGATGACTTACAGCCATTTTACCAATCATGTATTCCATACTGCCAGCATAATTTACAGCTAAATCTAGTCCCACCGCCAATTCCCACAGAAATCCATTAAAATGCAGAGACGTTATAGTATCGCTTGTAAGAGTACCAGACAATAAGATATCAAGAGTCTTTTGATGTTGTTGAGTCACAGACATCAGGAAGTCATAGCATGCAAAAGATATGTGACCAAATGTAAAAAATGTAAAGGCACAGTCAATTTAGTGTATGTAAACTTCTGACCCACTGGAATTGTGATATAGTGAATTGAAAGTGAAAAAATCTGTCTGTAAACAATTGTTGGAAAAATGACTTGTGTCATGCACAAAGTAGATGTCCTAACTGACTTGCCAACACTATAGTTTGCTAACATGAAATCTGTGGAGTGGTTACAAATGAGTTTTAATGACTTCAACCTAAGTGTATGTAAACCTCCGACTTCAACTGCATGTGTCATTTGTCTAAAGCAGGAAGCGAGAGAGTGGCGAGCTGGCTTTTGTCCCACATTTGGATCTATGATGTCATTGTGAACAGACTGGGTGTGAGTTTTCTTAAGCTCTTGATGTTCTGCTATTATGCTATTGAACCTGAGCTGAACAAATGATAAATTGGTTAATAAAATAATTTATCATAAGCCTTACTTTTCTGGTTCCTGAGTGTAAGCTGTTGCTTCTCCATTATGAGGCTGTTCACTCAGTCCAAGCAGTTACATGGTAAGCAGTGAAATATAGTTGGTTTGTTGGTGGCATCAGTAGAGGTTCCTGACTGAATGTGTTTTAACTAGTTGCAATCGTGACTATGCAATAATTTTTAATTTATTTCGAAAAGCAGTTGGATAATACAAACTTAGAACCATTGCCTAGATCAGTTTGGTCGATATTGTTCACAAAATCTATGCTGTTTCTTGCACCTCCGTCTTCTGGTTATTTGTTTTGTACGCTGGTGTTCTGCCTACAATCTGGTCCTCATCTTCCTCATCTTCTAAAACGTGTATTCTTTTTGCCTTGGTGTTGTTGGCATTGTGTCTTTCTTCTTCCACTCCTTGCACAGTGTAATTTGTTGTTGCAGTTCTTTATTGTTGTCACAAGAAACTGTTCGCCAGGAACATCTAGGCTGGAACATAATATTTTTGAAACATCATTTTTTTATGGGCTGCTGGCTGTCCCTCTCAACTTGTGAAATAGTTCTGGTGAATGCTTTCTGACTTGCCAAAAACCTGAAACCTGAAGTAACTTTCTTTAAGTTGTTAAAGAATGTTATTTTCTTTAAGCGGTTTCCTGTAGAACGGAAGCAATAATCTGGAAGAAGGCCTGTAAAGGAAAACGTTGGAAAAGAGTAGGACTGTTTGTTTAGTCCATCAGCATAAATCTACTGTGATAATCAATGGAAGTACAATAAGTGTAACAAAATATCCGGGCTGCCTCACAGAATCAGTCAGCAGCAGGTGTATTGTGGAGAGTAGTAAGTGCTTCATAAACCTGTAGGCAGGATCCAAGATTAACACCTACCACGTGCCAAATCACACAGTCCAACCCGCCACTCTGACGTGTAAAAAAAAATAAAAAAAATAATTTTAACATAAAATTGCCCTAATTTTGGGTTGAGGAAAATTAAATCGGCAAGAGACGCAACCACTTGGTCCTCTAGAGACACCGTAGCTTGTTCATCGCTTCAGTTCAAGTTCATACACTTTGTGGGGGCGCAACCAGCCAGCTTTCTGATGGAACTATTACTGTATAACAGAAATACTGAAGAACCCCTCTTGTTTTGTTAGCAGCTAAAACTAGCCAGCTAAAGATTTAAATTTAGAATTAGAATCTCACTCCAATATGGAGACTTTTTCCTGGTGTTGAACCGTGCATAGCAAAGTAACTATCTTAGCTGATGGATACTCTTAAAATGTTAGTTCGACCCTCTCTGAATCTAAAATTGCATCTTGAATCTTTCAAAGTCCTATTTAGTATGAAACGTCTGTATGAACCGAAATGATTATTGCAGTGGGGAATGGTTATTTTGTTTATTGAATTGATTGAAAATTGCATAGGCGACCTTCAAAGATGACATCGTGCAATTTAATTATTTTGGCCACTAAAAAATAAGTCTGGCTGGTATTTTTTCCCCATCTAACCGCCACCTTGGCAGATAAGCCAAAAAATTTATTTTGGACCCTGCTTGTAGGGCAGCCATGCAGACGGACACTAAAATCTTTGTCGAGTCCCGATATAGCAGTAAATAGTGTGATTCCCTGATTTCAAACCTTGTGTGGCATGTCAGCCCCGCTCTCCTGTTTACACCTTATCCTAGTTATCTCTTGGAGAAAACTTGCTTGAGATTTCTCTATTTCTCCATTATACATGCGTATTAATTAAACATTGTGTACAGCTAAACATTTCAGAAATTAATTGGACTCGACTGACAACAAACCCAGTATGGATATAGACTATAGAATTATAAAAGAAACATCACACTCTGCTGGAATGACAGGATAACTGACACCATGCCAACATTTTTTTTTTCCAACAGTGTCTCCTCCTCTGACCCAGTTACATTCACTATAGGGAGGACCTCTGACGTCCTGGGAACGAGGCCATATTATGTGGCATCCCTATTGTGCATGCTCCGTGCTCCTCTGCCTCCTCCCTCCCACAGCACCCTCCTTGATTTGGACTCTTCTGTTCTGTGCCCGCCTCTGTTTGGTGAAAATGGGTGGGGGTGGGGAGGTTGGGAGAATTTGATGCAGAACCCCATGGATTTAAATGTATGAAATGGGTCATTGACTGCCTGACTGTGATTTAGCACAAAATGCGCATCTTTTGAATAAGGCCCTCAAGCAGTAATTAGTCTAAAGCTATATCTGTTATTGTATCGCACAACAGAGGGGCCTGCCACACGAAGGTGGGCTCCCCCGGTAGAATTCTGGCAGGTCAAGGAATGTCCCCCGCCCCGCCCCGTCGCTCGATATCCCATTCCCGCCTGACACGTCGGCCATCGTGCTGACAGAAACGAGCGACAGATGTGTCCTGATACCCACCCCGCAGGGATTTCTGCCTGCTGTTGACGACTGATGTGAATGATTCAGCACCAATGCTAATGTAAACACGATCCTCCGCTTGTCCCCAGCTCCTGGGTTAAGGACGAACAAATGACATCCATAATTCAGAGCCAGACAGGGCCTAATCTCGGCGACGTCAAATGTTCGGTCGTCTCTTTGGCCCGCTGCGGTCTGGTAACTGGAACTTCAGTCACACCCATGTCAGGACCGCATAAATCTTCAACACCATGAGACCCAGCCTTCAGCATCCATAATACATAACTAAAGGTTGAGTTGAGCTTAAAGGGGACATGAAGCACTCGGTAAAGTGGCTCTGGTTTGTTAGCTTTTTACCTTAAATTAGATATGACCATGCGTTCAAATCTCAAACCGACCTGTATTTGCTGGAAAAAGAAGTTACAATATGCTTTTTTTCCACTAGGGCGCAGCCATCTTGGACCAACTGCAGTCATGACGTCACTAGGTTGGTTGGTCTCAGCTGTTCAATGTATTACTATGGGAGAATAGCTGACTTTTAGTGAGCTCAACAATGTATCGTGAGGAAGAAATAAAACAAAAAACGCACAGACGGTCTTTTTGTATTGCCCCGAGATGATCAAATGAGTATTACCGAACAAAACTTAATTTAAAACTTAATTTCAACAAACTGCTTCTGACCATACTAATACAGTGGCCTGACGAGCCGGCGTTTTTTGTTTTATTTCTTCCTCACGATACATCGTTGAGTTCACTGAAAGTCAGCTATTCTCCCATAGTAATACATTAAACAGCTGAGACCAACCAACCTAGTGACGTCATGACTGCAGTTGGTTCAAGATGGCTGCGCCCTCGTGGGAAAAAAGCAAATTTTAACTTATTTTTCCAGCAAATACCGGTCGGTTTGAGATTTGAACCCATGGTCATATCTAATTTAAGGTAAAAAGCTAACGAACCAGAGCCACTTTACCGAGTGCTTCATGTCCCCTTTAACAGTGTCTTTTTTTCTCGACTTTCCGGAGACTGCATAACAGCATGGAGAAATGTTGGGTACTCAAAATGTCTGACTATCATCAACTAGTGTACTAAGATCATCATTTAATTTGTGGTCAAAATAATTTCTGATCAACAGAATCACACTTGGGCCAGATGTGGCATATTCATTCTTATTCTCATGAATCAAGCCCATTTAATATTCTTTGTGCTCAGTATACAGCGAATTAACTGATCTATTATTTGTTTATGTATGTAGATAGCTGTCAATGTGACAGTTAAACAGTGTGACAAGTGAGTGGTGATGAAGAAAAGAGAAAAGAAACAGAAAAGAGTGTTTTTTCACATGGGTTTTTACAGCTAGGACAGAGATGCAATAGGGATATTTATACATGTTGAGTGACATCTGGTGAGGTGCTGAGGTCTAGAGCCTGATTGATTATTTTTGCTATTCAGTCTTCAAGCTCGGCTGGCCGGACACATCCAGTGCATTAATTAGCATGTACCAAACCGTAAAGGATAAATGCAGTCACAAACTGGAGAGAAAATGGGTGCGTAAGCTTGTGTATTCGCTCGTGTGAGATCATGTGAGTCGGTGCCTGCACGCATGTGCGTTGCTGAAGGAGCGTGTGTGTGTGCGTGCCCGTGGGTTTGAGTCACTGTTTGTGGATGCTTGCGTGAGCCTGCGCTGGCGAAGGCATGTACATTTACGTGCGCACGCGTCAGCGCGTGACTCTCCGGCTTCCCTTGCAGGAGGTGCTTAGCTTAGCGTGCAGCCTGGCTCTCATGAGGACGCCCACGTGATAGTGATATCACCACCCCACCCCCCATTTCGGGAGAATCCCCCTTTTTATGACTCGCGCGCAGACCAGGCTTGTCGCTATAGCCTGGTGATGCTGTTCAATTTCCACCAGTAGGTCCAGAGAAAAGTTAAAATCTGCTAACTGATGAAATATGTAAAAAAAAAAAGATAATTTAAATAAAAAATACAGGGAATATATTTAAATATGCTCATTCGTGTAATTAATTTGGCAGAAGCTTTTCCAATGCCACTTACAAGCTCATTACACGGACCGCGTACCATGATGACTGCAGTCCTCCAACATCGCTCTGCATGGGCGTTGTTTCCAAACAAATACTTGCTCTTTCTTTCAGGAAAGGAATTTTAGAAGTAATGCAGTATTGTTTCATTACAAGGAGTGTATATTGACTTTTTAAAAACGAGAATAATCCCATCCCTCGCTTCTTTGAAGGACAGCTTTGTTAAATGTATATTTGGCTTACCATTCAGCCGGAGCTCGGGACGCTTTCAAAAAGCACTAACTCATAAAAAATGCATTGCTCAATACACTGCTTGCTTCAGCGAATCAAGCACATGCTGAGTAAGTACATCAACATTTTTTCAATGTTTTCTGGTGGTGTTAAGATGAAATTTCCCCTGGGAGGGTTCAGAGAACTTGCGTTCTGATCTATTATTCTTCTCTTCCACCTGCTGTATGTGTGTTCAAATAGTCTGACTGTGAGATCCGCCCATTAAGAACCGCAAGGTCAAAGGCTCAGGAATCAGGGAGTTAGTTTTCAAACTGACAGCCTATCCGTTGCAAGGACTGCAATCCTACCTGTAGTCAGTGTCAGTGGTGGATGCCAAGGGTAACCTATCTGTGTTACGACTACACCAAGGGTGCCCTGATTACATCCCCCTCCACCACCCCCACGACGCTGCAATCTTCTCCATCTCCACTGATTAGTTTCTGGACGCGTCTCCCAGGTTCGTGGTGAGGTTTTTATGTTAAGGTGGCTTGAAGAGCACTAGCAATAGAGACGATTAATGATTAAACCCTGCATTTACATAGACAATCTTATGCAGGCAGCATTTATACTGGGTCACCTTTATAGTTATGATGGGATGCCCCATAATCGTATGCTACGCTGTATCAATCTCATATGTGAGGTGTAAAGTTTGTGAAATCCATTAGATTTTTTTATGAAAATCCCAAAAGCACCATCACTCTGGTAGAAATTTTTTTTTTATTAAAGTTAGTTCAGCCCTGGTCAGATTCATTCATGTTACATTTTTATCTACATTATTCCATGTTTCATGCATGAATCTCAGTTGTGTTGTGCATGAACCCACCACTGTGATTACATATTCATGCTTCCTATATTTGTACGATGACAGAAATACAAAACCTGTACCTGTGTTTACGGATACCCTTTGTCATGGCGACATACTGTACATTGTGTGCATTTTGTACATTGTGATTTCGTAGAACTGGATGATTACTAAAGCAATTCAGGTTACTTTGTTCAAGGTTAAAAATTTCCCAAATCCAGTTCCTGGTGTCTCACTGTCGCTGTAATGTTGTAGACACAAGGCGTGCATTCAATATTTAACACATTGCTATAGACTGGTGTCCCTAACACATTGGAGTTCTGAAATAGCAGTTTACACAGTGTTCCCTCCAAAGATCCATCAGCCAATAAAACTCCTTGAATCCGAGAAGCAATATAAGGTGTCAGACACATGTCAAACAAGGACGTCTGTGTCACCTCTGCTGGTTAGTCACATTTAGCTCGGTCGTTCAGATTCTGGAAATTGTCCTCATCTCTGGCGTGTCTGACGGTTTGTCCCTTTCAGACAATTCATTCGGGGAAATTCTTTCTCAAGGATTTTCCGTAAGAGCTAGATCCCAGCTTCATAAGCACTCATAATAAATGCTATCATTTTTTCTTTCTGTTTAGGCAGAGGGTTTTATCTCATCCATGTCATTTGCAGATGGTGAGTTTCCCATTCCACGTGCTGTTTATTTACCCCATCTCCCAAAATATTGCATCGAGGAACAGCACTGAATTTGTTGTAGGCTGGTCCCAGTTTTAAATCTGCCAGCTGGGACACTGCACCCATAAATAATGGAAGATTAAATTAAATTCCTTTTGTGAAAACTGGGACTGTTTCAGAGGAAGAAATGAAAGGAGTGGGTGTTTTCCTCAAAAAAGAGCTCGATTGGAGTGTCCAGCTCCAGTCTTTTGGCAGGATTGAATGAAACAAGTCATTTTAAGAACGTTTGGTTTTTTTTGGTTGTTTTTTTTTTGGGTGGGGGGGGGGGGGGGTGGTTAGGGGGTACTCCCTTTTGATAACATGAAGTATTAGCTATGAAATGCAAAATGAATAATTATAATATATTATTAATAATAGTGAACATGGCTAGAAGACATCAGTGCGCCCTGCTTGTTGGTGGTGCTATCACTGCTTTGTGGAGTGGGAAACCCACATTGAAATTCCCACATTGTTTAAACCCACATTAAAGAAGTACAGTATGCTATTTGCCTGCTTTTGAAAAAACCCTGCTTGCATGATATGTGCAAATATAGTACATCACACAATGCATATTTCATTCCGGCACGTGCATTTCACAGCACATTTTATTATACAGCGCGACCGACCCCTGCGGCCAATCATACGTCAGGATTCGATAAGACTGTATGGTATTTCTCAAACTGAAAAACAGTCCTTTGACAAGATATTCCGCTGAATGTACCATCAGTCCTTGTATTTTATTGTTTTGTCAGGCTGCCGAATAGATCATATTCTCATCCATTCTCACTATCATGTCTCACTGCGTAGTCAGGATGGATGGGAATGCGATTGCCCTCCCAGGGCTGTTGGGTTCAGGATGACGGCTGGATTGACGGGAATGTCATTAAACTCTAAATGGTCCGTTTAGTGTTGAGCTCTGGCAGTGGTTTTAATTAGAGACTCGAGTAATCTGCATCCTGCAGGAATGTAATATCCCTTAACTTTAATTCATACTTAAGCGCCCCCAAAGTTCGATTCAGTCGATTTCTTCTTCGATGATACTTTGTTATGCAGCTTCTTTCCTGTTAAAATATAAATTTGTACTTTAAAAAAAAAAAAATGCTTTCTTTTGTAAGCTAACGCTGCCATTGCATGCAGTTATTGATCTGGATTGAATCAGAAGCAGAGAAACTGAAGTTGTTATTCCTTTGAAGCGCGGCTGTGATCCACCCCCTTGCTGTTGATGTTAGCTCAGGGGAAGGCGCCTTACGGGTCATGGTGTGCATCATGCATCTGATGAATGGAATGCTGAAAAGAGAACTCCGAAGCTTTTAAACCAAGGGACAGCCTGTTTGGACTCCCTGTTAATTCAACTAGCCTTAAAATAATCTCACAACACTTTAAATCGCAAGGTCACTAACATCAATCAGACAGGGTTCTCTTGCTTCAAGCTACATTTCCCCAGTTGTAATTCGGATTGATCATGTTCCTCTGAGCATGCGTTTGAAGTCTATGCGTGCTTTGGCTAAATAGCCAAATGCTTCTTCTGCATTTGAATTCAAACAACGTGTAGAGTATATTACATAGTGTGTATGGAGAATGTGCTGGAATTCTCAACTCAAGAAAAAGAGGTCTACCCTATAGCTCTGCTACTGAGCCATTGTAGATGACTCACTGTCCATTATGAAGGACATGGACGGTGTATTCCTTTGCTGCGGTTATTCATTGTCAACAAACAGCAGGATTGCCAATATCACACCTGTAACCTGTCCAGGAGATCGGTTCTCCTCCTCGATTGCTCGCATGTTTGTCTCCCTTTTAACCCGATGGAGGAATTGTTTGGTCGGTGTCCTGTCTTCTTCTCCAGTTTGCTTCATTCCTTTATTTCCTTTAATTCCTCTTTCAATCCCAAGCGCTTTCCTGTTTTCAGTGTGCTTTGCAGCAGTGATGAATCACCAGGGGTGTGCAGCTAAAACCGGGTCATAATCCACCCGGGAAGGCGTTTGTCTTCTCACGTACAGGGATGATGTTGATGTATGTGTTCAGTGCTGCGGGAACGCAGATGTGGCCACTGGGTCCAACCACAGAGGATGGGAGTTCAGGAACTGAGACCCAAGTCAGGTGTTAACAGGCAAACTTTTCAACCCCAGACACATAAATCACCCTGCTGTACGAGGCAACTAGGAGCAGCCAGACTGCTCGCCTCATCACAGAGGTAAAGGGGGAGTCTATTGGGTGATGAGCTTGCTTCTGAAAGCGTACAGCGCGAATATATATATAGAAACCATTAATCATTTTCACACATGGTCTAGATACATAGCCGTCGTAGCGTGGAAACCCAAAGGCTTGTTTCTCCGAACCTCCTCATGGTAAATGGTTCAACGAAATGAGGTGAGAACAGGCTGCTCTCACCAGTTTTCTTGCTAATGTTTGTTTTTCTTATCACTGTTTTTTTTGCGAACATAATTTCTGTTGAATTAAATTCTACATAACGTATGATATATTCCCATCTACAGTTGGGTTTGTGGCTGGAGCCCTTGCCTAACCGAGCGAGTCAGCGCTGTCAGCTGTTTTGTGAGGGGAAACGGACACATGCGGGCAGAAAAGACGTGAGCCTCCTGCCACCTGCTATAGTGAACGTTTGACATTTACGCACACGTCCCTTCTCTGCAGGTTGATGCTGATCACTTTGGAGTTCTCCACACTCAGCACAACTCATCATCAGGAGCCCGATGTCTTGACAATTCAGTAGCTTCCCTGCCATTATGTGCTGGCAGCCCACTTAATATGGACTTTTAAGTTGCAAGCGCGCATGGATTTGTGCCATATTGCGAGGTTGGTAGGTGTATATATTGTGCATTAAGTTAAAACCTCAGCAGAACACAAAGCAGGGGAGAATTAAGTTTAACATTACACTGAATGCATCATATCATAATACCTTGTCCCCACACTCAAGATTAACCCATTATTCAACTGCAGAAATTATACAGTATTTTTACATAGTTGCTACATACCTGAAGGGAATTTCTCTTCAAAAGAGTACTAGTGGATAATTTAACGTTGAAATGACTTTGAACCTTTTGTCCTAAAGAGATTTTGTGTGTGTGTGTGTGTGTGTGTGTGTGTGTGTGTGTGTGTGTGTGTGTGTGTGTGTGTGTGTGTGTGTGTGTGTGTGTGTGTGTGTGTTCAAATCTGCACAATTCTCAGAGAGGGGTCAACTCCGTCAGATTAAAAGTTGGCGACAGCGGGCAGTTTGCGTTTCATCAGTGCCGTGGCAACGAGCATAGCTGTGCTTCATCATGTGGATTGCCTGCCACGTTGATGTCTCGGAGCATAAACACGTCTGTCAACGTGAGGGGTTGTTCTCGGCTATGCAAAGCTATGTTGATAACAAGTAACTGAAGACTGCTGTGGAAGAACAGGTGCTTGGTTCGGCGTGGGGGTGTGTCACAGACAGCAGTGCAGGGGTTGTGAGGAAGAAGCATAACACGCATATACCCCCATACCCATTTCTTTCCAATGAATTTGGAAAAGATTTATAAAAATAATTGCATCTGTGCCTTGTATTGATCCATACATACATACATACATACATATTTAATGGAAGAGCATGCAGAAATGGAACTATGTAATCCGAATTACAACTGGGGAAATGTACCTTGAAGCAAGAGAACCCTGTCTGATCGATGTTAGTGACCTTGCGATTTAAAGTGTTGTGAGATTATTTTAAGGCTAGTTGAATTAACAGGGAGTCCAACCAGGCTGTCCCTTGGTTTAAAAGCTTCGGAGTTCTCTTTTCAGCATTCCATTCATCAGATGCATGATGCACACCATGACCCGTAAGGCGCATTCCCCTGAGCTAACATCAACAGCAAGGGGGTGGATCACAGCCGTGCTTCAAAGGAATAACAACTTCAGTTTCTCTGAAGTACTATAGTACTTTAATAACAGAAGAATCAAGGCACTATTCTTTAGTATAATTATTAAAAATGCCTTTATTGATACGGTAGTACTTTGTTTAAAGAAATTAATCACATATACCGTATTTACATTGTTATAGATAACCTCGAATAACCGTTTTTGTAAAAAGGTTTATTCAGGGACAGGAAAACCAAGTATACTGAAGCAAAAACATTTGAAAATCACCATGTTTTGTTTTCTCCCTGATGTTTTAACCTTGAGAACTCCCTCCTCATCTTCCTGTCTATTGCATTACACATTTTTATTGCTGTCGACGTGCAGCTTGCAAAGTGCCTCTCCAACTGAGGAATTATTAGCGTTGAAATGCTGCCATGCATTATTTAAATTTATTTCAAAACTAATAATGCATTAGCACAGAAAACAGATCTGTTACAACCATATAAGATCAAAGAAGGTCAAACTCAGATTCTCGGGGGACAAAGTCATAAATAAGCAGTGACGACTTACTTGGCTGGTTTCTCTTATTAGTCTGATTTCCATTTCTTTCAGACGACGTACTATAAATGGGGCTTTGAAATTAATCCAGAGTTACACTTTACTGAAATTATATTGCTGCATTGTGGGTGGAAAAGACACTCATAAGTCTGAACCTCAACATTGAAAGGGAGGCCTGAATTCAGTCAACATTTGTCCTTCACTCTGGCTCACAAGCAAGTGGTAGCTTTTTGTCCTTGTTTTCCCCGTAAACACAGTTTTGCAAATTCAAACTGTGTTTGTGAACAAAAAAAATATTTGTAAGTTATGGGCAAATGTTGATTGAAGCCTGGTTAAAATCCTGAGTTTTGAGGAAAAAATGTATCCTGTGCCCTGGACCCACACTTTTTTTCGGGTTTTTCAGAATGTTGTCCAATGGTAGAGGTAGCTTTATGTGAATGCTTTTGGAACAGAGTAAACAGTCAGTTGGCTCACATCCTTAGGGAGTCCCTCTTGCTTTTGTTCCCTCATGCAAAGTTTGTGAGCTTAATTACCTCAATAATATACAGCTGCATTAATAAATAATATGAAAACGACATAGCCCCCTCCCAGCCGTAAACTGTGCTTCTGAAACCACTCGTCTATTCATCGTAAAGTATTTTATTTTACTTTGCCTTGGTACGGTAAACCTCCAATGAAACACAAATTAAACGTTTGTTAACCAGGTACGTAAAACAGTCAGCGTCAAACAACTACAGCTACGGGATTTACACACTCTACTTGGGGGAAGGCACTAAAATTTCACCCATCAATTATACCCCATCGCTCCAGTAAATTCAAGATCCCACTGGTGTGGAAAGACCACGATTAAAGTGATGAATCTGTTCTGCTGTCTGCATTCTAAACAGGCACCTAATATAAAATATATGCTGTAAATGTTTAAGGAAGATGATGTACAGCCTGGATTGTGTTGTGTTTCATTATATATTGTGCAAGAGTATGCTGTACCCATGATTGCATTTTATACTGCCATCAGCCAAAGAGGAATTAGCATTTTATGAAGTATGTTTATGAAGGTTTATGAATTTAGTTGAATGTAATGTTTTGTAATATAATGTAGTCTTCATCAGGCCAGCCCCAGTATAAGGCGGTGGTTGTTTCTGTCCCCGCAGGTGTGGAGGGTATGGAGTGTTCCCTCCCCACGGATGGGCGGAGGGTGGCTCTGAGCCAGCTCTCTCAGGACAGCTTCCGGGAATGCCAGGTCACCCTCACCCTGACAGACTTCCTCATCATCATCTTCTCCGGCATCTCCGTCTCGGTGGCCGCCATCATGGCCAGCTTCTTCCTGGCCTCCACCGTGCACTGCTTCCAGCGCTGGAGCAAGGGCGTCAAGGGCGACGAGGAGGAGAACGAGGAGTGACGCCCTCCCCCCTGCTGCGGGGCCCGCTTCCACGCCCGTATGCTTGCTCGCCCTGGGAACTGGGAGCCGGGGCAGATTGACAGCCGTGCAGTTCCCTTAACTGAATCCAATCCTGCGCGTTCGTCTGTGTTTTAGGGTAACTGCGCTCGCTCTGTGTCACAGTACACACCACCTCGGGGCCGATGGAACATGGTTAAAGTCCTAAGGCAGAAATGCGAGGCCGGGTTGCGAATGTTTGTTTTTTTGTTATCTCACGTTGGTTTTCTATTATGTACTATTGGTATAGTAGTACAGTACTCATTCTTTGGAGCCAGAACAAGTCCTTTACAAGGGTATTTCCAGCACTGCAGTGCTAAATATGTCTTAACTTGTTAACGACTCTCCATTTAGCAGTTCATTACACCTACCGATTAATTGCTCAGTTTACACTGTAATCCAAATGAAAGCTTTGATATTTCTGAGACGTGCCAGATTTACGCAGGAGAGCAGTCCCCTGCCTTGTTAGTAAGAAGCAAATGAATAAGTATAAAGTGAACAGACGCATGCAGAGGAAGATTCAAGCAGAGAATTAAGTGATTTTCATTTGTACATGGACCTGCAAATAGAATTGTAATTTAAATTCCGTTCCCTTTGTTAATATAAATCCAATCAGACAAAATTGTAAGGCACAATTTGAAAGTAGGAAATTATCCCATCCCATTACATAAAAACAGTTCCGTTATTAGATTAGAGTAATATTTTGCGACGAATTTCAAAGCGTATTGTACAAAGCTTTGATTAGAACCTGTGCAGACTTGCCGTGTGCTTTCTGGGAGAAGGTGACATGCTGGAAGGTTTAGTGGTTCACACTTCAAACGAGAAAGGGGAGGAGCTTGGCTTCCACAGTTCTCTACTCACCAATATAATAGGAATTACCTGCTAATTACCAAGCCTGCCAATGAAGAGGATCTGAGATGAGGGAACAAGTACTGCATTTCTGCAGTGGGGGTGTTTTGTAGAACTGTAGAATGTTGTGGACGAGTTTGCACAGTGTATTAGAGCATCATTCTTTCATGGGTAACAGCATATCATCTAGCATGTCAGCCTCTGACAAAAGTATGTGCTTTTGCTAACAAATACGAAAAAGTGATTAAAGTATTACGTATATTCAGCTGCTTTACAAAGTTTAAATTTAATTGGGACACAATAAAAATTCAGAAGTTTGGGACACAGAGAAATTTGTTAAGAGATGCTTAATGAGATACATTTTTAGCATATATTTTTTCCAAAACAGTTATTACCCTTGATATGCTATATATCTTGTTGAGACAAAAATCTTTATATTGTACATTAGAATTCTTTGAAACAAGCAGAACAACAGAATGATTTTCAGTGTTTTTTGTGATGGATTATGATAGTCATAATGGCAAGGTAAACTAACGTCAGATCACAGGACAGCTGGAGGATGAAAGCAGATCTTTTGTCTGTTCTGTAGCCATTTCATAAAGACACGCAGAGATTTTCTTCAGTTAGACAACAGTTAGACTTAAAGGGAACTTTGAGTAAGGACAACAAAATGAAAAAAAGAAAGTTTTTCGCTTGGATGTACCAAGGATTTTCAGCATGAATCAGTATTTCTGTTTTTTTTTTTTTTACTCGGTTTATGGTTGGTATGTCCAATGTGCATACTCTGGGGTTCATTTTCAAACATTCGCTTCTTCAGGATGTATTAAAAATGTATTCCAAGATCCAATTAGACGTGCATGTTAAATGATAACTGTAAGGGAAACTACTGATCATTTTTCAGACAGCTGCTGTGAGCGCCCTTTGAGTACGAGTACAGAAGGACATGTGAATTATTAATTGAAAGAATGCTGACGTTCTGCAGCGCAACGATGGGCAGCACCCTAAACTTACCATTTACTCAGTGTTGGACCAAAAGCATTTTTAATGGGTTTTGATAGCTTGCGTTAGTAGAGCGTACTAATTGTGAGGTTCCCTGCATTTTTAGGGTTGATTTCAGGGATTTAACATAAACGTACGTGCATTTCTGACCTGAACATTTAAATGCCAATCCACTACACGGGTTCAGTTCTCAGGCCCAAAGCCTTCGGTTCCTGGTAGTAAAATACCCATAATTCCTGATTTCACATAGGGCAATGCTATAGTCAAGTATGAGCTGTGTCAGATAAATGCATGTGGATATTGCAACACCATCAAAAATGGTTTTGCCTAATTGTGACTGTACTGATGTTCCCACTCAGTAAAGGTTATTGATGAGCAATTATTCCATTGCATTATTACATGCTTTGAGAATGGGTGTTGTCCCTCTGAAAGCAGACTCTCCACAATGGGCTATGCTCATTTTATTCATGACTTTCCAATGAATGTGTTCTGTCCTCCACACTCCACTGTCAATCTTTAACCAAGGCTGCTGCCCCCTATGGAAAAAGAATATGCTGCAGTATATTGTAAATATATTAAAATTATCTTCACAATATATTTAAAATATACTACAGTATATTACATTTCCATAAGGGTGTACTGCATCTGCAGGCGAGATGAAGTGAGAGGGAGAAAAATGTGCGAACGCTGATGGTCAAGGTGGGGACGACCGGGGATATTACCGTCTGCATCGTTACAGCCTGCTAGCTCGCTTTTCCAATTCAACAGATGTGATTGATGCATAGCTCCGTGTAGTTATAATTGAATCCCGCACTTCTGTCAATTTATCTGTCCTAAATGCTAGATGTAACTTTACCCGTTATATTTGTCTAACCCAAATGAGCTGCCGTGGAGAAAGATTGGCTCTGTTCCTTCCAGACCGTGCTGGACAGCTCAGTAAGCTTGATTTCCAAAGTGCACGCCAAGGACGTGTGTTGTTTAGTGGTTGGTTAACTAAACATTTATGCTCAGTGGTTTGTCTACTTTCCCTGTTTATTGTTGATTCATGATTCTGGTTTAAACGGCTTATTTCTCTTTTAGTTACATAACAATGGATGTTCATGTTCTCTCTGAATATAAATTTGAGGTGACTGGTATTTTCCTGACACAATGGAGAGTCCTTTTTTCTTTATAGTGATACAAAAACTACAATGCAATGTTTCTATAATAAAACCCAAATAAATACAATTATTAATTGAATTATGAATACAATTATTAATTAATAATAAATCATATTCTTAAATCTTTTTATATCAAAACAAAGTCCAATTTACCAAGCACCATTTATTTTGAAGACATATCTAATAAAATAACGTGTTATGAGCCACATACAATGTTTTCCTTAAAGAGAAATAACTTTTGAAAATGGATGTTATGTATTCCTATTCTTAGATAAGTAATCTTTAAACAACACATTTTCCGTTAAACAGCTATTAAAACATAGATCTGCTATATATTTATTTGCAATAGGATTTCAATATTGATTCATATTGTTGGCAAATATATTACCCATTAAAATTTTTAGAAAATACTAAAGCTCTACTGGTTAAAATGTTACACCTGTTTTATGTCATGTTGTGTGCTTGAGAAGTTCTTCTCATTTCCATTAGAAAGTATACTCAGCACAGTTCTCACTCTAGGAAATAGCTCTCAACATCATGTTAAAGCTATGGTTCATGCCTCAATAACTGTCAGTGCATGACTGGTTTACTCTTAGTCCTGTTGGAATTTTTTTTGCTTTGACAGCTCAATTCAAAGACATGTAATTGGACATTTAAAAGAGAAACAGAGCCAGGCGTTGGTTGTATGCAGAGCTGTAACTCATGGCCTCAAGAAAAGGGACCATCCTCTCTGTCTCTAACATGGAGGTATTACTGTAACTTCTTTGATATCATCTTGTCATGCCATTTAGCAAAAGCAGAAAATTAACAGCACCGATGGTTTCTGCACTTTTCACCAAAGCGTATGAACTAAACTTCAGGCCTCAAATGTTCCAGGCTTGGTGTATGTTGTGGCTGTGCTCTCGTCTTTCAGATTGTAAAGATGACACGGTGTATTGAATATAATGTGTTTGCATATATTGCTGTCAACCTATGAAACAGGTTCTTCCCTTGCCGTGACGGGAGACTGAGGCTGCCATACACTGTCATATCAGTGATCTGTACGAAAACCATGAAAAGACATTGGCCTCCATAGAAAAAAATATATGATTGGCTTAAATAATGATGTCACTGATAAGTGATGTTACTCATAAGTCACTGTGAATACCCTGTTGTTGTTCATAAAGCTTCACTGTATTACCACTACCACCAGTTCTGGCTTTAACCAATATCTAGCCCAGCTTTTTGTATAACAGCTGTTGCCTGCCTGCAAAGCTAACCCTGAACTTTCATTTTAGAGTGGAACCACAAAACATGTTCAAAATCCAGGTGCAGCTGTGCCATAATTAAATGGATAATAACCATACCCTACCCTACTGGCTGCACTGTTAGCTATATCTGTCCTATAACTGCATAGATGTTTAACGTGTGTCCTTTCGTAAAACATTCGTATAGTGTTTTTCTGTAGGACAGTGGTGTCCACTCCTCATCCTGGAGTTCCCCAGTCCTAAATGTTTAAGGGAGTTTCCTTTCCTCCAGAATCTTACTATGAACAGGTGATTGAAATTGGCAATTAGTGGATCCAGTTAAATCCACTAGAGTTATTTAGATAATTTAAGAAAAATTGTCACCGTAGGGACAGAACAGAAGCCTATGGATCATCAGTGGACACCACTGCTGTAGAGGTTATCCAACTACTGTGTAGTTGCAGTGAAATTAATGTACCTGAATTTCACCCATGTCCTGCCCTTTTCTTTTTGTTCTAAATGAGGTGGGAGCAAACTGACATACCTACCGAAATGCAGCAATGCTTCATCTACCTTATTCTTGTCCATTAAAATGATCACACTCAGTACAGTATTGATGACTGCATTAGACGATGACGATTTTTTGACATGTAACTGTTATTTTTGATTCTACTTACAGATTCATATGTATATTTTTTATTAAATAAAGAAAATAGGGTGATCCTTTATGATATTATTGCATTTACCAAAACTGTCCTGCCTCTTTATGTCTTGGTCTCCTGGTTGGTTGCATATTCCGCAGTGGGAGTGCATTAATGGAGTAGTAAGCATGCGTTCATTGCACGCAGGGAATGCATCAAATGTACTCATATAGTAATTTATACAATTTTTTTACAAAACTTGACCAAAATCTGCTTTGTCAGCACTACTGTTCACAGGGCTCTAAATCTGTAGCCTCTAAAAAGTGTTTTTAGGGGCTACAATCAAATAAAGTATGTAAATTATAATTAATACATTATAACAGAAATGAAGACTACTAGGTTTGGGATAAATATTCTTACATTTACAGTTGGTTTCTATATCATTTTTGGTGGTAATTCCTTAAGTGTAAAGTACTTTGTGATCCTGAAAAGCAATATATAAAAGATATATTTGTTCATTCAGCCACTAACCATGTCACAATATATAAAACTGGAGGACACTGCATGAATGGTCTCCTACCTTAGTTTGTGAAGAAAAAGTGTAACGCTTACATTTAAATGAAGTCAAAATTAAGAACAAATGTTGATGCAAGACTATATAGTGTGTTTAGCACCATATATTTCTTCTGACTGATTTACTTCACAATCAGCACCCCTCTCCCTATGTGATATTATATGATGATGGTACCGTCCCACTCTGTTACACATGGTGCAGGCTGAACCACAACCTGAGGACAGAGGGACAGCTAGTTAGCCGTCCCAAGTACTGCAAAGTAGCTTTTTGTCCTAGAACCAACACAGGGCAAATAGAACCCAGCATCACCCAAAAATAGACCTGCTGCAGAGCCGGCAGTTACCATGGAGACACAGAATTACAGAGCAACCATCAAGAGTTTTATTACATTAGGAAAATGACACTCACCGTAATTCAGCAATAATACACCAATAAGAATGAAGATGAAGATGGAATGTTCGCTGATGGGAACAGTTCAAGCTATGGCACAAATTACTGTAGCAAAACTGCCAGTTTCTGATGAATAACATTTCAGTCAGCACACCTTCTATCTGGCACACTGGTATTATCTCGCTGTGGGTATGCAAATACCAAGTCTATTTTCACAGGGACAGAATGCGCTGTCTATTGTTAGCAGGACGATAAACACCCAAATGCATGATTTTTTCAAGTCATCCACCACATCTTTCATCCCTGCTGCTTCTTGATGGTGGTAAGAAATCTCCTCTAATTGGCCTCAAACTACTGTATATCAGCTCTGAAAGAGAGGAGGGCTGAGTGATGGGGATGTAGACAGAGTCAGTGTGTATGAGGATCACTGCCGTTTGCACCTTTGTACGTGTCAATATTGTGGAAGCAGACCCTCCTGCTACGTTCCTATGCATCGGGTTACGAGTATCTCCAAATGTACACAACCGCTGGTGTGTTTGACCGAGAGGTGTGTACCCGGAGTAGACACCACTGTGAATGGCACCACTGTTACACTGATGTGGCATAAATGTCTGAGGCAAGGGGAAGGAAACTGCTCTCTTACATCATACTGTAAGGATGTTGGGTGGGTGTGAGAGGCACAGCAACAGAATTCTGTGCATTTTTTGCCTTGTCATCATCCTCAGAATGGCAACAAAGTCAAACATGATGGGGGCAAAAAAATGACAGGACATGCCATCCATTTTCTTTGCGTGGTTGCCATGGTTACACAACCGGGGGCTGACACACTGCAATGGAAAGAGAAAGAGAGACAGAGCACCATGTGGAGCCCATAGTATCATTATTCCTGTCTTCCCCTTTTCTCCCTCCCTCTCTTGCCATTTTGGAAGCTTCTGACCCATACTCTTATGATCTGCCATGGCCAGAATGTAAACATAAAAATTTGGCCAGGAACACACACAAAAAAAAGATCAATATTAAAATTATTGTCTTTATTTTTTTATCAATTTTCTAAATAAGCTGTAGCCCCACATAATGGAATTAGAGAGCAGCCAGGCCTGTCCACTCAGATTAACCTGTCATTAAACCATGACTCTCCTCTCTACCCCTGCTCCCCCCCCCCTTCTCTCTCTCTCTCTCTTTCTCACACACACACACACACACACACACACACACACACACACACACACACACACACACACACACACACACACACACACACACACACACACACACACACACACACACACACACACACACACACACACACACACACACCTGACTGGAGACCAGTTCCTGGGCTTAAAGGAACATTATGTGCAGAAATTGCCAGACAGACATCATAAACCTAAATGTTTCTGTGTGTTTTCACTATAAGGTGCTAAAGATATATATTTTATAATCTGTTTGGCTCAGACACCACCAGAAATACAGCAGTTAGACCTTTCTCTAATTCAGGCATGGCCATGCACCTCAAATCTAGGCACAGCACTGGCACAGTTGGCAGAGATTTAGTTCCACAAAACATCTAAGGTACACTTTGTTACGGTTCCGAGTATGCACGACTCAATACACAGGAAGTTCAATAACTCCAATAAATTATTGCTTCAACCAGAATTCATCCTGAAGCATAGGGAGAACAAGAACAGACAGACAATCAGGGAATGAGTTCAGCAGGGGATCAGCAGGAACGGGGAGGCCAGGGATTGGTGGTAGTGGCAGGGATCCGGACAGGCTGAGCAGAGGAGGAGTGGGGAGCGGGAGACAGGGCAGAGCAGAGTGGCAGGAACAGCTGCAGGTTAGCTGAGCGGGGGTCCCGGCTGGACGTGCACACAGCAGCAGGTTGGCAGCAGCAGCAGCACAAGCAGGAGGCATGCACCGCCGCCGGTTAGCAGAGCTGGAGCACTGGCTGCATGCACACACAGCAGCTGGTTGGCAGGAACAGCAGCACAAGCAGGATATACGAACAACTGCAGGCTGGTAGACTCAGAGCAGACAAAAGTTAGTACAGCGAGGCAGGACAGACTGAACAGCGTGTTTGCGCCGTTCCTGGCGAGAGCTGATCAAAGCCGGATAGAGCTGGAAATGGCGAGTTAACGCAGAATGCAAGACAAGGCTTTTAAAGTTGGCAAGACAGGACTAGATACAATGTATCCACGAGACAAGACCAGAGAGTTACTACAAAGAGACTTAAGGAACTGGCACAGGACAAAGAACACCGGGTGACTAAATACAAACATTAACAAGTATCAATTAGGTGCCATGTACGAATGTATGCGTGAGTGATTAACGGAGCAGAGAGTGTGTGGGATGCATGCGGAAGGGAGGAAAGGGATAGGCGGATAACGAGTAGTGGAACAGAGTGACACGAAAGGGAGAACCACGCCCAACCTGCAGCACGAGGGAAACAAACAGGAAAAAACAAACATGGTACGAAAGGGAACAAGTAAAACACGGGACACAACAGGACGGGAGTGAGAACATCACACACTTCTCTGAAACATAGATCATAGACGTCATAGATGTCAAAACGTCAGTCCTATAAAGGCATTTTTGCTCTTTGCTCTGTGTGCTCCAGCCCTCCTTATTTCGGGCTAGTCCTAGCGAAGTGGTCCGGGTAAGGAATATCCTTCTAGTTCACTGGTCCTGTTTGTTGAGCACCTTGTAGTCCTTTTTTATATAGCTGGCCGTTTGGGATTATCCTTCTTACACTGAATTGATATCTTTATCCTAAGGAGCAAGGCTTTTATTTATAATCTTATAGATATGAGTGGCTGTAAAAAAAAGCCTGCCCATATTGATGGGAGGAGTCCTGTTCAACCATCCCCACCCCCTCACCTCCGCCACTGATTTAATATGAGGTACCATGACTGCGGGCTAGCTGGGGTGCTGGTAGCCGACTGAGAACATTGCTTCTGAGGGCAAAAAATAGCAATTTCTAGGTTAGCACCCCCAGTGAAATACTTTGGGGAAATAATGTAGGAATTGGATTTCATGCATTAAAGGCCCACATGCATATTTTTCGTGTTTTTGAGCTTTTCATATCACCCTGGAGCTTTTCAATTGTGTTCCATACTGGCTCAAGTCAAAAAATTGCAATTTTGGTCGAAGTATGCATATTTTTAAATACGATTTTTCCGAGTTCTTAGTTAAACGATTTCCCACGTGATACGTTTCATCATATGATAAGATTCTCATCTGGTCTCTTTGACACGCTTTCCCCTTTGTCCGGCTAAGTGCATCACAAAAACCAATGTTTATTTTACTCAAGACAGTCTGTAAGACTGATAAGATGTCACTAGATATGTCACTAATTAGGCTACACTGGTGTGTTTGTGTGGTGAGGGTCAAAACCTTTTAATGCGCTGGCGAGGGTGTGTGTTACAACCTGGAAGGGTGCAATATAATTGGCCAGAGCACGCGGTGCTGTAGCACACGTGATATACAAAGTACACAGTAGTGCGAGCTTCGAGTGGCTGAGAAAGTTAGCCTAAGTGTGAAACAATACATCCAATCAAAACTTTTTGTCAAAGTAAAATATCGTGCACTTTGGACTCCAATCACCAATGTATATGAAATGCATTTTTAATTAAAATATTGATCAATATCAACCAATAAAGATGTGTAAGCTAAATAGTGTGGTTTTCTGTGTGCGTGTTTGTTGCCTAGCTAAGCCCATGTTATGACTGATTGATGATTTCTTGGCTTGTGCGAAATGGAGACATTTAAGACAAAGGTTAAGCTAAGCCAGTCAAAGCTAAATTCTTTTGCCAAAAGTGCAGCCGCCGAAACAGATGTAGCTAAAGTTAGAGATATCGAGCCAGAGTCAACGCAGACTGGGGATGGCTATTACGCAGACCCAAGCCAAGATCAAGAGCCAGATGTAGTCACACCAGCGACTGGGAGTGGAGAAGAATGCAATAAGGAATGCTGCCAGGATCCCAGAATTATTTTGCAGGTGAAGGTGGATAGGGCAGCGACTGTTAGGACCTACCAACATGGGTAAGAGAGAACATTTAAACCTGCATGGTTTCAATCACGGCCCTGGCTAGTATTCTGCCTAACCAAAAACAGCAATTATTTTCCCTTTGTGGTTCGTTCCATTTTTCTTTGAGCGCATTTCTCGATTAGCCTACTCAGATTATTTCCGACCATATACAGTATGTCAACCAAATAAAAGCAAATGTATTAAGTGCTATTACCATTTCTGTCTTTATTTTGATTATTGTCATCATGTACATGCTGTTTATTGTTTCCGGAATAGAGCCTTAAAGAGATAGTTCGGAATTTTGGACACAATGTCTCAATTACAACTTATCTGTCACGATTCCAGCTGTCATGTCACGTTTTATTTTATTTTCTTGTCTTAGTTAGATTTCTTGTAAATGTCACGTATTGTGTTTAGTCTAGTCACACCACGTTTAATGTTTAATTCTTGTTACGTTTCATTTTCATGTCATGTCACGTTTCCTGTTTGATTATTGTTACGATTTATTTTCTAGTCTTGTCATGTCACGTTTTATATTTGATTCATGTTACGTTTCCCGTTCATTGTTAGCATACACATTTTCGTGTTTTTCTGCAACCTTGCGTTCATGCTTTCTCTATCTCTCTTGCTGTCACTCACGCTTCCCTAATTGTTTCATTCTCCCGTGTCTAGTTTACTAATCTACTAACGTTAGATCAGGATTGGTAATACTAACTCTCTAACCATGTGTTCATGTTTACCTTACGTTTCTCGTGCATGTCATTTACTAATTTACTAACGCTAGGTCAGGATAGGTTTATTACTAACGATTACTAATTATCTTGTTACCTTGTCAGCCTTCCACACCTGATTTCCATTCGCATGCTGCTCTGAAGCTAATTGTCTGCACCTGTCTACACCTGCATTTAAGCTCAGTGTTCATGTCTTGTCTCTGCGAAATTGTTGCCTCCTGTTTTCAGTGCACTTTTGAACGTTTTTTCCAAGCCTGTCTTTTGTTACGATCCAAGCCTGTTTTTTTGACCATTGTTACTGACTTCTGTTTTGTTGACCACTGCCTGCCTGTACCACAAGTTATTGCCTGCTGTCTTTGTACTTTTGCCCCGCGGAGCGGACTCCGGTCTTGACTCTTGCACCGTCTTCGACCCCGAGCCTGCCTACCATCTGCCTGTACAACTGCCTCACTGACAGCTACTCTGGTTACTGGACTATTTGCATGGTGTACCGATTCCGAGACTGCCTTCTCCCTCGGTACTGTACTTTGGTTTTTTGGCTGGATTACCCGTGTATGAACTTTGCTTGTTTTTTGACTACGCTCATTGGACATTCCTATAACTGGTACCATCCACTACCAAACGCACTTAAACACTCCACAGTGCACCCAAAGCCCATATCTCAAGCCTTGGCAACCTTGGCAAAATGTCTAGAGTCAGCTTATTCCAAGTCAGACCATCACTTATGGTTCCCTGCCCTCTCCCTATGTCACCAGTATAGTAAAGGCATTAAGATGGTTTCCCCCTAAACCCAGTCCTCGAGGGGAGGGTCTTTCAGAGACTGTATTGGTTTTATGGTAGCAGCCTCATCAGTCATCCCCTTCAGTTTCCTGATGGTAAGGTCAGCTCAGGTATGGTTCAATGCCTTAAAGATAAAAATAGGAACATCACAAGAACATGAAGGTGACATGTCGGTTTTTACTACAGTTTCATCCCTGGTGGAAGCTGAGCTTTTTGAAGGGAGTCAAGCTGGGAAGTATCCCTTCCAGTTAGAAGTCGACGACTACCACTATGGGGCCACCGTGGATAAGAGATCCACAACTGGCTTGTCAAAGTAAGTCAAATAAAAACCATAGCTACTAATTGATTAATTACAGTCCACTGGTTTTATTGCCACGTTAAAAATCAGTTTAAATATTTGAATGATGAAGCAAAACCGATCGAGCATTAAACTTTGACATCTAGGTAGCCCAGTGGAACTCCTGCTTAGGCTATACCCTGCGATCTCGGTCGGAATCCAACATGGGCAGAACTATTTAACTTTTGGACAGGAACAATCCTACTATTCAGTGCTGAGAATGTAGGCAGTAGCCTTTTAGACATTGTGTCATTGGATGAGCTTTCAGATTTATCCAATTCATCTACTGCTCAAGATTTCAAGATTCAAGAATTTTATTTGTCACATACACACACGAGGTGTGTAGTGAAATGCAAAGTGGCAATGCTCAACAGAAATGTGCAAAATAACAGATTCACACTATTTACAATAAACCAACACACTATTTACAATGTCAGTTATTAGAGCTCTATATAATAATAAATTTTAAAAAAACAACACAATATTTACAATAAGAGCACTTTATACAAAAATATAGTAAAAAAAGGGAAAATTGTATGTGTAATATAAATTAAATTATAAATTATGTGTAAATTATGTGTGTGTGCATAAGAGGGGGAGTGTATGTGTCTTGGTGGGGGCCCTGGTGAGGTCAGAGTTCACAGTCCTGATGGCCTGAGGAAAGAAACTCCGTCTCAGTCTCTCTGTTTTTGCAGCGTGACTACGGAGGCGCTTGCCTGACCGCAGCAGCTGAAACAGCCCGTTGTTGGGGTGGTGAGGATCCTTCATAATCCTGCAGGCTCTGGTTCTACACCTCCTGATGTACAAGTCCTGCAGGGTGGGGAGTGTAATTCCAATAGTGCGCTCGGCCGAACGCACTACTCTCTGCAGAGCCTTCCTGTCCTGAGCGGAGCTGCTGCCAAACCAGGCAGTGATGCTTCCTGTCAGGATGCTCTCCACAGCTCCAGAGTAGAAGGACTGAAGGATCCTCCGGGAGACTTTGAATTTCCTCAGCTGCCTGAGGTGGTAAAGGCGCTGCCTCGCCTTTCTCACCAGAGTGTCTGTGTGAGTTGTCCATGTCAGATCTTCGGTGATGCTGACTCCCAGGTATTTATACCTGCTCACCCTCTCCACAGTATTCCCATTAATCCTCAGTGGTGAGTACGTCCTCTGTTGTTGTGTCCTCCTAAAGTCCACAATCAGCTCCTTAGTTTTGGTGACATTCAGGAGGAGGCTGTTGTCCTGGCACCAGAGTGACAGATCAGCAACTTCCTCCAGGTAGGCCTTCTCGTCGTTGTTAGAGATCAGGCCCACCACCACTGTGTCATCCGCAAACTTAATGATGGTGTTGGAGCTGAACCTGGCCACACAGTCATGTGTGTACAGGGAGTACAGTAGGGGGCTGAGGACGCAACCCTGGGGTGATCCTGTGTTCAGAGTGAGGGGGTTGGAGGTATGTCTACCCACCCTGACCACCTGGGGCCTGGCGGTCAGGAAGTCCAGGATCCAGGCACACAGGGGGGTGTTCAGTCCCAGCTCAATCAACTTACCAGCCAGTCTGGTGGGGACTATGGTATTGAAAGCTGAACTATAGTCAATGAACAGCAGTCTCACATAGCCCCCCTTCCGGCTGTCCAGATGAGAGAGTGTGGTGTGCAGTACCTGGGAGACAGCATCATCCGTGGATCTGTTGGGACGATAAGCAAACTGCAGCGGGTCCATGGAGCAAGGGAGGAAGGCACAGATGTAGTCCTTAATCAGCCTCTCGAAGCATTTCATGACCACCGAGGTGAGGGCCACCGGTCGGTAGTCATTCAAGCATGCTGGAGAAGCATTCTTGGGCACAGGGACAATAGTGGATCTCTTGAAGCAGGCGGGGACCACAGACTCAGCCAGGGAGATGTTGAATATAGTGGTGAACACTGGAGCTAGCTGATTAGCACAGGTCTTCAGTACTCGTCCAGATATGCCATCTGGACCAGCAGCTTTCCTGGTGTTCACCCTCGTCAGAGCCCTCCTCACACTGTGCTCGGTCACAGAGAGTGTGTGTTCATCCCCAGCGATAGAACTCACTCCGGTTGCGCTAACGGTGATGTTGTTAGCCGACGAGCTAGCGCTGTTGTTGCTAGCCTCAAACCGTGCATAGAATGAATTCAGGTCCTCCGCTAGGGATGCGTCGGCACTCACAATTGCGGGGGGTCTGCCCTGGTAGTCCGTTATAGTCCGTAGCCCCTGCCATAGGCGTCTGGTATCACGCTGCTCCATCTGCGACTCCACTCTGTCCCTATACCTCCTCTTGGCCTCCTTCACCGCCCTTCTCAGTCCATAGGACGCTGCCTTGTGCTCGTCCATGTTGCCGGATACAAGACCGGAGTTATAGGCAGCAGTGCGGGCGTTCAAAGCGTCGCGGATGGATTTATCAACCCACGGTTTTTGGTTAGGAAAGGACCTAACTTTCACCGTAGGGACGATGGTATCCACTAGCATAGCTATGAAGCTCGTTACTACTTCTGTAAACTCGCTGACGTCCCTGGAACTGGATTGGAACATGTCCCAGTCGACGTCACGCAGAGCGTCCTGTAGCTCAGCCTCTGATTGGTCAGACCACCGCTTTACGTCCCTCGTCACTACCGCTTCCCGTGCTATCCTTTGTTTATACTCCGGTAGCAGGAAAATGGCGGCATGGTCTGATTTGCCGAACGGAGGGAGAGAGACAGCCTTGTAGCCTCTCTTGAACGGCGTATAGCAGTGATCCAACGTTCTTTCCCCTCTGGTAGCACACGTAATGTGCTGATGAAAGTTCGGCATGACTTTTTTTAGGTTTGCCCTATTAAAGTCCCCAGCCACCACCATAGCCGCGTCGGGATGCTTGTTCTGATGCCGACATAACACATCATGTAGGTCCGATAGTGCTACGTCGGTGTCCGCTTGTGGTGGTATGTAGACGGCTGTGGTGATGACCGAGCTGAACTCCCGGGGAAGGTAGAATGGACGGCATGAGATAGTCAGATGTTCCAGGTTCGACGAGCAGGAACGAGAAAGAGTCTTAATGTCCTTGGGGTTGCACCACTTGTTGTTGGTCATGAAGCAAACCCCTCCACCCTTAGATTTGCCAGACTCTTCCGTTCCGTGCTGTAGGCTAGCCTCGATACATTTGGGCTAAACTGTTACGTATCTGTTACGGGACGAACCCAAGTGCAACGACCAGGAGACAGATTTCACAAAAGGGTAATTTAATAAATTAAGTGTTGGGGTAGTCCCAACACTGTACAGGAAAGGCAACACAAGTATTACACAGGTTTTCGCCTGGAAGCCCGGGGCGGGCTGCTCCAAGCCGGAGCTGGACTGGAGGATCTGGAACTATTCGTTCCAACCCGGAACTGGACTGGACAGGAACCGGACCGGGAGGTCCACACTGGAATCAGGGTCTGGAACGGAATGCTCCAAACCGGAACTGGACTGGACTGGAACTGGACCGGGTGGTCCACACGGGAATCAGGTTCTGGAACGGAATGTTCCAAACCGGAACTGGACTGGACTGGAACTGGACCGGGAGGTCCACACTGGAATCAGGGTCTGGAACGGAATGTTCCAAACCGGAACTGGACTGGGCAGGAACCAGACCAGGAGGTCCACACAGGAATCCGTGTCAGGAACGGAATGTTCCAAACCGGAACTGGACTTTGGACAGGTAGATCGTACGACTCACGCCTGGACTGGACTGGAACTAGCAGGGGAGCGACTCACTACGGCAGGGCAGGAACTGGACCGGACTGACTGCACCGGTATAGAACAAACAAAACAGAGGGGGGTTAGTGCAAGGGAAGGCACGGGAAAGACCGGGAGGTTCTCACGGAGGTGCAGGGCTTGGTAGGCAGGTGACTGATGTAGCACAGCAGGACAGGGTGGTGTGGCGTAGCTGCGGTAGGTCCGGAAGGAGCTGACTGGTCTCCAGAGCTCCAGGAGCTGGCGCCGAAGAACTAGTTGGCTTCTTCGGTCGGACAGGAACAACTGGAGGGTAGCCAGGTAACAAGCCAACCCGGAGCCTACACGAGCTGGAGGTGGAGGTACCGCAACACACACAACGAAAACGGGGGGAAACGAACACTGCCACGGGAGAATGGGTGCTGGGTTAGATGGAGGAGAAGGGAAACAGGTTAGCTACATCAACGACAGGAAATTGTGCGGGAGGTAAACTACCAATCCGTAGTTTCGCGTAGAACTAAATGCTGTAAGAGGATAACATCCCACAACCAAGCGAATAGTTCAAACTAGAAGACCAGATAACAAGACGAGCACTAAACACCAAGTGACGATAGTTAACGAACTGGCGCCGACTGGCAGCCAGCCGAAAGACTATATAGTGAGGTTAATGACAGGACTAAATAAGGCACAGGTGTGGAAATAAAACGGGAGTGATTGCGAAACACCAGGTGAGGAAATGCATGCAACGAGGGGGAGGGAGTGAAAGGCGGAAGTAAGACAACACAACCAGACGAACAAGACAGGGAAGGACACGCCTAGTCCGCAGCAGCGGGAAAAACACGGACAAAGGGATCCAACATGACACGGAGGGAAAACAGGAAAACACGGAAAACGGACAGGAAGGGAGCGGAACATTACATAAACACTGATGCTGTTAGTGTTGCTGTTGACTGACATCTGCACAATTACTCGCATAGCCTATGGTTTATTTACTATGATTACATTTGCCATTTTTAGACAAATGTTTTGTGAGTTGCTTGGTGTTTGTTTTTTATTGTGTTTGTGCGTGAGTGACCAGCCTAGGAATGTCAGTGACCAGCCAAGTCAGTTGCAAATCCAGTGGGTTGCTAAGCCAGGCACATGAGTTACCTTGGCGAATCTATTTGAGATAGCCTATATGCATCAGGTAATCAAATTGAAAAACGTTACACGGACCAGGTAAGTATATAGTTATATACGTTAGTTAGCTATATACAGGGTTGATAAACACTCAAAACGCTGTATTCTACTAGTGTGACTATTTTGCGTTAGCTAATGTTCTCTACCTACGCCAGCCTTAGGCTATGTTTGCTTGCTGTCAATGGTTAGCTACAGTGGTCGAATTGTAAAATGTTTTCCGCAGGCAGGTAGCTACATCCGATCGCAACGCAAAATATATCACACTAGTAGCAATATAGCGCTTTGAGTGTTTATCAACCCTGTATATAACTAACGTAGGCTATATAACTATATAATCACCTCGTTAATGTTACGGCTCGTCATCTGCACCACGGCGTGAATAACAGCGTTGCTGCACTTGCCGCCGCTAGCTGAAGTCTAGCAGCTCTGTGATTGGCTAAATGCGAGTTCGACAGTTCCGAACGCTTCTACTTTTCCTGGGAAGCCCGGATTCTTCACCTTTGGCCTAGTTAACATAAAATCTGAATTTTAGAACTTTGAATTTTGAGAGCTTTGTATTTATGGATCTGAATTTTTAAAACCTGAATTTCAGAAATGTGAATCAGAGATTTGTATTTATGGATCTGAATTTTTAAAACCTGAATTTCAGAAATGTGAATCAGAGAGATTTGTATTTATGGATCTGAATTTTTAAAATCTGAATCAGAGAGATTTGTATTTATGGATCTGAATTTTTAAAATCTGAATTTCAATCTTTGTTTAAATGCAAATTTATGAAATACAGCACAACAAAAATTCAAGTTTATGAAAAGTCACACGTATATAATTCAAATATACTAAATTCAAATTCAAATACTTTTGTCAGTTATTGAGCTCCATACACCTGAGCACCTGTGCCTATCAAACGCTGGTGAAAAACTGAAAGACTGTTTTCAAAACTTCTCTCCATTGCTCATTGCTCAAACTTTTTATGTAGTTAGCATTGGCATTGAATTGCCATTATGTTCATTTAAAAAATGAGAAGAAGAGTGTTGTGTTAGTCCTTAAATCCTACAATAACTGGTTTCCATATTGCCAGGATGATAGAAAGTTTGAAATAACAACTGTCTAATTTTCCAGTGCTGTGAAATGGAGAGGCTAAACATTGCTGGAACTAGCATGCTAAGAAATGTGCAGTCCAGAGACACTTAGTGTGGAAAAATATTGTTACATTTACTGCAGCCTGTCCAACCAGATGCAACTCATTGGGCTCTATTTTAATAAACCAAACGCAATGGTGAACGCAAAAGTAATCGCTTGGCGGTATCGCTCTGAGGGCGTGTTGGCGAGAAATTTGGTAATTTCATGACGGCAATCTTGGCGCATCTGATGGCGGTATTGCTAAAAGGCTGGGTTTAAATGTCCAAGGTGTGTCTCTATGGTAGCCAATCATATAGTTGTTCTCATGCTTTAAAAAAAAGCCAGTTGGAACGCAATCGCTCCATGCAATTTCATAATGAGCAACCCAAACGCACTGGACCGTCAACGACAAGAGCGATTTTCCGCACAGGAATCAGACATACCTGCAACAGAAGTACAGGCTAGGACTAGTAATTTATGGATCACAATCCACACCACCTCATCTCCCAGAAGTTCAGAAGGCACGGGAGGAGGTGGCGAATGCATGAATTAGCCTACATGAGGTGATGTAGGCATAATTATGATTCAAATGGTAGGCTTATGATTCAACTGTGTCAATGTGTAATTTATATATTATAGGCTATTGGCCTACATGATCGCAAGTTTCTTGTAAGCTGTCCTGTTTTATTCTAGTAGTTTAAATTAAAATTAATTAATTAATAATAATTATAGGCTATTTGTTCATTAAATGGAAGTGTAATGTTGGCATCACCTATAGACACTACATAGAACTACATGACTAACAAGTTGCCAAATTGCCAGAGTCTATTGCGTTCCCGCTAAGAGGTGGTTCCAGCTGATCATAACGCAATGGGTTTTCGTTGGTTCAAATTGTCACTGAGCCGAAAGTATTTTAGAACACACCCCAGACAGTGCCACCCATCCCACTGCAGCGCAAGCGAAAGGATGTTATGTTGAGAATTTGTTGATCCTAGCGGTATTGCTGAGAAACGCCATAGCGCCAGTTTTAAGACGTTGATGCTGTCAACAAGCTTGCGTTTGACTATACCGTCCCCTTGCGCTGGTTTGAAAATAGAGCCCATTGTGTCAATCATAATTTCAATGAATACAACAAAATTTAATTGCCAAAGACCACTTACTTCTTCTTGTGTATTAAGATATAGCAAGCAAATTATAAAAGATACTGTATTGTGATATGGTGCCAAATTAATCCAGTATGATTTATTTTGGTTTGATTTAATTGCATATTCCCTGAAATAGGCTAAGTAGGCTAATACCACTCATTGATTTAAGGGGAATTAAGTCAGGCATGTTGAACTACACATGGGCTTGCATACTGTATATTGTTTGTTGCAGTAGTTTTACTATTTTTTCAATGCAGGAGTAATGCAATCCACACCTGGAAGGAAGTTGTGAAGAAGACAGGAAGTAATGCTACACCTCATGGAAAGGTATGAATAATTACACAAGGACTCACACAGGAATCTGATGTAGTTGGGGGGTGGGATGTCAGGTTGCATTGCAACAAGAGCCCTGTCAAGTTTGACTGCAGTCTCCTCGGACTACTGACGCTTTTGGACCACGTCCAAGATCAATTCAATTCAGAAAGAAACTTGCCCACATAGACCTGGCTGGCTCTGTCATACAAAGAACAAGGTTATTCTATAGATAGAATATATGAATCTATAGATCCATTTATTAAATTGAATTTTTTAATCATACTTTCCAAACTTTATAAACAATAAATATGTAAATACAAAATAAGAAATAATGATTCTAAAAAATATAAGTTAAATTTGTCCAGTTTGATTTTGAATCACCTCTATTATAAGTCCTGGTAAGATATTCTCCACATCAGATGTGTTATACCTAAGCCCCCGCTGCTTATGCAGCCATATTTGAGGAAAACCAGTTATCTCCCATTTTACCTAAATCTCCAGATACATAGGTCTTTTTTAATCCTTCTAGCATTCAGGCAAAAAAAAACCTAAATTTGTAATCTCCTGGACTATTTTGGAGTTATAGGTTAATGAAAAATTGGCGTGGCATCATCTACAACGGTTAAAACTGTCCGTCTTATAAAACTAGGGGTCACAGAAAAGGTCCCTCTCATCAGTGAGAGAGAAATGATCATCTAAAATCTTGAGATCACTTAAACAAACAAGTCTGTTTTTTCCTGTTTCGAAAAGCAGCATAACTGAAGCAAGATTGTAGCATCCTGTGGTACTGTCACTGGTAAAGCACCTATATCCCAGCGGCTCTGTGTTGAAAGTGAGGCTTCCGTCTGAGTTTTATTTAATCTGATAACCACGTCGCTGCTGTTCACCTTATATAGATGATAAACACAAGGATTGTTATGTGAATGATGGAAGTTTTGTGGTCATTGTTCAACCTCGTGACCTGGTTTTGCTCTGTTCTGACATCTGATTTCTGGGGACCCGGCTGCAGAATCCTTTTTTATGAGCACGGTTTCTGGCTCCCATCCATGTCTCTGTTCTCCCAACAATAATTGATCTCTTTATTTTGGAACTGCTGCATTCAGCACTCAGTCAAGCCATGTCAAATGCATTGAAATGGGCTTGGATCCCAGCTGGGGCCTGGCTTTTACTGGCTATTTTAGCAGGCCATGATTCACAAGCCCTCTCTGGGTGTTCTGTTATCCCATCATTTAAATTTTCCACACCTTAAAATATGGTCTTGCTGTGCTACGGTCATTTAGTGATCATTTTGAACAGCTCAGCAGAAAAGAAAAAAACACGGGATACATGGTATTTTTGCTGCAGGCATCAGGATCTGTAAGCTTGGGTTCTATTGGCAGTAAAATTAGGGGTGACACTTTACATTAAAGGGCAATTACACTCTAGATCACTTTTTGTTTTTCGCTGTAAACATGTTTGTATGCCTACCTTATAATGAAACTTATTCCTGCATTTCGTTATTTCAACAACTATGAAATATATTGTATATCATAAGAAACTGGTAGAAAAGCGTCTTTGTGCTGCCCCTAATGGTTGAAATTTCCTTTCTGCTCCCCACACTTCCCCCACCCCAATCGTGATGTCAGAGTACCTCTACGTCATATGGATAATTGTTGTCGCCCACAACGGAAACAGCCGGCACCTGATTGGTTAGACCCGCTACGTTACTTTCGTTTCGCCTCCACGCTTTTAAACTGGACCAATGCGGCGTCCTGTTTAATTATCTTATTACACCTAAATAGTCCACTAAAATATGTTTCTGAAAATATTTGAGGTGAGAAATAGGCCATGCAGTTGCTGAATCTTGATTCATATTTGATGTGCAATGTCTAGTTTGACAGTATGATCCGAGTTATACAAAATAATTTGCACAATGTGCGTTAATTTATGCAAATGACGATGGACACAGCTCCTCCACCCCCACCCCTCTCCCTCGCTCACCCCACAAAGTATTTTTCAAAATTGTGTAGTAGGCGGAGACAGGCTGAGACAGTGGGTGTAGTTACTCTAAGTTGCACCAACTGTATACCTGTGTAGTTAAATTGTAACTAATTTGGTAACAAGAGGTTATTACTGAGTAACTCCAATGTAAGTAACATGGAACAACAATTAGCGGTATTCTTAATTACACGTGAATATTTGAAAATATATTTTTTACACTCATAGGCCACATCATCATGATACACAACAAATAAACCTTGCCTGTTAATTTTACAATGTGTCTGATATGGAATGATGTCATTTCAGCAGGAAAGATGCAACAGGGCTGGCCTTGTTTCCAAGTTACCAATGTTGGAGTTACTCAGTAATAACATCTTGTTACCAAAGTAGTTACAATTTAACTACACAGCTATAGGTGCAACTTAATGTGTTACTAAATTACATATTTTTGTGACTATTAAAATTAAGCCTTGGGAACATTTGTTTTGATAATCAAAGCTTATTTATTATCAGAGAGTTTTCATGAAAGGATAATGGTTTTAAATACCTGGCTTCATTCCAGTTGCATGTAAAACTCTTAAATTGTATATTAATCTATTAAAACTTTGTACTGAACATTTCAGAGTATAATGCAAGTATAACTATAGTATCTGGAGCATCTTTTTCTGAATGCCCCATTTACTAAATGGACTGTGCCATTTTCTCAGATGACTGCTGTTAACAGTTCTGCTTGTTCAGCACAGAGCAGCACCATGGAGAGAGGCCGTCTTCCTCTGTAAGCTCTGGAACTATCACCGAGTCGTGGGGTTTTGGGGTGTGAGCGAGGCCGAGAGAAAATATCTTCCCTTAAGGTTTGTGGTTGAGGGAGATTATGAGACACCTAGAAAATAAGAACTGCACATGTGTGTATGTGTGTGTAAAGGAGAGAAAGAACAAGACATGGATAGCTTTGTCTCGCCTCCTCTGTCTGTGCCAATCAGAGCATAACAGAGCACAGGCTTAAGAGTGACAGGCGCCCAAGGCCCGCAGCCCCCCGACTGCTCGCCCGCAGCCCCCAAGGGAGATTACCGTCTCCTCCCTTCACCCTCTCTGATCAGTCAGGGCCGGCACAATGTCCACGAGGCAGTGAGACAGAGAGACCTACACCCCCAACCCGCTGTGTGTGCCGCCAATCCGAGCGGCTCGCTGACTCTCGCTTGTCCAGTGACATCAGACCACAGCATTGTCAATGTGGCCTGACCTCCCTCCGATGCGTGGATGAGCTCCTGACGCTGACATCTCAATGGGGTTTGTTCATAAATGTTCATAATGGATACTCTCAAAGCTCAGTTTGTTGCACGGCCTACAGGTTAGCGTCATTCCATTTTAAAATCTGTTATTTCCTACGAGGGCATGTTCTGTCAGGCTCTGTTTTATGATGCAGTTTCCATCAGATAGCAGCATCTTAATTTCAAAGAACCGGGGGAATAAATGTATGAATAGCCTGTTAATTTAATCCCACTGAATCTACAAAGTCCTGTTATGTGCAAAAGTGCAAGATAGCGATTCAGACCTGGGGCTATCTGGTGTATCCAAACAGGCCCATGCTGCATGTGGCTTTCAGGGCTAGATTAACTGGGGAGTTCATTCTTAATGAGCAACGTTTGTTTTCCAGCACATTCCCAGAACATTAGGGTAAATGCTGCATTTGTCCAGTTCCCTGGAAGTCAGAAGGAACACTGCAGCAATGGTCTTAGAACATGATTACATTTTGTTATTTCACTTGGAAATTCAGTCAATAATAGCAATTGTTACATTTGGAACATTCTCAAAACATTATTGACATGTATCCTAAATTATGCATTTAATGGCTAAATGACAGCTGTCAGGGTATACTAATACGTGTGTATACCACATGTGTGTATGAACATTTTACTATGACCTTGACAAACTTTTCTTCAACTAATAATCACGTTCTACGACTCATTGTTGATATTCTCATTGTTGCTTTATCTCACAACCGAATGGGAATTCAAGCAGAATGCTCCTTTCGTGTCCTTCCGTACTATGAAAGGTAGAGATGTTCCTTGTTAGCTGGGCCGTGACCCGTGGTGGAGTCCAGTGGCAGTTTTACAGTCAGACTCTGCCTGGATGCACATCCTGTCCTGAGAACTGTGTTCCGTGCATCTGGGGGTGTGGCTCCGGGAAAGGAGGACAGCCGCAGTAGGAACGACTCCGAAAACTCAGGGGGGAGGAGGGAAGAGGAAGAAGTGATGAAAAGAAAAGAGACAGAACGAAACAGCCCTGGGGGGGGGAGGGGGGCACGTTGCATCTTAATGAGCTTCATTAATTACCTATTCATCAGAAGCCTTTTAGCCAAAACATCATGCCAGGAATACGAGATTGCAGTAAACACTTCACGGAGCTGTAACCTCAACATTGGCTGCTGTACCTCCCGGGGAGACCGTTCTGGGCTGACCTGTGGTCGCCAGGTCTCACTGTGCATCCACGGCAGGAAAGAGAGGAGAACGGTGTGTCGTTCCTTCCCCGAGTAAAGGCCAGCCTTCTTTGCGCTGCTCTGCTGAGTCGATGTATCGGGTCTGTGCAGCGCCAGGAGACCCAAGGCGGTTCGCGCTGATGGATTGTGGGACGCTCAGACCGGGGGGAGGATTACGCCGTGGAGGGAATGCTGATTACGAATGTGGGGCACAAGCTTGTTGCGAATTCAGAGGGGTGGTGCAGCCGGACATGATGTCAGGATCTCGAAGGCTAAGGCCCAGGGGGGTAGATACGGTAGAGCTGGAGCACTACCGTAGAGAGAAAGGATCAGTCTTTGCTGCTAACAGGAGCCTTAATTGGAGGGCTCATTAACAAAATGCAAATAACAAATGTAATTCCCTTCTGGATTAAAAAACACAGCTCTGCAGTTCAGGTGGTTCATTAATGGCGTGTAACTATAGCTGTAACTAACCCCGCTTCTGGATGTTGATGTTAAATAGAGAAGAGAGTACGGGCAAAGTAATGCAATGCAGCAGAGTTCCCCCTTAGCTAGAAATTCTGCCCTCTTGCCATGTCAGCGACCGCTCTGTCCTTGAAATGGCATCTGTGATCAGTCATTTCAAAATCACCTGATTTGAAAACTTATGTAATCAGGAAGTTATAATTATCTATTGGATATTATTACAAGGATTCAAATCATACAAAAAACTATTTATATAGAATAAACAAGCAAATTTAGGACTCGCATGCAGGAACAGAATATAAACGCATTTAATTATCATCATGAACATGAATTATGTGAATATGGATACATAAATGGGGAAAGAGTGATAGAAAGTAATAGTTTGATTCGGACATAAACAATGTATCAGCCAATCAGAAGGATGACACAAAAGTGATGACTGACGCAAGTCCTGATCTTGGAATGCTGTGCACCCATTTCAAGAGTCAATTCATCAGGGTCACTTGAGCCTTTAAGACAGTACTGTACTGGTCTAGGTCTGCCATCACATAACAGCCGTACGTTGGAACAAATGTGCCCTTAAAGGTGTGACAAAAATGAAGCCTGGTTAATTCAGGTCAGCTGAAACAGAAGCAGCATTCCCATGGTCTAAAGGACCCAGAGTGTAAACCCTGCGTCAGACTCTGCGGTCGGAGGGGTCAGAAAGGCATAATCACTTTTAAGCTTAAAATCCCCAGGAATTTCCCCCTTCTCTGGAAGACGGACTGGAGTCTGCGTCGTTCTTTGACCACAAACGCCCCTGACCCACACGTACCGTGCGCTCCCGAACGCCACAAAGGCTCACGAAGCCAAACACGCTTGCTTACGACATTCATTTTGCACGTGTAGTCTGTTCAAAGGCACTCAGTCATACCATGTCTGGTATTGACTCCTGCTTCTCTCCATCCATCAAAAGGTATTCTGCCAGATTTCTGTGGTACAGAGACGATTTGAGGAGTAGAACTGGTCTCTGGGTAGGATAAAGAGATCCCAGAGATGCAGTAGGGAGGTGAGGAGTTCAACACTGAGATTAGAGGAGATTACAGAGTCAGATGTAATATTGAGAACCGGGATGGGAGGGACACTGAGACAATGACCCACCAGTTTGACATTTTGCACATAAACCCCAAACGTAAAGAGCGTATTATAACATTAAAATGCACAACACATTTTATTTCAAGTCAGTTGTATGAGTTATTTCCTCATTTATGTGCTGATAATAGACTGCAGTATATTTCACAAATACACAGCATACATGCATAATTTTGCATTGATATATTTGATAGCATATATAATTTTCCTGAGAGGGATTTGGGGGAGATTCTGTAAACAGTTGCTTGAATTGGCCTGTCAGCAGTAATGATGAAGTGCAGTAAAGAGCAGACTGAATGCCCCACCTTGGTGCACTGAAAAAAAAAAAAATATGTTGAATTTACTTTTAAAAAATTTAGTTCATGTGACCTGATTTTTTAAGTAAAGACAGTTCAGTGAAACTCATACATTTGAGCATTGTGAGCAAGGAATTTTTAAGTAAAGTTTACTGAAAATAATATGTACAATATACTTAAGAGGGTATGCACAAATGATGCACTACTTTAAGTAAATTCAACATTTTTTTTTTTCCAGTGTGTGGTACTGCAGACACTTTGGCAGGGTGTCTACTCAGTGAACACAGAGCACTGTCCCTCTGGAGAAAAACAATTAGACTATTACTGTCTGCATATTGATGGCACCTCATTAAAATGCAGTGTGCTTAGCTTTGTTATTGGGGTGTATAGGGTTTCCTTACAGAGGATGCAAACAGAAGAAAGTTTGTTTATACAGATGAAGATGTTGTATATTGGTGAGGCATTTCCATCCTTTAGGTTGCATGGTTAAATCCAAAGCTAAACGCTGTGGATTTAAAGGGTGACGGTGAACCATTTTTATAAATTCATGAGAAAACATGGAACATTTACTTTTTGTTCCTTAAATAGCAGCAAAAGCAATATTTTATATCAGAATCACCTGATTTTTTTTGTACATGAACTATAATCAATTTAATAAAGCTATGCAATATTTTAACTTTATACTATGAATATCTTGCGAGTTATGGCCCTTGAAGTACCTAGGGGTAGCTGGCTCTTCACAGGATATATCATAGTATCAATGTTCAAACTGCACAAGTTTAATGTCTGTGGCCTAGACTAATACAAACAGGCATTGGTAGCACGTACATATAATCTGTTTTCTGAGAATTTGTCATAGAAATTGAAAATCACATCATCAGCGAAGTTCACAATCTGACAACGGAAAGGGTTAGGGTTAGGGTCCCTGTTATGTTTGGGCGGGGGAGAAGGACCCAAATGTAGGCAGGAGTATGAAAAACCGAAGTTTAATAAAAGGCCAAGGCAGCAATCCGTGGTACAGACAGGCAGGGTAAAAAAACCGGGGAGACAGGCAACGATACAAAGCACAGTCCAAAGAGTGGTCAAGGAACAGGCAGGGGTCAAAACCGGGAAGGCACAGCAAAAGCACAAAAACAAGATCCAAAAGCAGGGTCGCGAGAACACAGGCAGGGGTCAAAACCGGGGAGGCAGAGGAGGAACAAAAAGACAAAACGAAGATCAGACAACAAAACTAAAATAACAGAGGAAGGACGAGGGATAACAAAAAACTCGGAAACAAATAACTAAGAAACTCGGAATAGACTCGGAAACAATACAGAAGCAAAAAATCTTGTGTAAGGAACTCGCGAAGACAGACTGAAATAACAAGGTTTAAATACACAAGGAGAAGATGACACAAAAGGAATCAGGTGTGAAGGGGAGGGGAAATGGGAGAGTACACAGGTGAGAACAATGAGGGTTAACAAGGACCAATAATACAATGACGGGGGAAACGTAAGACACGGACTGGAATACACATAGACACAATGATAACAAACGGCCTGGGGTTAGCAGGTAAACAAGTGCACAGCTCAGAGGGGAGGAACACGAAAGTGGACACACGTGCAGAGAATGCGAAATCACAGATAGATACAGGGATAGGATAACGAGGAGGGAAATGACAGCTGCAGGTAGAAACTCAAGATTAATTAGTAATTAGTAATGTTAGTAGCAAACTCTAAAACCCTAATGTTAGTAGGTTAGCTGGTTAGTATTATATACACGTTAGATTAGATTTAATACGAACCTGCTAACAAACTAACAGTTAGTATGGTTAGTACATTAGTATTAAATACAAATATTAATAAAGCCAGAAGGAAGAAAACGAGATACGAAATACAGAGGAAACCCGAATGTTCCCAAAATCACCCGAATAGTGTAATGACAAAGACAGGGAGTGGAATCTGAGGAACATGGAACACGGACTGACTATCACGAGGGAAATGCAGGAAAAAAAAGGAAGAAATCAGGAAACATAACAAATAAAACAGACAGAATTACAGGATCCTAACAGTCCCATACAGGTGGAGATGCTGAATGCTCCCAACGTTTCCAATGTTATATCTTCATCATAATAGTAGTATATAGAACATGTGTGTAGCAATGTTGTTTGTCAATTTCACTGCCCCAAACTATATCCGCGAACATGAAAATGTTCCATAGGTTTGACATTTATTTTGAAATAGGAGGAATCATGGCTCGAGGTTGAGCCTGGTATTAGAAATTTAGGGAAAAACAAGCGGTTTTTTACACCAGTTTATTTCCTCGCAAGACTGCTCCCCTATCAATTCCTCTAACTATAATAATGATTAATATTGAAAATTGATCTTTTCTAGTCTACAATAAATTCATTTTTCTTAACCACTCTTAGCTTAAAATGTGCAGGTATAACAACACATGAGGGCGTGTGGAGCCGCCTGGTGGCTCTGGGGGCCCTATGCAATCGCATACTGTCCACATATAGCAAGAAACGGCCCTGAGAAGGACAAATGGCTTAACTATCAGAGGTTAGTGTGAGATAAGAAAAACAAACCACAGGGAGGAAAAGGAACACAAGAGAAAAAATCCTTCAAGTGAGGGAAAAAAAAAAGAAAAGCAAAGTTTGAGTTAGGTGCGATGAGGATCCGCAGGATGAGGTGGCAGAAGTACCTCTCATTTCAGTATTTTGTATGTGTGTATGCGCACATTTATTTTGCGTGCATCTGCTTTTTATGTGTTTGCTTTTTTCCCCTCATTGCACACACATGGGAAGAGAGGCGTCAGCTCTATTATGGGAATAGGGTGAGAAAGACAGGAATGTGTCAAGCCATGGTCTGTGGTGGAGTCTGATCAGTACCCTGGAAGTTTCCTGGCGGAAAATGTATTGAAAGCCCACAGCAATTACATTCTATGAACCAGGGGGATTCCAGCAGAAAAGATAGAAGCTGGAATCTGGAGTTTAAGATAAATAAAAAACATGGCATGATTTTTAAAGATTTGTGCATAATTTTCTCTCAGAGAAGTCTAGGATTCTATTGAATTCTTTCCAGGAAGTTAATTAATATATGGAAACTCAGAATAATCTTGATTCAAAAGCTGACACCAGAATATTGAAGAAAACAACACAAAATACTATTTCCTGTAAACTTAAAAGTTGTTTAAACATCTCTTCATTATTCATGCCTGTTGTCCTTCCTGTATGTATTTACTCTATCAGAGGATATTAAAATGTAGGCCTATAGGGAAGAGCCAAGGCTTACATTCAATTCAACTCATTCTTTTTTTCCTATTCGCCAAATTGCTAGCACCCTGTTGCCGTTGCTATTGTTATTGTTTATGCTTCCTAGGCAATGCTCTCTAGAGAGCCGAAGTATGATGTCACTTTCGCTGAGTTCAGTTCCTGAAGTAAATTTCCAGAATGGGGTTTCCCCATTGGGATTTAAACAATCTGAGATTATAAGGATCCTGTTTTCAGTACAACTACAGGACTTCAATATGTTGTACCTATATGACCCTTCTCTCAATCATGGCATTCCTGTGCAGTTTTTGGTTTGAAATTGCACAAATTACATTAATTTATATAACATTGTCCGCTAACGAACTACATTTCCCCACACAGGATGGAGTGTCAGCGTGTCGCCTGATTTTACGTCACTGCCCCTTGCCCTTTGAACGTGGACTGGTCGGTGTCAGAAATCAAGCTCGCTACCAAGAACAGCAAACTTCAAAATTCTTAGCGAACTTTTATGTAATAGGCTATGGCAGTGTCATATACATTTAACAAATTTCTTGACCCTGATAACACTATATATAGCCTACATTATTACTTTTCAAAGTGGTCTATGCTGTGTATATTTTATCTGCTCAATTTAGGTGATTTTATAGACTTTGAATGATGACAACAGGCTAGTTCAATAATTTAATTTGTGACTTAGGTCGGGATACAGACCAGTTCAACATGTTACATAACGTAACATCCAGTCATTTGTTTGCATTAACGGAGACCGCACATGGAAGCTATGCTATTGCATTTTCAAGTTTAGACATTTAACTGACTGAAGCAGTACTACAGTTTTAGTGTTGCTCTTGCTGTGTCCACTTTGCTAGCCTCACATATTGCTGTTTTAACTCGCCAGATCAGCTCAATTTTTAGCTAGCTCTGTCCATTTGTCCAAGTTAACGTTATACAACTTGCTTCGTGTAACTATATCTCGTTAGGTAGATAGCTAAATGTGTATTATTAGCCAGCTATCTTCAGCAAATGATCTGCTAACATTAGCCACCTAGCTCACTAACTAAAAGAAAATGATACCACGGTAACGATAAACTTGTTTAGACTGCTTTTTTTCATATGTAAGCTATGAAAACATGACTACAATATGAAAGGTGGGTGTGTTCAACCGGAGTGGTTCGGTTTACAACACAAATTTTATCCGTTTTTCTCACTTTTGCCCATTTGGGATGAAGTGGACCTAACGTAGCTTAGGCCTACGGTAATGTAGATTTTGCATTAACCATGTTAACTAGATGGAACTACATAAACTGACAGGACAGTAGGCTAACGTTACATTGACCGATGGCAACAATTTGGTGCAAAACACTGCACCATCTCCTACCTAGCTAATAAATGTTTATACTTAAAATGATTATGTACAAAAAGCGAAAGAATGTAATGCTAGTTAACTACACTACAAAACTGGCGGCAGTAGGCTATGCCTGCCTGTCTCTTGTTGATCACTCCAGGCCAAGGGGGACCGAGCACCGTTCGATCTGTGATGGTTGGCCAACGCGACCGTTGTTGCAGCCTTTAATGAATGTAAGCTTTACATGGTAGAGGGATCAGTTATGGTTGGGGGGGACAATTCGACACTTTCAAAACATTGGGGGGGACACGTCCCCCGTGTCCCCCCCCCATAATCCTACTCCCATGTATGGAGCCATTTCTGATCTTTCTGATAACTTCAACAATTCACCTTCTCTCCTCCCCCTGTGATGAAGTGGAGTCTGGAGTCAGCTTGGGTTCATGCAAAGCCTCCCCGAAGCCTTTCCAGATATGAGTCTCCAATCGCTGATTTCTCAACAAGCAACCATTAGAGATCAAATTAGTCATATGTCCAATGGCTAGCATTGCATTCATGGCTTCCTGTATATGTACAATAGTTTTGATTTTCACTCAAAATTAAGAGCCACACGAAATAAGTGGGTCCTGGAAAAAGAGAGGCTCTATTTTGAAATGTAGGGGGTGTAAATGTAGTTTTTAAATACAACATTCACATTTTGGTGGGTCCATAACACTCATTACAGTTGCACCAAGGTTTCTATCTTCATTCATGCTTTTTTTTTGTACTTGAGCTGAATGTGTCAATGTGGGTTGGATCCATAATTTTGGGGCATATTGTATATTTGCTGCAGATACACAGTGGAATTTTAATAGACTGCCAGGAGTGAATGTGCTTTAGTGGAAATGTAAACATGCACATAAGATGCCACAACAGTTGATGGGGTGACACATTTACTGGATATTTTTGAAAGTTTCACAGACAAATGTAAAGTAAACCAATTAGAACAACAGAACAACTCAGTTATGACAATGAGCCTCATTTATCAATATGGTCGTAAAAATATATTTGAGCGTATGTTGTATGCATACAAAAATCTCACGTGTGATTCATCAGACTTCACTGATCTGATCTGTAAATGTGTTCGTAGGTTGATAAATCAGACTTGATCACATATTAGGAAGCGCGTGCACATCATTATGAATTACCATACTCACACGCCCATTTACTACCATGTTTGGCATGGCTATTTAAAACACATGCCAACACGGTTTTCTCCAGTATTATAGGCCATGGCGGGCAACAGGAAAGCAAAGATGATTTTTCCTGTGAGGGTAAAAAAATATTTTTTTTTGCATGTTTCCTGTTGCTTAACTATTGTTTGACTAGAAGCTATCCCCGTAGGAACAGCCACAAAAGTGGAAAAATCCACGAAGAGGGAAAGGGAGGATTTGCCTCGGGCTCTCAAATTAGGAGAGGAAAACAAAGGAGGCGAATGAAACAGAAAATAACTGAAAACAACCCTAACAGGGCAAATAGACTTGAGAAATGAGTGGTAGGAAAAGAAAAAAAAATGAAAAACCTCTCGCTTTCAATAAAGAAAGCAGGGAAAAGAGGTAAAGACAGGTACCCCTCCAATGGAGGGAGAAAGAAAAGAGCAAACGAAAGGAAAAAGAGATCCTAAGATCTAACCCTAACTAAAGCTAATGGTGTTCTTCCTGCGTTTTCTTATTTGAAACAACAAGAAAATGCAGTGTCCCAAGTCCTATACCTTTACCGGGCAAGCTGGTCGCAAGACAACAACTGAGCACAGAACAAAGGGCAAAACAGGTTTTATATGGCCGACCTGTAACGAGGGCAGGTGCAGCGAATTAAGGAAGTCAGAGCGAAGACCTGGAGCAGAGGACGGAAAAATTGCACAAGGGCGCCCTCTAGCCGCTCCGAGGAGGCATGACCACAGAAATAAAGGAGGGCAGAAAACCCATGACACATGATTAACATGCTTCATTCCATTTAGGCTGCATGTGATGAGAAACTAATAGCAGTCTCAAATTAAAAATCTACTTATTCAGATATTATTTTTGCCAATTAGGCTACACATTTATAGCCGCAACGTGTAGACTAGGTCAAGTGCATTTTAAAATATTGCTTAGATGCATTAACGGCTGTTAATATTTTGGAAATGGAATGCCTTGGGCATTATTTTGCCGTTTTTATGTCCAGCTACTCATTTAATGCAAAATCAGATTTTTAAGCTCACATAACGTACGTTTTCCAAAGAGCACATTTTTGTTTATCACCTGTTGACTCCGCAGTGCAAAAGTTCTTTTTTTGTTCTGTTTCCGTTGTCACATTGTAAACTTCGCTGATGATGTGTGGTGTCGGTACCCAACATTTGTCTTTTCTTCGAGGCCAGGAAAATGATCTTGCAGGACCTTTCAGCTTCAAGAAGTCAAGATAAACATCTTCATTCTCAACTTCCAGCACCAAGCATTGTTTGTTATCTTGCAATAATGCTGGAAGTTGAGAATGAAGATGTTTATCTTGACTTAATGCAGTTATGAACACAACTCTAATGTATCTTTGAGCCGTGCAAATTTCATGCGGTGAGCTATAACTTTTAGTTATGAAGCTATGATGGTTCAAAAATGACTGAATTTAATGCAAAATATAAAGAGCCAGAATTTGAGCTACCCCTAGGTACTTCAAGGGGTCATAACTCGCAAGATATTCATAGTATAAAGTTTACATTTTTTATAGCTTCATTAAATAGATTATAGTTCATGTACAAGGAAATCAGGTGATTTTGAGGGTGTCAGGTGGGAACTTTTCCCAGAATTTATTTATTTTATATGGAATGAGCCATTTAGCCTCCAAGGCTGGTACCCGTTCGAATGGGTGCCAGCCTTGCAGACTAAATCCAAACAGTATCAGCCTGCAAGGCATTATTTGACTAATTACCTGCTTGTGAAGCTGCATTAACTTTAAAATAACCTAAATTCTGTAACAAGCTGGGTGAACTACCATCATCTTAACCTGAATGCAATACTGAATTTGGAGTTCATGACACATGCACTTTCCTGTGAGCTTCTTCTCTATGGGCGGTGCAGAACTACTGAAAGCCCTGCGTGAAGAAAAAACCAATAACACCTTGGACTTGGCTGTGAGCAGGCATGTTTGTTATTCAATTCCCCTGAACAAGCTTTGTATACTGAAGTAGTCCTCTTGTGCTTTGGGTATCAACACACTATGGCCGCATTTTCTGGGCTATCTTTTTTGGATTTGATCCACGCCAAGTTTTGTTTAATTTTTCTTGCTGTGTTTTTGACTCTTACCTACATTTTAAAACACAAATCTCCAAACAAATTCCCACCAGGACCATGGTCATTACCATTTGTCGGTGATTCCCTTTGTATTGATGCTACAAAAATCAATTTTCAGTTGGCAAAGGTGAGTTTTGCTAATAATTATCTATCTGAATTTGTCCAGGCTCCCAACAAACAAAAACACTGCAACATATAACCTTTTTTAAGGTGGGGTTTGCTTGGTTGCACAGTTGATAAGCTGCAATACAGTGTATAGCCTGTCAGACATGCGATATAAAGAAATGTTGCCACACAACAGATGCAGTTAAATGCAAAAGTATTGGTACAGTGACACAATTTTTGTTGTACTCTGGCACATTAGATTTGAAATAAAACAATGAATATGAGGGTAAAGTGCAGACTGTCGACTTTAATTTGAAGGTATTTAAATCCATATAAGGGCAAAAAGTGTAGGAATTGCAGGCCTTTTTATACATAGTCCCCCCATTTTAGGGGAACAAAGGTAATTGGACAATTGGCTGCTTAATTGTTTCTTGGCCAGTTGTGTGTCTTTGCATCATTAGTTCATGCACAAGAAAGCTAACAAAAGGTCTAGAGTAGATTCTAGGTGTGGATTTTGCATTTGAGTCTGAATGGTGAGGTTACAGTTTGCTAAAAAGTTAATGAAAAAGTGTAGATTTCTGGAACCACATATTAATTAGTGGTTGTAAGTATGGGCATGTATGGCTGGCAATGGAGCTGGCTCACTTGTCTTCATTGATTATGTAACTTGTGACTGCTGAATTCTGAAGTGTGCAGAAACATTTCCTCCAGCCAAAATGCCTCAAAACTCATTGGATGGCACTTCAACTCGCATCATTATAGGCATTTAGCAGACGCTCTTATCCAGAGCGACTTACACAATTTCTTATTACATTTATCCATTTATACAGCTGGATATATATATATACTGAAGCAATTCAGGTTAAGTACCTTGCTCAAGCGTACAACGGCAGTGTCCTACCTGGGAATCGAACCTGCAACCTTTTGGTTACAAGTCCAGTTCCTTAACCATTATACTACACTGCCGCCCATCAGGACAATGACCCCAAAAATACTACTAAAGCAACCAAGGAGTTATTCAGGGCCAAGTGACTGGCCAAGTGAATCACCCATCCTGAATCCAACTGAACATACATTTCACTTCCTGAAAACAAGACTGAGGGCAAAATACCCCAGACACAAACAGGAATTAGAGATACGTAGCTGCTGCACAGGCCTGGCAAAGCTACACTGGGGAAGATATCCAGTGTCTGGTGATGTCCATGGGCCACAGACTTCAGGCAGTTGTTGAATGCAAAGGATTTGCAGTACCAAGTACTGAATATGATAACTTTATTTCAGATCATGTTAATTTATCCAATTACTTTTGCTCCCCTAAAATGGGGGGACAATGTATAAAAAGTATTTCCCACACAGATCACCTGATATGGATGTAAATACCCTCAGATTAAAACTGGCCGCCTACACTTTAACCTCATTTTCATTGTTTTATTTCAAATCCAATGTGCTGCAGTTAAAAAAAGAAAAAAAACATGTAACTCTTTCTGTTGTTAAAGTGAATCTGACAAACAACATTTTTCTTGTCATGAAAATACTGATCCAGGAATACTCAAATCATGGCCCTCAGCTGGGGACACGACTTTTCCAATCGTAAGCGACAATGAAAAGAATGAGCAGCACACATTTAACAACTGTCATATGCAGATTTTCACACATAACAACAGCTGTTTTTGAGGAGCACAAATATAAAGCCGCTGAGAGAAATTGGAGGAAATCCAGATCCCCAGATGACCTGGCCTCCTATCACACTCTGCTGGCAGCCTTCACAGCTGCAACCACATCAGCTAAAGCTTCATTTTTCCAGTCTAAAATTAATGCATGTGTATCTAATCCATGCAAATTCTTTTCCACCTTTTCCTCCCTGCTCATCCCCCCTCCACCCCCTTCACCCTTCTCCCTCTCTGCAGATGACTTCCTGACCCACTTTGAGGGGAAGGTGGCCACAATCCGGAACTCCTTCATGCATCCGGTGACACCCCACATCCCCCATACCGAACCCATCGCTACACTGTCGTCCTTCAAGATTCTGGAAGACGCAGATGTGCTCCAACTGGTGACGCACCATCGCGCAACCACCTATCCACTGGACCCCATACCTTCAGCAGTCCTCCAGTCTATATCTGCTGAGCTCCTTCCATATCTGTCCTCCATTATCAACACCTCCCTAACCTGTGGCCATGTTCCTGCTGCCTTCAAAACTGCCTGTGTAACCCCACTCCTTAAAAAACCTAGCTTGGACCCCTCTGATGTCAGGAACTACCGTCCTGTATCTCTCTTGCCCTTCCTGTCCAAAACTCTTGAACGAGCTGTCCTTAACCAACTGTTTTTCTCCACCAGAACAACCTGCTTGACCCGCATCAGTCCGGCTTCAGAACCGGCCATTCCACTGAAACTGCTCTCCTGGCCGTGACGGAGGCACTCGCCACTGCTAGAGCCTCCTCCCTCTCCTCTGTTCTGATTCTCCTTGACCTGTCTGCGGCGTTCGACACGGTCAACCACAAACTCCTGATCTCCCAGAAATGCCCATCTCAGTGAGTGGATGGGCATTTCTGGGACTGCCCTCTCTTGGTTTGTATCGTATCTCACTGATAGAGCCTACCAAGTCTCCTGGAAGGGTTCTGTCTCTGCACCCTATCCCATCTACAGGAGTCCCGCAAGGATCTGTACTGGGTCCTCTGCTGTTCTCTATTTATACATGGCTTCTCATACCATAGCTATGCTGATGATACTCAACTCTTCCTCTCTTTCCCCCCCTCTACCCCACAGGTTAAGGAGAGGATATCTGCTTGCCTGACTGACATCTCTGAGTGGATGGCTACCCATCACCTGAAGCTCAACCTTGACAAGACAGACCTCCTCTTCATACCATACAAGGCCTCCCCACTACATGACCTCTCCATCACTGTTGACGGGACCATGGTGGCTGCCTCCCGCTCTGCAAGGAACCTGGGGTGATCCTGGATGACCAGCTGGACTTCAAAGAGAACATCAGGAGGATTCAACCGTACCTGACCACCTATTCCACCCAGCTTCTTGTCCAGACCATGGTCACCTCACGCCTGGACTACTGCAACTCCCTGCTCGCAAGCCTACCAGCCTGCGCCATACTGCCTCTTCAACTGATCCAGAATGCAGCTGCCCGAAATTTTCCCATGTAACCCACCTGCTGAGGTCACTCCACTGGCTGCCAGTTGCAGCCAGGGTCAGGTTCAAAGTTCTGACCCTGGCCTACACTGCAGCCAATAGGACTGGCCCCGCCTACCTGCAGGACTTAATCCAGAACTATGTTCCTACTCGACCACTTCGCTCTTCTACAGCAGGGCGACTCGCACTTCCCCCCCTCCGTGTCAATGGCTCTCGCTCGTCCCGACTGTGGAGCTTTTCCACCCACTCCTCAGTGGTGGAATGAACTTCCCACTCCCCTACGTTCTACTCTAACCTTGCCTGCGTTCCGTCGTGGCCTGAAGACACACCTCTTCAGACTCCACCTTGACTGATATTATAATCTAGGACCTCATGGTACTAGTTCCCTGTGTTTTCTTGTCTGTTTGTTATAGTTTATAATAGTATTTAGAATAGAAGTGTAGTATAGCTGATTTACCCACAGCTTACTGTGAACTACATTCAACGTTCATTACTAGGGATAGCTGCTACGTTATGGGAAGGATATGCTTTGTCTTATGATGACGTTTCTGTATGCACTTATTGTATGTCGCTTTTGATAAAAGCGTCTGCTAAATGACTAATGTAATGTAATACAGACCCAGTGCTCTCGCAAGAACATGGTTTTTCGTGGTAGCTACATCTGCACTTGCAAGAATGTCTTTTTCCCTGTAGTTTGAAACCAAAACAAACAAGGAGCCCATACAGCTTGTTGCAACTGTCAGTTGTGTTGTGGTAACTTGCAGATTTGACATTGTACAGATGCTTATGTTTGCCACAAATCCACAAGTCGCTCTCTCATTTTTTAGCACTCCAGAAAACATGTTTATTTGGCTCAGCCATCATGCACATTGGATATGTTGGCTGTGTCTCAAACCGAAGGCAGCTGCCTCGCTGCCTTGTGCCTTACTTTATTGCTCCCTCTGAAGGTACCTCAAAAGGCAACGAATTTGGGATGCACTTCGAAGGCAGGATGATGTCACATGAGATCAGTGTTTATGGCTGTTCATTATGCTACGTTAGCTTGCTAGCACGTTAGCTGCCTAATTACTGGAAAGCTCACAGAGGCTTAAAAACATCAGATACACTATTTCAGTGTATTAAATAATTAAATTGCATTTTTAGATATAACTACAACAAATTATGGCGTTTACTGCAAATTCACACTGCATAAAAAAGCTCCACTGCTGCCGCTGCAGCAACCGATTCATTGTTTTTGGCCGTCATTAATTTAACGGAAGTGAGAAGCCTGAGGTAATCACAAAGACCTATGGGATATCGTACCCGGAGAAGGATACATTAGGCACCTTAGAAGGCAGCATTTTATGCAAACTTTCGAATGAGACATGCCTCGATGCCTTACGGCTTTCAAATGCTGCCTTTGAAGGCAGAATCTTTGCCGTTTGAGACACAGCCTTTGTTTACTTCTGTTTTTCCCCCTCCTTCCTTCCTCTGTCACAAATTCAATTTTCATTGGCTGTTGAAAACTGACGTTGTGATTTGAGTCTTTGACCAGTGCAAACCCCAGGATTATGCAAAGACTAACCGTGATAAAAAAATGTTTGATAACATCGCTGCGTTCTTCCCAAGTGGGATCATAGGAGACAGACTACAGTCTTTCACTCCCACACACATAATTACAGCTGCGACTTTACAGCGTGACTAGCCTGGACTGCCCTTGTCTACCTGAGACTGATCTAAAATCTTTGCCAAATCGGGCAAAACAAATTGTGTAATGTGTTCCCAGTTGTGCTGCTGGTTTTCTCTTCTGCTTGATAGTCCAAAGTCCAATAATGTGTCACTGATTACACTCATATAGTGTGTCAAGTTTAAATCAGTCCCTGATTTGATGGGAAGAATGAAAACCATCAGCACTACTGATTCCTTTTATTGTCTGGTAGAAATCTCATCCTCTTAAAAAAGATAATTTAATCTCTGGTTTATATTTTTGTTTCCCTTTTATTTGTTTTACTGAGTCATGTACTTGCTCCCTGTACACACACACACACACACACACACACACACACACACACACACACACACACACACACACACACACACACACACACACACACAATGATTCTATTGATGTTTTTGTTTTTATTTTTGGTCTTGTTTTGCCTCTCCCTGCACGATATACTGCTTACCATTTTATGTCTTTTCTTTGTTTTTTAAATTGGGGAAATAAGAAAACTAAAACTAAAATTAAACTAAGCCATGCCAGTTAAGCGTGAAGCTGCAAGACTCCCAGTAATAGTCAGCGGTCAGTATTTGTTAGGACTCAATTCCTGATTTACAACCTGAGGCTCATCACTGCGCAGAGAACCAGTGCTTCTCTGAAGTCTGAGCTGTCAGCCATTTCTTATTTTTTCTAAGAATTGTAAACGCTTGGCACACTGCAGAACACTTAAAAGGTAATGATTTTAGGGAAAGATTGTAACCTTTATACTAGGCTTCATGTTACTGTTCTTATAAATTCAAAGTACATTTCCTTGTGTAGGTTTGGCTCTCTCCAATGGTTACATGTGGAAGCAACAGAGGAGGTTTTCTCTCATGACATTGAGGAACTTTGGAATGGGCAAGAAGAGTCAGTCTTCCATCCAGGCAAAAAGTAAATGTGAAGCCTTGGGCAATGAACAAGGTAAACTCTGCAGCAAGAGTGACTGAGTTGATCTTGTGAATCTTAATAATGACTGAACTCAAAACTAGAAGCCGAGAACTTCAGTTAGGATCCCAGTAAGCTCAATTTCGTGTTTGTTTGTTTTTTGTTTTCGGATTCTAGGCCAGCCATTTGATCCACAGTTTATTATTCACAATGCCATCTCAAACATTATCTGTTATCTGGTTTGAGTACACTGACTGACAATTTCAAGATCTGCTGAGGTTAATAAATTAAGCCGTCTATTTGGAAGGAAGCAGTTGAGCGCAGGTATAACTCTTATTTGCTGTTATTTACATCTTGTACTTGAGCAGATGTAGTTCTTGTGGCAGCACTTACAGTAGTGGTGGTAGCAGCAGTATACCCAAGCTTATTTCAGTTAAGATTTCCCATGTAGATTTGAAAAACTGACAGTGTTTTATTGACATGTAAATGCATAATATATATAATTTAGTTGTAGCCTTTGACATCATCCTCACAGGATACCTTGCCACCAAAAGAGGAGTTTAACATTGAAGAGGCTTACCTATTAGCATGGCAGGGATGGGGGCACAGGAGTAATCACGTTAGAGAAATCAGATGGAGGCAGAGGCAAGGGAGCATAAGTGAGATTTCAGTATATTGAACAAAACTACAGACAGCATAAGATAAAAATACATATTTAGATAATTGCTAGATAGTAGTATTGTGAGGGGGAGTGTAAGGTTCGGAGAACCAAACGCGACCGATAAGGATTTCTAAAAGCGTATCTAAAGAGATACGCCACAAAACGCGGAAGTAGCCGCATCAGGACTGAAAAACACAGGATCGGGAGCAAAAATTCCCTAGCACAAGGCGAAACAAAGCAACCTCCAAAAACTGAGACGATCTCGATAAACAGCGAGAATAACTAACAAAAGAACCTCACACACTAAAATATTAGGTGTAACAGGAGGTGGTGAAACAAAACAAAACTCGATAAAACGAGTGAGGGAAAACAATAGAAAAGACCTGTTAGCCAGAGCTCTTGTGGCAAAAGAGCTGAACACAACTGGCAACAGGTGAAAAGAAAAAAGGATAAAGAAAGATTGGAAAGGAAAGAGAAAACCAATCTAATCCTAAATCTTCTAACCGGACTTGCTGCGTTTCCTATTCGTACGAACCAGAAATGCAGCGACCAAAATTCCTATACCTTTACCGACTTTGTTTGTCAACATAGCAAAGACAATATCAAAGTGTCGGAAATGCGGAAGTCCTGGGCTATATATAGCCGGCAGGAAACGCAAAACAGGTGTAGGGAATAATTGTCGGGTAAGCTACAAACACCGGAACGGAGGCGGAAAAAATCAGATAGAGCGTTCTGACGACGCCAAAAAATAAACCAAAACGTAGCCCAGCAAAGGCCGCAAATAACCATGACAGGACCCCCCTTCTAAGGGACGGCTCCAGGCGAACAAAAACTGATAACCTCTAACCACACGTCTCTCAGCCAAAATACGCCGAACGGTATACACCGTACCTCCATCCACGAACCGGGGAGGAGGCGGCGGCTTATCAGCTGGAGCGAGGGCGCTAATGAGCACAGGTTTCAGACGGTAGACGTGGAAGGTGGGATGGATGTGCATGGAGGAAGGCAACTGGAGACGCACAGTAACCGGGTTGAGTTTTCAAATTATTTTAAAAGGACCCACGAACCGAGGCGTGAGTTTACGAAATTCAACTCGCAAAGGGAAGGTCCTGTGTGGAAAGCCACACTCGTTGCCCCACCCGGTAGGAGGGAGCAGTATGACGACGCCTGTTGGCCACCGCCTTCTGCTTAGCCGAAGTTCACAATAGAAAGGAACGCACACGCTTCCAATAACTAAAAAAAGAACCTCACACACTAAAATATTAGGTGTAACAGGAGGTGGTGAAACAAAACAAAACTTGATAAAAACGAGTGAGGGAAAAGAATAGAAAAGACCTGTTAGGCAGAGCTCTTGTGACAAAAGAGATGAAGACAACTGGCAACAGGTGAAAATAAAAAAGGATAAAGAAAGATTGGAAAGGAAAGAGAAAACCAATCTAATCCTAAATCTTCTAACCGGACTTCCTATTCGTACGAACCAGAAATGCAGCGACCGAAATTCCTATACATTTGCCGACTTTGTTTGTCAACATAGCAAAGACAATATCGAAGTGTCGGAAATGCGGAAGTCCTGGGCTATATATAGATGGCAGGAAACGCAAAACAGGTGTAGCGAATAATTGTCGGCTAAGCTACAAACACCGGAATGGAGGCGGAAAAAATCAGATAGAGCGTTCTGACGACGCCAAAAAAGAAACCAAAACATATCCCAGCAAAGGCTGCAAATAACCATGACAAGTATTTGTCATTAGGAAGTTCAAAGTGGAGTTAATCAGGTGGTAGAAATGACCGGTAACGTTGCTTATCATATTTTAATATTGTATCGGAGCCCACTTCAATCCACTTATAGTCTATGAAATATCGTGATTTATTGTGTGGACAATGTCTTTGAGTCATTTTCACAGGTTCTTTACTTTAGCTGTACAACACATTCCCTTGGATAATGTGCAGGGTGCCTGGTCCCCACAGAAAAATATTTTAACATAAGGGATAAAGTGCTCTCCTTTGTGAGGTTGAAAATAAAGAAGCACAAGAATGATTGGGACCCATCAGCACCCAGAGACTATATCGACTGCTTCCTGGCTGAGATGGAAAAGTTATCAGCTGTAACAAATTTACAGCCCTGTTTTTTCTTTATCTCCCTATTTGTGAATGCTTATTAAAGATAGTTGTTGTCACATCCCATCACTGCAGCATCTTCCTGAATTTGGAAGAGCTCAGGAGAGCATGCATATCCTCTAAAGCATGTGCTGCCAGTCGCCTCCACTTCTTTGCGCTCTGCAGTCCGTCTGCTAAGCTGTGAACACCTGCGTCAGAGCCAGAGGAGTATGTTTCATGCAAAGCTGATGTAAGCAGACAGCATAAGACGTCCGATACCTACTGAGCAATGCCCTCCCTCCCAGAGTGGCACTGTGACCCACTGTGTGTTGTTGTTGGGACTGTCAAACACTGGCAGTCAGGATTTGGTTCAGGACCACATGGCACATCACTGCAACGTCTGTAATAAAAAACCCCTTTCAATTGTGCACTTCAGATAGACAAACTGGGAGGAACAATTCAGAATGATTGAGACTTTCACAGTAGATTTATTACTTCCAATATTAGTTCCAAACAAATTCAACTAATTTCATAAATTCTTCCAAGTGGAAAAATGATGCAGGTGCAGGGTTTAATGAAGAAAACTTGTGTTGCTGCACTTTGGATTTGTTTGTGGCTGGAACTGAGACCACATCTGCAACACTGAATTGGGGCCTGTTGTGTAACGTCCCGTTCCCTTCCTGTCCTTTTCCGTGTTTTCCCCTGTTCCTTCCGTGTCATGTTGGATTGTCCTGTCCATGTTTTCCCCTTTGCTACAGGCTGGGCGTTTCCCCTCTGTTTGTTTCTCTCGGCTTCCCACTTTGGTTTCCACCTATCTCTTTCCCCCGCTCATGACATTCATTCCGCACCTGGTTTATTATCAATCACTCTCGGTTACATTCCTCACGTTTTCGTCATTAAGTTTCAATCTCACTCCCCTACTTAAACCCCCGTCTGGCTGCTAGTCGGCGCCAGTTCGTTAAACTACTTTGTGTGTTTCCTGGTCTTCTGGTTTCTAGTCACGTTTACTGTATGCTTGGTTACGGGTTTATACCTGTTCAGCTTCCAGTTCTCCTACCCACCAGTTTGGTAGCTATTTAGCCCTAACAATTTGCTGTTTGTTTGTTTCTAACCTGTCTCCCTCTAATTACCAGCTGTTCCTGCTCCTACCAGTCTGTAGCTGTTAGTCTGCGTGTGTGTGTGTGTTACGGTGCCTCCAACTCCAGCTCGCATTGCGTCCGCAGTTGGGTTTCTGCCTTGCTATCCTGCAGTGGTTCCTGTCCGGCCGTGGCGAATCCCTTGCTGCGGTTACGGTCCCAGGTTCCTCAGCAAACCAGCTGCCCCCAACCAGCCGCAGCTGAGCTCCGCCACACAGCTCTACCCAACCGGGCTCTGCCGGTCACCTACCTCTGTATCCAGCCCAGTACCTGTTGGACCTCCCGGTCCAATTCCAGTCCAGTTCCGGCTCGGAACTCACCTCCTGTCCAAGGTCCAGTTCCGGCTTGGAACAACCCCGTTGTTCCTGCAATCCAGTTCCAGTTGGACCTCCCGGTCCAGTTCCAGTCCGGTTCCGATTCGGAACTTTCCTCCTGTCCAAAGTCCAGTTCCGGCTTGGAACAACCCCGTTGTTCCTGCTATCCAGTTCCAGGATGAGCAATTAAAGGATTGCTTAAATCTCCTTTTCACTCAAAATTTATTTCAAAATTCAAATTATTTTTTTCATGTGAAAATCTTTATTATACACATATTATGGATTGATTGACACCTTTTGAAGAGGACAACGTCACTGTCTGGCCTTCTTATAGATTAAGTTAAATTATCTTCAGTAGAAAATAAAAGCTCACAATAAAAAATTCTTCCAAGATATTTCAATTTATTTGTAACCTGCTGCATTTGCTCCTACCTTCACTCAAAGCACATGTATGTAGATTTATGTATAATGACATGTAAGAAAACATACTGTATAAATACATTGCTTTTTCTACTCTAAAAATATGTGGTTAATGTGGCCTTATCTTAATGACATGGCACTAATGCTTAGTGTGAACCTGTAAATTATATGTGAAATAAAAAGTCAGTACAAATAGTTTTTGGTTAAAGCATTGAGATGTAAATGGATATGTATACAAATAAATATGTCCTTATATTAGTGCACATATTTAGTAATGTATATTTAGTATATTTTTTGGCATTTGAACCAAAAACATGTACATTTCTGTGATTCTTGTACCTGAGAATCACCTACAGGTGATTGGAGAGGTATCATAGATTCCCATGTTTATGGTTATTTTAGGACGCTGCACATTTCTGCAGAAGCAACAGGGATCATGAAGTACTACAGTCGGAAGCCTTTTGGATTTAGAAGATTAACACTCTTCCTCCAGGGAATGAGTGAATAGTCATGGGTCGGATATGTTTATTGTAAAGTAAGCTGCTTATTTGCTCCATTGTAGTTTTCCATGATCTATATTAAGCAAGTATCTTTCTGAACATATAACACTTTCTACTAAGGGTTATTCATGTCATGCCTTGGTTTTTCGCTTTAACATCCCCATAATCTGCAGGACTGCATGTTTTGTTTATTTCCTAGTATGTATCATGTTATCTCAACTGACAGGTTCATAATAAGCTTGTGAGCCATGTACGTTCCCTTCAAAAGCAATTCAGAGATGTGTGATGCGAGTACCAAAGAAAGCAAGCATGGCAAGTTCTTAACATCTCACTGAGCCATAAACTCACTTTAAACATGATTTCTGCAAAATAAGTCATGAATTTTGTGCTTTATTTAAAGATTGTGTGTGGATAATAAATTATCCATGCTGAATCGACAATATAAAATTATGAGCAATGACTTTTGAGTAATAATAAATGTCTTTTGAACTAATGTCCCATGCCAATATTACCTTAAATAATGCATTACTGATTTGGCCCCTCTTTTTATAATCGGTCACTTACACTGTATAATACATTGCATACAAAATAAAAGCAATCATGTTGAACAGTATTTTGTGTAAATTGTTATTTGTAGTAAATTTTATAGTTGACAAAGATAAAAATTCAGAGGGATTCACTGTACCACGGGCCAGCTCAAAGTAAAGGACTATGTTTTCTACAATAAGAAATGGACTCCAGTTTTAGCAAGGCAGGTGATACTAACCAGAGCAAGAGATGTAGCTAATGTTCCAAATTGTGGGCATTGACACTCAGTGGCCACTGAATAGGTACACCTAGTATTGGGTAGGGCCCCCATTTGCCTCCAGGACAGCCTGGATTCTTTGCAGCATGGATTCAACAAGGTGCTGGAAACATTCCTTATGGCCAATTCATAGTCGCCAAAAAAAGTATGCGTCCGCGTGGACCTAAATGACATGATAGCGGTCCCAAAACAGACGCTGAGCGGATGTCCGTCTAGGCAGTCAGTGCAGCAGTCATTTTGTCTTTCCACATGGACTTGTCATTTCAAGCGTACCTTCTGCATAATCTTCTTCCATGAAGTACGCCATTGTTCGCATTTTGCGTGCAAAAATGATGAGAATACCCATTCAGCAACTCTTTTCTGAGATAAAATGAACACGCTTACAATTGTAGTGTGCTATGATTTGTATTTTATGTAGTCAAACGGGACAGCTTAAGTAAGCACTTCTGGCAAACTAACTGTGTTGTACTATACTTGCAATACAATTCAATTACAGTTCAAAGTATTTTTTTTAAACTCCACAACAATGTTTAGAACTGACCTAAAAGGAAATGCAATGATAAACATTCAATTTAGTTTTTATAAATTAATTGCTTTCCCTTGTTTTCAGCTGAAATATTACAGTATGAATAATCATATAAGATGACTGTATGGAACAGTATGTATCCATAATGAAGAGGGGCTGATAAGGGGTTCATTCAGTGTGCATGCTTATATGTCAAATACAATTCTAATTTGTAGGCCAAAAAATAAATTTCAGTAGTTTTTAATGTATGGGTGGCACGGTGGTGCAGTGGCTAGCGCTGTCGCCTCAACAAGAAGTTACCGAGTTTGAATTCCGGCCGAGGGCCTTTCTGTGTATAGTTTGCATTGCATATAGTTTTGGGTTGAATCCCTGGTTTTAGAATGCAGAATTAGGGGTTATAAACCCAGTGTATGGTGCTGAATTTCTCTTACAGCAGCTCTTTCTATGATTGCTACAAATTAAGCATGACCATTCCCCGATATCTTCCTAAAAAAAGTGGCCCATAAGCTACTCTTGGGAATTTCTCTCTAAATGTTTACAAAAATTGACATTTGAGAATTGTAGTGGATCTTTTTTACATTTTATAATGCAAAATGTGTAAAAATTTTGCAGGATTACAGAACGTGCAACATTTCACAAACGGCACTCCATCAGTGGTGTGTCCAGAACATTTTGACTGGGGGTGCATTGCAGCCTTTGCTGATGGTTATATAACATACACCTTTATTGCTATTTGAAAGTTTATTGCAGCCTCACAGGCAGGTAATTAGCCAAATAATGCTTTGCAGGCTTATGCTTTTTGGATTTAGGCCCCAATGCTGGTACCAGTTCAATATTGAAATGTGAATAGGCTAAATCCTGAAAGCATGCCTTGCAGGCTGATGCTTTTTGGATTTAGCCTCCAAGGCTGTTGCCCGTTTAATATACATTAAAATCTGAAAAGGCTAAATCCGAAAAGCATGCCTTACAGGCTGATTCTTCTCAGATTTAGCCTCCATATCGATATATCAATATCGAATGAGTACTAGCCTTGGAGGCTGAATCCAAAAAGCATCAGCCCGCAAGATATTATTTGACTAATTAACTGCCTGTGAGGCTGCACTAAACATTCAAATAATCTAAGAGTTTCTAAGAACATTCTGGATAAACGACCATCGTTAACTCGGATTGGTGGCCTGAATGCAGTACTGAATTTTGAGTTCATGACACATCCAATGTGCTTTCCTATGCACTTGTTCTCTGGGGGCGGAGCAGATCTTCTGAAAGCCCTGTGTGAAGAAAAAAACAATAACACCTTGGACAGCCAGGCTGTGAGCAGGAGTTTTTTATTCAATGCCCACAAGCAAGCTTTGTATACTGTAGTAATTCGCTTGTGTAGGTATTTACTCACAATGACCGCATTTTCTGCGCTCTCTTTTTTGGATTTGGTCTACACCAAGTTTTGTTTAGTTTTTCTTGCTGTGTTTTTGAGTCTTACCTACATTTTCAAACACAAATCACCCAAACAATTTCCACCAGGACCATGGTCATTACCATTTGTCGGTGATCTCCTTCGTATTGATTCTACAAAAATCCATTTTCAGTTGGCAAAGGTGAGTTTTGCTAATAATTGTCTAAATATGTCCAGGCTCCCTACAGATGAAAACACTGCTGGTATAACCTTTTTTCAGGTTGGGTTTACATGCTTGGTTGCACAGTTGATAAGCTTTAAAATCTGTTGCCAAATAGTGTCGTATATCCTGTCAGACATGCGATATGAAGAAAGCCATACAACAGATACAGTTAAATGCAAAAGTATTGGGGCAGTGACACAATTTTTGTTGTTTTGGCTCTGTACTCATGTACTCAGCACATTGGATTTGAAGTAAAACAATGACAATGAGGTTAAAGTGCAGACTGTCAGCTTTAGTTAAGGGTATTCAAATATACATATTGGGCGATCAGTGTAGGAATTACTGCCCTTTTTATATGTAGTTCCCCCATTTTAGGGGAGCAAAAGTAATTGGACAATTGGCTTTTCAGTTGTTTCTTGGCCAGCTGTGTGTCTTCCCCTTAGGCATTTTTGCCCATGCGACCGTCTATGTAACGTTGTTTGATTGTTTATCAGTCATGATAAAAAATAACTGGTTTCCACAACGTCTGAATCTTGACACTTTATGAACGTGAACAAAAAGACGTAGCCTAGTTGCATTGTCACTTCGTAACGTTATCAGGACGATTGAGAAATGAATGCAAGAAAATCATACATACCAGACATCATACTGCCATCATTAAAAATACGTGGTAGCAACGTGTCCTTTGAGTTGCATTTGGATCATTGTGTAAAAGTAAAAAATGAGACAGTGGATCAATGTGTTTTATCTGACGTTGTGAATCTTTCTCAAAAGTTCCGACGCTTTAATGTTATTTGACCGGCTCATAGTCCTCTTTCCATGTAATAAATAATTATAAGCGCTTTTTCATTTCTGGGAATTGAGTTCGCAATGACTCGATTTCGTACAGCTCTGCAAATGACAACGTTGTCATAAAATTTCTTCTTACCGTTAAGGGTAAAGGCGAAAGTGCCGCGGTGGTGATAGATTTACCTTAACATCTGTCCGAAATTGTAAACAGGTTGTCGATTTTCACGGTAAGAAGAAATTTTATGACCGTCACTTCTGACTCCTGCTCCACACGAATAAAGAACATCAAGAAAGAGCCAATCTTTATATAAATCATAAACTATTTATTTATCATAATAATTTGTTATCTATTTTATTATAGCTGCGGCTAGGAGTCGACCCAGGGACTCATTAAGCATGGGCTAGAAAACATTATTCATTCGTAGTAGGCCTAGTTACACTCTTTTGTTCAAATTCCAAATGCATAAAAAATGTAGATTATATTTGCTTGCAACATGATGTTCATTTAGTCTACTTCTGGCGTTTAAGGTTCGAATCCCACTCAGCAGCATCTGATCCTATTACTTTGTTGCAGTATAGGCAACCTCAATGTAGGGTTCTGCGTTGTGCTGAAGCGATACATTGTATTCAGATTTGAAATCTTTCTGCTCCCTGGCACTTAGGCCTACAGCGCAGCCCATAGCATTAGGCGTACCGTAGACTAATTGGCTATCTTTTTTTTTTATGGTGACGTCATACAAGAAATGTCATGCTAAAATCGCCACTGATCAGAAGATATCACAAACATAAACTGATCAGTGAACTGAGGGCGATTTTATAAGAACTGCGGCAGGCATACCGAAAAAGATTTTTGCAAAGGTGAGATTTGAACTTGCATCACCACAAAAGGGATAACCTACAGCGAGAGAAGCAACTGCTTAAACCAATGTGCCACCAGAGAATTCAGAAAAAGAGTGTAGCTATCCTCAGGCTTTAAGAGGCAAGTTTTTGTGAGCGCAAGAAGTTTTGTGCTCTATGTAAACTGTCGCGGGACTGTAGGTATGGTTGTGAGAGTCCTGGGTGCTCTTCTTCTGAACTTTGTGAGTGCAATATTTGTTCTGCAACTGTGGCGTTTAGCTGAAACATTGGTAGATCTAAATGGTAATGTTATATAAACAGGTTAGCAATGGCCTTAGCCTTGTGGTTTGAGCCATGACTTTCACGCTGTAGACTCGTGTTCGAGCCCTGCCATAACAAACGCAATACAAAAATAAATGAAATGGCAGGTTACGCAGAGCCTGCAAAGCACTGTCTAAGTCATTAATTAAAATTTGCAAACACTAGACCTGCCATTAAAAGTGTTGATATCAAAGTGAGGCCAAGTTACAACAAACAATATTGGCTTTCGTAGCTCACAGTAATTAAAATAGCTCCATTTCAAACCAGTCTTTCCTAAATTATTTAATGTAATTTAGCCCTGTGTTTTTTAATTTTACCATCTGAAGAGAATGTGGTCATTCAAACTTTGTGCCATGCCAAAGCAGCAAATGTCAATCATTTATAGTGGAAATAATACGCAATTCAGATGTGTTACACTTGTAAACGTAATGTAAATATAATTACTGACTTGCAGACAGTTCTTTGTAGGCTATGTGTGAGTATCTTGCCATTTTTGTACGTTGAAAACTATTTTTGTTGAGATCCTACTTACTTATTGAACCCAAAAAAGTGTTATTCTAACACATTTATAATGTAGTGTACTAGCAGCCATAGTAAGTCTGCCTGGACAGAGGATTGTTTTCAACAATATTTCATGGAGTGTTTTTTTTGATACAGTTCAACTATACCTCTTTTTGCAATATTAAAAAAGTAAAAATGAATAACTGAAAATTATTTTCCCTTAGTTTGCTGAGCAATATGGTGACATTTTTAGTATTCATTTGGGAACAAGGATTGTTGTCCTAAATGGCCTCAAACGATTCAAAGAGGCCTTTATTGAACATGGGGAAAATTTTGTGGATCGCCCCTCAATCCCATTGCTCGAAGACATCTTTCATAACAACGGTACTGTAACGCATCTTTTTTCCCCCTCATATTTCTAGATTTAAGCAGCTATTTTATTTAATTCTTGGGCATGGTAGACCGAATGTAAAATCTTAATCACCTTTTCCTTTCTATGTACAGAATGTAGCCACGATAGTACAATGTTTAATATTATAATCATGTATAATTTATAATCAATTATAAACTATTTAAATGCCTGGTAATGTACAAACCCCAATTACAAAAACGTTGGGACAGTATGTAAAATGCACATAAAAGCAGAAAGCAGTGATTTGTAAATTCTCTTTTACATATATTTAATCGAAAGCAGTACAAAGAAAAGATATTTAATGTTTTTCCTTGTGAACTTTATTGATTTTTGTAAATATACGCTAATTCTGAATTTGATGCCTGAAACACGTTTCAAAAAAAGTCTCTGCTAGATATGCAGTAGATATGGATGGATCATTTGAAGGGTTGTTTCTCCTGACTTATTATTCCATAGAGTTCAATAGGAAAATCAGTCAGGAGAAACAACCCTTAAAGTGATCCATCCATATATATCTACTGCATATCTGGCAGCAGAGTGATGGTTTGAGGCTCATTTGATACCTCAGACCCTTGATGACTTACAGCCATTTAGCCAACCATGGGTTCCATACTATTCCTGTGTAATTTACAACTTAATCTAGTCCCACCCCCCAATTCCCATAGAGATCCATTCAAATGCAGATAGGTTATAGTATCGCTTGTAAGAGTACCTGGACAATAAGATATCAAGAGTCTTTTGATATCCTTTTATATCCAGTCATGATAGCACCCGTTTACCTGGAATGTTCCAAACAGGTGTTTTTTTAACTTCCCAGTCTTTTTTTTTTGCCCCTGTCCCAACTTTTTTGGAATGTGTTGCAGGCATCAAATTCGGAATTAGCGTATATTCACAAAAATCACTAAAGTTCATGCAATATTACATATATTTTATTTGTACTTTTTCCAATTAAATGTATGTAAAAGATCACTTACAAATCACTGCTTTGTGCTTTTATGTGCATTTTACATACTGTCCCAACTTTTTTGGAATTGGGGTTTGTAATTCTTGGCATTCTAAGCAGGATCACTGTTGGTTGTTTCATGTTTGTCTGCTAGAACTTATACGCGCAGTGTGCACTGTGCCATTTCCCAATTTTCAGCCTTTTGTATTTTATTCCACATTTGGGGCCCTATCTTACACCCGGCGCAAAGCGGCGCTAACGCAAACGCAAGTGTCTTTGCTATCTTACACCCGGCGCTAGGTCCATAATAGCGCCTAACGCTTACGCCGTCAAACTAGCATGTTGACGGCGTAACTCTTGCGCCATCATTAGTGAACTGGGCGTGTTGGTCTTAAGATGAGGAGTGGCCAGGATTCTTTTTGGCGTATTGCTATCTTGAGCCAGCAGAAAGCGCTTGCGCTAGAACCACCACAAACCTGGTCTAAAGTCATGTCGCAGTTGTTTACATGCTATTTTAACGGCGCATATAAGTGCGTCTACATAGGCATGTGCACAACGCGCATACCCTCCTGTCTGTTACACACAGGGGCGTGCACAGGCATGACTAAAATATCTAGATCACAATGTGAAATATTATTATTGTGTAGGCTATATCAAAAATGCATACTAATAAAAGGTTCCATAGGTCCACATACCTTTCCCTCAGCGAAGGGAAACAATGCCACATTACATTGCTCTCAGCCCACTCCATCAACATCCAGGCGATGTGCGATGGTACGGGACAATGGCTATCCATTAAAAAGGAGCTGATAACACCTATAGCTATCAAGCCTAATGCGCGAATTGTCTTTGCACCTAATGCGTGAATTGTCATTCAATGGAAAACTCGCGCACGGCAATAGACGGACATTTAAGTTCTGAAAATGCGCTTCAGATGTCATTACAATACAGCTCTGTTTATCTATGAATACAGCCTGTAAGTAAATAGAATGGTTTGTGACTGAAAAAAGTTCAAAACCTTGTCCAGTGAATATTGCATATTACGCTGTGCATAAGGTTTTTTTCGATAGCCTATGGTTAAAAAACGGAGATGTCACCATGTTAACTAAATTGCAACCTTAGCTATTCTTCGTCCTTCATATTTTTTTAAATGACAGTGACCAGGTTTCCATACTCTCACCGTTTAAAACCCAGCTGATTTCACCCGTTATTCCTTAACTGAACAAACGATTTTAAAGAGAACTAAGCGTCTAATTAGAAACTAAAACAAATTTGCAGCACGTTACACAATTAATTCACAATTAATTTTAATGCCATTCTCTGCACGTTTAACGGTCTTCCTGGGAAAGTGGATTGTTTTAAAGGATTACGCTACGAGTAAAACAGGTTGGTCACATTTCCATAAACAGGAAATTATTAAACAAGGGGAAATATGCGTGAACTTATGGTTTGCGAACCTGACAGCTTTATTGTATGGCTATTTAGTGTCATCATTAAGGCAAAATAACGGTATGTATGTTATTAATCAATATTAGCCTACTATGCAGGTAGCCTAATGAACTTTGGATGAAGCTTGAACTTGAGAACAGCCTCTTGGAATTGATGTTTGACACTTTCATTGCATAATCAAACGAAATTCGCTGAACAAGCAGGCTAATTTGGCGTTTTCTAAGGTGAGACTGAAGCCATTGATAGCTTATTCTCAGCTGTTGCAGGTCCTTTTAACGAAATTTAAGCGCACATATTTTGTAAAATAACAGCCCTGTCTGGAATTACCGGGAACTCATAGGCTAATGGTTAGTCCGAATAATATTGATCATACTCCATTTAGCCTATTCCTTGATCACACTAAACACGCACGAGCATGTCTGTTTCGCCATCATAAGCAATCCGCCAAGGTGGAAAAGCAGGCTTTTAAAGGGAATGGGATATGACATTTTGATTGGTTTATTGAATGTCACGCCCAAGACACACCTATAATTAATGAAGCGACTAGGTTCAGCCCAGTTGCGCCATGCGCCGTGCTTAGCGCCAAAAAAACACGCCGTTAAAATAGCAAAAGTGGACTTGGACACGCCCTAAATGGACTTAGCGCCATGCGCTTAGACTAAGCGCCAAGATCGCCAAGATAGGGCCCTTGGATTGCTGAATCAGTCATACGCGCACCCCATGCTGCCACATTTCAGTTTTGCAGGGTGCACACTTGCAGGCCTGTCTTCAGAACCAATATCACAACTATCATGTTTTTCCAGTATATTAGAAAAGGATTCCCTTTCACCTAGGTTCCAATTTTTTCTATACACACATCAGTATTGTTTTCATAAATATCACCCCACTTATATTGCTCTGTTTCACCTGATTTATAAAATTACACATTTACTTATTACCATACTTAGTACCATATTCCTAGACCTTTCCAAAGCTTTTAACACAGTTAATTATCAAATTTTTTTTAACAAACCAGAAATATGGTTTTCAAGGCGCTGTTTGAATGGTTACTAAAGTATGTCTTAAACAGTGAACAATTTGTTTACTAGTGGGTTGCTATTCTAACAAAGCTAGATTATTCCATGGGATCCCACAGGGGTCAATTCTTGGAGCATTATTATTTCTTATTACTATATATGTTCTGTCCAATGTTGCAAATATCTCCTATAATGTTTGCAGATGATATAAATCTGATTTTCTTGCATTCAAACTTTGTTTCACTGATGAATGAAGCATACTATGAATAATTTAGATTGATTAAGTTGTCTTCATTCAGTAAAAATCTCATCCTCCTTAAAATCTTACAGTAGATGTTAAAATAATTTAATCACTGGTTTATCATTTTGTTTTCCTTTTCTTTGTATATTTTATTGATTCATGTACATCCACATGCACCGTATATGCATACACACACACACTTCTTTTATGCTTTCATGATTTTTTGTACCCGCGTGCGCGTAGTGCAAGCAGGGGATATTATTTTCACTCATGTCTGTGTGTGTGTGTTTGTGTCCCTATCATCCATAACTCAAACGATTCTACTCCGATTGTGATGAAATGTTGGCAATTGGGCAATGACCTGTCTTGTTTTTGTGTTTTTTTTTTCCCCCCCTCCTCAATCACATTTTTTGTCTTGATGTCATGTTGTGGACAATGTTCTTTTTAAATGTCTTTTCTTTGTTTTCTAAATTGTGGAAACAAACTAAAACAAAAACCAAACTATGCCATGCTACAATCAATTATTCACAAATCTGTAAGACTCCCAGTAATGGTCAGTGGTCAGTATTGGTCGGAATTAAATTCCTGACTCAAATCCTGAGGCTCATCACTGCACTGAGAAACAGTGCTTCTCTGAAGTCTGTAATGTCAGCCATTTCTTCCTTTTGCCATAATTGTAAACTCTTGGCAGACTTGAGAACATTTAAAAGAGATACATTTTGGGCAAAGATTGTAACATGTACTAGGCTTCATTTACCCTAAGTTAAAGTACATGAAACTCTTGGCATTAATTTACCCTAAGTTAAAGTAAATTTTTTGTGCTAAGGTTTGGTCGTCTCCAATGGCTACATGTGGAAGCAGCAGAGGAGGTTTGCTCTCATGACGTTGAAGAACTTTGGAGTGGGCAAGAAGAGTCTTGAGTCTTCCATCCAGGCAGAAAGTAAATGGCTGAGTGAAGCCTTGGGGAATGAACAAGGTAAAATCTGCAGCAAGAGGGAAGGAGATTATGTTGTGAATCTTAATCATGGGGGAATGATTCAGTCACTGTACTCAACATCAGAAGCAGAGAACTTCAGTTAGGATCCTAGTAAGCTGGATTTCTTGTTTGTTTGTTTCTTGTTTTCTGATTCTAGGCCAGCCATTTGATCCACAGTTTGTTATTAACAATGCCATTTCAAATGTCATCTGTTGTCTGGTGTTTGGTGATCGGTTTGAGTACACCAACAGACAATTTCAAGATCTGCTGAGGTTGTTAAATGAAGTCTTCTATTTAGGAGGAAGCAGCTGGGTGCAGGTATTACCCACATTTGCTGTTATTTACATCCTGTATTTGAACAGATGCATCTCTCATGGCAGCATGTATGCAGTAGTGGTGGTAGCAGCTGCAGCAGTATACCCAAGCTTATTTCAGTTAAGATTTCACATGTGGATTTGAAAAACTGACAGTATATTTATTTATTGACATGTAAATGCATAATATGTATAATTTAGTCGTAGCCTTTGGCATCACCCTCATAGAATACCTTGCCACCAAAAAGAAAACATTAATATTGAGGATGCTTGCCTAGTAGCATGCCAGGTATGGGGGGCACAGAAATCGCTTTAGAGAAATCAGAGAACCAGGGAAGATAAGTGACATTACAGTATATTGAACAAAACTACTGACAGCATAAGAAAAAAATACATCTTTAGATAACTGGTAGATATTAGTATTTGTCACTGGAAAATTCAAAGTGGAGTTAATCAGGTTGTAGAAATAACTAGTACTGTTGCTTATCACATTTTATTATTGAACCCACTTCAATCCACTTATAGTCTATGAAATAGTTTGATTTATTGTGTGGCTGTGGACAATGTTGAGTCATTTTCACAGTTTCTTTACTTTAGCTGTACAACACATTCCCTTGGATAATGCGCAGGGTACCTGGACCCCACAGACAAATATTTGAACATTGGGATAAGGTGCTCTCCTTTGTGAGGTTGAAAATAAAGGAGCACAAGAATGATTGGGACCCATCAGCACCCAGAGACTATATCGACTGCTTCCTGGCTGAGATGGAAAAGGTATCAACTGTAAGAAATTTCCAGCTCTGTTTTTTCTTTTTCTCCCTATTTTGGAATGCTTAAAGATAGTGGTTGGCATGTCCTATCGCTGCAGCTTCTTCCTGAATTTGGAAGAGCTCAGGTGAGCATGCATATCCTCTAAAGCATGTGCTGCCGGTTGCCTACACTTCTTTGGGCTCTACAGTCTGTCTGCTAAGCCTGTCTGTAAAATAAACCCCTGTCAATTCAGATAGACAACCTGGGAGGAAATGTTTGAGACTTTCAGAATGTTTGAGACTTTCACAGTAGATGTATTACTTCTAATATTGGTTCCATGTAAATTCAACTGATTTCATACATTCTTCCCAGTGGAAAAATGATTCGGGTGCAGGGTTTAATGAAGAAAACTTGTGTTACTGCACTTTGGATTTGTTTGTGGCTGGAACTGAGACCACATCAACGACACTGAATTGGGGCCTGTTGTTCATGATCAAATATCCTGATGTGCAAGGTAGGGAACTCACAATAACATAACACATGTAAAATAACACACTCCATTAGTTCAAGCTTTTCATTTTATTTGAATCATCTTACTAAAAGGAATGTTCATAAATATGTTACAAGTAATATAAAATATTCAACAATATTACATATACCAATCAGTATTATTAGAGCAATGCAACTCAGCCACTAGTACATGTGACTGTTGCAGCTGTATTGTCTTGCATATACTTTTAGAAAAGGTGCAGGCAGAAATAGACCATGTGATTGGGCAGTCACGCCCACCCTCCATGGCAGACAGACCCAACATGCCCTACACAGATGCTGTGATCCATGAGATTCAGAGGATGGGAAACATTTTACCCCTCAATTTGGCCCGTATGGCTGTAAATGACACAAAAATGGGAGAATACATCATACCAAAGGTACTGTGTCTCTACTGTTCTTACGATATTCAAATGCGTAAAGATTTAGCCGTGCACCAGGTAGTGTCACAGCATGCTGCTGTATAGGATATTATCTCTTATTGTTTGAAACTTTCATCCAAGATAACATATTGTATTAGTTACTCGGTAGGAATCGTAACAACATTGATTGATGAGGAAAGGAGGACACATGGCAGTCCAACCCTCAGAGAGGAATGTAATCAAATCAGTAGGGATTGACGCAGCTCAGTAGGGATTGTTGCTGTAATTGACCTTTTACTCTAGGGTACAATGGTGCTGGGAACGTTAATGTCTGTGCTCTTTGATGAGAGTGAGTGGGAGACTCCACACACCTTTAATCCAGGACATTTCCTGGATGCAGAAGGGAACTTCAGAAGACGAGATGCCTTCATGCCATTTTCAGCTGGTACAGTCCTTTCTGCCATGCAGTTATAGCCAGTTAGCACTCACGAACAGTACAGTAGTTTTTTTTGCTGTTCCTAAAGATGTGATTCAAAGACTGGACACTGCTTAATGTGATATTTATTTTATTGATGATTCACCATTCTAGTCATAAAAGCATTCTCATAATTATTAAATTCTGAAGTAATCTTCAATAAATGTGGTATATAATTGTGAGCATGCAATTCTCAAATGCATCACTACACATCCTTTTGGTTTTCTAAGGTAAGAGGGTGTGTCTGGGGGAGCAGCTGGCTCGAATGGAACTGTTCCTGTTCTTCACCTCTCTCCTCCAGAGGTTCACCTTCTCTCCTCCCCCTGGAGTGGAGCCCACCCTTGAGTACAGAATGGGAGCCACACGCAGCCCCCAACCTTTCAAGCTCTGTGCCCTCCCTCGCTGAGCACAGAACTGCCGCTCCCTGGATGTTTTTGTTTTATCACACCATTTTCTGTAAACTCTAGAGACTGTAGTGCATGAATAACATCTTTCTGAGATGATGGAATCCCCACATTTGGCACTAACATACCAAGGTCTAAATCACTAAGATCATTTATCTTGCCATTTCTAATGTTTGTTGGAGCAGGCTACATTATCAAACCATGGTTATGTTTTGAGTTGTAGCCACATGATTCGCTGTTTAGAGGAGGAGGTTATTTGCTTTAAAGACCAGGTGGTTTTTACCTAATAAAGTGACCACTGAGTGTACTGTATTTATTTTACTCCCCTCCTGTTTTGGTGTGTACAATTACAGTTAGATTGAAAATGTTTAAAGAAAAGATAATTACATGTGTTACGTCTCACAATGTTCAACCCGTTTACAATAAATGTCCGAATCCAATACAAAGAGACGCAACATGCAAAAAGCACCAAAAATCACAACAAGATAAATAATGCAGAGTAACCAAAACCACAACAAATAATGGCTGGACAGAGCAAGCAAGCCAGTCCCTCAACTCGCCCTGCACTCCTGAATATCCTCTTACCTGCTTTGCGATGTAAAACAAAGGAGAGTGAGTCTTCCGGGCAACTAGTCTAACTGCTCTTTCTTGAAAAGGTGCAAATGAACATAAAGTAAACGTTTTAAGATGACAAACAATAACAAAAGGTGCTGACGTGGACGGACGACCGTGGGAAAATCAGCCGCCATTTTCCCACACCCAGAGGACGTTATATGGGCTGGTCGTCCTTCACTTGCAGGTGTGCCGCATTGCACAAATTACATCACACACGCATACAAGAAAACAAAGACAAGAGAGCAGCTTGACCAAGAATACGTAACGCATGTACACTACATCTGAGAATTACTATACAGAACACAAACATTTTAAAATGGGTCATTGACCCTTTTTCGAAGAACCAGCCAAACTGGTGAAGTGCTTTACAACTGAACTTTCACTCACTGTGGTGAATGCAGTCTATCTACAATCTAAATCTACATTAACAATCTAAAACTGTATCATACAATATGCTTTTCTTTCAATAAATAAGTTTATAAAATTTTATTCCCTCCGCCCCCAGCAGGGTATGTTTTCGGTGGTGTGGGTGAGTTTGTTTGTTTGTTGTGGGCAGGACTACGTAAAAACTACCAGACCAATTTGTGTGTAGTATAGTATGCATGTGTAGTATGGGCCAAGGACGAACCCATAAAATTTTGGAGCGGATTTGATCAGTGGTTTTCGAAATAACACGCTCAAGGTAAATATCCTACCACCTGTAGCTACTTGAACTGACCAATCGCGTGGCGTGTGGTAAGTTTAAAACCCCGGAGCATAAATAGTTTGCTCTTTCAGAAAAACTACATCTAGTCTGTTGGATACAACAGGAACAGCTCTACGTTCAACATTCGAGGTACTTGGAAAATATAAGGTAATAACCATATTATTTCTGAAAATCGTAGTATTACGCTACATGTTTCTGTTCACGTGAAGTGGTCCCTTTCTCTGTGTTATTGGTAGCCTAGCCGATTTGGGTAGTTGATGTAACTGACTATTCGGGAGAGTATTCCAGAAAGCGGGTTTAGTGAAAATTTTGAGTTGGCTCCATTTTGGAGCCACATTGGCTACGTTAACCATGAGAGTTCTGATTCACTTTCACAATACATTTTCAAGTTATTTAATACTGGTTAGGCTAACGTTACCAAGCGTAACAAGCCTACAAGGTGTGTGGCTAGCTAGCCTAGAAGCTAACGCCGTTGTAATAATGTTACTATTTTGGTCAACTTCCTAAGCCAGTTTTCACTATAGAATATAAGAAACTCTACAAACATGATTCAATTCGTATTAAATCATGTTTGTAGAGTTTCTTATATTCTATAGTGAAAATGTTTTGTGTGTTTTTAGTCATTTGTAAATCATGTTTATTGTTTATTAAAATTGTCAAAATGTATCTTATATTGAGATTTTATTATACTCTAGGCCTACTAAATGATCTCTGGTAGCCTACAAAGAAGGACAAATGGATCAAACATCATGCAAGATTACTGCTGTCAGTCCTGTCATATTTAACTAGTTTTCATTTCATTTTGACATGGAAAATATTTACCCATACATACTCTGTCTGCCCATGGTATGAGCTTCCCCTGCAGAGTCGGTAGTAAAAGCACTTCAATAATCCCAACAAATCTTCAAAACTAATTCCAACTGCTTATCAATGTATACCTGATTTTACGGTACATGCATCAACATGCAGCATGGGCGGAGGGATGCGCTCTCCGAGCGACCTTTCTAGTTTAGTATGTGATCTTTTTCAGTGTTGTTGTGACAGGGTACATTGCAATGGTCAGTACAGTAAAGTAATTGGAAGACACACACTTTTAATTACTAGCCTTTATGAAAAAGACATTTTTCTTTTACATTACTCAGATCAGGCAGATGGACGTTAACAGGATTAAAGTGACAACCCGAAGAAATGATAACATAAAACCTCAGACCTGCATGTGTCATGGTTTATGACCCTTTTTCCCTTGTGGTCGTGTTCCTCGGTCGCGACACGTGGGCGCTGCTCCATTGGTGGAGTTTTGGCTCCGTCCCTTCTTTTCACGGAGTAAGTAATTAGCGTTCACAGCTGGGATGTAATGCCGGTGAGCTATTTAAGCCCATGTTCCTTTTGTTCTGGGCTTCGATATTAATTGTTCATTGTGATTGTTTGTTCTGTGGTGTATTTTCTGGTATTAGTTGTGCTGTTTTGTGTACGGTTTATTTTGCCCTTTTAAAGTTTTAATCGTATGATTAAATCTAGGTTTTTAAGGAGACCATTTTGCTGCGTTGTGCTTTTATTGGAGTTTTGCGGTACTGGCCTTTGTGCTTTGAGCTTCAGGTTGAATTCCTGTTTGGTGTGCTCATTTCAGTCTCCGCTTTCTGGTCTGTCCTGTGTTTGTCATTTTACCTAGATCTATTGCCTTTTACTAAGAGACAGGGCGTTTGTATCATACTGACTTTAGGGTTTTATTTATTCTTAGAGGCAGGTCGGTTATTTTCGATTAAGTTTGCGTTGGTCTTTTGTTACAGCTGTTCCTGTTCGTCCTTTTCACCTACTGGACGATTTTGTTCGGAACTGTAGTTCTGTTCGTTCTCCGGGTGTGTCCCTCCTTATATGGAGCTTGGACGATGCAATGGACATGTTTGTGTTTGATTGCGCATTTATGAAAGTAACCATGGAACGTTATCTCTGTTCCTCCGCCTCGTTTCATTTCCCCTTACTGAGAGGCTAGGGCGTGTGTTTCCTAGTTAAGCTTGCATTAGTCTTTTTGCTAGTAAAGTTGTGGGACGACGGTGCTCCGTCGGCTCGCCTGTAAAATGTTTCTCTCTCCTGGGAGATCGGGGGTTTACCCCTTTACGTTTTCTCGATCAATGCGGGACTTGCCTATGTGGATGTAGTTATTCGGACTCTCCCCCCCCTTGCGTACTTGCCTATGTGGAAGTAGCTATTAGGACTCGTCCCCCCTGGCGTATTTGCCTATGTAGATGTAGTTATTAGGACTCATCTCCCCTGGCTTTTCTGTTCCTGCTTCCTGGTCGTTGCATTTGACTGCGAGCCTATGAAACTAGCAACGGAACGTTATCTCTGTTACTTCGCCTTCTCGTTACATTCCTCTTTACCAAGAGGCACGGCTTTTATTCTCTATCAAACTCGTGTTGGTCTTTTAGCCGGTGATGTCCGGTGCAGCTGTCCTGTTCGTCCTTTTCACCTGCGGGACGATTTTGTTCGGAACTGTAGTTCTGTTCGTTCTCCAGGTGTGTCTCTCCTTATATGGAGCTTGGACGATGCTATGGACATGTTTGCGTTTGACTGCGAGCCCTCGATAGTAGCCTTGGAACTTTAGATCCCCGTTCCTTTCGCCCCTTGGTATACTAATTCCTATTAGTTTTCAGTGTTTGTTGGTTGTGTGTGTTTTATGTGTACCTTTTATGCTACTCGCCTGTTCTCATGCGTCTCGTTGCCGAGACAGGGCGTTTGTTGTTTCTGGCTCTTTCTTCTGTCACTTTGCTCGTAGAAGTATGGGAATCTTGTGCTCTGTTCCATTGGCCTTATTTGGTTTTCTTGTTGAAAGCTTGGCGTTTGCACTTCTACTCATTAGTGTGTGACAGTGAGCCGTTCTGTAGCTTTGGTACGTGTGTTCTTGTCTCGTCTCCTCCCTTAACTGCGGGGTTTCCCGCCTTAGTGGCCTTAAAAAATCCCCTTGCTGCGTTTGGCTCCTCCCACCTCACACGTCACGTCCCCCTTACAGCATGTTAGAGAATGAAACCTTTCATCACAGAACCCATAATCTACTTTTTAGCACAGTCTGAACAACTAATCATCCCCCAAGAAAGCAATACTGTTTTTCTATTTCTGACATTTTTTTTCTGGCTCCAATGACCCACATCCCAACAAAATCAAATATACATACAGTACATAACATCTACACATACAATGTTACACAAAAGTTTGGGCACTCCTGGTCAAATTCCATTTTTTGTTGATTTTCTAAAATGAACCAATGTTAAGGCAACCTCTGCAGGGAACACATTTAAATAGGACATCTTTCTGTGAATTGTAATGCACAATTACACATAACACGATTACTTTTTATTTGCTGAATTTAACAGATTGAAAAAAAAAAAAACAACGAATGTGGCAAAACGTTGGGCCATGGTTGCAAATTTGTTTGGGTGTTAAATGGCAAAAACGAGTGGGAGATGCCGGATACCTTCTATCCAGGACATTTTCTGGTTTCTCTGGGCCAGTTTCAAAGAAGAGAAGCATTCCTTCCATCTTCAGCAGGTGTGTCTCAAGCTTTCCTTTCTCTCATTGCCACTCACTCCATTGTCAGATTGTATTGAGCTCATTCTCACGTGTGCACACCCTAATAATGGCAAACCAAGCAGAAATAATTCAGCCCATTTTCATAATCCCTGGTGAACCTGAAACCATGTTTTCACCAGGTAGGAGCAATTGGCTGGGATGGAGCCAGGGGCGTAGGTTTCATTTGAACATTGGGGGGGATGTGCAGAAAACCAGAATGTGCAGGGGGCCCCAGGACCGAGTTTAAGAACCACTGCCCTAGTGGTAGTCGTCGACATCCCAATGGTATTCATATTTCTCTGAAATTGTAAATTAGGCTACAACTTTAAGAAAACCCTCATAATTCCGATCCAGGATTCTTAAAGGGGATTCTCACCAAATCCGGTGACAACGCATGGGGACGCGCAGGAACCCCAAACTGTGCGTTTGGTGGGCGGTGCTATTAGACGGGTTCAGTAGCCTACCTGGGAAAATTAACAGCACCTGATTGGTTAGATGTATTTTGCCTGCGTTTTCAAACCGGAACAATATGGCGGCCTGTTAATAAACTTTCTTTTATACCACTTAAACGGTCCACTAAAATCTTCTGAAAACATTTGAGGCGAGAAGTAGTGTATGCAGTTGCTAAATCTTGATTCATATTTGATCTAAGACGCCTACTTTGACCGTTTGATCCGAGTTTCGCGAGCAACGGCGGACGCATTAATTTGCCTAAAGTAGGTTTGGAATCTATCCTATTCAAATTCAGAACCGGCGAACATAACACACAGTCGCCGCGCCACATCCATCATGCACCTCGTGATCACATCGCATCCTCTCCATAGAAAATCAATAGAATGCGTCCGATCGATGTACCTAGCCGGATTTGGTGAGAATGCAGCTTTACAGTGTCGCCGCTTGCGAATACATCAGCCTCTCAAGTTGCACTGCAGGGCGATAAAATAAACATTTTAAGGAACCAAATAGCCTACCTTTAAGAAGCTACTGTTTTCTGATGAACCCTGAAGAGATTCTCTATTCAATTGTCCAGCAAAGTCGACATTTCCACAGTGCTACCTAACATTATCGCACTCGCGGCTGTAATACATTGCTTGTTGTTATGAAAAAAACGTACTTTTTAACGTATATATAAGGCATAAATGTCAGGCACTGTAGAAAAATAAGGAGTAGTTAAAGATAGTGTCATCACTGAAATAGCTTAAATTAGGAACAGCGCCTACAGTAGCCTAGCTGAATGGGGAAACTACGTCGGCGGTTCTTTTATTGACTGGGGATTTTGATTTTATTTTATTTTATTTTCAGTTGAGAGGACCGTTTCAGGTGAAACGAATGAAATGTAGCAAAGGCCGCCTATGCACCAAACAAACCATCTGCTCTATCCCCGTAACGAGCGTCTCGATTTCATACTCCATGAAGTTTCTCGTCTTTTTTTGCGGTCAGACTTCTCCATTACAACCAACCTGATTACAACAGTAGTATGGTTATGCTAAATACCATGCGTCTCGGCCAATCGCATTACTCGTTCAGATCATCATCATTGATTGGTCAATGAGCGGTGGTTATTCTGTATAATCCATGGTCATCCGGGTCACAGGTTTGATCTAAATTCATGCGCTGCCTGGCCACAGTGGCCAGCTCGCAACCTATGGATGGGAATGGCAAGCTATGCTCCATGACTGGTTAATTGTGAGTTAAAAACATTCAAGAAAATAAGTGGAATAAATTAAGTGAAATTAATAAAGTAAAATAAGCAGAATGTAGCCTACCTACTTTCTTTACCTCAGTGACTAACGTTACTGGATGGTAGACGGCTACTCATCTCGTAGGCTGCATAGTAGCCTAACTTAGGCTACTGCATAGCTGGGCGATAAACTTTTGTCATTGTTTTTAAGATAATGCAAATGCAATACGTGGCTAGGTAACTATATTGCTAGGCATAGTTACATTACACACGGAGTTAGGAAAGCACAGTCTGGTGTTTCTTTATGTGCAATGTTAGATTTGTTTTACTGTGCAAGCCATAGATCCGTCTTTTCTACGTATAAATTACCATAGCAACAGCATACAGCTGATTTGTAAAATCGGTAAATAACATTAATCTGCAGGTAAAATATCTTAGTTACAACAACTTTAATCTAGCAAAACATTTTTGTGGTTAGAGGTGCAGTATTTATTCACTTTGGAAATACAAATGTATCATAGTAGGAATTTACCTGTAAATTAACGTCAGCAACACGCTGACTGCTTGTGAATGCAAGCTACTTCACAAAGCACATTAATCTGGCTATATAGAAATTTTTTATCCAGCGAAATGTCTTAGATAAATTACATCGAACAAACTCTGTAATATTTTTCAGATGTTCCCATGCATATCATGATGCGAATCTGGAATGTATTTCCTTAGCTTAGGCTATTTAAAATATGCTATGCTGCATGACCAAACCATTTTTAAAAAGCAAGACAGAGAGAGGGAGGTAATGTTGTGCTTTCATACAATTTTCTAAAATAATGTAAAACCGAGAAGCAACAATTTTTTTTCCTGAGAGAATCAATTGTTTTCAGAACTAACGGTGAGAGAGTTTTGCATAAATGCACTAAATAGAACTAGTAAACAGAAATAGAATTAACAACAAGATGGTTTTTGTGCAATTAGAACTTAGCAATTACCAATTACCAACCAGCAGTTTTGCTTGACAATGAAAAAACAACATGCCCAAAGGGCGTGGATATTTAAATTTCAGCTGATGTGAAATATGAAAGTAGGCTTAACTATATATAATCACTGTTGGTAACCATGGTATAAACGCAATAATCCACTCCAAGGTGTAAATTACACAGTTTTAATGCACTCTGCTGAGGCAACCACCCTCCGCTTTGCGTCGGTTGGTTCCTCGCCTCAGCGTTGTGCGTTAAAACCATGTAATCCACACCTCGTCATGGATTATTGCTTACTTAAGGAACAGCCCTGAAGGTCAGCCATCTTGAGAGTCAATTTTGCCTTAGTTTTATGTGGGAGGCTAGGGGCTGAAGTTACACTCTCCAACACGTCTTTAAATTACATCACGTTTACTGAAGGCTGTCTGCTTTCCATCAATCCATTTCCTTGTATACAAAATGAATGTTAGGCAGATTGAATTAACAGCTATTACTTGACTGGCACTTACAGAGCAGCATGATAGGTTTTGCAACAGATATCCTCCAGGTCACATCTGACATTTTCCATCGGGAACTGACATCACTGTCTTCAAGGTCAGAATTCTGTTTTTTTATTTTTTATTTTTTGCCTGAAATACACACATATATATATATATATATATATATATATATATATATATACATATATATATATATATATATATATATATATATATATATATATATATATATATTATGGGGTGCCAAACAGGAATTATTAACACAAAACCTGAATATATAGACACTCAAGTCTGAATATATATAAACTCAAGTCTGAATATATATACACTCAATTCTGAATATATATACACTCAATTCCGAATATATAGACACTCAATTCCGAATATATACACTCAAACCTGAATATATATATATACACTCAATTCTGAGTGTATATATATTATGCTAATATTAATAAATAATAAAGAATTGCATTGGAGACAAGTGTGCAAACTTTTCTCAACAGTCCAGATTATATGTCCTTACGTCAGCACCTAACCAAACAAGGTGTGCGTTTTCCTTTCTTTAGCTAATGTCGTACCTGACTGCTTTCAATGATTTTTTTGGGGAAATGCCTCAAGTTGTAGGCTGGAGCTACGCAGCTCCTATTAGCTTCTGCTGCATAGCTGCTCTGGGCTTCCCGACCACGATGGAACATCGAACAAATTTCTTCTTCAGTTGTGTGGTGAAGTCTGACGATGTCCATGTGTTCTCTTTCTCGTGGTCTTATCTCACTGTGTGCAGAAGCTCCATCGTCGCGATTATTAGGTCTAACATTACTGCAGGCTGTCGCCAAAGTTTCAATGAAGTTGTGATTTTCCAGTAATGTGGTTACGATTTCTCTGGCTCTTTCTGCTATGGATGAAGCAGTCGTGGATATAAGGGAAAAAACTAAATACGATCGACCCATCCCAAAGATTTTCTCTCTGTACTGATAACAAAGAGTGTAAAAGAAACTATTTTGGTCTCTGGTGATAATCCCTTCTGCTACGGGAAGAACCATTAGGTGTCCTTGCATTATCCAGTATTTATCAAAGCACAAGAAAGGTTTTTTAAAAAGTTTTTTTTTTTTTTAATTAAAACTTTCAACGAAATAATTAATAATTACTCCATAGATCAAACTAAAGTGTTTAATATAAGAAAAAATAAATATTTATGCACCATGTAAAGACCCAAACGACTGTCCAGTTATTGTGCCTGAACTTGAGTGTATATATATTCAGACTTGAGTTTCTATATATTAAGATTTGAGTGTATATATATTCAGAATTGAGTGTATATATATTCAGATTTGAGTGTATATATATTCAGATTTGAGTGTATATAAATTCAGAATTCAGTGTATATATATTCAGAATTGAGTGTATATATATTCAGAATTCAGTGTATATATATTCAGACTTGAGTGTATATACAGATCCTTTCCAAAAAATTTGAATATCAGGGAAAAGTTTTTTTTTCTTCCATAATTCCATTCAAAACGTGAAACTTTCATATATTATAGATTCATTACACAAGTAATGTGTAATGAATGTACATTAAGTGAAATATTTCTAGCCTTTATTTGTTTCATTTTTCATAATTTTGGCTTACAGCTCCAGAAAACCCCCAAAACAGTATTTCAAGAAATTAGAATAGTCAAGCAAAGACGATTCCAAAATTTGGCGGAGATGCAGAGGGAGTGGACTGAGGCTGGAGTCAGTGCTTCAAAAACCACCACGTACAGACGTATCCAGGACATGGGCTACAACTGTCGGATTCCTCGAGTCAAGCCACTCCACTCATTCTCTGAAATAACTGAAGTAAATGCTGATTTTCGACACACTATTCTAATTTCTTGAAATACTGTTTTGGGGGTTTTCTGGAGCTGTAAGCCAAAATTATGAAAAATGAAACAAATAAAGGCTAGAAATATTTCACTTTGTGTGTAATGAATCTATAATCTATGAAAGTTTCACTTTTTGAATGGAATTATGGGAAAAAAAAAACTTTTCCATTATATTCTAATTTTTTGGAAAGGATCTGTATATTCAGAATTGAGTGTATATATATTCAGGTTTGAGTATATATATTCAGAATTGAGTGTATATATATTCAGAATTGAGTGTATATATATTCAGATTTCAGTGTATATATATTCAGATTTGAGTGTATATATATTCAGACTTTAGTTTCTATATATTCAGAATGGAGTGTCTATATATTCAGATTTGAGTGTATATATATTCAGAATTGAGTGTATATATATTCAGGTTTGAGTGTATATATTCAGACTTGAGTTTATATATATTCAGACTTGAGTGTCTATATATTCAGGTTTTGTGTTAATAATTCCTGTTTGGCTCCCCATAATATATAAAGAAAATATATAGAGAAATATATTTAGAATTAAATCAAATCAAAAGGCTAAAAAGATTTTAATTATAATTACACTTTTGAAGTAATTTAATTAGCCCATAGAGCATTCTGATTTTGACCATCACGTCATCTTAGTATTATATTTTGAATCTGATTTAGCAAAAAAGCAGTAGGCTATGTCATTGTTTCTCTCTTGAATACTTTGAATACCTTATTTTCTTACTATTTCTCAGAATACCTTTGCACCAAAAGAGCAAAGACTTGTGTTTAAACCATGTAACCCCCCTGCTGAGGTCACTCCACTGGCTGCCAGTTGCAGCCAGGATCAGGTTCAAAGTTCTGACCCTGGCCTACACTGCAGCCAATAGGACAGGCCCCGCCTACCTGCAGGACTTAATCCAGAACTATGTTCCTGCTCGACCACTTCGCTCTTCTACAGCAGGGCGACTGGCACTTCCCCCCCTCCGTGTCAAAGGCTCTCGCTCGTCCCGACTGCGGACTTTTTCCACCTTAGCTCCTCAGTGGTGGAATGAACTTCCCATTCCCCTACGTTCTACTCCAACCCTGCCTGCATTCCGTCGAGGCCTGAAGACACACCTCTTCAGACTCCACCTTGACTGATATCCTAACCTAGGAATATCAGTTCCCTGTGTTTACTAGTTCCCTGTGTTTTCCTGTCTGTTTATTATAGTTTATAATAGTATTTAGAATAGAAGTGTAGTATTGCTGATTTACCCACAGCCTACTGTGAACTACAGTCAACGTTCATTACTAGGGATAGCTGCTACATTATGGGAAGGATGTGCTTTGTCTTGTCTGTTCTGTAGTGATCTTGATGATGTCTCTGTATGCACTTACTGTACGTCGCTTTGGATAAAAGCGTCTGCTAAATGAATGTAATGTAATGTAAATAACTATGGAATACTGGTGGTAGTCATTTCATGTAATTCACATCTTGTATTATATTAGAGCATTCCACATAAGTGGTTCTTAACCCTGAATCTAGAGTAACACATGCATGCATGCTTTTTGTGAAGTATAAAGCGCTGTTAATTGCTTTAAATTAGACACATTTAATGCCTAATGATTTACGCTCTTAATGCAACATTTGCCAGAAGCTGATATTCACTTCATGAAGAGTGAATATTCCATATTCATTTAGGGACTTTTATTCAGTCAGAACAATTCTCAGACAACTAACACTATCCGTATTTAATGTGCCGTGTCAACGATTCCTTTTGAAAGAGGTTACATTTTGCATTTGATTGATTGGATGGATCTACAGCTGACATCAATGAAGTCCTAAATACTGATGATGTGGACACCTGAGAATTGAAACTAAACCGTCTGTGGCAAATGAAGAGTTCAAAGATGAAAACAATGGTAATGACCCAGACCTGAACTGTGTGGAACTTAAATTCATTTTCAACAATCTCAATTAATCAGGTGATTGGTTGGAACAAAAACCATCATAGGGGATACTTCAGGACCAGGGTTGTGAATCACTGGGTTTATAGAAAAGGGCAGGGTTATTGTAGTATTATGTCGCCATCTAATGTTCAAAAGATATACTTCAACTGGGGTCTCAAACTCCAGTCCTGGGCTGTGTCTGAAATTGCATACTTGCGTTCTAGTTAGTGCGTATATGAAGTGCGGAAGTAAGCAGTCACGTGATCAAGTGCATCCCAAACTCAAGTATGCAAGCACATTATGTTCTCTTGGGCTGTGTCCGAATCAGAGCCCTATTTACTGCGCCCTGTCTCCTGCGTACAGTGCACCGGCAGTAGTGTGCTGTTCAAATGTGCACTGCGTAGCACGTGACGTGCAGTCCGCGAAAAAATATCCGCCATAATATAGAAGATTCATACGATGTCCCACCAGTGTTGCCATGTCTGCGGTTTTACAGTTAAATTGGGCTACTTACAAAGTGCAGTCACGGGTAAAAAGTCGCAAAGCACGCACTTATTTTAAAATCTAAAATATACTAAAATATTACCGATCTACTGCGCCCTGTCTCCTGCATACAGTGCACTGGCGGAAGTGTGCTGTTTAATGTGCACCGTTTAGCAGTCCGCGAAAAATATCCGCCATACTATTTTCCAACCGCACTGTGGAAGTGTCGTAAGCAGGTCATGAGACGTCCCACCAGTGTTGCCATGTCTGCGGTTTTACAGCTAAATTGGGATACTTTCAAAGTGCAGTCAAGGGTAAAAATGAAAAGCACGCACTTATTTTAAAAAGTAAAAATATGATTTCTATTTTAAATGAAAAGGTTTTTTTGGTTATTTTATAGTTCAGAATGTATAGCTGACTGTGTGTACTATTCATGTTCATTACTAGGGATAGCTCCTACGCTGTGAGAAAGTTCGGATCTGCTTTGTAGTCACGTCAATGACCTTCAATATGCACTTATTTTACGTTGCTTTGGATAAAAGCATCTGCCAAATAATTGTAATGTAATGTAAAAAATACATTGGTTTCGGTTAAAAATATATTTTGGGCTAGTTTTGAGTCTCCATTTGGCTGGAAAGTTTTGCAAGATCTGGCAACCCTGCACCCACCCTTGCGCTGCAATTTCACACAAAGAAAACGTCAGCGAATATTCGTGTACTTCTTGAAAAGTGTGCTCCCGACTGTACTCAGCGAAACCCCGGAGGTGAGTGTGTCATCCGGGTGTTTCAAGTATACTGCAATTTGAAAATATTTCGCCTACTGTCCTATATCTCACCAAGGCCCCACAAAACGGAAGTGAGATCACATTTTTCCTAATGCTTTTCAGAAGTCTTCCTCGTGAAACCGGACTTTGGGATGGGACTTTTTTTTTTTTTTTTTTTTTTTTAAATGGGCGGGCTGTCACGGTGGCTAGCTAGTTAGCTTCTGGATAGCAGTTAGCCAAAATGGATGACATTGTGTCTCAAATTGAGGATCACTCTCCTCTGTTGAGGAGGAGGAAGCGTCGTTTCTGTGGGACAACGAGGGGCAGGAGGATGAGAACGAAGAGGGAGATGAGGACGGGGAGGGCGAGGGTGGTACCGGGAGGGAGGGAGATCACAACGAGTATGGGGGCGGCTTCGCTTCATTGCGGCCCTATATGTTTGAGCCACCCCCTGTTCCTGCTGCTGCTGCCAGAGCTGCAGAAAATGCGGTCCACCCCCGAGATAATCTCGATGTTTCTGAATGGTATGATAACAGTCGTATGTTACGTCAACAGCTGTAATAAATATTTGCCTAGAATCCAGTTATTTTTTTCTATTAACGTTACGTTACCATTACCGCAATAACATGATAGCTGTGTGCAAATTGCTGGACAGCAACAACTACTGCCACTAATAGCAGTCGTAATATCTGTAATTATCAATATCTCGCTAATCTGGAATCCTGAAAATTCTCCATCTTTCTTACAAGGGAGAAACTGCAGTTCTTGAAGTGTAGATAATATAGCTAACTTTACATAACTAGATAGCTACAGATTATTTAATTAATCAACAACAAAACAAGCAATGTAAGCTACAGCTAACGTTACACCTAAGTTAGAGGCAGCAGCTCCCAGCGAGCCGAGCGTGGCGGTAATGTTAGTAAAAAAGCAGATGCACCCAAACTTTATTTGCAGATGTACCTATGTTACCTCGAACGACAGAAATTAATGAAAAACAGCCATTATAAATAAGAATTTCAGCTCAGCTAACATTTGCTTCTCCTAGGTACCTGCCTCAGTTTCAGACCAGTTTCGATGGCGATGTAACCCACTCAGTCTCACACTGACATGCGACCCCTCTCGTTTCTGAGTTATAGCTAACTTTGCGATTATTTCCGATGGTGAATTAAATAGAACGTCATACAGAAATGCTAATTAGTTACTTTCAAAGGGAGTGAGGGACCATTGTAGTGGATGATGGTGGGAATGTCCCAATAGAAGCATGGTCTGAGCTCTCAACGCCCTCCTGTAGCCAACTTGCCTACAATTCTTGCAGTGCACAATAACAGGTAGATAGCCAACCTTTCTTACTTGGTACCAATTCACCAATTGAAATGCCCTAATGATATTGGGAGGTGTAACTTGACTATGGGCCTTGACTGACTATAATTGGCCATGCTAAATGTTGTGCTGAAGTCTGTTATTTTGCTGCTGAGGTAGCAATCTGTTGCATCTTCTTTAGGAGTATAATTTACAAATAAAAAATCCCAAAAAGTTGGGACAGTATGTAAAATGCACATGAAATAAGAAATCAGTGATTTGTAAATTCTCTTTTACATTTATTTAATTGAAAACAATTGTCCTCCTTAACAACAGTACTGGGAAGGCCCATGCCCAATATACTGTATATGAAATGAACGTAATTTGATTAAAAAGGCATATGCTTGATAAGGACATATGCAATGTTTATTAATAACAAAAAACTACATTTTAAGTGTTAAGTTTGGCTTGGTCAAAAGCCGCAAAAGACAGGAAATTCAAATGAGCACCACCAACTTCTGCTCTCTACACTATCAGGGATTTCCAGTACTCTGTTTTTTATATCTGACTGCTATACAGTTCTGTAGCTATGTTGGTCTACTGAATTTCAAACAACATGTACTCATCACTGGGCAGATCAAAGAGTACTTTTTTGTTATTAATTCCCAGGGTTTTTTCTCCGGAAGGTGTCTTTTTCTTTCTTTAAAAATCATCCTAACCACTTATAGATTGCTGGCTAGAATAGAGCGTATATCGACACAGTTCAGTGCTAGGTGGCTACAGTCAAAAAACGGGTCCAGAAAAAATTATACTTGTATGGGGTCAGGTACGGAGGACCAAGCGTGACAGAGGAATTCTAAAAGCTATCCCCGTAGGGATTGCCACAAGAACGGATAGACTCCACTAGAAATAGGAAAGAAAGAAAGAAAGAAAGACAAAAATCTCAACCCAATTCAAAAAGGGCAAATAAACTCTTAGGCTAGAGTATAGATAGGAAAAAATGATGTCTCTCTCTCTCTCTCAATACAGTAGGAAAAATAGAGAGATAAATTAATAGAACATAAAGCGACCCGGAACACCGGCCGAATAATTGGTAGAAATGAAAGAAACAGAAATCCTCCAGCTCAAATACGTAGCGAGCAAACCTGAAGAGGAAATCAAAAACAAAGAAACAAAAGAAGGCAACGAAAACCGGACTGGGAAAAGAGTAAATAAGGGGGCAGAAAAGATCCGAAGATCTAACCCTAACTCTAATACTAACCGGACTTCCTGCTTTGCTTATTTGAAACAACAAGAAAAGCAGTGACCGAGTCCTATACCTTACCGGCTTAGAGTAGTGAAGCAAACAACAAGCACCGGAAAACGGAAACACAGAGCTATATATAGCCGAAAAGTGACAAGGAACAGGTGCGGGAAATTAGGGAAGGAGAGAAGGAAGTCTCAGAACGGAAGGCGAACAAACATGTAAAGAGCACCCTCACACCGCTCCGAGGAGGAACGACCGCCGAACCGAAGAGAAGTTGAAATCCCATGACAGGACCCCCCCTCTAAGGGACGGCACCAGACGATCCCTCAGCCTTCTCTTTATGAAAGTCCCTAATCAGTGCTGGGTCTAAGAACATCATTAATTAGTGCCTGGAAGACAAGGGGGCACTAATGAGCCCGAACGGCATCACCCGGTACTCGTAGTGTCCGTGGTGTGTGTTGAACGCCGTCTTCCACTCCTCGCCCTCGTGCATGCGCACTAGGTTGTAAGAATTGTGCAGATCGAGCTTAGAAAAGGGTACAGAATAATCCATTCAGGCCCGGGATTTCTGTAATGCTGCTTTGTGACAATGGTCTATGTAAAAATCGCTAAATTAACAGTTATAACGTTAGGCTACAAATAAGATTTTATAGAATCTACGTTACCACCCCTGTCACTACAGTATTGTATTGCACTCGAAAGCAAAGCTAACCGGCAAACAGTGGACGTCCCAGGGACGTCCTCTTTTAGTTATGATGCGACGTTCCCTAGTGATGTCCTAAAAACATTACTAGGACGTTATTAAAGTCCTAGGAAGGTCACTGTTTGGTTACAATATGACATTTAATTAAAGTTTTTTGGGGACGTTAAAGCAACGTCCCTATCCGGTTATGATATGACGTTGTGGTCATGACATTCATGCGACATTCAGGGATGTTCCTGCAACGTCTGTCACTGGTTACAAGATAACGTCATGTAATGAATGTCTGGGGAACGTTACTAGAACATCTTTGGAACGTTCTCTGTGACGTCCCCGTAACGTTTAGAAGACCCTACAAAAAGACGCCAAAGCGACATCCTGATGACATTTCGAGATGTTCAGGGGACGTCCCAGGGACCTAATTTTGTTAGCTGGGTACAACTTCTAAAGTAAAATCTTTACTGTAGCATCAAGAAAGCACATGCCTACTTGAATAAAAATAAAAGGAGAAAAAATTACGTTTTACCTCATTTAACCTTAATATAGGCTACCTAACGCTAAGCATTTCCTCTGTTTACTTTATAAATAAAACTATACCAACATCCCTTCACCCCAAATTTGTAAGCTATAACAAACTATGTCACATATTCAGATGTCAGTTGCAGTCTAACCTGCACCAGATGTGTTTCTTACAGAAGCCCTGAAAGGCAAGGTGAAATTTTTTGTATTATCTTGTACGTAGGACTTATCTCGTACGTACGAGATAAACTTAAGTTTTGGGCGCAAAAAAGTTTTTTTACCTTGCCTTTCAGGGCCTCCGCCGTTAAGTCGTACGTACGACAGCGCTGGCATTGGAGCAGGATTTCCCTAGCCTAAAACAAACTCATGAAAACCAACCTAAATTAGCTGGAATCTAGACGTCGGGGTGGAGAAATCTAGGTTGAGAGACGTTTTTACATAAACGGACGCTAACCCTTATTAGCATTTACCTGAATGCTACACGGCGTTTTGCCGACTTTTCAACATAAAAACTGGGTAACAGAAAAAAACAATGGTTATTTAGTCTTCAAATGCCCATTTTGTAATCATATAACCTCAAAATCACGCTTGGATTTTTTTATCAGAAGATCAGGCAAAACAAGTTGTTATTGGCGTGTGTCTAAATAAATATTCATTATTTTACATCTCTTTTATTTATTTCAATGGGTATTTATTTCCACTCGTATTTATTTCAAGGCGTAGACCTATACATTTCAAGTCGGCATGAAAGGGGCATGTTCAGCTATGATCATTGGTTGCTCATAAAAAAATAAATACCGCTACTTATGCATAGTTTTATATGTATTGGCTAATATAATACACATATAAGTCACTTAAAGATCAGCGTATTTTGGTAGTGTATTGACAGATGCAGACTTCCCCTGAGAAAATATGCTAGGTCTATAACTCCCTTAATGCTGAACTAATTTTCATGTTATAAACATCAGAAATATCTGCATAACACAGGATACCTTATTGCCAAAACAGCTAGCTAATTTGCAAAAGGCCTTTTAACGATTATAGCCTACAGGAATTGTCAAAATGTTGAGGTTTTTTGTTGTAAAGTAATTTATAATTTCAGAGAAATATGAATAGGCTAATAATTGGGATGTCAACAGCTACCATTAGGGGGCCACCCTGCATAGGGTAAGCATCATTAACAAGGGGTAGCCTAATAATGAACGCACACTCATAGTTTCTTATTCCAGGACATTGCATTCTGCAGAAATATGTAACCCAGTTATAATTAGCCTACTATAATGGCCTACTATCTGAATTGTTGCATACTTAATAGCCATTTAAAAAAGTATACTCAACTGGCATACTCAATAGTAGGCAAGTGCACTGACTCGGATCTGACCTTGGAGGGCCACGGAATCTGCTGGTTTATGTGATTTTCTTTCAATCAGCAGCCAGTTTAGACATTGGAAACAAGATGTGCAGACTCCTTAGCCAATAAATGACTTAAATGAAGTGCAGGAACACAATTAAACCAGCAGATACAGTGGCCCTACATGATTTCAGTTTTAGATCCCTGCTTTAAGGGGATAGTTCACATTCTGGGGTTTTTGATATTATGTCAATTATATGTTTTCAACTGACCAGACAGTTCTTAGGTGTGATTAAGGATATTTAAATATTTAGACAGGTTTCTGATGACCTGCTAGCTTTGCAATGGCAGGCATATGGCATTTGGGGGTATGTCGTCAAAAACAAGAAAATGAACTTCAAGTAACTTCAAGTACACTAAAAAGTATGTAGTACTTATGTAAGTACACTTCCAAGTGCACTAAGAAGTATGTAGTACTCTAAAACAGCCTGTACAGCAATGTTATGTTTCCAGATGCTAAACATCTTAATTCTGTAGTGTTTATTCATAATTATAAACATAAATATAAATTTTTCTATCTGGCTGGGACTTTTTTTATTGAACGTAGTGGTCACAGGTTGCATGCACCATAGGAAATAGTTTATTACATATAGTAATATGGTTTATTACTACAAAAAATTACCGTAGTTAATGTAGCACATAACCTCTGGAAACATAACATTGCTGTACAAGTTGCTTTCAAGTTACTTAACATGTATTTTTCATTTAAAGAACAATACCAAAATTGAAATTGAATCAAATTCTCTAGGAATTTCTGTCTTTCTACATTTTCGATTGAATTTTAAATCGATTTAATTGATCTGTCCAGCAGATGGTGCCAACTGTCCGCGTTTATTTGAATGATAATATAAACATTTTTTAAATGGCCGTTTCACATGTGTTCAAATCAAAAAAATTGATTGCTATTTATTTTTGTATTAATTACAACCAACTATTCACCCCAATTGTTCTTGATTGTAAACCTGGTCCTCCACTACAATGACCTGGATGCCAGAATGTTGCAGAGGGAGGGACATATTCCTGTACATATTCTGCTGATACTCTGCTGATATTGCATGCATGTTTTGATGACCTTTCATGTGAAGGTGTGGAACAGCCTCATTAGAAGGGCTGCTGCTGCTCATTATTGTACTTATTTATTCATATTTTCTCTGTGAAATCATGAAAGTCATTATAGTATTAATTACCTGGCAGATTATCTTAATTAGGGTATCTTCCATAGGTTATATATTACCCAGTATCTGCTTACAAGGCTTGATATTTACCAGACAATTAAAGTTTGAGTTCCTGCTTCAAGAATGCAACCTGTCCATCTGAGGATTCAAACCACAACCTACAGTTGAAGTCGGACGTTTACATACACTTACGTTGGAGTCAGTAAAACTCATTTTTAACCACTCCATAGATTTCATGTTAGCAAACTATAGTATTGGCAAGTCAGTTAGGACATCTACTTTGTGCATGACACAAGTAATTTTTCCAACAATTGTTTACAGACAGATCATTTCACTATTCACAAAGACAGATCAATTCACTATATCACAATTCCAGTGGGTCAGAAGTTTACATACACTAAGTTGACTGTGCCTTTAAATAGCTTGGAAAATTCCAGAAAATTATGTCATGGCCTTAGAAACTTCTGATAGGCTAATAGACATTATTTGAGTCAATTGGAGGTGTACCTGTGAATGGATTTTAAGGTCTACCTTCAAACTCAGTGCCTCTTTGCTTGACATCATGGGAAAATCAAAAGAAATCAGCCAAGAAAATTGTGGACCTCCACAAGTCTGGTTCATCCTTGGGAGCAATTTTCAAACGCCTGAAGGTACCACGTTTGTCTGTACAAACAATAGTACGCAAGTATAAACACCATGGGACCCCGCAGTCGTCATACCGCTCAGGAAGGAGATGTATTCTGTCTCCTAGAATGTGCGTTGGTGCAAAAAGTGCAAATCAATCCCAGAACAACAGCAAAGGACCTTGTGAAGATGCTGGAGGGAACAGGTACAAAAGTATCTATATCCACAGTAAAACGAGTCCTATATCGACATAACCTGAAAGGCTGCTCAGCAAGGAAGAGCACTACTCCATAAAAAAGCCAGACTACAGTTTGTGACTGCACATGGGGACAAAGATCTTACTTTTTAGAGAAATGTCCTCTGGTCTGCTGAAACCAAAATTGAACTGTTTGGCCATAATGACCATCATTATGTTTGAAGGAAAAAGGGTCAGACTTGCATACCAAAGAACACCATCCAAACCGTGAAGCACGGGGGTGGCAGCATCATGTTGTGGGGGTGCTTTGCTGCAGGAGGGACTGGTGCACTTCATAAAATAGATGGCATCATGAGGAAGGAAAATTATGTGGATATATTGAAGCAACATCTCAAGACATCAGCCAGGAAGTTAAAGCTTGGTCGCAAATGGCTCTTCCAAATGGGCAATGACCCAAAGCATACTTCCAAAGTTGTGGCAAAATGGCTTAAGGACAACAAAGTCAAGGTATGGAAGTGGCCATCACAAAGTCCTGACCTCAATCCAATCGGAAATTTGTGGGCAGAACTGTAAAAGCGTGTGCGAGCAAGGAGGCCTATAAACCTGACTCAGTTACACCAGTTCTGTCAGGAGGAATGGGCCAAAATTCCAGCAACTTATTGTGAGAAGCTTGAGGAAGGCTACCCGAAATGTTTGACCCAAGTTAAACAATTTAAGGCAATGCTACCAAATACTAACAGAGTGTATGTAAACTTCTGACCCACTGGAAATGTGATGAAAGAAATAAAAGCTGAAATAAATAATTCTCTCTACTATTATTCTGACATTTCACATTCTTAAAATGAAGTTGTGATCCTAACTGACCTAAGACATGGAATGTTTACTAGGATTAAATGTCAAGAATTGTGAAAAACTGAGTTTAAATGGATTTGGCTAAGGTGTATGTAAACCTTCGACTTCAACTTCTATGTAATTAATGCTCCACATGAGGCCGTTACTAAAAATGTTTGCATGTTAGAAATATGATTGCATGAATTACTGGCCAGAAAAAGAAAAACTACCATTGTTTTTATCTTCTAAGCTCTGGCTCAAATATTTTACCAAATTAAGAAATCTCTGCATCAGTGTCCCAGTGATTAATGTACACATTTTTGTCGATAAAATACATGTTTTAAATGTTGCAGGTGTAGCTAAGTCTTGCGCACACGTTGGTTTTTGATGCCGGTTCTATCGATAGAGCTTGTTGGTCTTCAGTGCCTTGTGCCTTTAGCAGTGGGGATCAGCCTGGTTTAGATGAAGCCTGAATTTGGTCCTGTACACATTTTTATGATAATTTCTGTGCACATGCAATCCAGTTTTTATAAATTCTGTGTCTAATTTTTCAGTTTGTTTTTTTATCTCATGAGTTGTATTTGGCATGCAATAAAGGGGGAGGGGGGGTTGAATCCGAAGATTTTGAATCTAGCTTATTTAATTAGTATAGTGAGCACTGCACGCTTTGTCCCTTAGTCTCACATGTTGGTACAGTTTCCAGAGTTGCAATTTGCAGATAGTTATCAGGAAAGCAGTCAGAATAGACAAATCTGTCTGAAAATCTACACACAATGTGTTTTGTTATGGGTTTAGTCATATTGTAACATTTTTTAAGTCCACTGGCTTCCAAAAAGTGCTCGGGGCATTCTGTCCTAAGAGTTCCAGATGTGACTGGGCCTGAATCCGCACTGGAATGTAAAATCCAGGCTCGGTTCTATTCTTTTAAATAAATCTTAGCGGATTAAGAGTAAGGCAAATGCATCCTTTCATGATCTGTCTGTGGAAAAAAAATATTTAATTTCTCATTGACTGGCTTCAGACGCAACTCTTCTGTTCTGTGTCTCCCTGCAAAAGTACAACCCCGCACAGTTGGAGTAAAACCCATTTTAATTTGTTTTTAACATGAAAATATTTAGTTATATATTTTTTTGTAATAAATGTAGTCATATTTTTCAGATCTGGTACATACTGTACACTGTATATATATATATATATATATATATATATATATATATATATATATATATATATATGTATATATTTGATCGACATAGTGTACTAGTACATATCATACACTGCCTGGCCAAAAAAAAAGTTGCATACTCTAATATTTCGTTGGACCGCCTTTAGCTTTGATTATGGTGCGCATTTGTCATGGCATTGTTATGCGACAACCTTATGCAACGTCACAACATTTATTTCCGTCCAGAGTTGCATAAATCTTTGGCCGAGATAAAAGTCATAAAGTCTTCTCCAGCACATCCCAAAGACTTTCAATGGGGTTAAGGTCAGGACTCTGGTGGCCAATTCATGTGTAATGATTCCTCATGCTCCCTGAACCACTCTTTCAAAATTTGACGTCCTGGAATATGCCCATTGATGGGATAACCTGGTCATTCTGTACATTTAGGTACTCAGCTGACTTCATTTTATTGCTGCATAACATTGCTGAGCCTAGACCTGACCAATTGAAGCAACCCCAGGCAGTGTATGTGGTACATATATTAGCACATTTCAAATATTGTACATATACTAATATATACTAGTTTATATCACATCTGCCACATATACTAATATACTGAACTGCGTGCTGTACGGACTCTGCCCTTGTAGATACACCTGACTTGATCACAAGGGATTACATATTACAGAACATTTTGTTCACTCAGTTGATGACTCTGTCAAAGATAATTACATGTATTGTATCTTATTTTTGAGCTATTTCCTATATATTTGTATGGTTAGGAAGGTCAGGTTCGGGTCTTGCTCAAAAAAGTTGTTGGGGTTTGAACCCACATCGTTTTGGTTGCAAGCCCTGTTCATGTCTCTCTGATATTGTCAATGCTGCGGTTTGCTGTATGATGAACAGCAAGCTTTAGACTCAAGTTATTTCAGATGTAGCGCAGATCCTATTTTTAGATAAACTGTGGAATATTGGTATTGCATGTGTGGGTGTTACTGAGTAAACCTTTATCTTAGGGAGCCTAGTTTGTCCCTAATAAATTCTTCTTGGGTATTTCACATTTATATATGGATTCAGATTATGGGTGTTTATGTGTCGTGAAGTATCAGGGGTTACTGCAGATGTATGTTGCATTTTTTTTCTTAGTTTGTGGATTAGGCTATTACTTCTCCTACCACAAGGGGGTGCAAAGTCTTTGTTTTCCTATACGGCCTATACCAAGTCCAGTCTGTATAACTTTTGCAGGGAATTGATTCATTACCACCATGAAAAAAGAATTATATAAACTCTATTCTTCCATATAGGAAAGGCTGCTGGAGAAACCAATAGTGACATCGGCAATGGCACACTGGGTGGACTCGTTTTGACCATCTCGAGCTATCCCGCATCACGTGGTGGCGAGGGAGGTGCTCTGGAATCGAGTATAAATGGGCGACCTAATCGGCAGCATGCATCATAAGCAAATAAAAAGATCCAAAGATGACTCATTTTGAACCTCTCGTTGGCATTTGATATCATTCACAAGTGCTTCGCCGACTTTCGCCTTATGTTTTTAGTGGGCAAAGCAGCGACGCCTGGTGGCCGCTTTTTGTACAGAAGGAGTGCAGAACACGCCCATTCGGTCATGGTCGGGAGGCCTCTCATATGGAAAATGAGTCCACCAATTGTTTATATTGCAATCTGTGTAGTCTGTTGGATGTAAATTGTGATTGTCTCCAGGGGGGAATTTCACAAAGCAAGGTTAGTGAGTTAGCTGGATAACTGCACTGAGTTAAATCCGGAGCAGCTTTTTTTTTTTTACTTCAGTCCATGTCTCAGATTTGGGAGGGTTCTAGGTTTTACTCAGTGCAGTTCTCCAGCTAACTCAATAATCCTGCTTTGTGAAATACCCCCCAGGTGAGTGGATCAGTTGTGCTCCTTTATTGGGTACAGTTGCAGATGGTAAAGTGGTGACCCAAGAGCCAAAACTGGCTATTCCAAATTGAAGACCCTGGTGCTAAAAGTACTGAAGTCACAAAGTGTCTAGAAAATCAAATCCGAATACTTCTTGTGTACCAGAATACGATAACCTGTTGTTTCCATAGTGGAGAAAAGAGACTTAGGCACCTTTTCTGTTAACAATATTTATAGGGTGGACTTAGCTAAACAAATAAAACATGTTTCTATGCTCAATTTGAATTGTCCAAAAATGTGACTTCAGTACTTTTAGCACCCAGGTCTTCAATTGAGGATTAGGAGGGAAAGGCTTTTAAATTGGTGGTTTACAAGGCAAACTGAATTTCACAGTAAACAAAATTAGTTAGAACTTCACAATTGCAACACTTTAATTTCAGATTATTTTAAATAGGAAAATACATATGCATGTGCGTGTGTGTGCTGAAGCAGGCTCAAATTAACTTTCCTTTTTGGGGGTGAGGGGGGGGGGGGCTGGTTCACTTTTGCGAGAAGCGGCGTGGGAGGAATTATGTCATGCCTGGTTTTCTGGTCTGGAATACTGATCTCAAGAGAAAGAATTATGAGGGAAGAACTGGAGCTGGCCTTCAAATGAACCCAACAGAGACTTCACTGACTGGGGTTATCCCAAGTTCAAGCCTATCTCTCACTGAGCCTGCAGACCGGGAGTAGGCTAGCAGGGCGAGGTCTGTGCTGAAGAACTGCAGAGGGTGTGCAGTGCAGTAACACAGTGGGGTGTGAGGAGTGTGTATGCTACTACACAGAGGTGTGTTATGCAGTAGTGTTGAAAGCTACGGAGGTGTATTGTGGATTTACGGAGTAGTATAGCAACTAAGGCGGGGTCTGAAATTTAAAAAGATTTCACCACCAGCTACTGTGGCAGGTAGGTGAAAATTTCTACCTGCCACTCAGAATTGTTACCTGCCACTTATGCGGAAAACATTATAATTACAAACAGACACTTTAAAAAAAAAAAAAGATTATTTTATTGTGGGCAGTGCAAGTGCTGGCTTCACTGTGTTTATTGCAATCATGGAATTTGAACTGGAATCACGGCCTCTTTAGTTTGCAGTGAATAACACTTTATGCTATTATGTAGCAGCTTCACACAGCTAGTTCTGCACCTCCTCTGACTCAGAGAGATGCACTCTAAATATATGCCTTTACGCATGTTTCCAAATGCATGTAGATTTATATTGTACCACGGAACAAATTCTGATAAGAAAAAAATGATGAATGGAGACATGTTCTTAGAAACGTTTGTAAGCACAGTTAACGATCAAATCTGATTGCATGCATGATTCATGAATGAGACCGAATGTGTTTTATTTAAAATAATATTTGTTTACATACCCTAACCCTAATATTTGTTCAAATAATACAAATACCTACCACCACCGTGGCCGGTGACTTCACGATTTTACCCACAACAGCCAACAATTTACCCGCATGTGGCTGGTGTAAATTTCAGACCCTGAACTACAGAAGTGTACAGTAGATTTACAGAGTAGTGTAGTGCAGTGGGAAAGAGAGATGTATGCTGGAGCATGCTGCTACAGAGAAGTGTGTTTATTAGCACAGAAGGGTGTGTAGCGGAGCAGCTCACAGAGGTTTGTAAGTTCAGTAGTTCAGAGAGGTGTGAAAGAGGAGCAGTACTGAGAGATGTGTCTAGTTGAGTAGAGGGTTGTGTAGTGGAGTAGTATAGAGATGTCTGTAGTTGAGTATCACAGAGAGGTGTACAGCATTACACACTGGATTCCAGATCCTACAGGGCACTCCCAGGCCCAGCAGTGCCTATTGGGGTCCAGGGGGAGCTGGGGAGGTCCTCTGCTGTAAGTCAAAGTCGGGTCAAACCGTGGGAGACGCCACAGGGGTCAAAGTGTCTGATAAAGCAGTTACATCTGACTTATCTCACAATGTCCTCATAGTTAAACATTCTGGGTGATTACACTGGGGCGGCTCAAGCGTCCCCCCCCCCACTTAACACGTTTAACTTGACATAAACCACCCTGTCAGGAACATTCTAGAGGCTGTGAAATTGTCTGAAAGCCGTGCATCGCAGCGGAATGCAAAGATATAAGAACCTAAGAATGTTTGATGACAAGAAGAACTTCAGGGAGTGCAACAGCCATCTAGAACAGGGCTAATCCAACACAGTGTCCAGCACTGTGTAAATACTGGTCTTCAACACCCCAAGTGTCTCTACCTCTGCTGCATGAGCTGGCAAGCTGTCCCATGGATGGACAACTCTGCATTATGTCAGTACGAAATATACCAGCAACTCATTTTCACCTATGCGACCATGCAGGTCACAGAGCTCAACCTGAAACTTTTATGCACTGATACAAATGCATATGAATCTGAGAAATTGTGGTTGGACTGTTCTCTTTTTATATATTTTTTTATTTTTCTCAACACCTATAGCCATATACAGTGCCTTCTCTACACACCCAGCACCACGTACGACTTCACAGCTAAACAGAACCATTCTGAGACACAGAAGCGGTCACAGTTCTCTCCCTTTCACACTTTTTTCACTGTCCAGATGTGTCGGCCAAACTCCAAATTGTCCATGTGACAACTGGTATTGGAGTTATTCCTGTGGGAGGAATATTCTGTTTTAGAAAGACTGAGATGCTGGCTGTTCTCTGAAGTGACAGAAGGTCTGGGGTTTGAAATACTGGGTCATACTTAAGCTTTCTGTTGTTTTTAAATGCTAATAAACACAGATACACTGGCAGGTCTTTAAACTGTAGACTTTTTATATGTGGTCAATGTGGAGTGGAGTCCTTAAGGTGTTTTTGACAGTGACTGAGTGCTGTGACTCATTATCGGCAGGTCACAGCGTGGCTTTTACCCAGAATGCCTGTGTACTCTGTGAGTTCAGCCCTTGGTTTAACTGCTCTGGAAAGTACAGATCTTTATTTCAGTGATTTCACCCGTTTCTATGAGCACAGTCGTTATTAAGTGTATACCTTTCAACTGCCGCATGCAACGTCTTTAAGTAAAGGTCATCATGAAGTGGGAGATTAGTGAACAGCCTGGAGCTCATTTGAAATAAAATACATTCTGAATGAGCTTAGATTAGATGAAGTAAACAGGCCTTTGTGTTTGCTCTTTCATTTTTTCCTTCTGTTTTCAGTGAATTATTTTTCATTGCGTCCCGGTGTCAGATGGCTTGAGGCGGTAGGTCAGGCCTCAGAGAACACGAGCCACGCTTGTGCGTGTAATCAGAGCTGGAGAACCAGGCTCAAGTCTCTCTCACACACACACACACACACACACACACACACACACACACACACACACACACACACACACACACACACACACACACACACACACTACCCAAAACTGCCCCGAGCCCTGCTCTTCACCTCATTCTCCCCCACAGCACGTGGCCTCTCCACCTTCGACTGAAAACCGTAGAACGCGCTGTCCTCTTTTGCAAAACTTAGGCTGCAGGCCTGTCTTACTGAAGAAGACAGAATCTGAAATCAGCTTGGTACTTTTCTGTCCCTCAGGCAGGCAGAGGTGAGCTCCAGAGTCCAGGCGCTGGACCCTCAGTAAGAGGATAGTAAAGGAAGAACTTTCTAGAGACATTAGGTGGTTTCCTGGCCCCAGCAGCTGTCCTATAGGATGACAGAGAGGTAGGGAGGGGGTTCTGTTTTGGTTAATAATACATTATGTTTGCATAAGATTGCTGCTTCGTCATTAGTTTTCCTAGTATTTACTTTGTCACAAAGGGGATGGCGAGGCCATGTAGGCATTTGAAAAGAGGCTTTGCATTAGTAAGGTCAAGCAAAATTTACAAAGCTTAGAATGTTGTTTTTTTTAATGTGGATGAGCAGGGAGAGAGAAAGCAGTGGTGAGAGATGTGTGTGGGGTGCAAGACCTCCCTGTGAACTGTGCCGTCACAAGCCAGGTCAGAGGAAGAAGGCAGTCAGAGAATGATCAGGAGTTCAGCCAGAGTTCACACAGGAAGAGGGCACAGCCTGTCTCAAATACACACACAAAATACCCACCTATCTCTCACATCAATACAAGGGAGAAAACTGAATGAAAGCAGAGAGCAGGACAGAGGGTTTTCTGAGAGAATAGGAGGGTAGTATGGCAGCAGTTGAGGGGTGTTGGGGTGGGTTGAGGGTTTTTTTTGGTGCGTGAGGTGCGGTTGGTGTGGAGGAACGGTGTGTTGCTGGGGCAGCACGGGTATGGTTGGTGTGGAGGAACGGTGTGTTGCTGGGGCAGCACGGGTATGGTTGGTGTGGAGGAACGGTGTGTTGCTGGGGCAGCACAGGTGCGGTTGGTGTGGAGGAACGGTGTGTTGCTGGGGCAGCACAGGTGCGGTTGGTGTGGAGGAACGGTGTGTTGCTGGGGCAGCGCAGGTGTGTATGCTGGTAGCCCGGGATGCTGACTCACTCTCATTCATCCCCTGGGGGGAGCTCATTCACCACCTCCTGGGCTAATTAATCCACTGAAGGAGGCCCCCTACCTCCGCGGCTCAACTTTAACCTCCAAGGCGTAAAGCAGGCAATTATTCTTCCCTGCTTCTGTGTGTAGACTGCCGCTGTGAGCTCTGCTGGGTGTGTGTGTGTGCGTGTGTGTGTTCGTGCACGTATGTGAGCGTCTGTCTCTCGGAACTGTGCCGGTAGGGAAGCGGTCTGCTCAGTTTGTACTTCTGTCATTATTGCAGCTTGATCTTAAACTCCATCTCTTCTGCGTTCTTCTGGTTTCCTGGTGTCGGCCAGTGTGTTTCCCGCTGTGGCGTGAACCCAGACCACATTCAGCATGGCCGTGGCCGGTGTCTCAGGGCAAAGGGGGTTCAGATCCCAGGTGGCCCGCCGCTGTCGCGCCATGGAGCGAAGCACCCTGCCCTGAATCAATCGCTTGACTTAAACATACAGCTGTATAAATGGACAGTGTGTGAAAAATGTTAATGCAGCGTAAGTCCAGATCAGGGCGTAAACTAAGCAGGAATAAATAAAATGATCATAGCGAAGCAAAAGCACGGCTCATTGATGGAGCTTAAAAGAGGTACTGGAGCTGTGGACTGAGTGTCGTAAAAACGGCTGATCTCAGATCAGTGCCTTGCCGCCCAGGGTTACTGCAGTGTACATGCTCAGTTAGAACCGCGTGGTAAAACGCTGTTAAGGGCATCAGAGACGGTGGCGCCTAGGGTTCCCTTAATGCCCTTTCCTCAGACAGTAAAATGTCACAGTCCCAGAGGGCCTCTCTTCTCTGAGTGGTTGCAGACTGCCCTTTGAAGCTCTCTCTCTCATTAGGGCTGAGGGTGTGCAGAAGCTGCTCAGGCCCAGTGGCCCAGTGTGGTTTTAGTGATAGGGAAGAGCCTACCAAGCTGTGCATAATGGGATGTGTTCACGTTTCCAAAACATGCCACAACGTTTTTTTTACAAGTTTTTCTAGACACAGCATTCTCCAAATCAATTCAGACAGAATATTCCGGTGAACGTACGTTTGGGTGTGACCATACGTCTATGTTAACAACATGCTGCTTTCTAGTAAATAAACATGTTCCTTGACATGCTAAATGTGTTGTTATGCTTGTGGTCTCAGATGCATTTACTTTTTCACGATACTCTATTTTTGGTGTGAGAACCCTCGGATATGCTTAGAGAAATTAATTTGCATGACGTGAGACTTCTTTAGATTTTAAGGAAATGGAGCAGTGCGTGATCTCGCGAATATCAGATGTTCATTGCAAACTGCTAAATATATTGTCAGGTATATTGAACAATATACTGTAAAATACATTTGAACATGTGGAGACATTCCAAATATTCTGTATTTTCCAATGCATGTCAATATTATAAAGATGTAATATCTGAAAGATAATACAATAATAAAATAGTACATATTTTGCAATGTATTTTTTAAAAACATATATTGCAATATCTGAAATTTTTTAAGTGTTGTAGTATATTGATTATGTATTTTATTTCAATATATTTCCAGTATATTCCATTTCCATACAGGGAGGCCAAAGAGCTAATTATGGTTTATTTTTACACATTTTTACTGCCTTCCTTAGTCATCTTCAACCTGCAGTAGTTTCACATATCCTTTAAATAGCATTTTTATTGCAATTAATGTTTTTTTAATGGGCTGCAATTAGATTAATAATTGAAAAGGGCCTAAACAGCAGGAGCTCTGTTCAGTAGCAGATTTGATGGCACAAATTTGCATGGTTTTCATGTAGGATTAAAAATGGTCCCCCACCAGCTCAGCGGAATTGAATCAACCCCAGCCCCCTTTTCCAAACGCCGTAACAAGCTGCATCTTTCTTGCCAGTGGCTCATGCTATGTCATGAATATATTATATTGTTTGCTTCAGGCTGGACAGCGGTCCAGTTACGTAAGGAGATGGCTCCTCAGCTGTAAGTAATTCACATTTCTCAGAAGAGGACCGCTTGTTCCAATGGTTCCTATACCACTCCGGGAGAGAGCAACATCTTCACTACACATCTCTCTCTATTTCTGCAAAAAAAAACCCCAGAGAAGTACAGCTTTAGAAAAGCAATAGCTATCTCTGGATTAATGGGTTTGGACTTAGTCCTTTCTTATAAAACTTGTGTGTGTGTGTGTGTGTGTGTGTGTATGGGAATATAAAAAAATAATAATCTTTTGAGCTCTCTTTTCTGTATTGTCACCAAACCCTCACAAGTATTAAACATTTTCATCGATTCTATTCCTTGAGAGCCGATGTGCTTGTGGCTGCTCAATGGCCAAAGCCTTTAAAAGGCAAACAAACACTCCAAAGCTTCGTTCTGCACAAGAGCTTGAGGACCATCCAGTTTTCACGTGTGCGGCTGTTACGTAATCTCCCGCGGGCCGTGTGCCGCATTGGGCTGTTATTATTCCTGTTCAGATCGGTCATACCGATACGCTGTTCCAGCCCGAAACGAGCTTTGCTAAAACAAACAAGCGACGGGGGACGAGGCTAAGGGCCGGCACTAGAGCACACTCGTGTGAATCAAAACTCATTATTCCAGAGATTACAGAGAGGAAACATCTCTGTGTGGCTCATTCAATGCTTTTGAATGTGTTGAAGTGGTGAGACTCATTCCTGTCCAGAGCCCATGTTTAAGAGGACATTCCAGCAATTCAGTCCCTTGTGTGTTTATTATCAGTAAGAGAGCAGTGTAGCATAGATTTTCAGCAAGCATAGATTTTCATAGTTAGTCTTTCCCTGACCTGTGAAGTAGCCTGACATTCTGAATATGTGCAAACATGACCAGGGAGACAAACACAGATATATACATAAACTCCCTGCCATCCCATGTAAAAAGGGTGCAGGGTTAAGAAAAACAGCCAAAATTAGCCAGTTGTTTTGCCTGTGATGATGGGTTATTGAATGCTGACTATTGATTTAGACTGCGAAGTGAGAACTAGTCATATTCTGTTTCAAAATTATTATGGGGAATTTTCTTATGAAGAACCGCAGGATTATTTTGATTATACAGTTTACGCATTTACACAACTCTTAACGCTGCAATTATGTTTGGGGTAAATTTGGCCCGATTCAGCGTTTGACGTCTCCTAAAAAGCAGTTAACCAGTTTTTTCGTCTTGTACGACCTTTCCTAATTTGGTGGGATTAAATGAAAGCTGTTTTCAGGTGTCCTGTACCTTTATACTTTATATTTGTATATAAAGGTAGTGTGGGGTCATTTTGACCCCAGGCTCTGTAGTTGTATAAAACGTAAGATAGCCTACATATACATATACAGTATTTTTGTTTTCTTTACTTCTCTTTCTCAGATTATTTGTGGGTGATTCTGGTGGCACTTTCCCATACAGGTTTTCAATTTGACAAACTCTCAAGTTCATCACATATCTTTTAATATTTAGGGCTAAATGGTTCATCAATTGGGAGACATTAAATGTACAACAGCAGGTCCCAACCTGGGGATATGACCCAGCACATTAAAATAAGATATTAGGATTCACCTGTTCTTGTGCATGTAGACTTAGTTCGAATTTAGCTGATTCTAATTTAGGTTTAATTTAACCCTTTATATGTGCGCCAGATGAGGGCTGTCTTAGAGCTTATTGTATTGTATTGAAAGTCCTCTTTCCCTAATTTAAGCGCCACACACAGTCACCTTTATTCTAGATTGCTTGCATGACATTAAAACAGTTATTTAGCAGACACTCTTGTCACTTAAACCTTCTCAACTTCCATCTTCCTCAGCACACCATGTACAAACAGAACAGTTCTTCCCTTTTTATCGGTCCTTCAGAGGATGAGTTATTGAATGCGGTGGAAAGCTATGTTAGAGAAAGCTATGCTCCTTACAGGTGCTCACTCGCCTGAAGCCTTTACCACATGCTCTTTTCCCCTCCCCTCCACCTGCTCCAGGCCCACGGGGCCGCACGTGGCCCCCGGGGCGGAGAGTTCATTGCTGGGTGAGCTGTCCGTCCAGCGGCCCCTTGTGAATCATCTGCTGTTTGGCTAACCCAGCTCTGAACTCCCCCACCCCCCTCCTCCCTCCCCACCCCTGAGATCTGAGCCGTGCTGTTCTGGTACTCTCGTGCATAGGCTCTGCTCAGCCCCACATCCCAGACCGACCGTCACACGCTTTTTGGCCCCTTTTAACCCTCCCCGCACCCCTACACAGTAAATTCACAGTAAGATGTCCAGCGTTAATTCAAATCTAGCAGTGTTCATTGAACTCTAGCAGTGTACATATGAGCCTGCTTTGGCCGGATTAGGCTCATATGTACACTGCTAGAGTTTAATTAACACTGGACATTTACTGTGTACCTACCCCCAACTTCCACTGAGAAAATGATCCCTGAAAGGGGATCACTTCAGTTAGACCGATCCTATGTTCACTCTCTTTACCAGACGTCTTCCTTGTGGGATTTGATTTGAGTAATTTTTGTACATGTGATACAGCTCACAAAAGGGTTATTTTAGCCAAGACAGGCCCATATGTTGCTTGTTCATCAGCACGTATCTAGTTCCTCCAGTTCAGCCAAGGGCATAGGGATTTGTTGTTCAGTTTAGCTCTCTACATTGATAAATGATTACCAACATCAGGTTTAAGTATAGATCTTCAATATTTCATCCAGCTACTGTTTGATTTTTTTTTGCCTTTGAAGATCTAAAGTATATAGTTTATTATAGAGATTTCCTTTGATATGTGTGTTTGTTACCATTGTTACACTTTTTAAGGTTTACCGTTTAATATTTAAACATCCACTAAACGTTAAAGGCATGTGTGTAATAAGCATGATCCATGTACTGCTTAACTTGTTTTTAATGGTACTGTGCAGTGAATGAAATAATTTATTGACTTCTCAGTTAAGCATTAACCTCTTATGTCTGTGGTTGGTATGAAGACAGTGGATACATACCTGTTTATTGAGAGGTTGGGCAACCTCTTGATCACCTCAGCTGAATGTACCACAGCCAGAGAAGTATGCAGTAAGTGTCACACAGCAATTCCACATACAGGGGAAAATATAACACACTGGCTTTTGAGTGACTTTAATCAGTTACATCACATGGAATCTACACAAGCATTTTGTTTTTAAATCTGGATATTAGAAAAAAAGGAACATTACATGTCCATATGGAAATTATTTTCCCATAAGCATACTCTTCCCAAACAAGTCAATCAGGTCAATTATTAAAGCAACATAAAAATCTGCATTTTTATTCATTTCCTTTTAATTTTAAAGATTATATGAGATGTAAAATCATATAAGTACATTCGCTGCATTTTCTTTTTTATAAATTTGGCAACCAACGTGGGGCTGAGCTTTCCCAATTCCCACCCCAATTTGGAGTGGCCAATCATCTGCAACTGCAGCCACATTCATGCGCAAGCCCCACTGCCGAATCGGACATCCACAGTTCTCCTTCGTTGTGTCACTAGCTGCTTCTTTTCACAAGAGCAGAGTCGGAGGAAGACCTTTCATATGCGGCTTTAGCACAAAGTCCATAGGCGCCCAATCGGCCAGCAGGGGTCGCTAGATCGAGATGAATGCGGTCCCTTAACCGACTGAACCCTTCCCTGGGTGACGCAATCACCAGTTGCGTGTCACCCTATGAAGCAACTGGCCACAGTTGCATGGTCTGGATCCGATCCGAGGCATTAAGGCTCATTCCTTGCATTTTAAAATTGATTCCACCTGCAGACTGAGAGAGTGCAGTCCTTAGCTGTGTCCGAATCAGAGCGCTATCTACTGCGTCCTGTGTACTGTGTGCTAGCAGACTATGTATACTGTTTAATGTATACTTTTTAGTATGTGGCATGCAGTATATAAAAAATATCCTCCATACTATTTTCCAACCGTATTCTGGAGGTGTCGTAACACGTCCCTCCCTTGCACGGCCATGCTCACATGTCATTTTTGTTGTTGAAGGAAAACGTTCCAAAGCTGCGCGTCATATTTATGGGACCAAAATGTTTGTTTACTTCCTGAAAAGTATGCTCCTGAATATACTCTGTGAAACCCTGGAAATAGGTATACCATCCTGGGATTTTAAGTACACTACTTTTGCCTACTTAACTTTCTCATCCAGTGTACTCAACAAGCATACTCAATAATATGGAAGGGCGCTGATTCGGGCTGCATTCAGATCCAATTTAACACACTCCCTTCCCTTGCTCACTTCCTATGAGGGAGCTACGTATCTTGTGACGCAATTTGCTACGTGCAGCAAGCAAAATTAAAAGGTGCTCTGCAAGGGAGGGTTGACGAGAAACAAACAAAAACGGAACCGAACTGCCCTCGCAACACCATAGAGTTGAAATGTGACCGCCACAAAGTTCTGTGGTGACACTTTTCCCACATAGAGCATTGCATTGTGGGATTCCCTTCTTGCTGGAAGCTGGCATTTTATACCCTTGGTGGAAGGGAGGATAAACGACGGAGCGAGGGAATATAATTACTCCCTCCCGTTTATTAAATTGGATCCGAATCACACTTGGTGTGGCTGCCATATTTCATCCTGGAATTTTTCCCCCCTTAAAGCAAGGGAAGGGAACGACAGGAAGAAAGGATAAATTTTGGATCTGAACGTAGCCCAGGACACATCCCTTGTGTGGATGACTTCCTGGTTCCCCCGGGATCACTTCCTATATCCCCAGGGTACTTCATTACAACATTGCCTCAGGTTCTCAAAGCTCTAGGGATGTGGAATGGACTATAAAAAATGTTACCCCACACTTCATCTACAAACAGGCAGGCCCCAGTTTCTGGGCTCACGGGATACCACAGCTTTAAAACTTTGTGGTTCAAAAACCTTTGAAATTTATCTTTATGTTGTTCTGACATTACCAGATGTTTTTATAATTAAAATGACTACTCCTGAAGTACACAATTTACTTGTATATGCACATATCTAGCACTATCTTTGGACTCAAGCACATTTCTGCTGCATATAAATAATTCTAAATAAATATATTTTGTTCAATGGAAAATAAACATTCTTGTTAGTTTCTTCCATCTACAAGTATGTTACAATATCACATTTTAGAGGAGAGCAACACTGTGACATTTTGGTCAAGATTTTCATAACATCAAAATCTCATACTAGCCCATGCCTAGCTACAAATAAAGTTAATTGAGGTCCAAAGGCGTGATGAGTCGGGTACAACAGCACGGCTTTTTGAAGCGTTGTGGCCTCTGGGAATCCCCCACATCTGTAGGAGACTGGCAACCCAAGGTCCTGCTCCACACCCATGCTATTCAAGGCAGTAAGATGAAGGCTCTGAGGTCTCTTTGTCCTCCCAGAACCCACCACAGTCACTGCTGGCATCCCTCAAGTCCGTCCCTTGAATGTGTTCATGCAGGAGTAAGATCCTGTGAACTTGTGGATTTCCTCTAATGCATACTGTGGCATGAAGCTGTCAGGAGAACAAAAATGAGTTGAGCAAGTTGGTCAGTTCAGTTAAGACTACATCTACTTCTACTACTACAACACAATAAAGTCTAAGATCAACAGTGGTAGGATTGTAAAACCACTAAAACACAAATCAGACACTAAAAATCAAAGTTCTTCAAAGAACAGAGCACTTTGAAAACGTGCCTTCAACTAATAATCTGAGTAGGATGCTCTGTATTCATACCATAGTGAATAACCCCTGCCACCCCTCATTTCATTCAAACTCACCTTTTGAGCATGATGAGGGCACGCATGGTCCATGGCAGGTAGATGAAGGCCGTGTTGGTTCTGACCGCATCCACCGTCCGCTGAGCCACAAATTCGGGCCTCAGGGGTGGGAAGAGTCGGGGGAACCTGGGAGGCAGAGGTCAGGAGAGGTCAGTGCCAAAAGTCTGCCATTGTTACAGCATACACATCTGCAGAAGTCTCCCTTCCCTCTCTTCCCTCCTGCCCCTATCTCCCTGCCCTCGCTCTCTCCCTCCATCTCTCCCCTCATCCCATCTCTCTACCCCCCTCTCACCAGAGTAGAATCACCATTTAGATTTCACTCTCTACCCCTCCCTTCTCTTCCCCTGTACTCCCATCGACCTGCCCTTGCTCTCTCACCGGACCCTCATGCCCTGGAACATCTCGGTGTTGGTGTGGAAGGGCAGCACAGTGGTGCAGCCCACGCCGGGGCAGTCCAGAAGACCCAGGGTCAGGCTCTCCATAAAAGCAAAGGAAGAGGCCTTGGAGGAGCAGTAGTCGATGGCCCCGGGGATAGAGGAGAGGGAGAGGATGGAGTTGATGCAGACCACGTGCCCGTGCTGTAGCTCCAGCATCCTCGGCAGGAAGGCCTTTGTGGTCTGGGGGTGGGAGGATGTGGGAAGGCATAGTCGTATTAATATCTCTTGAACTTTCCACAACAGCAGAAGCTACCATTGACTACCATTGTCCAATTCAATAACAGTTCAGGTGAAATCGATTTAATTGAGAGCTCAGCTGGAATGAAAACCAAGCCATGCAATTCTTCCCCAAAACCAGGTGGGGGAAACTTACCCAGAATTGGCCCAGGGTGTTAATATTTTGTGATTTCAGAAGGGCGTCATCATCACTATTCATGAGACTCTTCCCATGCACCACTGCTGCATTGTTCACGAGGATAGTGACATCTCCCACCTGGCAGCGATAAGGACACACAAATATAGGTGTTAAAATGGACTCACTGCGGTCATGAATCAAAAAGTGCTTATTGCAAAGGGTAGGGAGTTAGCCGATGTCCTGGCAAAATTCCTAGTCTTGCTCTGTGAATCTGGTCCCCCCCCCCCCCCCCCACCCCCCGGTTTATTTGGCTAAAAAAATCCCCTCCCTGCATCTCAGTTGATGTCCGGTAAGAGTCCTGGTGAAAAATGGGTGCTGTGCATCCCCTCAATAAGGGCTTTAATTTGACTAATTTGTCCATGTTTTGGGATACAGACCTTCTCCCTGACTAACTTGGCTTGCTGGTAGACCTCCTCCCTGTTGCCCACATCACACAGGAAATAGTGGCATTCGGTCCCCGCTTGCGAGATTTCCTCACAGGTTTCCTTCAGACATCGCTCTGTGCGACCCCACAGGATCACCTAACAAGGGTGAGACATCAAAGATCAAGAGATTAAAAAAGAGAAGTGCACAAACAGAATAATCGATTTTACCATATATTCTAGGGAAACAGCAGCACAAAGGGCTGTATATGCATGTATGTATTGATCACTCATCCATAAGATAAAACCAATTTTTTAAGGTTCTGAGACTTGACCTCGTATTCTACTAGTTGGAAATTCTTGGAGGTGGATTCTGACTTGCATCACACAATTTCTTGGTAATGTTAGCCTAGTGGGTGTAGTTTGGGCTTGAAAACATAATGTGATTCACCCTTTCTTACAAGTAGACATTGTCTAGGGCAAGGTCACATGACTTACTTACTTTATGGAAAAAACATAGCCCTTGGAGACCTACAGCCAAGGCTGAGGTCACAGTACTTAAGTTATTTTAAGTATTCTGGAAAAAGAATAGACAATAACACCCCAGACAGGTTTTCAAATCTCCTGGTATGGAAAAGACTTCACAGGAACTTTAAATATCCTGAGCAGAACATTTTAGATGGTTAGCAGTAGGGTTGTAGCATGTGTGGTCTAAAGCGATCTCATCCGCTTATGTTTCCTGTGTAAATCTGCAGGCCAGTTACGCTAGACATGTACTGGCAGGTTCCTTCCTTTGAATAAGGAAATCCACAAGGCAAGAAAAAACAGAACCTGTTTTCAGTGATCTAAGTTTTCAGATCTATTTTTGTTCAGCATGGTGGTTTCATTCACAAGCTCATCACAGTAATTGAATCAGATCACAGTCATTTAAATTCAAACTTAATGTAGGGCATTTAACAGCAGGATGATGACTCCACAAACAACCCTAGCATTTTCAATTTGGAAACTGGCTAGGGTTATATCATCTATATCTAATGTCAAGCAGCTTAGTATCTCAATACACACATGCAATGAGAGGGCCTTTGAGCAAAGGAGCTGGTTATGTGCAAGACTACCAGCAAACAAACCTTTGTCTTTTGCACACTGCCTTGTCACCTTTCACTGATAACCAATCACAGCCAGTGAGACCACAATTGATTGCTGCATCTGTTTTCCACTGATAAGTCATCAGTCATCAACTTCTCTACATGTGGCAATAACAAAAACAGCGCAAATTTAACACTGCTAACAGAGCAGTGTTAAATTTGAAGAGGTGAAGTTTTCATGTAGATGTGTCCCTCATCTACTCTTTCAAACCTCTTCCATGATAGCGTAAGAAATTCTGACGCCTTTGCCTTTTTTATTCCCATTTGGGAGAGACTGAAACAAAAACATGTTATATTTACAATGATTCTGACAATATTCAGATCAGTTCCAGAACATGGGAGGTAAAATATAGTTTATTTTCTAGCGTGAGCAATCTAGATGCAAGACCATGGTACTAAGCTGGGACAAAGCACTGTTAAATACACTTTCTGGCTATGGTATTTTACACAGGATGAACATTCCTTAGATAATAGCCTGCGTACAGTGTACATTTTGTGTTGCATAATGGGTCAGTGTAGATGTAGTTTTAGCTCCGAATGAACCGTGTGAAATCATGACAAACTGTCCACCATGTGAGGAACTGTAAGATTCTGGCCATCTCCTAACCTGCTTCTAACTTAAGCCTACTGCATACTACACTGTTTTAGACTTGGTTGATCTCTGTTGATTGCAGCTGTGCCTCAGCTTAACACTTTAACTCCCTGCAGTTGATCCCTGGTCAGTCTCAAGGACACTGTCCAAAATGTGTCATCAGCAGCAATTTTCTCTTCATAGCCATTACCCTGAACATCGCAGCCTGATTTTATTACTTCTTGAAATAGAGATTAGTTTGAAATATTAGTTATTTTAGTGACCATAAATGTTTCCTTCAGTGATCAAGAAGTGACAGATATTGACACAACTGGGTTGTTGTAAGTGTAGGTGCTGGGTATTATAAAGAAGCTCAATTGTAAGCGTCCCTACTTTCTTCCTCTGTCTCCCCCTCCTCCTTTCTGTCCCCTTTCCCCCTCTGCTATTCATTCTTCCCTTTCTCCTGCTTTTTCTTCTATATCCCTCATTCTCCTCAGTCTGCCCTACCACACATCTCCTCTGTCCTTTTGTGTGTGAGCTGAACTTCCTCTCCTATAATCTGACATCACTATCCCGCGGCAAGCTGGCGGAGCAGGGCAGCACACTGCCCTCTACACCCGATTCTTACGTTCCAGGAGGGGGAGAGGGGTGTGTTACCAGACCGACAGCCCCCCCACTAGGTGCTAAATTTACTCAGCCTTCTACAAATATTTACTGGCGCTGGTGCCTCCGAGTGTATGTATAAGCGCTTAGGTCAGGGCTGTATGGAGCCAGGCCTACACAAACTCCCGTTTCATGGGATCATGGCACTGAAATCGTCCCTCCTCCCTTTCAGCTTTTGCTCGTATCAGCTCGGGGCAGTGGGGGCGAGAGGAATCGAGTGGAGGCTGGGTGGAGTTAGGGAGCTCCACACTGCTGTTGCACAACAACGGAGACCTCCCCACTCATCAGCACCCCACCGTCAAGGTATATTTTGACAATGGGCAACGGTGACATATATGTCTCTCAAGAAACGTGATCTAATAATGTATATTGATATACTACATGTGCGTACTGACGTATACATGTTTGTATGAAATTACAGTAGGCTGAATGTGTTAAAAATTATACCCTGCAGAACTGTTCATAGTGTAAATGGATATACTGCACATGCAGTTTGGAGGGGGATATGCGGTATTGTTGAATAGTAATGAAATACTGAAATAGTACTAAATTTCTGCTCCGTTAAACATTTATAGGAAAAAGGAGTGATCTTTATAACACTAAATGTAACGTTATAATAAATAACAGCTAATCAAGAATACCGGGATCGATAAGTACAACTATAAATCATGATGTAGCTACCTTCAAATTGCACTTTCTAATTTTTGGAAGTAAAGTCATGCACTACAATGGTCCCTCTCATATTATACACCCCTCACTGAAATGCAAGTGTTTTTCCTGTACTCATAATTTAAATGCCACCACTCAAAAAGCGCAGAACTGTGAATTCTGCCGTCTGTGCTTTGTGTTAGATTTAGATGTGCTCTAGTAGGCTGCGTCATAACAGAGCTGGAACTAGGCTGGCTCATTAAAGCCCTCCTGTCACTGTAGAGCTGGAACCAGCCTGGCAAACTGAGCCACATTTCCACTGTAGAGGACAGTACATCAGATATTAACTATTTCTATTAAGAACATATACGTGTGTTGATGAAGTCCTTTTGTGATGCTTAAACACATTTCTTGAAATGATTTAAGCAATTTTGTGTCTATGTCAGTTATGTTTACCACAGTGATGTGGAGCAGGCGTTTCTATTAGCCCATTGTATATTCTTCACAAACATTTATTTGTTAAAGAAAAGATTTGTAGTTTTTCCATCAACATTAAAAAAACAAAACAGCAACAAAAAAAATCTATTGATTCAATGTATGTCGCTGCCAAGACATATGGTGTATGTACTGTTGAGATTGACTCCACAAGTAGGATTGGCAAAAAAAAAAAAAAAAAACATATCTAAGGGGAGGAGGTTCTCTCAATTCAAAACAGGGGAACTTGGTGAACTTCTGAACTCTCAAAGTAAAACCATCCAACACCTGTTGTAGGACACAAATACTTTGCTTGACAAAGGCTTCTGTCGGTGAAAGACATTGTTTGCCTGTATTGTGTCCTGTGTGTTGAATGATGAAGCCCATTCACGCCTGGCTTTGGGTGCGCGGCCCAAGGCCCTTTGTCAGAGCCCGGCCAGAACGTAACACACACTCTACTTTATCGCATCGTTGGTCACATGATCGGAAAAGGCCCTATTCTTGCCTGAGACCTGCCCTTTGGTTGACCCTGTTTGTTTTTCAATTTGAACGTGAAATGAGGGAGTTGTGATTCATGTCTTATTGGCTGGTGTCCCCTGAGGTTGGAACTCCCAAGATAGTGTTTTCATAAAATGAGAGAATAGGATGAAAAAGAAAAAAGAACAGGTTTACCAAAGTTGTTCAAATGTATTGGTCCAGTGATACACCTTTATAGACTGTGGCTGGGATTCAGTCAATATTTGTCCTATGACTAAATTAAAAGCAAGACTTTTTTCACAGTTTAGGGATTTCAGCAATTACTAAAACTAACTCATCAAAAAAGAGTTTGTGAATAAAAGGTGTAATGCTTGCATTTAATTGGAAGTCAAAGTTAAAGACCAATGTTCATTGAATATAGACTTGTTTGACTGTAATTAAGCAGCTCAATATTCTGAGAACATTTCAGTGAATGTTGCTATGCACAATATGGAGTCTTTGAAACCCAAGTCATTATCTTCTGACATAAATATAGAAGTATAGAAGTAAATATGCAGTAGAAAAGCTACATACAGTCGCAGATTGATCCCACCTTATATTTACCCAAATTCATCCTCACTGCAACTGTGTTTACTGACCTTCTCATGCTTGCTCCAATGCATTCCTGCATTTGAACATTTCCATAACGTTCTAGCAATGTTAACAACTGGCAACTATAACACAACAATGATTCGAGAAAGGGACAAGTGTTTACATGTCCTGCAAGTAAAACAGTAGCTAAATATGACAGGAGTTGTTTATAATAATATTACAGTAAAATGAAATACCCACCTGTTGGCTGTTTTAAGAAAATTACTGCAACGACGCTGCTTTTGGTACAGTACAGCAAAAACTTATGGTCAGCTTCTGTACACAAGTATTAACGCCAAAATTAATGAAATAACTTCATTTTGTTGGATAACAGTGGCCGAATCAGCCTGCATTTCTATTTTTAAACATCAACCTCTAACTCATACCATGGTGTGATTCCATGCAGCTTCGAATAAGGTCTACCTTTTCATGAACTTAGCTGGGATATTTTTAGACCAGTTATCCAATGTGACCGAAGGCGCATTCGCAATTAATTGACTAATTAGCAGTTTTAGAGTTTTCTTGGCGCGGGCTCAGACAAAAAGCTGATATAGCCTGCATGCCAGGACTGGCCTGCGCTGGACTCGGTTTATATTCTGGTGTAAAAACCCGGCCAATGTTACTATTGCTCAGAGGATCACTTTACAATGTCACTAATTTTAAATCGCTCTGGATAAAATAATCTGCTAAATTAACATAATGTAATATCGTCCCTAAAGGCAAAGAGGAAAATAGACGTTATCACGGAGGCTATAACCCTTAAAAGGCGCGGTAGAAGTCCTGTAATCGCGGAATGGCAATACTTTTATTTAGAAATTGTAGGCTATAACAAAAACTATAAATTAATATTTTGAAAAAGCCTGTGGTGCTAATATTAATTGTTCGCTTAGCCTACCTCTTTTTTTGCATGTCAAGGTGATAAAAAGTTGCACACGAATTGACTAGCGGAGCTACTGCATGGGCATATGCCTTCAAATGTATCTAGATAACTGTTCCAGGATATGGACCGTTATAGGCTACATTTTAAAATACAATTAACAATAATTACGATTTTAATTATTTAAATCGTAGCCTAAGTCCCTCAGAACATTTGATTATCTTTCATTCTCCTTAATAGCCTACAGCTTGTGCATTCTGAGTTATTGTAAATGTATCTTTACCTTCTTTGCCCCCTGCACAGCAAACTCCCTGGCCAGGTGACGGCCAATACCTCTTCCTCCACCGGTGATCAGGACCACCTCCTCCCTCAGATCCTTCCGTTTGTTTGGGAACAGCCTGCATACGCACGCCTTAACAATATAGAATATAATCTGGACAGGAAAAAAGAGCGTGGAGCTCAGCAGTTTCCATTCCATTTTCTCGTTATAGGCTATTAGTAATTTATATGCGTAATTCGGAACACGGGCTAGCCGAATGATTGCTTCGAGTGCCTCCAAATCGTATAAGCTGGACAACGCTCAAAGTAGGCTACTTGTGCTTGCTAGGCACTTTCAGGAAATTCTGTTCCTGTGGTTGCTATGGCGAGTAGGCTATTTCACCACTAAGGGACACACTTTAGACGGAAAACTATTTTAAACCGGTCCATTTATACGTGGAAAATAAAGACAAAGAGCAGTGTCTCGCTCATGCCCGGAAGACCGCTGAACGAGAGGCATAAAATATGCCGCGTTTCCAAGTCAAGTTTGTATGTCTGTAGCAAATTAACAAATGACCCAATGTCACTGTCATTTGCTTTTAGTTTGCGTTCTTAGTTTCATAACCATCGATAATTTCTTCTGTTCTGCCGTTGTTCAACACCTAGGTGTAATCAGAGATAGGATACAGAGGGGTTCGTGGTTCTTGTCCAGCGACCTTGCGGCTTCACGCGGGTTGCTGCTTGTTAGTCTTTCCCTATTTCTTTAGTGAGTGTACAGTGTAGGTTAGGGGCCCGATTCGAGCTTTTAAAGAACATTGATCCTGATTGACAGTTTAAGTGTTCGAGAATACTGCACTACTATGTCGTTTGTGGGTGGGTATTTTCGGCTCCTCGTTCCTCCACCCCCAAAGGCATTGCAAAGGACCGCAATGACATAGAACAGTCAATCGTCTTCTGCCGTAGAAAGAAGGGCACGCTTCATTGAAATTCCCATCTGACCAGACAGTAATCCCTTTGAAAAAATAAACCCGGACAAGAAGCTAATCCTCTTGACATGCTTTGTCCTGACACCAGAGACAGGTATTGTTTACTAAGCTAAAAAGAGAGAGAAAAAAGCAACAATAACAACAAAAACAAAGACGTGCTTTAGATTTCCTCAGAAAATTCCGACTAAAGAGTCGACTTAATTAAGGACAGTTCATATTTCAATATGTGCTTTGAAAGTGCTTCTGTTGCTCATCTGGGCGTGCGTTTGTGTACGTAGGTGCCCCTGTGCGTGCGTGTATGTTTATGTGGGCGGGTAGAGGGGCATGACAATGCTCGCGTGCACGTGAGAAAATAGGCTGAAAATAGGCTAAATATAGGCTATCGCTTCCCAAACTGCAACATTACTGAAATTCAATGTTTGGATAGTTTTGGAAAGTATAATCAATTGTTAATATGCTATTGTTTTTGATATAAAATTGTTTTTATTATTTTTGCCAGTAACTGTGTGCACTGTACAGAATCTTTGATTGACATGGGTACTTTAAGGACCCAATTACCTTTTAAGGTCATGGCCTAAATTCTGTCTCTTTCTGGCTCTCTGATAATCATGGATCATTGTTGAGAAACAAAATAATGAAAATCTATCAAGTTATTTAAATCTTATACTGAAAGAAATTGGCAACAGTACTCTGAACCAATTCAAACTGAGTCACTTCACAACATAGTGAAAGTCACATTGTGGCAGAGGGTGTTTAAGACATCAATGACTAAAGGAATTGATTATGTCTGTTGAACTCTTGCTGTCAAAGGAGAGATATGACGTTGCTACAGCATGTCCATCAACATTTTAACATAATCCGCCAGATCCACTGAACAGAAGTGTTCAATTTGTATTGGGATGACTGACAGCTATTATTAGTTGGTGCTGAAATATGAGATTTAAAATAAATGTGTGTTGATATGCTAGTGGGGGGTGTAGTCCATTTTGAATTATGTACAGTGTTCCTGGACATTTCATTATGTGCAGTACCTTTGTGGCTTGCCTAATGCATGTGATATGTCTTGTCTGTCTGAAGTACATTTCACAGTCTGATGTTTACATTTTTTTTCCTTGTCATGTTGGTCCCTTTTAATTGGATTTATAGCTTATGACATTTTTTTTTTTTTACATTTTCAAGGTCACCTTTCAGAATCAGAGTTCATAAAAGGTGCATATAATACACCTGGTTATTTGCCCTTTTTATCATGAACTCACATCGAACTTATATATATATACAGTACCAGTCAAAGGTTTGGACACACCTACTCATAGAAGGGTTTTTTCTGTTATTTTGACTGTTTTCCACATTTTGGAATAGTAAAGACATCAAAACTATGAGATAACACAAATTAGATTATGCAAAAACCAAAAAAAGTCATATTTTACATTCTTCAAAGTAGCCACCCTTTGCCTTGATAACGGCTTTGCACATTCTTGCCATTCTCTCAAACAACATCTATGGTAAACAGGTATTCCACAGGTAAAAAGGTGATGCCATCATGACTGTATAAAAGGATATCAAAAGACTCCTGATATCGTATTTCCAGGTACTCTTAGAAGCGATACTATAACCTCTGCATTTGAATGGATCTCTATGGGAATTGGGGGGTGGGACTAGATTTAGCTTTAAATTACACTGGAACAGTGTGGAACACATGGTTGGCTAAATGGCTCTAAGTCATCAAGGGTCTGACGTGTCAAACAAGCCTTAAACCATCACTCTGCTGCCAGATATGCAGTAGATATGGATGGGTCACTTGAAGGGTTGTTTCTCCTGACAAATTTTCCTATTGAAAAATAAGTCAGGAGAAGAAACCCTTCAAGTTATCCTAAGTTATACACTTAGGTTGAAGTCATTAAAACTCATTTTTAACCACTCCACAGATTTCATGTTAGCAAACTATAGTGTTGGAAAGTCAGTTAGGACATCTACTTTGTGCATGACGCAAGTAATTTTTCCAACAATTGTTTACAGACAGATTATTTCACTTTTAATTCACTATATCACAATTCCAGTGGGTCAGAAGTTTACATACACTAAGTTGACTGTGCCTTTAAACAGCTTGGAAAATTCCAGAAAATGATGTCATGGCTTTAGAAACGTCTGATAGGCTAATTTACATTATTTGAGTCAATTGGAGGTGTACCCGTGAATGTATTTTAAGGCCTACCTTCAAACTCAGTGCCTCTTTGCTTGGCAGAAATCAGCCAAGACCTCAGAAATAAAATTGTGGACCTCCACAAGTCTGGTTCATCCTTGGAAGCAATTTCCAAATGCCTGAAGGTACCACGTTCGTCTGTACAAACAATAGTACGCAAGTATAAACACCATGGGACCACGCAGCCATCATACCGCTCAGGAAGGAGATGCTTCTGTCTCCTAGAGATGAAGGTGCTTTTGTGCAAAAAGTCCAAATCAATCCCAGAACAACAGCAAAGGACCTTGTGAAGATGCTGGAGGGAACAGGTACAAAAGTATCTATATCCACAGTAAAACGAGTCCTATATCAACATAACCTGAAAGGCTGCTCAGCCAGGAAGAAGCCACTACTTCAAAACCGCCATAAAAAAGCCAGACTACAGTTTGCAACTGCACATGGGGACAAAGATCTTACTCTTTGGAGAAATGTCCTCTGGTCTGATTTAAAAAAAATTGAACTGTTTGGCCATAATAACCATCGTTATGTTTGGAGGAAAAAGGGTGAGGCTTGCAAGCTGAAGGACACCATCCCAACCGTGTAGCACGGGGGTGGCAGCATCATGTTGTGGGGGTGCTTTGCTGCAGGAAGGACTGGTGCACTTCATAAAATAGATGGCATCATGAGGAAGGAAAATTATGTGGATATATTGAAGCAACATCTCAAGACATCAGCCAGGAAGTTAAAGCTTGGTTGCAAATGGCTCTTCCAAATGGACAATGACCCAAAGTATACTTCCAAAGTTGTGGCAAAATGGCTTAAGGACAACAAAGTCAAGGTATTGGAGTGGCCATCACAAAGTCCTGACCTCAATCCAATTGAAAATTTGTGGGCAGAACTGAAAAAGTGTGTGCGAGCAAGGAGGCCTACAAACCTGACTTAGTTACACCAGTTGTGTCAGAATGGGCCAAAATTCCAGCAACTTATTGTGAGAAGCTTGTGGAAGGCTACCTGAAATGTTTGAACCAAGTTAAACAATTTAAAGGCAATGCTACCAAATAGTGTATGTAAACTTCTGACCCACTGGGAATGTGATGAAATAAATAAAAGCTGAAATAAAATTCTGCATATTTACATGATTAGTATTTAAATATTTACATTACAACACAGACAGCTGGCACTCCACAAATTATTCTGACCTTTCACATTCTTAAAATAAAGTCGTGATCCTAACTGACCTAAGACAGGGAATGTTTACTAGGATTAAAGGTCAGGAATTGTGAAAAACTGACTTTAAATGGATTTGGCTATGGTGTATGTAAACTTTCGACTTCAACTGTATATATACAATATATATATATATATATATACAAAGTGAGGACCATAATTCATTGGACAGTGACACATTTTTTGTTATTTTGGTTCTGTACTCTAGCACTTTAAGTTTGAAAGGTACAATGACAATGCGGTTGAAGTGCATACTGTCAGCTTTAATTTGAGGGTATTTTCATTCATATCGGATGAACCGTTTAGAAAATATAGTACGTAGTCCCTCCCATTTTTGGGCATCAAAAAATATTGGACAGTTTAACATAATGTAGAATAAAGTAATCATTTTTAATATTTGGTTGCATATCCTTTGGATGCCATGACATACTGATGTCTGTGACCCAACAATATCAATATTTTCTGGTACTCCTACAAGCGATACTATAACCTCTCTGCATTTTAATGGATCTCTATGGGAATTTGGGGGGTGGGACTAGATTTAGCTGTAAATTACACTGAAACAGTATGGAACACATGGTTGGCTAAATGGCTCTAAGTCATCAAGGGTCTGACGTATCAAACAAGCCTCAAACCATCACTCTGCTGTTGGATATGCAGTAGATATGGATGGAGAACTTGAAGGGTTTCTTCTCCTGACTTATTTTTCCATAGAGTTCAATAGGAAAATTTGTCAGGAGAAACAACCGTAAATGTGATCCATCCATATCTACTGCATATCTACTGACAGTCTGCACTACAACCTCATTGTCATTGTATCCTTTCAAACTCAAAGTGTTAGAGTACAGAACCAAAATAACAAAAAATGTGTCACTGTCCAATGAATTATGGTGCTCACTGTATATCAAAAAAATCCTGATGAAGAACCATTGTTGTTATGTATTCTACAGTCAACATAATTAGAAGATAGATCCTTAGATACAACACCATTTTGCAAGTTTCCATGCAAATGAACACAACCCTGATTGACGGTGAATGTGTCCCTCTAGAAAAACCATCAAACAAATATATTCTTTGGCTATTGAGTAAAATTCAGATTGTGGCTTTTGCCCCAGGTTGTGGTTAGTTCTATGTAGCTGTGCTGTGGCTTTTGCCCCAGTTTGTGGTTAGTTCTATGTAGCTGTGCTGTGGCTTTTGCCCCAGGTTGTGGTTAGTTCTATGTAGCTGTGCTGTGGCTTTTGCCCCAGGTTGTGGTTAGTTCTATGTAGCTGTGCTGTGGCTTTTGCCCCAGGTTGTGGTTAGTTCTATGTAGCTGTGCTGTGGCTTTTGCCCCAGGTTGTGGTTAGTTCTATGTAGCTGTGCTGTGGCTTTTGCCCCAGGTTGTGGTTAGTTCTATGTAGCTGTGCTGTGGCTTTTGCCCCAGGTTGTGGTTAGTTCTATGTAGCTGTGCTGTGGCTTTTGCCCCAGGTTGTGGTTAGTTCTATGTAGCTGTGCTGTGGCTTTTGCCCCAGGTTGTGGTTAGTTCTATGTAGCTGTGCTGTGACTTTTGCCCCAGGTTGTGGTTAGTTCTATGTAGCTGTGCCGTGGCTTTTGCCCCAGGTTGTGGTTAGTTCTATGTAGCTGTGCTGTGGCTTTTGCCCCAGGTTGTGGTTAGTTCTATGTAGCTGTGCTGTGACTTTTGCCCCAGGTTGTGGTTAGTTCTATGTAGCTGTGCTGTGGCTTTTGCCCCAGGTTGTGGTTAGTTCTATGTAGCTGTGCTGTGGCTTTTGCCCCAGGTTGTGGTTAGTTCTATGTAGCTGTGCTGTGGCTTTTGCCCCAGGTTGTGGTTAGTTCTATGTAGCTGTGCTGTGGCTTTTGCCCCAGGTTGTGGTTAGTTCTATGTAGCTGTGCCGTGGCTTTTGCCCCAGGTTGTGGTTAGTTCTATGTAGCTGTGCTGTGGCTTTTGCCCCAGGTTGTGGTTAGTTCTATGTAGCTGTGCCGTGGCTTTTGCCCCAGGTTGTGGTTAGTTCTATGTAGCTGTGCTGTGGCTTTTGCCCCAGGTTGTGGTTAGTTCTATGTAGCTGTGCTGTGGCTTTTGCCCCAGGTTGTGGTTAGTTCTATGTAGCTGTGCTGGAGACTCAAAAATGGCTCTAAAATAATTCTCACAATGGTGGCTTTGTGGGCCTCTCAGATTCTCTGGACTGAAAGTGCAGAGCGAGTGAGCAAGGAATAGGAATTTGTGGAAAAACTTGGCTGTGAAATATAACCCACACTTATCTTTAGTACTCTGATAACCTTCATTCTACCTCAGAAGCATGACTTGGGAGGGTAATGGAAAGAATTAGGTTCTTCTCCCTTTTGAATAAAAGTGTTGGACAACAGGGTTCATGTGCATTCTAGGTTGGTCTACCCCTGTCCGAAATAACAAGAAATTGAATAAATTTCCCTGATTTATACTTCCGTTGACCATGAACTGGAAAATTTATATTCCTGAAGTCAGGCATAGACAAAATAATAGAATAATAGAATTCAGTAACTGAAAAAAAAAGAAATGGATGTTTGTGGTTATGAGGATTTGCTGAAGCTATATTACAACAACAACAAAAAAACCTTTCATGGAACTATTGTTTTTGTGATAACTGTGCATTAAATGTCACAAGGAACATGCGTTTCTTTAAGAGTCCATTTATAAAATGTAGTCACAGAGGGGCACTGCCATCTACTGACCACAAGAAACATTTTGGTCTGTGCAGAAATGTCGGTGCAGATGCAGTATGGAGATGTCCTCCATAAAATACAACAGCAGTGTGTAGTACAAGAGTTTTTCTTGTACATGGTCCAGCCTTTCCCCCAATCCGTGCTCTACACTCTGTTGTCACCGGGCGCCTAGCTGCGGCAACCTGGTCGTTGTTCCACTCAGCCTTGACTCTTCCCATTACTAGCTCCCCAATGACCCAATCACATGTGTAGGCAAATGTACAGATACATATAATGGTTGAATAAAGTGAATGATAACCATGAGTAAGGATTAATGGTTCACTAAACAAAACATAGCTTATCACCAGGTTAAAAGCAACAATGACTTGATATGTCTACATGCCACAATGGGCCAGACCTATTTGAAGGGTAGTTTGCTTGGTGACTGGAACTGGAAAGTGTCACTCAGAAAGGTAAGCACTGTAATTCGAATCCTAGGTTGGCCGGAAGGTAGCGTATGCAATTCGTAATAGTTGTTCTGCACGTTTGCGCACAGTTGGCGCCAGTATCCAGTCGGCTCGGTGGCACAATGGGTGTAGGTCTGGCAATTTTGATACTTTGCTTTGCTGCGCTGTTTGCAGCATTCCTTCTGCTCTTAATTGGCCTTCTGTATGCTGAATTAATGAATTCGGAAATTCCTCGTGGGGTGGTTAGCCGTTCGAAACTACACGCCGTTCATATCTTGTTTGTTGGAGTAGCAATCGTGGTGAGTCGCTATGTATTTTTATGGATAGGCTATGATAATTATTTGTGTTGCCTGCTTGTGTAGTCTAGCAACTTTGTAAATTCATGGGGGAAATTCTCTTAAGACAAGATGTAGCCTAATTGTACCTGCACGTGCATTTTCCCTTTCTCCGTCGGCTGCACACTGAAGATAAATCTACCTTGAAGATAAAGAGCACGTGTTTGTTTCAAAGACAAGGTCACAGTGCCATTGATTTGTTTCATTGTATCCTTGCTCAGTAACGCCTGCGTTTGTTACGTCAGGCCTCCAAAGCTCGCCGCGGTTATTAATTTACTTTAAGGGTGGTTTCACATGACTTATTTTTCCATAAAGTTCAATAGGAAAATACGTCAGAAGAAATTACCCTTAATGTGATCCATGCATGTCTACTGCATATCTGGCAGCAGAGTGATGGTTTGAGGCTTGTTTGATACCTCAGACCGTTGATGACTTACAGCCATTTAGCCAAGCATGGGTTCCATACTATTCCCGTGTAATTTACAGCTAAATCTAGTCCCACCCCCAATTCCCATTCAAATGCAGAGAGGTTATAGTTTCACTTGAAAGAGTACCTGAAAATAAGATATCAAGAGTCTTTTAATGTTGTTGGGTCACAGACATTAGGATGTCAACCAAATATTAAATATGATGACTTTATTTAATTTCATGTTAATTTGTAATCATGTTAATTCCTTTTGGTGCCCTAAAATGGGGGGGCTGTGTGTAAAAATGGCTACAATTGCTACACAGTTCACCCGATATGGGTGTAAAAACCCTTAAATTAAATCTGAAAATCTAGTCATAGTCACTGTTCCATTTCAAATCCAATGTGCTGGAGTACAGAGCCAAAATAACAAAAAATGTGTCATTGTCTTAACACTTTTGGAGTGTACTGTATATTCCAGGCATATGATCTGAGAACTCAATTCTGTTTTGCTGTGATGGCCTAGTGATAGGATGTGGGTAGGGCATACAAGGTATAATCTGATGGGGGATGATTACGTGGCCAGATATACAGAGAGTTTATGGGAATTTGATCAGGACACTGGGGTTAACATCCCTACACTTTGAACAATTGCCATGGGATCTTTTAATGACCACAGTCAGACAGGCATGACCTCCTTTTAACATCTCATCTGAAAGAGGGCACCTTCTCCCATACCCATTACTGTGTTAGGACATTGGATTTATAATGGATTCTAAGGGGAGAGTGCCCCCTTCTGGCCCACTGACACCTGTTCCAGCAGCAACCTGGATTTGCCCAGGTCTCCCACCCAAGCACTAACCAAACCCACACTTGCTTAACTTCAGTCGATTTACATGAGTAGTAGGGTGATATGGCTGCTTAGCTTCAGTAGTTTTACATGAGAAAGGGGCAGGGTGGTAAGGCTGCTTAGCTTCAGTAGTTTTACATGAGAAGGGTGCAGGGTGGTAAGGCTGCTTGGCTTCAGTAGATTTACATGAGAAAGGGGCAGGGTGGTAAGGCTGCTTAGCTTCAGTAGTTTTACATGAGAAGGGTGCAGGGTGGTAAAGCTGCTTAGCTTTAGTAGTTTTATATGAGAGGGGTTCAGGGTGGAAAGGCTGCTGGAGGTGTGGTCGGTATGGCTGGTGGTATGACATATCTGCGACTTCATCACAGGTAGCCTGTTTTAGGAGGGATGGGTGTGGTGGTATGATCCCATTCAACTCTTTGAGGAAGGAGTGTCCCTGCCCCCACCTAAACCCACTGAAACCCCAGTCCACCCAATCCCATCACCTTTGGCATAACTCATATGCATCTCACTAAAGTTTTTAGTCACTTAGAAATCATTTTCTATGAGGAAATCCACATGATGATGATGTGTGTGTGTGTGTGTGTGTGTGTGTGTGTGTGTGTGTGTGTGTGTGTGTGTGTGTGCGTGCTGTGAATTCTGTACCCAGCACCTCACCCAAACACCTCTAAAAAAACAGCAGAACTGGCCACTTAAACCATAATACCATAATGTTAAAACAGCCTCTTCCATTAGGGCCGGATTCTGGAGCGACTGGGTCTCTGCTACCAGATTAGCATCATTCGCTGGGCCTATGCCCGCTTGCTGGTCAGCAGGAGGCCAGCCCCGCCCGGCCTGCACATCAGAGACCTGACGTTTGGAGAGGTACCAGTCCGGGTGTATCAGCCAACGGTGCCCTCTGCGGGTGGAAGGAGGGGACTGGTGTATTTCCATGGAGGGGGCTGGGTCACAGGAAGTATCGGTGAGAGACTGGATGGTTAAAGCACAAGCAGGTTTAGAATATTTTGTAAAGCTGTTTGAAGAGGTAGTTACTCTCTGTCTGTAGCAGTTATTCCCTCTCCACAGACATCACAGATGAGGTCTGCAGGTACATTGCCAAGGAGTCGGAAACCACAGTTGTGTCAGTTGGGTGGGTCAACTTCTACTCTTAAAATCGACTACGACGTGATTTATACTTGCATAATTTAATAGCATGATTGCAGGCAGGATTAAATGTCACTTGATTGATTTATAAAAAAGCATTATATTTGTAATTGTTATTAGTTTTGCATGTAGTTTTCATCTCCTTTTACCAGTGGTGCCCAATCATGTGGCATAGAGGGCCGAGAGTATGCAGGTTTTCATTCCAACCGATCACTGCACCTGCTGAATTCACTAATTAACACACCTCCAACCAGAGAGGAGGGAACTAATTTGTGAAATCAGCAGATGAACTGATTGGTTGGAATAAAAACCTGCATATTATTGGCCCTCCATGGCACATGATTTGGAATTTGGACACCACTGCCTTTTACAAAGAAAAAAAAAGTCCAATGTTCTACAAAGTGATGTAGTAACAATAGATGTGCTGTGATGTAAAAAAGAATGTCTGCAATGGATTTTATTATTACAATTATAATGATAGATTATTATTATTATTATTATTTGCCCACCAGACAACTGGTGTGATGTACAGTGTCTACGTTATCCATAATCTATTTGTTGTACACAACAGGCACACTGAAAGAATTGAGGTTAAGTAATTTGTCCAAAGGCACAGCAGCAGTGTCTTACCAGTGACTCAAACCTGCTACCCTCTCACGTTGTTTGGTTCCTGTCTAGTTACCGGCTTGCTCCTGAACACAGATATCCAGCCGCACTGGATGACTGTGAGGTCGCCACCCATCATTTCCTGTCAGTGGCTGAGGCGGAGTTTGGAGTGGACCCGCGCAGGGTCGCAGTCGGTGGGGACAGCACCGGTGGCAACCTGGCGGCTGCTCTATGCCAGCGGTTGGCAAAGAAAACGGATGGCCATCTGTCCTCTCCGTGTGCCCAGGTCCTCATCTACCCTATCCTGCAGATGGCGGATTTCAGCCTGCCCTCGTACCAGCAGAACCACGCCGTGCCCATATTGTTTCGTGGCCGGGCTGCCTTCTACTACCTGCAGTACCTCAACGGGGACGTGTCAGTGTGCCAGGACATCTTGGAGGGAAGCCACATTCCCCGGGACTTAAGGCTGCTGTACAGCAAGTGGCTGTCTCCGGAGCTGCTCCCACCCGAGTTCCTAGCTCGGGGGTACAGGCAAGTGGACCCGCCACCCTACGATGGCGAGGTGTACCACGTCATCCGAGGGGGCCTGGACCCCGAGGTCTCCCCCCTGCTCGGAGAGGACGAGATTGTCCGCCGGACGCCCCCCGCCTTCGTCCTGACCTGCGAGTACGATGTCCTGAGGGACGACGGGTTTCTGTTCCGCAAGCGCCTGGAGGACGCGGGGGTGGACGTGACCTGGCACCACGTCCCCGACGGCTTTCACGGGATCATCAGCTTCTACAACCGCAGGTGGCTGAGCTTTCCCACGGCTCAGCTCGTCCTGGATAGCATTGTGCGCTACGTTGAGACACTCTGAGCAGGGGAGGGGAGGGGTGGGGTGCAGGGCAGGACCTGTATCACTATGGGGTGCCAAATGTAACATGTAAAATATCATGCACAAAATGCATTTCGTACCACAAAATGGAGAAACAGCTTACTGCATTTTGTGCATGAAAAGTAAAATGCGCTTTGTCATGCAGAAAATGTTAACTGTGCTTTGCTTTGTGTGTTGTTCATATTTATTTTGTCTTAGAACCTTTCAGCTGCCGACATTCCATGTGCCAGGAGTAAGTCTTACATTTCTGAATTGAGATTCATAATGGCAGCTCAACAACTTGAAACTGAACCTTAGCTTCCATATCACAAGACTGCACACCAGCCAATCATAATACATAGCATTGTTTTGTGCCATGAGAGTCCATTTTTTACCTGGAATAGTTTCACGAAAAGCGCATTTCATGTCAACAAAATACATTTTGTGCCACAAAATTCTCGCCAAGAGGGAAAAAAAATGATTTCATGGCCACAAAATTCATTATGTTTCAAACTACTTGGAGTGTATAATTAATGGTAATTAATGGTAATTATATTATAACCATTCAAAACGCATTTAGAATTGCATTTCGTGGCCAAATTTCAAAACATTTGACATTTTGTGGGTGAAATGCAAAGCACATTGAAAACTTTGTCCCCAAAATGCAAAGCGCATGTTTTGTGCTTTTTGTGCATGAAATGCATTAAGTTGTTTCTTTGTCTTGTGTCACAATAAACATTTCATGGCACAAGATACAATTTGTGCTCAAAATATAACATGACATTTGTTGCTCCATATATCAGGTGCTAAATCAGAAACAACAGAAATGTTTTCTGGTCAATTTTTATGGCGTCTCAACAACGCAAATAATTTTATCACTGACCAAATGAATTAATCAGTATTGTCAATATTAATCATATTATATACTATATGTTGCAATTATATGTAATTATTATAATGTGATGCTTCATGCCTGGGAGATTCTTAAGTTTAAGTTTTGAATTTGGACAGCTGTTCCATTTTGAAAATGCAAAGCCTCAGAAATAGGTGTATTAAATATTTGTGTTGGAAAAATCTATATGAATATAAATTGATACCAAATTTACAGTGACTTGTGTCGTCTGAGTATTTCTGGAACACACAGAACTAGCGGAATCGTCATTCTGATAGAGCCTGTTTTATGTCATATAAAACATTGGAATAGCTATAACATTGGAATCATAAAATAGTTTATAGAGATAGAATTGTGAGTTTTAACACTTTCAAACGGTATAGCCTATTGTGTTACGAGATTGATTGAAAATTTCATCATAAAAAAAAAATGCAATGAATGAAAATATAAACCACTTCTGGCCAGTGCTAGTTAAGGGGTTAAACTGAGTTTTATTCTGTAAAACAAATTTTACTATTTTATTTTGGAGCCAAAGACTGAGAGAAATGTAAACAAAAGGGCACTATATTTGTAACTAATCTTTAAAAATTATATGATGTGAAACTCACAGTGGGTATTTTTTGGTACTTTCAGTTCTTGGCCACGCTGCACTGCTACCTGCAACTATGACAAGGCAAATTCCTCATGAGCGGTATGTTTGCAGTGTCCATGACAACAAAACACCATGTTTCCCAGTGGCTGTGAATGGCAGCCGTCCTCGTTCTCATTATCCCCAGAGCCCTGGACAGTGCATAGCCCGCTCCAGTGCATAGCCCGCTCCATTTGACCGGTCCCTTCAGAGGTAGGGTGGCTCGGCGATGGAGACAGATGATAAATGGGCAAGGCCCGGCTGGAGGATCGAGCAGAAGTACGGCAACAAAGTCCTCATCGGCAACTGGGCAGAGGAGAAGCTACAGGTGGGCTGGGCAGGGTCACATACAGCAGTGTGACTGGTGGATCTGGTGAAGCAGAGTCTATGGTAACAAAAAGGGTAACGGTATTGATCAAATATTGTTTAAGGATATCTAGTTTTGAGACCTTTTCTTGTACAGATTCATGTCTAGGCGAGTTCAGCTTAATATTTGTCTATGGCTCTCAGTGTATAATGGGTGCTTATTAAACTGTCAATTCCTGGTGTTCAAAAGGTCATTTTAGCCTGTACTCTATTATTTAAACCTGAAAAAGCTTTTTCATTACATTGCATTTACTGCTACATAACATGCAGGCCCAAGTATTTATTTTGTTCATGTTCTTTTCCTCAGTTTTAAAAAAATAAGTGGTACAACTAAAAATTTAGGTAATGTAAGGTTATATCATAAGCACAATTGTTTTTAATGGAATGGGTTTTGTGCAAAATTATGCCATTTGTAAGTTGACTGATTTGGTATCTATTCATAATTTTAAGATGTTTGTTGAGGAACTGGTTACTGACCATTGTGATTGTTATTCCTGAACTATCTCCTATTGCTATGTGTGCCCTGATTTGAATATTTTAAGATGTGTTTTATTAATGTTTGTAAACTCATATTAATCTTGTTTCTTACATAGGGTAGGCTGCTGCAGGTCTCTCTTGAAAAGGCGATGTTTTATCTCAAGAGACGAACCTGGATAAAGGTTAAATAAAATAAAATTAAAACAAAGTAATTTTTAACATGTATATGGTTCAGATTTGTAAATAAAAACCCTGGTCTCAAGGTAATGCATGTGATGGGAGATAGTACTGAGATGGCATACTGTGACACATCCTACTGTTCCTTTGTGTAGTGATAATGACTAGGATTTGGAAAAACTACCCTTTTTATCTATTTCTCTGTTTAGATTATCTCAATTTAACACTTGGCACTTATCTAGACATGATGCTATTTCTATTGCTAACCTATGGTAGAAAATAATCTACACCTCATTAAATTTTATCAGTTTCTCACAAAAAATATATAACTCCACAGTGGGTTATTAAGTAATTTTTTTCTTCAGGGCACTTCAGTTTCCAAGAGATGCATCTCCGTTACTTCCTCCGTATTACTGCCCTGGAAGTTCTGTAGCGCCGCACCCAAGAGCAGTATTTCAGATGAAAGTGATTAAAGTTGATAGATTGCACACGCATTCCGGAGTCGCAGAGGGCTGATGGGTACTTTCACCTCCATGAGAGCAGGCTGCAGGTCTGAGGAGCAGCGGAAAACATCCTGCCAATCAGCTCTGCCCAATGAATCTCGGAAGGCAACCAGGGAGGTTCTAGAAAACGGCAAAACAATTAAAGCAAGAGAACAGTTTAAGCATTTATGAATGTAACTTGTGATTGGTTTTTCTAACTGAAGAACACACTTCCTTGGAGTTCATTTTCAAATCTTTTCTCCTGACCATCTTAATTTCATGTTCTGCTCAAATGTACAATGTACCTGGTAACTGTGAGGACAACTACAGGTAATTTATTCAGAAAACAGGCCTGATGGCCTTGAAAATTATTTTATGCGATTCTCTTTCTCTTTCTGCTGTGCTCTTTATGTTTGAAAAAGTTCACCCGAGATCGCTGTGCGTCCACAAGCACGCATCGCACAGACTACCGTCCGCAGAGAGACCACAGACCTGACGTCTTCATCAGGAGAGACGCTCGCCGCAGAGCTGAGGTCAGATACATGCTAACTCGCACAATCACACATAGATGTACACACATACACATACAGACGGGTGAGAAATTAAAGGAAGAACCCCTAGAGCAGGGGTGTCAAGATCCGGTCCTGGAGGGCCGCAGTGTCTGCTGGTTTTTGGTGCGTTTAAGCACAAGTGATTAATTTAAGTCACTAATTGGCTAAGAAGTCCACACACCTTGTTCTCAATGCTTTAACTGGGTGCTGATTGAAAGGAAACCACAAATACCTGTGACACTGCGGCCCTCCAGGACTGGAGTTTGACACCCCTGCCCTAGAGTGAGGGGGTCCGGTGGTTATGTTATGCTGTGGGGGGCATTTTCCTGGCATGGTTTAGGTCCACTTGTCCCCTTAGAGCAGCGGTCCCCAACCCTGTTCCTGGATATCTACCGTCCTGTGGGTTTTCATTTCAACCCCAACTTGGCACACCTGATTCTAGTAATTATCAGTGAGATCACTAGCTGTTGAATGAGGTGTGCTTTGTTAGGGTTGGAGTGAAAACCTACAGGACGGTAGATCTCCAGGAACAGGGTTGGGGACCACTGCCTTAGAGGTAAGGGAAGCTCACTGTAAATCAAAGTTATTCTGAGTGATCACGTTTATCCTATGATGAAACATTTCTATCCTGATGGGAGTGGTCTCTTCCAGGATGACAATGCCCCCATCCACAGGGCACAAGGGGTCAGTAAAATGGTTTGATGAGTATGAAAATTATGTGAATCATATGCTATGGCCTTCGCAGTCACCAGATCTCAACTCAATTGAACACCTATGGGAGATTCTGGACCGACGTGTTAAGACAGCACTCTCCACCACCATCATTAAAACACCAATTGAGGGAATAACGTTAGGAAGACTGGTGTTCCGTCCCTTCAGTAGGATTCCAGAGACTAGAATCTATGCTAGACTAGAGGTAGAATCTATGCCAATGCGCATTGAAGCTGTTCTGGTGGCTTGTGGTGGCCCAACACCTTACTAAGACACTTTATGTTGGTTTTTTCATTTAATTTGTCACCAGTACATGCTCAGCAACTCACTCAGATGGATTCACAAAGGTAAGGAACACACACACACACACACACACACACACACACACACACACACACACACACACACACACACACACACACACACACACACACACACACACACACACATATATATTAAAGGCCATTGACCCTGCGTAAAGGGATGTTTTCTGAGGTTTTTGCTTTAGACCACAAACCCCCAGATGCCAGTATGCCACTGGAAAGAGCTGTCTGGTTGTCTTCTCTAAATACTGCATGTAAAATATCCTTCATCGCACAAAATCTGTCTGTGCCAATCAATTTACGCTAAAGCTCAAATAATACCTTAAAAACCCTTTAGCACGTTACCATAGTCAGGTCCTGAAGTGGCACTGTTTTTGTGTTGTTTGACCCCTCTTTAGGTTTAGTCATCAATAAACACCGCTGAGAGCCCAAGCGTTTTTCTGGAATCGGGAGTATTGAACGACATGCCCTTCCAAAGTGGAACTTATCACTCAACAGCATGCAAGAAGCTCTCATGCTTAACAAAGTCAAAATGCACATTTGACTGTGTGCGTGTTTCTCCGTGCTTTACAGCAGTGTATTCCTATCCCGCTGAGTATGCTTATTTTTAATTAGTTGCTAAATTAATTATTTGTGATTAGGGTCTCAAACAATTAATTAATTAAACATCTAATTAATCCTAATTCATTTGGCTCAATACTAATCCGTATCATTGATTTGAACATCGAGGACACAAATTAACAGAACAATAATTGAAAAAACACCTTTCATTGTTTCATGAATACAAACAATGTGTTTCTTTCTCGAAATGTCAAATCCTAACCACTGTGCAGCTCTGCAGTCAAGCCTAATTAGTTTAGAGGTCGCAGGGATTGGAAAACAGTGCACATAGTGTGCTTTGTAGGAACGAGATGGGAAGTACAGCTTTAGAAAAGCAATAGCTTTCTCTGGATTAATGGGTTTGGACTGAGTCCGAAGAGAGTCCTTTTGTAAAACAAATGTGTGCGTGTCTGCACCTGCGTGTATGCAGTTGTGTGTGTGTGTGTGTGTGTTTGTGTCTCTGTACATGTGCCTATGCCTACATGTTCATGTCTCTTCTACAGGGCCTGCCTACAAAATTTCTTCTCGACCACCACAACATACCTCACTCTCACTACCTGGTCTCTCACTATGACGAGACTTACGGCCGACAGAGCGCCTCCGCTCTGCCGACCCACCGCTCCTGGCACCCCGACAAACTGGCCTGGGTCCCGGAGAGATCTGACCATCCTGCTGAAGGTGGGTGGCAATGCCCCCTCCCCCTCAACCCAAACCCAGGGGTCAACCAGGGATGTGGAACTCCGGTTCTGGCCAATGAACCACTTCAGCTGTCTGGCGTAACTTGACATGATTTTGTCACATCTGAAGACTTCCCAGTAGCCTACCTGTGCAACAGACCAGGGCAATTGCACTGTTGTCTAATGGTGTCAGTACTTAGTCCTGGGTTACACGGTCCTGCGGGGGTTAGAGTCACCTTTCAATCAGCAGCTGACTGACACCGGGGGGGAAAAAAGGACGTGGTTAAAATTCCCATCTAATCAGTGGCTCCAGTTAAGTAATTAAGATCTGATTCGGAATGCAGTCAAGAAAGCTGAGGATCTCCAGGGCTGTTATCCACTGTTATTACATGCGTCGGGTGTTATGGATAGATGAATATAAATAGCTATTTAACTAATTGAAAGAAAATCTGTGCCTGCTGAATAAGTCTGGGGAAAAAAAGGTACTAGCACGCATGCAGCGCTGCGTGAAATGGAGGTTGGCATTGCAGATGTTCAGACATGAAGGCATCCCGCAATGCTAACCCCCTGAGAGGCCATGCTAGGATACCCAAGTGACTCAGCACTTTGTTCAGCTACTCTTTTCAATAAAATTCTTTTAGAAAATAAGACAAGCGTATAAGCATTTGAGTCTAAAGGCATTGATGGGCCCAGGCTCCTCCTAGTCCATAGGACCTGGCTGCGCACTACGGCAGATGGTTCTTTTAGCTCATACGTTTCCCATCTGTGGACCACCTCTGAGTTATTCCATCTCTTTTCTCAAATCCCATCCTCAAAGCCATGTCACTTGGCTTTCATGTAACCATCGTTTTTACGCTGCCTTGCCCTGGATTTGATTTAATTCACTCTGTTTCTTTACACTCTTCTGCCATGTTTTTTTAAGCGTAATTATTGTTTTATCCTATTTTTTTATGTATTCCTCATGCCTGTAAAGCACTTTGATCTTTTGAAAAGCCCTATACAGATATAAGATATTCATATTTGAATATGGTAGAATAAATGACGATGATTATTATAGCTTTGTTTGAAAGAACAGCTATATGTTTACAACAGGATGTTGTAAATGATAAATGATAAAAGGTCCTCCATGACTTGATGTGTTTCCAACCCCAGAGTAATCGGAAGTCACTGTGGAATGTGTCATGTTCCCACAGCTCCGCCGACTAACTTTGGCCTGGCGGAGTCGCGGCGAACTCACAATAGGAAGCAGGCGCAGACCGCCAGTCGCATGCTCAGCGTGTACAGATCCGCGTTCCCCAGGCACCCGGACTCAGCGTTCTGCCCGCCCCGCCGCGCCCGCACCGCCAGGGCACTGTCCAGCCACCTGCACCTCGCCAACAGAACCAACAAGGACCTGGAGCTGAAAGGCAGGCCGCTACTGCAGGTCCCCGACCACCCGTCCCGCCTTCTCCCTCCAGTTTCGGCACCGCGGACCCGCGGGTCCATTCCCAGCGACTCCGCGTGGTCTTCTCAGCTCCAGTGAGCCTCCAGCAGGAAACACTTAACACTTCTGCCTGGAATTCATTTGACTCATTAATGTAACTCTCTTCACTTTAAAGTGCAGTAAAGTTGACTTTCGAAAAATAAATGTATGTATTCAGCAATATTTATTCCTCCAGGGCCTGGCTGAGATGCACTTACGGACCATTCTTTAACACGACTGATTGGATGGATGGTTGGTTGTTTCGGCAGATTCTCTTTTCCTGTCTGATAATGGTATCACAAGGAGGTGGGCAACGTTTCCCCACTGACTGAATAACGGCCAAATCTAACTTCCACCCCAAACATTTTGATTGCAGTGTAGTACAGCTTGATATAGCAGCAGAACAGCATGTAAGTGAAGACCTCCAGGATGTCGACAATGACCTGTGTGCACAAGCATGACTGGAAGTGGAGCTGCTTAAGCACAATTCTCAGTGGCTTTGTCTGACTCTCTCTCCATTAGGTGTCTAATTGCAGGGAATCGAAGTGTTTAATCATAGAGAATCAAAGATCCTTCTGTTTGACGGTCACCCATCTGCATCGCTTGTCTCCTGCGGTCTCCCATGCCCCGTCTGTCTCTCTCTCAGAGTCATTTTCAACATTTAAATTGGTCCTAAGTGTCAGTAACAAAATACTGCACCCTTTGAACCACAAGGTGGCACTATGTCCATGATGCTGGAATACTCTAGTATTTCTTTTTTTGTTGTTCATTTGGTGTATTTCCTTCCTTGATTGAAAAAGAGGAATATTTCCAATTAAAAAGAGACAAATTAACAAACTTTACTTCAATGTGTCTGTGAGTATCTCAAATGAATTCAGACTAAAACCTTTTTTAACATGCATTTCTTTTTTACTGGCTTTCTCAGCTTTATTAAACAGCACAGGAAGAATGGGGAGCAAGAGAGAGGGAGAGACATGCGACAAAGGTCACATGGTCGGATTCGAACAACCGATGTCACAGCTCGCAATGTCCTCTACAGGCTACGCCACGAGACACCCTTTACATGCATTTCAGTGTGCACTACATTTCACTCGGTAGAAAAAATTAACTACAACTTAGTTGTTAAAACAGCGGTTTATAAATATTGTATATTGCATTAACAAAAGTATTGTGTGCCGAATACTGTGAAGATTCATGTCACCATCGTATATTGTAAATATATTTAATATATGCATATTATTCAGGTGCCAGGTCAATATTGCATTTCAGAAGTTTATATGACAAAATGTATTAGAAAGGTTTAGATTGCTTACAGTAGGGACTATACTGAATGCTGGTGCAGATTATCCTGGCAGAAATTAAATTTTATTTAAATTTGTATTTAAATTTGTGTCTTGGAAGTCTTTGTAAAACGTGTCTTGGATGGCAAAAATATCTTTGAAAATGTTATTTATTTTATATCTAGTGAATGTCCCTTAAACAGGTTTCAGCATACTAGAATATATGGTTCTTGAGATTAAGACCAAAAATGTATGTCCCCTACAGGGGACGCTGGGTGTCAGGAGGTTAGTGTTCAGTTTTGTCTGAACTGGTATAAATATCGGGCTTGAAAATGAAAAGTAGCTCTCTCCGAGCTGAAAAAGTGCCCCCCATTTATATACAAAAAAATGTGCCACAATGTTTGCTTAAATTTTATTTCAAACTATAGACACACACAAAACAAACCAGCAAATTCTGTAAAATGTATACTTCTGAATACATAATTATAGGACTGGTTTCCAAGTTAATTTGATTGAATCAGTCTTGTCTTGGCTCCTAGCACATAACATAATAAAAACATAAGACTCCTGAGAAGCAATTTGAACTGAAAGCACACACAACTCAGGCAAATCTTCAAATGAAATGAGCACTAAATACAATGTACGGGAATGTTCCTCTCTGGAGAGGGGACACGTCACAAACAGAAATTAATTTTGGTTATTGAAGCCCATAAATCTATTATGCTCTAAAGTGAGATTGACAACTATTCACACCAGACCATGTTTGCAAAGCAAAACTTCAGGATTACCCCAAATCTAATCGTCACACTATGAATAATGTTTACATACAATTATACTATGATAAACCCCAGCAATCCACAGCTTTATGTGTGTCTGAATTAATTTGAGACTAGTTTTTCTACATTGTTTTCACACAAAGGAGATCAACTATTCACATGGTTTTGATTACTCAAAAAAAAAACTTTTTTTTCTTTTTTCTATGGACAATTTATTCAGCCAGTATAACAAAGATAATATTTTATTATTATTAATTGCAATCCTAATAGCATAAAACACATTTTTTGGTGCTAACATATTTATTTGCATTGCCATTATGTTGTGTTGTGAGATACTGCTCTGTCAACACAGCTGGTTTTCTGCATTTGAATGTGCTGCAATGGCCTTGGATAAGATTTACATGGACAAAACATTTTTCTTACCCCTTCTCTTTCTTACTTTCTCCAAGCACCTATACTTAAACCCTGGTCTGGAGAGCCTCAGTTTCAGGGAGCACTAGGATTAATGGAAGCAGGATGCCCTTGGCCGCGGAAAGGATGCTCAGGTCCTCAGTGATAAAGGCCGGGGAGACCTGGTCCGCGAGAAACTTCATGGTCGCCCGCCGGCTCACACAGTATATGACGTCATCCATGACAGCGCATTGGAAGGCAGAACAGTGGGGAAGCTTCCGGGAGCAGCACTCGTACCAGAGCCTAGCGGCCACATGGTAGCGGTACACGCTGACACCAAAGGTGGAGCCCACATCGAACCGGTAGAGGAAGTTCCTCACCGCCACCATCTCAACGGTCCTCTCCTTGCTGCCCACGATCAGGCTCCGCCTCCAGGCATTGGTGGCTGGATTGTAGCGGAGCATGGTGTACCTCAGGGTGCCCCCGGACACAAAAAGCTCCCCGTTGCAGGCGGTGGCTCGGTGGGCCACGGCGAAGGTGTCGTTAGGCATGGGGGCGATGAAGGCCCAGCGGCCTGTCCTGGGGTCGTAGCGCTCCACGCTGCTGAGACACTCCCCCCCGATGGCGTACACGCAGCCCTCCAGGGCCACCAGCTTGCACTGGGGCCGGGCCTCGTTCATGGGGCTGAGCTCCTTCCAGATGGACGTGGTCGGGTTGTAGCAGAACACCCTCCTTGAAGGCTGCACGTCCCGGCCCGAGCCCTGGCAGCCTAAGGTGACAAAGAGGTAGTTGTCCATCACGCACATGGCGGAGCCCCTGGACACCACCTCCTTAGGGAGGGGGCACAGGAAGTGCCAGCCATCTTTGCAGTCGTCATAGTAGTAGAGACTGCTCGATGTCTTTGGGAGGCTAGACTTTGACCCCGCCCAGTCCTGAGGGTCTAAGTCAGCAGCCACTAGGCACCGCTTCCCTCTCGTCCTCAGCTTTTGGATCAGGTCCCTGTCCCCTCCTCTCAGGCTCCCAAACAGCCTTGGGTCCTGTAGGACCTGCAGATAGTTGTCAGACATGACTTTAAGAGCAGCCCGCTGCAGGCTGGCATGTCCCTGTTTCCTAGCCAGGTTGAGAGCATGAAGACAGTTTCCAAGGTCTAGTCTTCCCTGCAGTCTCTCCAGCTCAGGACTGCTTCCTTCTGTGGGTATCTGTAAAATGCTCAATCTTTCTACACCCTCCAGTCCCATCACTCCAGAAATGTCCCCGCTGAGGATTGTGGGATCTTTTACAGGGCTAGGGAGCTTGGAGCTCAGGTCTTCTGAAGATGGGTTTAGAGAACTGAGCGTGCTCATTGGTGTTGAAGCCTTACGGTTGAGGAAAGGGATTTGTAAGTCAGCGTTCTCCACAATGTGCATGTAGCTGTCCTTTCGCACAAGCCCCTGCCGTCCAGGGGGAGGGGGATCAAGGCTGGCTGTACCGCTGTGCTCCTCTACAGAGGGGAGGACAAGGTCCCGCAGGATGAGAGGTGGGGTGAAGGAAGGGCTCAATGGACGGATGGCTTTGGTTCCACTATAGTCACAACTCACTTCTGGCTCTTTTAGCCCTTCTGGGTCATGTGACACAGCAGCCTCGTATAGCTCACCGATGGGATTGGAGATGGAGGGGCCGACCAGCAGACTCTCATCCGAGACTAACTGCAATGAAGACTCCATGTGGGAGTCGTAGATTCTCCCATGCGCCTCAACTGGTGCATCCCCGTCCCTCTCCAGCAGAAAATCTCTGCCTTCCATCCTGACCTCTTCCTTGGACAGGGAATGGGAGGAGTTTCCCAGGTGACTCAGATCCTGCCTCAGCTCCCAATCCATACTAGTGCTCAGCTTCTGGCTGCCCAGCTCGCATGGGGATCGTCTTTCTGTCAGACTAGCTCCACCCTGGTCCAAGTCTTCCATGGGAGGGGGAGACGGAAAAGAGTCTGGACGGAGCTCAGCATCCAGCCTTCCCTCTGCCTCCTTACAGTTGGGGTGGGAAGCTCTCTGGGTGCTGTGGTCATGTGTCAGTGGTGTCAGTTTTATTCCAGGGGGATCATGTTGCACCATGCTCTCCACTGTGGGTGGGCTTGGATCATGGTTCTGGTTTTCATCTCCTCTTTTGATTGCTACATCAGGCTCAACAGCATCCAGATAAGCCCTCGGAGCTTCTGCAGATGAGGACTTGTATTTCTCTGAAAACGTTTCTCCAAGTGACAGTATATTCTGAGGCTCTCCAGGTGAGTCCTCATGGTAATCTGAAAATGTTTCTCCAAGTGATGGCATATTTTGTGGTTCCCCAGGTGACTGCAGGTGCTGTACTAACAGTGTTTCTCCAGGTGATGGTATATTCTGTGGTTCCCGAGGTGAGTGTGTGTGCTGTACTAACAGTGTTTCTCCAGGTGATGGTATATTTTGTGGTTCCTCAGGTGACTGCGTGTGTTGTACTAACAGTGTTTCTCCAAGTGATGGCATATTCTGTGGTTCCCCAGGTGACTGCAGGTGCTGTACTAACAGTGTTTCTCCAGGTGATGGTATATTCTGTGGTTCCCTAGGTGACTGCGTGTGCTGTACTAACAGTGTTTTTCCAGGTGATGGTATATTCTGTGGTTCCCCAGGTGAGTGCATGTGCTGTACTAACAGTGTTTCTCCAGGTGATGGTATATTCTGTGGTTCCTCAGGTGACTGCATGTGCTGTACAAACAGTGTTTCTCCAGGTGATGGTATATTCTGTGGTTCCCCAGGTGACTGCATGTGTTGTACTAACAGTGTCTCTCCAGGTGATGGTATATTCTGTGGTTCCCCAGGTGAGTGCATGTGCTGTACTAACAGTGTTTCTCCAGGTGATGGTATATTCTGTGGTTCCCCAGGTGTCTGCATGTGCTGTACTAACAGTGTTTCTCCAGGTGATGGTATATTCTGTGGTTCCCCAGGTGTCTGCATGTGCTGTACTAACAGTGTTTCTCCAGGTGATGGTATATTCTGTGGTTCCCCAGGTGTCTGCATGTGCTGTACTAACAGTGTTTCTCCAGGTGATGGTATATTCTGTGGTTCCCTAGGTGAGTGCTGGCACTGAGCTAACAGTGTTTCTCTGTTTGAGAGTTCATCCAGTCGTAGCGGTTCTTCCTCACAGCCATCGGCCAAGCCCTCTGAGGACGTACCTGTGTCTGGTTCCCAGCGGGCTGCCATCCTGTTGGGCCGCTGAGATCCTGGACCATCCCGTCGTATGTGCCACCTCCTGGAGTTGTAGAAACGGTAAGCCCAGGACACCAGCAGCACACCGGCTACAGATAGAGCCAGCTTTGCCAACATCTGTGTATCAAACCGGACACTCAGGAGGTCCTCTGCCACTGGCATGTCTGAGATGGGTATGGATGGGAGGGGTTACCACCCGTCACCAGTGTCCTCTTCGCATTTTTGCAAATTGAGACGACTCGTCCCGCTTGCGCATCATTTATGCTCGCGTCGCCTCTCTCCTCCGGGGACTCAGCCCTGAACCCGACACCTGGACAAACCTGTGCCTTTGTTTCTCGATTTGCATGTTCTCTCTCGATGCCGGGCGGGGTTTGGGTCACGCCCCAGTCACACACTACATCTGCACCTGTGTTTTCTATTTTCTTTTGCGCTCCATATAGTTCTGTTATGATCTCACTCACCTACTTATGAACTAAAACTAAACCAAGCAAATACATGCAAAAGAATCACAACTACTTTGTTGGTTGTTCAAGAGTCAGGCTCAACTATCGATCATCTGCAGTTTGAGTCCATATTACATAAATGTGTTTCTCCATGTGAGCACAGTTGTGGATTTTGTTAAGGATAGAAGATAGTTAACTTTCTCACGGAAATGCAAACACTTAGCTGTGGTGGATTGCTATACTTTGCCTAAGGGGAGGGAGAAGCTCATAGTCTCTATTTATAAAAAGTCCAATGACCAGGATACAACTGTTTACATAGAGAAAGGCACATGCTCTACTACCAGGTATGCAGCCGCTCTCTGGTTAGAGAGCCGTACCTTACATTTTGTATATTGATTTTCACATTACACAGTCTTAAAATGAAGAATCCCAGTGCTCTTCATAAAAATTTATTTGGTAGCAATATCCTGTAGTGATTAAGTTCAGCCTAAATTCCTGTAGGTTGCAGGTTTGACGTGAGTCACTGTTGTACCTCTGAGAAATTCACTTATCCTGTATTGCTTCAGTAGATATTCGGCTGTATAAATGAAGGATATACTTTTGAAATAGTGTCATCTGCAGTCTATGCTCTTCCCTGATTCAGGGTGTTAGCTAAGTAAATAGGTAATATAACTGTCACAGAGTATATTACGTAGACGCATTGTAAGATTTTAACAAGTATCATATGCAATGGGAAGAAAATAACAATTGCACCATGACAAATGGAACAAAGATTGTGGAAGAGAAGCCTCTATTCAACATTCTGTAAGCATTTGATAGGCCACCTGTAGTGAGTTCAATCTCTGAAGCCCGCATCACACATAAGCATTGTTGCAGACGTTTGTGGGGCTGCCCTAAGTCATCCGTGAGTTCATTCAGACATTGGGTTCTGGACAAACTTTATTAGTTGTTGGCCTGAGAGATTTACAATACATAGAGGAGAGCTTTCAATATATGTAAAAATATACATACAAGGCATTTCACAACACCAGCTAAACAGAATACCACTACATCTCCTTGATCAGGGTTGCTGGTGTTGTGAACAGACTTCACAAAGACTGAATGTAGCCTGACTTGCCAGCTGTTTTCCAGGCCTGCTTCATTCAATATTACATATGTTTATATATATATATTATACATTATACAACCAGTAGACACACACACACAAACACACACCACACACACACAATTAATTGCAGAGAAGAATTTGCATTGTTACCCCTTCCATTGTTACCCTTTCCTGTTCCCCAGCATTCAAAACAAGTCACGATCCAGGCAAACACACTTTGAATTTCAATGAGAAATTCACAGATTTTACCAATTGTACGACCAAATCCTCTGCTGTGCTGCTTCTGATTGCGCTACTTTTGAAAATACGTTATCTCGGTTCAGAACATGGCGGTAACCGGACTCGCGTGGGGTGCGGAGGTCTTAACAGTGGCGGTGAAAAGATGACCTAGGAAGGAAGAGTCACAGGGACATTTGAGCAGTCTTTTTTCTTATGCGGGAGGCATCTGAGTCACCCGATCCCAGCTCCTGCTGAAGAGCACAAAGAGTCAGCGAGTCAGCAGACTCACTCTGCAGTGAATAATTCACCAGTGTTGGGCTGAAGACAGCTCTGCAGACCTGCTGCCTCTCAGGTGTTGAGTAGTGGACCGCTTAGGGTTATTTCACAATGAAAGAGATGGCAGCTGTTATAGCACTTTCACCTCTCTTTTCCCCTTTTTTAAAGACCATTAGTGGAAATTATGCTGAAAACAACTTCAAACTTCCTATTGACAGCAGTACTTTTGTCACATAATGCTAGCAGCAATTGGATATTTTATTTTACGGGAAAATAACTGGCTGTTTTCTGGCTTGGTACTTGATATACTCTTTAGATGAGGGGTTCTCAACCCTGGTCACGGAGCGCTGCAGAGTCTGCTGGTGTTTGTTGTTATTAGTCAGCACTTATTTCTTATACAATTAGTTCACATTACCTGCTTTCTTTGGGTCTGAATTGGTTTTAACCAAACTGAATTTAAGGTGAAAACAAAAACCAGCAGGCACTGCACCCCATGAGGATCAGGGTTGAGAAACCCCGCTGGAGAGAGCGAGTGAGTGTGAGAGAGTGAGAGAGAGTGAGTGAGTGTGAGAGAGAGAGAGAGACTGAGACTAAGTGATAGGCTAGATGGCAATTGATATCATCTATTGTGAAAGCTGTCACACTGATGTTGTGTGAATATTATGTACAGGAGGAATTAAAACATTGCACATTGCAAGGGGGAGGGTCTTTTGGATGTAAACCAAATTTCTGTGCTAACAGACAATAAAGCATGATCTTATCTTATCTCTCCTAAGCATCACAAAGGAATTGATTAGAATGGAAATAAGACGCCTGAGGCGGGTTTGAAATCTGTGAGGATTTTGTGTTCTGTCACAATCAAGCGGTTTTTCTTTGTTATGCTATCTAGGGATATTAGCTTCTGCAAATCCAATATTTATGCTTCAAGCTGTAATTAAATTGTCACATTGTAATTTTTTTTTAGATTGAATGGCACCTTCGAGATCTGTGTTTTTTCCATAAAGAATTCCTTTTAGTAGGACATGGTAGAACTGTACTTCTGGATGTATGAAAGCCTGTTAAACACAAAGAGTACCTAACGACTGAGGTCTTAATGTGTATACTGGTTCAAACGACACACGGGTTCCTCCTGAACCTCCTGTCGTTTCTCCCGTTTTATTTCACATAAGCGGCGTCATTGATAAAGCAGAGTTGTACATAGTCGATACACAGAATGATGGGCCTTAAGGGTTGGGGTGCAAGACAGCTTGGGTACAAGATAAATTGATTCAAGCCAGTGGTGTATTTTAAGCTTTCAGATTGGTGGATGAGTGTGAATTTCAAGCCCTGTTAGTGTGAAGTAATACAAAAATGCCTGGATGACGCCCTCCGACTTTTAAATTGCAGGTTAGAGCTACTTAACCTTGGTATTCATGGTTGAAATCAATTATACATATGGGTGTTTACAGTGCTTCTGGTCTGGTCTCGTGTCTACTTCAAGCATTAACTTTGAAGTGAATGCATGTGGTTTTTAGCATTTAAACCAGTCCGGGCAAACATTTGTATTTGAGTCTTAAAAAGTGACAGTTGATGGCAGTGACTGATTTGCTGTTTGGATTTCAAACTGAGGAATGATGGCGGGAAAAGAATGGAGATCCACGTATGAGGACCTATAATGTGAAGCGCTGCTGTTACACATCCTAGAAAAAAGAATAATAGTACGTAGGAAGACAGGACCATCCATAAAAACATGCTGTTCCATTAATTATTTTCCCAAACCACCCAGGAGCTCATCTGAAAAATAGAGAAGCACGTGGGAGGGGGTGGACACCCATCTTCCCGATTCTACTAAACCCATAAATCTCTCCTGCTACCTACATCCCGGGTTCTAATCCTTTAATACACCGTGTGTCGAAAATAGCTTAAATTGCAATTCTTCCGAATGTGAAAAAGCCAGGATTACTGTGCAGTGTGTAAAGAGTGAGAAAGGCAAGAAGGAGTGATACTGGCAACTGTGTGAACTAGGCGAAGGATATAAAAGAGTTAAAAATGCCCTCGTACACTTCCCTTCCAACATGATCATCATATGACAACTTAAAAAAATGTTATTGTAGAGTACACATAACACGCCTCCAATGAGCTTCATAAATCCCAACCACAAAAAGGGTGTTATTTACAAGGTGATTCAATTTCATTGCTGAATATTTTTAATTGGTAAGTGCAAGTTTTTTGAAGGCCAGTTATATAATGTAGATTCTGCTTGCTAGAGTGTTGTCATACAAAGTCTATTTCAATATTTATTTGGACTGATCTAATTTAAGGTGGCCTACCAATCTTTCTTTTAGTAATAAAAATATTTAAAAACATGGGCAAGATGTAGTAATGTCAAAAGCTCATCAGACCCTACACACCTACCAGATCCCTGCGTTCCGCCTCCTCAGGACGACTGGTACCCCCCCCCCACTTCATACTAGCACCCGGTCTCGACGTCTGTCTGTCCTGGCCCCACGGTGGTGGAATGAGCTCCCCGTGGAGGTCAGAACAACAGAAAGTCTGACCGCCTTCAAGCGCAGATTGAAGACTCACCTCTTTAAGCTGCACCTCTCTCCACCCCTCCCTACCTCCTTGTGACCTCCCTTGATTGTGTTTTATAAATCCTTGTTTAAGTGTTTCAAGCTTCTAGTTTAGTACTTGTAAGGTTACGTATTGGCTTACTGTTGTGCATGCCAATGATTGATATCGTGTGGTCCCCCCCCCCCCCCCCCAAAAAAAAAAAAAAAAAAAAAAAAAAATCATACTGACTGTGCCTATGTTTGAATTCGTATTTACCTTTTAGGGTGGTTTTAACGCACTTGTTTCAGGTTGGAAAATGCACTAATGTACGTCGCTCTGGATAAGAGCGTCTGCCAAATGTCTAAAATGTAAATGTAATGTAATGTTATAATGTCAAACCCCAGTATGTATCTGTAATACTCCATAATAGAAAAAGGATACATGGGAATAAGAATGCAGCAACTGTTTTGTTGAGAATATGACATGAGCAATGTGACAAGACACATACAATGGAATAACACAAAACAGTACTCAATATTTATATCAATATTTAATATTCAGATGAAAGTAGTACTACTGATATTCGATAACACACTCAAGTTGATGAGAGCAGTGTCACAAAACTATTAATTGAATCATTGTGCGTTCTTTCATACCGGATTTAATTTTTTTTATAAATAACTGCAGTTTTTTGCCGCTCAGGTGTGATGTGGAAGGTATGTTTTCTCAAAGAGGACATCTGTGCACATCAGATTAAATTCATAACCCCCATTTTAATACTGCTGTAAAAAAAGTAACACCCTGTTTACACTCAGCTGAAATCAGAATGGCATCTAAACATGGAACTTGCGTTACATTTTGCCAGAAAAGGAACGTGTACACAACGCAGGTCACTTACTATAATATGCAACAGGTGAAACATGGGACTACAGGTCAACTGAAAGAGGCCCACCCACATGGATTATGAAAAATGAGAAATAATCGTCAGACGTCTCATGCACCATGACCCAAAAATGCAGACAACAGCTTTTGTTTTTTTTCTCTCTGATTAAAACCTGCCATACATCAGATATGATATATTGAATACAATTAAATTATAGCAATAAAAAGCTTGTGTTTTCAGTGTTTATTCTTAATCTAGGTTGAGTTCCTTGAAGTCATAGGAAATAGCAGATACAGTACACGCAGAAGCTGTGAAAATTTGGGAGGCACAACTGTCACTCTGCCCAACACTCTAAACTGAACCTTTATATCAATTTTTATATTTACAGGGATGTACACAAAAATACATTTAAAAAGGGGTTGGTGGGGGGTGTCTTCTGTTCTTCTAACTGGGGAAATTACACCAGTTTAACAGCACTGAAAAGAGTCCTCTTGTTCCCTCCAACTTAGTCACTTTAAAAAAGGGAAAAAAGGAAGAAAAACTAAATCAAGAAGAAGGAAGAGGGTATGACCAGACCAATGTTCTAAAAGGGTTGCCTTGTGTCTACTGGGAGGTGCATAGAAATACAAGCGGGCCAATATGAGACTTCTTGGGATTTGGGAGGGAAAATGGTGGGCCTGCCCACACCATTCCAAATATGACTGTACAAAAGCAAACATGGTTATGTCTGAAGAAATTAAACCAAGCCCAAGGTTTTTACTTTTCCTTTTTTTTTAAACAACTGATTTTATTGATAGACAGGCAGAGATGTGACAAGTAGACAGACGGGGGAGGCTGGGTGTTTTGTTGTTGTTGTTGTTGTCTTCTGATACGTCGTTCTGATCTTGTTTTTTTTTGTTTTTGTACAAAAAATATCCTGGTGGATAGATGGACGGACAAACGGACAAGAGTGGGGCAGATGACGGGGTAGCACGGGTTTTCGGGGCTCACGTCAGCTCCACAGTCACTGTGAGGATCAGCGCCGTCACGGTCAGTCCCAGAACGTCCTTACGGGAGGCAGCATCTGCGGCGACAACAAAGAGTTACACACTCACTAATGTACAACACACACACACACACACACACACAGTCACAGATACATAAACACACACATGCATGCACACATCCATGCACACAGATGCATACACACATGCGCAGTCACCAACAACCAAATATACTCACAGACACATACACACAGACAAAGACAAGCACACACACAAATGTACACAGTCAACCAACTTATGCACAGTGTCTTATGTAAAGTTAAAAGTTATGTCATACACTACATACAGTATATATATATATATATATATATATATATACATACATACATACATACATACTCAGTGACTCATTCAAACACATTGTCATGAATTTATACAGCACCACATACTCATCCATTCCTATAGATCAGTTACACATAGGAAAACACCCATTGGATATAGTTAAGAAAGTTATTTCCCAGTTTAACATGGAAGTTCAAGCGCTCCTTGTCAGTCCTTATGAATTCTGTCAATGTCAATCGTCTCACAGGCAGGTTTTCACACCTCAACATTAATACACAAAAGAAGAGACGGAAAACCAATTGACAGCGATGATTAAATTTAACTATCAAATTTAGAGCACCAGACGTTTCCCTTTACTTAAATATGACATTCACGGCTGTCTGTTCTTATTTATGTGTCCCTGCTGTGAACAGCTTGCCTTCAATAAAATATTTTTTAACACTGTATAGCAAGGTTGCTCATTTTAAATCAACATAAAAAAAACAATTTTGCATGCTCTTGGTGGCTATTTTCATTCGTTGCTGCACTGTCTAATACAGTACGCAGATTCCAAAATGTGATAACTGCCAACGGACATTCTTGTCACATTTCAGATCAGATCACATGGTAATTAAATGGATAACTGAGATGACTGATGGAATTCACTGAAGGAATGTTTGACATGTGGAGTAAATAGAGGGTCCATCGATCCCTTGGTGACGCAGGATTAAAATACTTATGAGATAAGAGCCCGGGATTTTCTCTGGGTCCTAGTCATGGGATTAAGTGATAAGCAACACACGATAACCCCAACTTTGGCTGTTATGAAGCATCACCCTCCTCTCATTACCTCATGATCACAGGCTCTTATGCAAACACCATCAAAACAGTGACAACACATTCAGTGACAAGCCACAATCGTCGCTAAATCCTTGCTACGTTCTGTATTAATTTTTATCATACATAGTGAACTCATCCTTGATATTCATCTCCTCTGATTCATAACATGTCGTTCTGGATCTTGAGCAATTTTTTCTTTTTGAATTTTGAGTCTGATGATAGGGGAATAAGATGCATTATAATTAATTATCCAATCATGTAGAATCATGGGCGGGCACGAAAAGGTGGCCTTTCTCTCACTTGGCTCATGTGGGCTGCTGGTTGCACGAGCATGCAAGCAACTCCTAGTGCTCCGCACTGATTGGTATACAGAGGATCCCGCTTGGAGATCCCGCCTCGACACTGACACCACCCCCCTGCTGTTCTACACCTGCTCCGAAACTATGGTAGAGATTTACATATTCAAATATGTATCCACAGAGACAGCGAGAAAGAGAGAGAGAGAGAAAGGGAAAAATAGGAAGAGATTGCAAAGCTGAATGAGAACAGCACAGCGAGCAATTTCAGGGAAAGAAAGAATGAGCGAGAGATAAAGAACACGGGTATAGGGAGAAAAAGAGAGGAAAATAACACAGAAAGGCGGAAAGCTTGTAAGAGAGAGAGTAAGCAAGATACAGTGGAGAAGGAGAAGGAGGTAGAAATGGGAAGAGAAAGTGTAGGGGGGAGATGAAGAGAGAGGGAGAGAGAGAGAGCAACAGAGACCAAACGATTCCTTCATGGCTACACCCAAGCCTGAGAAACTGAAGCGAAATGATAGCGATGAACTATATGAAATGGCCACGATACATCATTGCCACACATTTCTGCGGTCCTGGGGACGGAACGGCAGGCTCCGTTTGGCAGGCTCTTAATAGCGGAGCAAAAGGGTTCACAGTCCCAACACATAAAGAGCCCCAAACAATGAGCCTCACCTAACAAACATCGTGTTAATGTTCTAATGCTTCTTATCTGGGCAGCGGCACCCGGCCGCACCAGCCAATTTAATTAGCAGGCCCCCGTCTCAGCACCTGTAATAGATCAATGAGCTTTTCCTCCATTCCTCATTGCCACGTCCTGCATTCAGAGGAAATGGCACTGATCTTAGGCTAGCCCTTTAGCACATTTAGCCTGTTTCATGGTCATCTCAAGGTCCGCTGGGCAGTGTCCATTCACGGGTAACCAACCAACCCCCCCCCACTCCCAAAAGTCCATACTTACTGTTCTGGTTTTGAGTGTGCTTCATTATACTGGGATTTTCTGTGGAGGGAAATGCAGGCGGCGTGAGTATAAAATATGACAGAGAATAGACACCGCACACACACACAGTCGTTTCTTGGACTTTCGGAAGCGGTGCAGACGCGCACGGCGACCTCCGCGCCGCCGCCTTCATGCGTTTGCGTCGGTCAGAGACGGAGCTGCAGACAATCCTGTTTTCCATCTATGCAGATGAGCAGTCGGATTTGTTTGTGAGCGTCCTTCCCAGCACGGGGGTTAAGCTGGTTGCGTTCGATCGGATACAGACCGACCGAGGCATGTTTCCCAGACCAGATGAGCTACTCAGCCCGCCTTTATTACATTATCTCAGGCAGCTTACAGCCATGACATGTTATCCATTTGTGCAGATGGCTACTCGCTGAAGAGATTCGGGTCATTTTCTCAACGAAATACCTGCACCTCACGTGGGATGAGAACAGAGAACCACGCGGTTACAAGTGGAGCTCCCTCATCACTATTCTGTAGAGCTGGGGCCAGGGTGATGAAGGTTCCCCATCATTATTTTTTGCTCTTCTAGCCCGAGAGCACAGTGTTCTTTAGACCCCGGACTGAGACAAACAGCCCAAATTTCACGGCAGCTCGGTAACAGCAGAGCATCGCGCGGGGGCGTCGCTCATAAATCTATGCTCGTGCATAAAACTGTCGCCACGGCAACACCTTTATCAGAGTGACAGGTTTCTCAGATGGCCAGATCACAGTCTCCTGAGAGTTCACAAAAACTCTGATATTGATACCAATTCCTAAAAACGCTTCAGGGTAGAGAGTGTAGGTTTGCCAGTTGACAAATGTAAATGTAAAGCATATGTACATTAAGCTGTGTGCAAATGTTATGTAACATGCTTTTAAATTTAACCCTTTCGTGCATGAATTATTACAAACCAGAGCAATATTTTTTTCACATCAAACTCTGCATGTGTTTCACCCGCCTAGGTCACAGAAATGTGCCCCAAATGGCCCCTTGAAAACATAGACCACACATGCAGATTACAACCATGATGTCCACTTACAAATATAACAAATTCTGCTCCTTGCATCTTCCCTAATAAGAATATTTTTTTTTTACATGCTCTGTTCTCTAGGAATAGAAGGTTTTCACAGCTACACCAGAGGGAGTATGTTTCCATCTCCACCTGCTATTTTGACCTTCACTGTATCAAAACTAGAAAAGCCAATAACATGTAACAAGACGGAGCATATCAAAATTTAGGCAAAGGTGCAAGGAATCTGCTCTGATATTTTTTGGAGATCACAAATGTTTTTGACTATGTTAAAATAGATTTTGAAAAGCCTGTCCACTGTAGTGGACTCCATGCATGAAAGGGTTCATGAATGCCATTTTTGTGAGTCGGGTTCAAAAGTTCTCAAAAACAAATATACTGCATATGGTCATGTATTAAAATAACTAACTCATTTTAGAACGTTACTGGGCTTTATACTTAGCACTGGAATCAGGAATCTTCTGTATCTCCGCTTGCATCAACAACAACAAAGTAATCACTCACATTCTGAAAATCCTCTTCTGACCTTCCTTAAGGAAAGAATAACCCCAATCTAAAATAGTCTTGTTCCCAAAACGTATTTGAATGGAGACAAATGTACTGGAAGCAAATTACAATGTACAATTACTTGTCTTGAATACCACTGAAGCACTTAACAGTGGTCATTAATTAGTACAGCCATGTGACTTTTCCATGGCTCACGAATGTGGGAATTTGTGGTCGCATGAACCTCAGCCATGTTCTTCCCTCCCATCTATCCTTGTGAAGATTTATAGAGCAATTTAATAATACTATAACTTATTAATCATGCACTTAGTTTGCATGAATTATTCATTGCTGAAAATTCTGCTAAATGAATTCCCACTTCATTGTGGAGAGCAACGTTCGGATACGTAGGAAACTCGTCACACAAACTATTTATGAACCCTGGGAGAAATGCTGACATTGTTTTTTTTTAACTCAAAAACTTTGACACAAATATTCACTTTCTTTTTTTACTTTACACCAAAGCTTAACACTTTTCTCTACAAACACCCACCGATTGCTACAAGGACTGTAATTATTGCAAGGATTCAGTCAAAACCACTGAGTTACAGTTGTGTTCAAAAAAATAGCAGTACAACATCAGTAACCTGATGAACCACTGTTATTAGTAGTAGTGATATTTTTGCACGGCAAATAATTTACTTGTAGATGTAGTAGTGTAATAGAAAAACAACAGACCCAACTGTCATGACATGCACACTGCTTGTTCTGAGTAATTGACTCATTCATTGAAAGGGGCGTGTTCAAAATAATAGCAGTGTGGAGTTTAATTAGAGAATTCATTCATTCTGTGAAAAAACAGGTGTCATTAATTGTCCTTTATTAAGGAAGAAGGGAAGCAAATGTTTCACACATTGTTATAAAATATATTTCCTTCTGAATTGCTAAGTAAAATGGGCCGTTCCAAACATTGTTCGGAGGAACAACGTAATTTGATTAAAAAGTTGATTGGAGAGGGGAAAACGTATAAAGAAGTGCAGCAAATTATAGGATGCTCAGCTAAAATGATCTCAAATGCTTTAAAATGGCAACAAAAACCCAAAACACGCAGAAGAAAACAAGCAACTACTGTTAAAACGGATTGAAGAATAGTCAGAATGGCAAAGATTCAGCCAATCATCACCTCCAGAAAGATCAAAGATGATCTAAAGTTACCTGTAAGTGCTGTTACAGTCAGAAGACGTTTGATCGAAGCTAAGCTATCAGCAAGAAGCCCCTGTAAAGCACCATTGTTGAAAAAATGGCATGTGCAGAATCGGTTAAAATTTGCCAAGGAACACATCGATTGGCCCAAAGAGAAATGGCGTAACATTCTGTGGACTGATGAGAGTAAAATTGTTCTTTTCGGGTCTAGTGGTTGTCGACAGTATGTCAGATGACCCCCGGGTACTGAATTCAAGCCACAGTACACTGTGAAGACAGTGAAGCATGATGGCGCAAAAATCATGGTATGGGGATGTTTTTCATACTACGGTGTTGGGCCTATTTATCGTATACCAGGGATCATGGATCAGTTTGAATACATCAAAATACTTGAAGAGATTATGTTGCCGTATGCCGAAGAGGAAATGCCCCTGAAATGGGTGTTTCAACAAGACAACGACCCCAAACACATGAGTAAGCGAGCAACATCTTGGTTCCAGACAAAAAGGATTGAGGTAATGGAGTGGCCAGCTCAATCCCCCGACCTCAACCCCATTGAAAACCTGTGGGGTGACATTAAAAATGCAGTTTCTGAAGCAAAACCCAAAAATTCACAGGAACTGTGGAATGTAGTTTGTTCATCCTGGGCTGAAATACCTGCTTCTAGGTGCCAGAAGTTGGTTGACTCGATGCAACGCAGATGTGCAGCAGTTATCAAAAACAATGGTTATGCAACTAAATATTAGTTCAGTAATTTAAAGTGAAGTTAAATCTTGAAAAATTTCTTCAGTTTATACAGTAAGTGTTTGAGTTTGAAGAGAAAAATGTCGCTTCTTGTAAAAGAATAACGCAGACTTGATAAAATTTGTTAATGCTTTGATTTGGAATTGAATGTGTAATGTTTCCACTACATTTGAAATATGGAACTAAAAGCTATTAAAAAATATTTGCACTTTATTCACTTTTTTTAACGCACTGCTATTTACACTGCCTGGCCAAAAAAAAAGTCGCACACTCTAATATTTTGTTGGGCCGTCTTTAGTTTTGATTATGGCGCGCATTCGTCGTGGCATTGTTTTGACAACCTTATGCAACGTCACAACATTTATTTCCATCCAGAGTTGCATTCATTTTTGGCCGAGATCTTGTATTAACGACGGGAGAGTCGAACCACTCCGTAAAGTTTTCTCCAGCACATCCCAAAGACTTTCAATGGGGTTAAGCTTAGGACTCTGGTGACCAATGCATGTGTGAAAATGATTCCTCATGCTCCCTGAACCACTCTTTCACAATTTGAGCCCAATGAATCTTGACATTGTCATCCTGGAATATGCCCATTGATGGGATAACCTGGTCATTCAGTACATTCAGGTACTCAGCTGACTAAATTTTATTGCTGCATAACGTTGCTGATCCTAGACCTGACCAATTGAAGCAACCCCAGATCATAACACTGCCTCCAGAGGCTTGTACAGTGGGCACTATTCATGTCGGGTGCAACGGCGACTTTTTTTTTGGCCAGGCAGTGTATTTGAACACAACTGTATCTTAAAAGGACGGGAATTTCAATAAAATAAAGGTAAGCATTCTTTTTTTTCCTGTAACGTCAGTGACTGTCTCAACTTTATTTCTCAAGACATACAAGTAGCCCTTTACACCAATTCTCTATATGAGGCAAATCAAATAGTAAATGGTAATTGAATCCAAACTCACCAAACACAATTAGGCGTGTGTGGGTGTCTGTGGAGCCGAGGGGATTCTGAGCTGTGCAGCGGTACATGGATCCGTTAAGTTCGGCCGGCACCCGCTCCAGAACCAGCTCCTTTCCATCCCGTTCCAAACTCCCGTCCAGGAGACGCCCCCCAACGCGTGTCCAAGTAAAGAGGGGCTCGGGAAACACCTCATTCTGGAGTGTTGGGGGGGACGAGGATTCAATCAGGTTTATAATGGAGGAGAAAGCAAGCACTCAGGTGTCAGTATGTAAGTGTGACTAACCCTACTAATCACACAGTGATACACATCTGTTCTTGTACATTCAGGTGTATGGTAAATTGCAGAAAATTGTAATTACTCCATGCTGGAACAGAACTTTGATCTTATCTGAACTGTCTGGCATTTTCATAGAGCTTCACATAGTCCAGATTCCTGCACTTGGGTACATTCAGTTTTTGACAGCAGGCCTTGGATTAGCAGGCTTTTCCTTGTATAGAAGAGGCTCTCATCTCACTACACCTCTGAATTTCCAACAGTTCCACCTGCTGGACAAACTCATTTTGAACATTTACTTTGGGAAAGCTGTCTGCAGGAGGGTTATGACACATAATGATTATTTAAGAGTTACTCAAAAGTTACTCAGAAAATCACAAAGACAAATGGACACTTTACACATGCTTAAAGAATGTAGGATTATTCTCATCTGACTGATGTGAATCTGGCTAGGAAGCAGCATTGTTTAGCTGTGACTGTAAGGAGTCGATTTACTAAAGGTTGTGTGTACAAAATCTCGTTTAAAACTGTTACCATCTGCAAAAAAAATAGTCTGAGGTGATCAACTAACGACGAGCATATCGCGTGTGTTAATATTGAAAGATGTAAAAAATAAAATCCGTACACTAGATAATGCTCCCATGTATGTTTATTAGTATACCACCATGTGACGTGTCGGGTGCAAGCCCTTCTTCAGACATTGCGCCCGAAACGTCACATGGTGGTATACTAATAAACGTTCATGGGAGCATTATCTAGTGTGCGGATTTTATTTTTCTGTTTTTCACATGTACTCCTGCCCAGTACCTAGTATTCATCGGGTTTGGATGTGCGTGCTTTTGTGAACTTTTAATATTGAAAGATAACATGGATTTTCTATTTGCTCAGCCTGAATAAATAAGCGAAATTGGGTGTCCCTATGTTTGGGAAAGGTATTTGTGTGTGCATTTTAGTTCAAATGGAAAGCAGGTACACACTAAAATGTCCAGTGTTAATTCAACTCTAACAGTGTACATATGAGCCTGATCTGGCCAGAGCAGGCTCATACTATGTACACTGCTAGAGTTGAATGAACACTGGACATTTTGCTGTGAATTTACTGTGTATTAAAAGACACACAATCGATAAGATGACGGCTGTCGTACGTCATCTTACGACACGTACCTGTGTGTTTAGCCAATGCTCAAAACACACAAAAAGAGAATTTGTGGATACATACATCATGAAAAGTAAGAATAAATACATTTTTAATCATGATGCAAATCGTGTTACAGAATACAAGAGTAACTAGTATTTGAATCATACAAGCAATACAACGTCTATTTGTCTATAACAAACTGAATCACAAACTTTTATCAAAATAAAACCTATCATAGAAATGTGATTTTATGTGACACTAACAGTGCAAGTAGTGCTAGTAAGTATAGTTATGATCGTTTCAGTCCTGACAACAGCTTGTCGTAAACCGCCAGCTTGTTCAGTGTAACAGTCGGCTACCCTAAACAGGATTTATAGTTTTTTTTTTTCATTCATTAAATGGTTTTTCACTGGCAACATTGCTGCCAGTCTTTTCACCGTTTTCTTACAGAATAACCATTCCAAACATGCAAAATCTCTCATTTAAATATGGCTGTTTGCAGCTGGAGTAATTTACATAATGACTGTTAGTTGATCACCCGCAAAGTGTGAAATGATAACACGTGCAAATACCCGCAAAATAACACCCCTTATTTGGGATCTTAGTAAATCGACCCCTATGTCTGGTAACTTGTGGAATCTCGCAGTTCAAATTTGTGGGAAAGGTCGCAGTGGGCTGAGTGTGTGTGTGTTTGTGTTTGTGTGTGTGCAAATGCATGTTCAAAAGGAAATGCATGATGCAACTACATGAAATGGTCACCCATTGTGCAGAAATACACACATCAGGTGGGTTTCCAGCTTGAATGTGTCCCTCCAGTTTGTGAGTAAGGAGTGAGAGGAAAAAATACTGCAAATAAAGATGCCGTAAGCCTTTCTCAACATTCCAAATTTTTCCCTGGATAAGCTGGGACACAGCCTGTGTCATTTTTTCGTCTGATACCTGCCAGGGGTGGGAGGGGGGCTCTTTTCCATGTGACCTTCCAGACACCTGATATGAAATGCCAGTGCTGCTATATGGCAACGTGCTTCCACATTCACCTTATGACAGCAGTGGAATGAGTTTTCCTGATTGGTCGCAGATTCACTGTGTTGGGTCACAGCAAGATCACGAGCTAAATGGTCAGATAGAGGCGGTCTTTTCATATATCCCCATCAGTCTGTGCCAGTGTAATTAAGCTGCTCAGCGAACACAAAAAACACACATTTTCCCTTTTTTTCTTAATTTTTATTTGAACCATTGAATCCATACGAGGGGGGATTAAATGTAACAGCCCGCCATTAAACTGAAAGCCAAATACTGCATGACAAATTTCGAAAGAAGAAAATGACAGAAGGGGATTTTTTTTTTACTGTCAATGAAAAACACAATTGTACATCACAACTATTACAATCATATGTAAATTTGAAACAGGGCTAAAGTCCAGAAAAGGATGAGAGGAAAATCTTAAATATTTATGCATTTGAGATGGTCCAGATTAGCTCCATATTAGTCAAGCTTGTTTATAGTCACCGTTCTTAACACTTCTCAGAGAAACTTCAAATATCTGTAAAACTGTGTCAGAAATATACACTTATGAGTCTGCCTGTTCAACAGCGTGGCATGGAACAGGCTCAACAACATGGCCTTTGGTCAGTGCTTTTCAAATAACTTTGTTTTTTTTAAAAATGGAATAAGCACAAAAAATAGCGTGGCTGCCTTCCCAGTTCCCTGCAAATCATCACATCGCACACAAAATAACAAACAGGATTTACGTTCTGGTTCGTCGGAGTCCCATCAGGATTAGAACAATCCACTTTTCACCTGGGCGGCTTTCGCAGCGGCTGCAGCTGTATCATTTCTGTCACACTGACAGGGGCTCGTCGCTGACCTGTTTGTGTCGGACGCCGTATTTCTTTCTCCCCTGTATTTCTTTAGACAATGCCGATATCTACACAAAGCCAATCTCCCCGCTTGAATTCTCAGCACGGACAGAAAACCTCTGCGCAGGTGTGTACTGTAACTGCCCGGCTGACAGGAAACAGCATACGCGCGTCGCGCGGCTCAAAGACGGACACGCGGTTGCTTAGTGAGATCGGCTCTGCGTATCTAAGAGAGAGAGAGAGAGAGCCACAGGCAGAAACGCAAACATCCAGCGAGTGGCATTCTTTTTTCAGCCTCATTTTCTACTTCCTACTTCTACTGTGTGTGTGTGTATGTGTGCGTGCGCGCACACGGGCCTATATCCTGCCTGTTAGCAGCTTTTAACTGCTTAGAATTGCGTACTTATCACATGTGATTTCATGTTCACGATTTATCATATTCTTGAATTTGTAATCTAATTTTTCTGCATGCAGATTTTCATGTAGGAATGGCTATGGATCAGGCAGGCCCATTCGGCATATTCCCAATTTTGTAAGAACGGTCACTATGAACAAAAGCTCTCCGCATCCCAGCCAGACACAGCCCTGCTTTCAAATCCAAGCCCTGTCCACTTACCCCAGGAGATCCTACCTGGAATCCTTGGACGGCGATTCGCACCGTGTCCCCTACCTTTGCCCTGCTGGGGGTCATTAGGAGTTTGGGGCCCTTGGGAGCCGCTGGAGGAGAGAGAAGAGCAGAGGAGAGGAGTAAGAGACCATATCCCACGGAGAAAGAGAGGCGCCAGAAGCCCGTTCGGCTTGGGGACAAAATGAATACATTCGCTGTCAGTTCAGGTTGTGGGCGGGCGGCCAGGGAGCAGTGGGTTCGGCAATCCAAAGGGCAGAGGCGGATTTACTTCCCCGGGAGAAACAAGGAACTAAATTGGGTGGATACTCATTACTGCAGGAGAGGCGGAGCGTGCGAGATGGAACGTGGAGGCTGACCGATAAGGAACACTTGGGGAACTAATTCAACAGACAGGGGGGGGCACAGATGGATTTAATTTGCTCACTGGGTAAAAGTGTATGTCGCTGGCAGAGAGAGACGATTATACTCTGACCTTTTTAAGGGGCCAAGGATTTCTCCGGTGTACCTACAGGCCCGGAGATAAGGCGCGGGTTTTTATCACTTTGCGTTCTAAATGTTGACTGGCGACCCTCTGAGTGAATCCTCCCTCAAATCTTCCATTTGAACCCTGGGAATGAATGGGGGGGGGGGGGGGGGTGGCCCCTGTGTCGTCCAGTTCCGCTTCGTTTCAGAGAGTAACAGCCCTGTGCTTGTAATGGCCCTGGGAATAATACAGTAAAGCAGCGTGCAGGGGCGTAATTATGCAGACGCAGGAGCTTTGGGACCGCGCACAGATGTTCCACAGGCTTTATTTTTTAATCAGAGGGAATTGAATTAAGGCGGCGTGACCCAAACTGGGGTTGCCATTGTAATAATTGTTCCTGCGCCACGAGTGTCCGCCGTTTGTAATCTCACATCGTTAACGATCTCTGCCCCACCCCCCCCCCCCCCCCCGCCCACCACCCCTGCCCCCCTCCCTCCGCCCCCCTCCCTCCGCCCAAAAATAAAACCTCTCACTAAATGTCTCCTTTCATGAAGCTGACCGCACCTGAGAGGGAGAACCCCCTTTTAACTCATCAATCAAAATGTCCGCCGCCGAGAAACGCCAAATGAAGCATCGCGCCTAGTCGCGTCGCTTGATGACTCTACCCCTGGCTGTGGGTTAACGGATCCTGCTTCCTGTTCTCACGCCTGTAATGCGTATTGAAAGTTCCGTTGCGCTCGTAAATCATGCCTTGCGGTACATCTGGTAGGATGGCGGGGAATCCATCGCTGGCGTGTTTTTTAGCGTTGGATTTCATATGGAAAGCATCCGCAGAGAGAGAGGGGACAAAGGAAAGGCACGACATGCAGGAGAGGTTAAAAGCTCTCCCAGACACGAATCAATAACTCCAATCTTAGCCCAGACAAAGCATTAAACCGAGGAATGAGTTATGGAGGGTCCCTACTCTCTGCCCAGGTATTGGCAGACAGCATTAAACAGGAGACTGGCAGATCTGTGGTCCTTCTGTCCTCCGCATGCCCACGTACAGGAGGTTCCGTTTACAAACCTCAGTCTGAACTTGCGTTCACGTGACGCACGGTCAGATTTTTTTTGGTGTCTTACAAGCCATGACGCTCCACAAATATAAATGATTAGACAGAAGACATTTACCTTCAACTTTCCTTGAGACAGAATTTTCAATGTTGAGCACGCTAAACTGAGACTATTTTGAGTACAGAGCATCTGTGGCCCCTGGAGTTGCGCGGAGGGGTTAAGGCTGTTTTAAGTTCTGTTCTTTACATACATAAAGAGACAAGGAAATCAGTATTCGTTCAGCCTGAGCTTTTAAGCATTTGAAAACTCCTAGCTGAATATCTTCTGCTGTTGCCACACACTCACAGAGGCGAAGGGTAAGCGCTGGCTGGTGCTGTTGTTTGCGCCTCGTCGTATGTCACAACGGCATTAATTTCACATGGCATAATTCATCCCGCCTCCTGTCTGCCAAGGGCTGACATCAGGGCAAGCGGCAGGTGAAAATACGCGTCGGAGCCCCTCCCCCGGTCCCCGTCCGCTTTGTTTAAGTTCCAGAGTGACAGGAGAGGAGAGGCGGGGGGGGGGGGGTAGCAGGGAGGGCGGACAGATCATTTCCCAACCATCCGCCAAATCCGCTGAATAAAACATGACCCCCGAGCTCGCCGACGCAGGCCGGGGACCAGAGGTTGAATTATTGAGACGCGTCAGGTTTCACATCAATACCATACTTCGAGAAAACTTTCAAAGCAGGAAAAGAGCGGTTTGAGAGCGCCGCGCAGCTCCGGCCAAATTCCATCGGTATGGGAGGCACGGCTTGGGCGGCGCGCGCCCCATGAATATTCAACAGCTGTAATACAACATTGGACCATTGTAAGGCTGTCGCTTAGGCTCTCGTGGCAATATTACACAGATGAAAGATTCATCATTAACGCCGATGCTTCATATGTTCAACACGCACACGTCGGGGGGGATCAGGTGATGGGAACGACGTATAAGACAACCGTGAGTCCATTAAGGGGCATATGCTGAAAAATGAGACGATAACTCACCAAAAGCTGATCAGAGAAAATCAACACTTTGGAGATTTTGATGTGGGGGGGAGTCGCGTTTTAAACTCTGCCCCCCTTTAACAAGCCTTTAACCCTCTCAAGGGTGTCACCTCACGTGACGTTTTAGAGCACGGAAACGTCAGCCAAATGAATGGCCTTAACATGGGATAGTCAAGTCAGTCATGACCTGCCTTTAATTTGGGTTAACCACTTTTCCAGGACTTCCTACATTCACATCCAGGATTGACGGAGGTTCCAAAAACTGCTGTTGACTAATTTCTTTGGATATGCAACTGCCTCCCGGGAACATTACGTACCCAATTAATCCAGAAACGTTTTAATTATGAAAGCTAAAAAAAAAAAGCGGATTATGAAATTGAATTGCCACAGAAAGGCAATGGCTTCATTTGCACATTTCTTACCTAAGGTGCTTAATATGAGAAAATAATTATTATAATACATATTTGAAAGAGTGAGGCTTGGAGGAGAAATTGAGTTGCATGACCTAAATAAACCATAGTTTCTTATGGTAAGGTGCTTTAGGTGTATTTCATAAAGTTACACTACTCAGAGCTTATTGACAAAGAAAAGCTAAATAATAAATCACAGAACATGTCTACTTTAATACTAATTTCACAAAGTGGTTTTAGAGGGTATTATTTAAGAGGTAAGTAATGGTGTTTTCCGAAGTGTGAAATGTTGTTTATTTACAGTATTCTGTTGGAACAGTATGACTTAAATATTTTAGAATAAGGTCTGTTAGAAAATAGGCCTGCCACTGTTTCTCCTTCATATCACCTGGGGTGAAAACTCATGCCAGCCAGGTTTGTGGGTGCTTTGAATTTTAAGTGTGTGCCGATTAAAATCAACAAACACACATTTCAAGTATTCTTGAGTGTATGCTTTCTGTTGTGTATTCTCAAGGTAACAAAATAAGTATGCCTAATGCTGTTCTCTCCAGCTCTTTAAAGAAGGCACCTACTGATAAATAAATGGCGTGAATTGCTATGGAGACAAAACCCTGTTGAAATGTCCTGTTAGGCTCCATGTTGGTGAGTGTGAGATGTTTTGCCAACACTGTGCTGCAGTGGTATTTTTTAAAATAGAGCTAAAGGTAAAAGCCTTTTCTCCTCAATGACGATATTCTATGTTGGTTTTGCTTGTGCAGTACGTTTTGGGGAAACGTGGTGCATTGTGGGACCGAATGAAAGCAAAGCAACTGTGCCTCTGTGCTGCAGTGGAGGAGCCTAGGGCAAACTCAGTTAGCTGACGGAGATTGGGTCTTCTTGAGCACGGAACACTAGCCAGCAGGCCAGTCCATCCCTAGCCTGCGCCATACACTAGTCCTGTTTGTTATCATAGTTAATACAGGGACCCTTGTTTCTACTGTTGTGGCAAGCTCGCCCATTTCTAGTGCAGAGGAGATGGAAATCAGGAAATGCCTCCACCATTCGCTGGTCTGATTGGCATCCGTATTCCAGACTTGGAGGTGCCCTTGTCTGTCAGTGTGATGGACAGCTACCCTGGCAAAGACATTAAAGCACTTTTTGAGAGATGAAAAGAAACTGACTGTGTCACGGTGATGAGGCACTGAAGTGAATGCGCGCAGCAGAAAAACTCCTGTATCTTACAATCCCAACACGCCTAACCTTTATTGCTGACCTTTCCTCTACCCGCGGTCACCTTACGAGGGACTTGGAAGCTTTGAAGTCCTAATGGGACTTGCAGGAGTCCATCTTGTTTTGGAGTGAAATGGATTCAGGGCCTTTAACTGATCCTTGTGCTCCTCAGCCTCTGTTTCTTTGTTTCTTTTTTGGACAGCCAGTAACTCGTAAGTTGTTCTGTGGAATAGTACTCCCACTCATATTCCATGGAGGGAGCTCCTTACTGAATTGCTCCACTGTAAGTTTGCACTCACCTCCCTTTACAAGTTAATTAGATCCTTGATTAAGCTGAAATGTGTGAAGCTCACATTTGCAGACATACACACAAACTGACACATGAGGTGCATTCCAGTACCACTGCCTACCAGAGGGTGGCGACACAGAGTTTCTTGTACGACAGCTCGATCACGCCGGCGTGTTAACATTCTTGTGTGATTCCTCTAATTCAGGTTGACTTTTTCAATAACACATGCAAGTTAACTCAATCTAACGGCAGACAGCTCAATGAGCCGCCTGTCAGTCGCACGCATTTCGCATTCCACGTAGAACCTTCAATTTGCTTGACTGTAACACAATTAAGCGTCAAACAACATGGCGGTTCTAAAAATACCGGTGAAAAATAAGCGAGAGGGAGTGGCTATTCTGCAGGGGTGTTGTGGGATAATGAGACGTACTATAGGAGGGGAAGGGGGAGGGGACATGTTGCAGCAGGGGTGGAGTGACAAGGATGGTTGTAGCAGGGTCGGGGGATGAAGGCATGAGGGGGGGGGGGGGGGGGGGGGGGTGGCAAGAGTATGTGAAAGGGAAGGCTGAATCCCAAACTGAGCACTCTGGACTCGTGGACTGTGGCCTTGCAGACTTTAATGGACTATTTCCGAGGGCAGGTAAGTTTGCATTGATGCGGACTTGCAAAAAGGGCGGGTAGAGGGTGCGAAAAAAGTCTGCATAAGGGCACTTGCCGAAAACGCTGTTTTCAAGATGGGTCAGCCCTAAGCACTCATAGACTTTGTGAGACCGTGCCTTTGAGTCCACGAGTCTGCGAGTCCACAGAATGGGATTCAGCCGACATTTCAGAGGTAAGGGACGGGGGCGTAGAACCGAGGCAGCGGGCGGGGTCGCAGCCTCGCTCTCACCTAGCGTGACCTCAGCCTGCATGGGCATGGAGAGCGCAGAGTGCTTGACCTCGCAGCTGAACAGGGCGTCGTTGTCCAGCTGGGGGTTGAGCGTCCAGGTGAGCATGGCGCGCACCTCCACCGTGCCGTCGCTCTGGGGGACGTGCGCCGTGCTGAAGTAGTAGAGCGGGTCGGAGCTCTGGACCCAGCGCGGGAACTCCCGGCTCACCACCGTCTCCGGAATCGTCTCGGTGGTGGGGCTGGTCTCTAAGACCGGCAACCCCGGGGTGAAGCCGCGGGCGGGACTCTCCGTGTACAGCCGGGCGGGCTTTCCGTCCAGGTCCAGGAGGGACAAGGACCTCTGCATCTTGGTGTCATCCAGGTCGCGGCTGATTAGCGGCCTGGCACCCCTGACCCCCGCCGAGCCCCCGCTCTCCCCTGCAGCTGGGGCCTGGGAGTACGGGATAACGTCTATAAGCTCCCCGTCCCGCTTAAAATACACCTAGGGAGGGAGAGGGAGAGGGAGCGTGAGTGTCTTGTCATTTTGTGTTTTAGGCCACACAGTCCTGTTTTCCAGGCTAGTGAAACTCGTTTGAATTCAATTCAATTAATTTGAGCATTTATGAGGGGTAAACATTCAGGTGAGGACTTTTCACAGAGCAATACAAAATGGACAAACAGCACCACTGTTCAGCTAACTCTCACACTATTGCACTAGTTACCACTCTACACCCTCTGTACACCGAGTGCAACGTTTTTCCTAACAACATCATTTGAATCTTGCGAACCAGCGTGAAGAGGCAGAGGCATTAATATGCATATCCAAAGGCAAGTAACCACGGATAAATCTAGCTTAGTTCTTGTAGCAGCCTGCATGTGAACTCCTTTAGAAACGTCTGTGTCACAGCCTTGTTTGGAGCCCGTGTTCGTCTCGCTTGCTTTTGGAATTACAGGAGCTATCGCACTATTCAATCTGCATATTAGGATTCCCCAGTGAAAGCTCAATAATTTGCTCCCATTTATACCCTTGCCTTCCAGTTATTTGTAGTAAAATTGGGATAAATAAAAACTGCCGCTGGCACTGCTGTTTGTGTAACTCTCCTCATTTTGGCTTTCATGTACTTATATTTCCCCCCCAAAATAATCCTCAGCCTTGTTTAGAGACCTTTGGACATTTCAATTAAATTGCCAAAAGATTGAAATATCATTACCTTACACACTGCGTCTCACTCACAATACATTTGACTGTGTTTGTTTACCTATAAATCTGGATTGTTGAGGCATGCTTTGGCTTTAATGCTTAACACCGTCTCACTCTGCTTTGGTAAATATGCATAATGAGTGTGAACAAGTGTGAGGTATAGCGCTCTGCTGGGGCTGAGTTCACAAGGAAAGATCCTGCAGTGTCAGAGCATGGCAGACGCTGAAGACTTGTAGGGAAGAGTGCTGGCTGTGAGGGGCGTCACAATCCATTTCAAACAGACGATACAAATTATCATTGTCAAGCAGCTGCTCCTTCTTTCTTAATGTGTTGTATCCTACCGGTCCCACTTTAGTATTCGGATGGACTCACGTTAAAAATTAAGTTATCAACCTGCCACTGATCAACAAGTGACAATTTATGATGGTTAGCTTGTACTCATCTATAATGGTTAGCCTGCACTCATTTAATAATCTAAATACAGCTAGGTAAGCTGGCTCACAACTGAAAAGTCACAATAAAGTTGTATTAAGTAGCTATACTTTGTAATATACTATGTATGGTTTTATGTTAAGTCCACCATATTGATTATGATATCCGACCAAGGTGATGCACTTTTTTCCCCCAGGGTAGCACGCACATTCTCTTCTGTTTACAAATGTGAAATGGGTCTATTATTCTATGGTGTATGGATCGAGCGCTACTGTTTCTTCTTTTTACAAGGCACTAGGCAAGCTGCTCCCCCGTCTCCCGCAAGCCGGGGCCCTAAAAAGGAGGATGCGAGGAACGAACTCCATTGAAATTACAATAGCCTCCAGCTTACCAGTCCTAATTATCCATTATGGGATAACTCCTACCATGTAATATCATTTCTGAATTGTATTACTAGAAAAATAAGAAAATGTATACCTTAATATAATTGTTTTTAAATGAGAAAAAAATACAGTGCAACTCTATTCAGTGCAAGCCCTTACAGTGGGCCCTCAAGGTCAGTGGGCCCAGGGGCAGAAGACCTCCTCGCCCACCTGATGGTGCTTTCCAATGATTCTGATGGTGCTCTATGTTCCAGTGGTTCTGATGGTGCTCTAAGTGCCAGTGGTTCTGATGGTGCTCTAAGTGCCAGTGGTTCTGATGGTGCTCTATGTTCCAATTCCATTTCCCTTTGAGTATCTTCCCTATTGTTAGGTGCATTTCTCAATAGGTTACATTTCTTCTATTTTGGCAGTTCAGTTAAAGCAACAACAATAAATGAATGAACATTAAGAAACCCTCCAGACTGGCACAGCAGCTGAGGTGCTAGGCTTTTCTGACAGGACTGGACTCAATGACAAACACTCAGGTTCCATCATTTCCAATAATAGACACAACCTGTAAGCTTTCTGTCTTAAGATATAACCAAGGGGCCTATTGGTCCATGTGGTGTTTAAAAGGTGAAACACGCACTACACAACAACAGTTGAAAATAATATGCTTGCAGAGAAACAATCTGTGATGATCTGCCCTCAGATGACACTTTGGAGTAAAGCTGCTTGTATCCTGCACAGATCAGGGGCAGGAATTATTTCTTGCTGGTGGATGGGGTGGTAGCAATGCCCCAGTTATGTCAAACAGGCAACGGATCTGACAGTTCTATTTGAACAACTAAATGTTCAAGAAAAATCCAATAATTGAATAGCTACAGTAATATAGGGGCATGTCACAGGTTCCCATCATATCCGTTTTTATTATTTTGAATAGAAATGGGTTTAATGGCACACGTGTTTTCATATCGTAGTAGAAATGCCATTAGTCCTACTTGTAGCTGACAATGGTGTGCTTGTCAAGAAATAGCGTTTGTCAAAAAAATAATTATCCGCTATATCAACACATCATGCACAAACATCCTTCCCACCCATACACTCATAAGTAATTTTAATGGAAAGTGGTGTTCCATGAAAACAACCATATCCAGCAGTTTATTTTCACAGAAACTGTTAGGGCAGATAAAATCAAGGGTACTGTATTGTAAAAGAAACAGTGGAGTTCATACGGTAGCTCACAAAATCTTCTGGCTGAGAAATATGTATTTCTGTGTTCAAGCCAAAACACAGCATACTGGATCCATGGAAATTAAGCTGGTGCAAAAAAAAACAAAACAAGGTTTTTCGATTAATAACCAGTAATGAAAGCACCTGCACTCTGCATATGACCAGGCTTTTCATTTCTAATTCGGTTTGTTTGCAAGCTTGACAATAGCCTGGCCCTTGCCCAAATGCCCTTTAAAAACAAAAATCCCATCAGGATTCATCACACAATTGCCTAACGGATGATCATTTCTATGGCTACCGCCAACAAGATATCTGAGTCAGATTGCGACCCTTTCTTAATTATCTCCTAACATGGAAATTATTATTCATCATTTTCCCTCCTTACAATCAGCAGTTGCTGGCTTTCAGAAGGTGTCAGGATTGGTGTGACACCAGAGCTGTTACTGTTATTTGAAAAGCTTGTGCTGGTGACACAAGATTGAGACAATTTCCCAAAGCAAACACTTGCCCTTTTCAACACCAAAAACTGAATTTAAATGAAAAAAGAAAAAAAAAGTGTTGCAGAGTTACTTTTCACAACATGGATAATCACCACACTTTTTGTGGCTTGCACTAATTTTTAATTGTTTCCACAAATTGGCATGCAATTACTGCACTACTGAATTTTTTGAATTTATACGGGGGTTAAAGTTTAAGCATTCTGTGGAATGTCTGAAATGGGAGCTTGTGAAGCAAGCGTGCTCTTTTTTAATCAGAATACTCTGTGTTGTTTTTGTGAAAATAAGTCTCTATCTATACACACACACACACACATAATATTGTGTGGGGTGGTCCACAACTGCCCATAAAAAGATCTGCTGTTTGTTATTTACGTGAGTGTTTACTGTGCAGAGCAGTACCACCCTCATGCCTTCATATATTACTTACCCCTTGACCAGCCAAAACGCTCCCCTCTACAGGTCTGTAATATTAGTAATACTACAGGGTAGCTATTGCCAATTGTGGGAAAAGGTTATCTTTCACACCTAGCCTGTGAGAAATAGCGGGGTGTGTCATTTGAAGTAAATGATACAGAAGAAATCCACCCTAGCCCTTGTGGGATGAGGCCACATGTGACCTGTCACAGTGGATCACCATGTATCTGGCTAATGACAAAACCCAGACGGAACCGGCAATGCCTAGATTACATGGCTAAGTCTACATTTGAGTCGTACTTTATATTTTGTGTTTCTTTTGAGTTATCAAGAGTAATGCCACCAGTTTATCTTGACCATGTGACTCACAAAGCTTTAAACTTGTAATTCAATTATTATCCTCCAGTGGGCACTGTAGGCACTCGAATGGCACAATCAAGTGACTAATTATACAATTGAGAGAAGAAAATATGCATACAATTGAGTGGTTAATTGAGATGCTTATAAAAACAATCTGTTGACCTAATACATGACTCAAGGAAATTCAAGATACAGTAGATGGAACTTCAAATGAAACAAAAATTATATCTTTGAGCAAACGAGTGCAGCAATATCTTCCTGGTTCATTGCACACAGACAGATTTAATTTATTTAGCTCAATTTGCAATGTAATAATAAATCACACAAAGATAACAACAGACCAACCTTTACAAACAAAGAGACATGAATTAAAGTCACAGATCAACACCGAGGGGGAATCATCTGCCAGGAGGGGAAAAGACCGCGGTGGCAGGATGCCATTCAGGATTTAACAGATGCATTCTCAAGTGTGAATATTCCACTTCAAAAAAGTGGACAATCCCAAATGACGTGCATTTTAAAACAAGCATGTAACAAACGGTGGGGCAATTCCATCAGCTAAACAGCTTAGACAGAAGTATGTGCCACAGACCGCTGCTTTGCATAAAAGCAAAATGAAAGAACTGGTCAAAACAACTGACAGAATATCTGTGGTAACAGAAGAATCAACAGATGGGACAGACAATAACTATGTGTTATTATAACACCATAAAACATAGTTTATGTTCTTTCAAGGAAAATCCATCACAACAATTTGAAAAGTTGTTCTTGCGGATACATTGTATTTAAACGCTGCAAATTACTCCTCAGTTCGGGTTGGCATAAAGAAAGCTTAGAGGATTGTAAGGTTGATTTTAAAAATGTGACTGCATTTGTGTAGACATTGTGAGTTATATGTTAAAAGCAGAAAAATACATCCTTAAAAGCTTATTTCCAAATTCAGTGCATTTAACATGCAATGCCCACGTTGAGGCAGTAGCGAGTAGTATTTGGGCAAGTAATTTCCCTCAAGTTGACAGACTCGTGGCTGCTGTCAAGAAGGTTTTTAAACATTGTCCAAGCCGTAAAATGCGCTTCACAAAGCATCAGGAGCGCGATTGCAGAGCAAGGTTCGTCTCTGTCAATACAACTCCCATCTGAACCATGTAAAACGATGGGGCAGTTTGTATGCAGCTGCAGAGTACCATTCAAAGTATATCCATATTTATTCCAGATCTGTGTAAATGGAGATGGGCACCCAACACCGTTGTGCTAACAGAGCTCAAGGAGTTGTTGATGGATAGTTTGGAGACACAGCTCTCGTTAATCTGTGAAAATGGCGATAGTCTGGTTGAAATGATCCGGCGGTTCGTAAGTCGTGAAGTCATAAGAGTCTGATTTTTTGCATTGCATCATCAAGTCACAAGAGCATAAGGAGGACTAACTCTGTGGCATGAGGCAGACTTCACACATCTTTCTACTTTGCCTTTTGTTGGATTTCATTGGTAACGGCATCTCAACTTTCCAGTGAGTTCTCTATTCAGAAGCAAAAGTACTTCTCCACTTTGTACAAACTCCACTGGGAGCTGGCCATTATCTTGGGAACGATTTGCTAGAAATAAGTGAAAGGAAGATAATACTACCTTTGTAGAATACCATCAACACCAGATTGTGTTTGTGTTTTTTAAAAGTGAGAGCTTTTCTTGTTCCATAGCATGCTTTCTGTTTTCATAACAATGTGTAAGCTTTATCAGAGTATATCTCCCTGTCCTTCATAAAACAAGAAGAGATTAGTCATTCTTAAATTTTTCAATCTCACATATCCAACCCACTGGAGCCTGTATTTATTAATTCAGAAAAGGCTAGCTCTTGCCAAGCTAGAAAACTAGCTCTTGCCAAGAGATGAGCAATCCTAGCTTGCAGGAAACTGTCTAGGTCAATAGTAGCCCTCTGCAAGGGATCCACGGCTCTCTCTCTCATAGCATGAAACACATAGGGCCCTATTTTTGCAGTCATGGCTCAACTGTCAAACACATAAGTTGACACATAATACGAATGTTCTAAAGTGTTGATGGCATCCTATGTCAGCCACAGCCATCTTTAAACTGCTATACCGATAAAGAATAATATGGCAATATGGCCAATATGGCAGCAGCATAAAAAGTTACAAACAAATAGTACAAGACAACAACAATAATACAAGTTCAACATCAATACATCATAAAACAAAGAGCGCGAGAGGGACAGGGAAAGATCAGAATGGCATCTGAGTGCTAGGTCAGCTCAGAGCCAGTTGATGACCTGGCCTAGTTGAAGACAATGAAGATTAATTAAGAACAGTGACAACTCCCAATGGATTCGTCTTCCATAGCTCTCACTAGTGCTTTAAGATCGTTTAAGGGAACTAGGCTATGGAGTTTTAAAACCTTCTGCAGGCTATTCCGTGCAGTTGATGCGGAAAACATAAAAGCTTTCTTGCCCATCTCTGCCCGTACTGCAGGGGCTGTCAAAAGAATGAGAGCTTGGGGATTTAAGATTGTACTGTCCTGTACTGAATGGTAAAAATGTTTAAATAGGAGGGGAGAAGACCTATCATAGATTTATAAATAAAAATATACCAGGGGGTGAGCCTGTGCATGGACAGAGAAGGCCAACAAACCATTGAGTACAAATTACAGTGAAGCGTGAGGAAGCTGCAACTAGAAATAAATCGTAGTGCGCCGTGATACACTGTGTCTAGTCCCTTAGGATAAACGTTTCTGCTGAAATTGTTGATAGAAAGTAGCTAACTCACACAGACATTTTTAGCATATCTATACAAATGACCAGAGGTCCTTGTGTTTATTGTTCATTTTTATATAACTACACATATGCAAGAGCTGATTTTTATGAAAAACTGTTTTCACTATTACACATCACCAATTTAAGAGTCCTGTTAACCAAACTGAAATGCAATGAAAATAAAAGATTTATATTACCATCAATATTGTTTGACTTTGTTCTAATAGTGTGTTTACAACTGAACCAGTAGGTAGATTAAAAATAACTGCGGGCATGACTATAACCTATATCTTTTATATTCTGGTCTTCATCAACTAATAATTCTGTTCAATAGGTAAAACAAGTGTTTTATTAGAGGTTTGCACATTGACAGGACAAAACTAAGAATTCAGAATGTTTGCAGCTGTAAATCCCTCGCAGCTAGACCAATGAGGGAATAGCCCGGGGCGAAGGTTTAAGTGTGATATGTTCCGCTGTTGCTGTGGGAAAAGGTAAGAGTTTTGAAATGTTACTGTTCTTACAACCGGATGAGACTGCTTCTTTAAATTTGCGGGATCAGCTAGTAATTGACCACGTGTCAGAGACAATAGTACCACTTTGCCTCCCGCTCTAGTCTGGTCTGCAGGCTGACTCCAGCTTACCCAAAAAGGCAGCCTGTGTATATTATATTAACGGTCAGCCACCAACGCTGATTCCATACTCGTAGATATCTGACTCCAATTTAATTATTAGTATATAATTTCAAATGTAGAGTTTATAATTGATTTGTTAAGGTACTCTCGTACTCTTGAGCCTGTTCTCTGAACTGGATGCGCCGGTTCCACCAGGTGCTACATACGGCCGTTTATGTACACCACTCACGGCTGACTAGATGTCTCCATTTATCTCAGAGGTTGCGGAGGAGGCCACTTCATAACGTATAGCCTATCTTAAAGGCTCAGGGACCCGAGAAGATAATATTGGCAACGCCCGTTCTCAACATGTATAAAAGGCATGCGGAGATGATCTAACTTAAGACAGAGTTCTACGGGTGCAATACTCCGTGATACATTAAGCTTAACTAGTCAATCTCCCTAGATCAGCAGAGGGGGAAATCCAGACTGAGGAAATTAATCAACTCATTACCGTGTTAACAGAGATAGAATGTCTTTTTCAAAGAAACCACACAAATCAAGTTTAACAGTTTACCAGGTAGGTTCTTTACTTTAAAATAATCAAATCATAGTTACAAATTACAACACAACATATTAAAAATAGAGTATAGAAAAATATTAAATCATACCTGGCAATTCACTACACACAATACACAAAGTGAGATGTGCGGGAGAGTCTGATTACAGCTTCCCCCGAGTTCTTTGCTTCCTTTGATTATATGCCCAAACTCTGTGTTTGATCTGGCTGTGGATGATCGTAAAACCATAAACTGGCCAGAAGGCTAATATTGCACCTTTCGTCCCTCCTTCAAGGGGGGTTTGGCAGAAAGTTTCCTGTGGTATAATTCCACAGTGACAGTTTACTCCTGAGTTATGAAATATATATTTCCTCCATAAAAAAAATATATATTTCATAACTCAGGAGTAAACCATTGAGGAAATATAGGCTATTGCACCACACACACCAAGACCATCAAAACGATATCAAACATGAATAGGTCTACGTTCGTGTTGTCATGAGAATCCCATCTCTGCATAGTTTTCAAATGTGATTAATATTAATGCCACAAACAGTCCCAGGATTCCTGTTGAGAACATTACATTATACCCTAGTTTCCCCTGTTCAGTCAGGTACATTAACTGTGTGTATTTATTCATGTAACACTGAGAAACTGAACAATATATACTTGTTCCTCTGGAAAAAGAGTGTACAATGTATGTTCCAGTGTCAGGACTATTTCCAGTATATACTGTACAATGTAGCATAAATCTTCATCACACTTTAAGGTTTTTAAGCTTTAGGAAAACCAACGCAGTCTGTACTGTTATACCATGCTGTGATTTGAATGAAAAGGATGCCTCAGTGACGTCAGGCGGGGGCAGTCTTGCATTGTCCGGGCGCGGGAGTTTCAAACAGATCAGAGTCTCTCCCAGGATCATAAAATCCTAGGACATTCTCGGACACCGTAAACCTTAAGCCAGATGGTCTCAGCAAACATCCTGGCACCAGAAGTGTGACCTGATTGCCACTTCCCAATATTGTGTTCTCTTTGGGTGCTCTGTCTTACACAGCCATATTAGCTTGGTGCTGCAGGTACGAGTGTTCTGGGACACTGGCATTGAATGAGTTAAGGACAATTTTTCAGTAATTTTTGACTAAACTAGCTAACTGTGACTAACTTGTAACTTACATTGGATGGCTACCCATCACCTGAAGCTCAACCTTGACAAGACAGAGCTCCTCTTCATGCCGTACAAGACCTCCCCACTACATGACCTCTCCATCACCGTTGACGGGACCGTGGTGGCTGCCTCCCGCTCTGCAAGGAACCTGGGGGTGGTCCTGGATGACCAGCTGGACTTCAAAGAGCACATCAGGGCAACGGCACGGTCCTGCAGGTTCCTCCTGTACAACATCAGGAGGATTCGACCGTACCTGACCACTTACTCCACCCAGCTTCTTGTCCAGACCATGGTCACCTCACGCCTGGACTACTGCAACTCCCTGCTCGCAAGCCTACGGGCCTGCGCCATTCTGCCTCTTCAACTGATCCAGAATGCAGCTGCCCGGCTTGTGTTCAACCTCCCAAAATTTTCCCATGTAACCCCCCTGCTGAGGTCACTCCACTGGCTGCCAGTTGCAGCCAGGATCAGGTTCAAAGTTCTGACCCTGGCCTACACTGCAGCCAATAGGACAGGCCCTGCCTACCTGCAGGACTTAATCCAGAACTATGTTCCTGCTTGACCACTTCGCTCTTCTACAGCAGGGCGACTCGCACTTCCCCCCCTCCGTGTCAATGGCTCTCGCTCGTCCCGACTGCGGAGTTTTTCCACCTTAGCTCCTCAGTGGTGGAATGAACTTCCCATTCCCCTACGTTCTACTCAAACCCTGCCTGCATTCCGTCTAGGCCTGAAGACACACCTCTTCAGGCTCCACCTTGACTGATATTCTAACCTAGGAATATCAGTTCCCTGTGTTTACTTGTTCCCTGTGTTTTCCTGTCTGTTTATTATAGTTTATAATAGTATTTAGAATAGAAGTGTAGTATTGCTGATTTACCCACAGCTTACTGTGAACTACAGTCAACGTTCATTACTAGGGATAGTCTGCTAAATGAATGTAATGTAAATGTAATGTACATTGCATTCATGTTGTGATTATAGTTTACTTGTTTCAATGTTGTTTTTATTTTTGCTGCTGCCTGTCTTGTCCAGGTCTCTGTTGAAAAATAGAGTCCCTGGTTAAATAAAGGTTAATAAATAGTAGCAGCACAGTTGTGCTGTGGCGGCTGTGGAATGAGGTTTGGTTTCATAATGGGCAATCAGATCAGCTGGTTTCTTCAATACCACTGCATCAATGCCATAAGCGAACTCATAGTTCGTCATGTCTGTATGGGGGTATTATTGTCTCAAAAATAAATAAATAAATAAATGTAACTGATCCACAAATAACGTGAATCCATAAATCTACTTGCATATTTTTGAATCAATCCTCACAGCAAAATGTGTGAAAAAATCCACAAATATGTGTTTTTTTTAACTGAGTCTATTCCAGCCAATCAGATTTTAAGGCATCCTTTCGCTAACACCCACATTACTCTGATGAATCACAGTAGGTTTCAGGCAACGGTTCTGTGAACCTCTCTAGTCCAAGGTACTTTCCTTCCCTCATTAACGACAGGAAGGCAGCCGCCGCCTCCAAATGCATTAAAGTTATATGAAAAAATGCCATTCTGAAACAGACACACCTTTTGTGCACAGGGGCAATCTACAAGCAAAATACCTAGCTACTTGTTTGCAGCAGCTGCCTTTCGGTAGTCACTGAGGGAAAGAAAGTACCTTGGGCACCTCTGTTGTGAGCATAGACTGTAGACAAGATAGCCTCTCCCTGCACAAACATTAGTGTTAAAACATAAATGGGGCTAGTGTCATTATAGTGCTGAAAGCAATGATAGGTAGTTTGTGTGATAATTAGAAGTATAATACTTTGACCACTAGGTGTCAGTAGTTAATAATGACTTACAATGGGTATGTAAGCGATATAGCAAAAAAGAAGACTGTTAGCTAGAAGCAACATACACGTGTCATGTAACGTGCCTATGCTAAGTAGCTGATAAATAATCAGTTAATTGTTTTGAAAAAGTATTCTTTTCATTATTACCACAACATGAACAAAACATGGTACCAGGAGTGAAATTGCAGTGAGTGCAATCGCAGTGAGTAAAATCGCAGTGAGTGAGGTGAATTGTGAAACGCGACATGGATTCTGTAAAGCCACCAGCGAGTTTGAAGCTAACTGGGCATGTCGACAGCAATTGGCGTACGTTTAAACAGCAGTTCCAGCTGTACGTGGCTGCCTTGGGACTGGAAACAAAGCCGGATTCCAGGAAAGTAGCATTACTGCTAACAATAGCAGGCCCACGGGTAATTGAAGTCTATAATACATTTGTGTATGAAAATGAAGATGATAATGAAAAGTTAGATATAGTCCTCCTCAGGAAATTTGACACGCATTGCTCTCCAAAGAAAAACGAAACGTACAAAAGATATGTTTTTTGTTCTAGAATCCAGCAGCAGTGCGAGCCTTTTGATAGCTCTCTGACTAACCTAAAGCTAAAAGCGCATACGTGCAATTTTGCCACATAAAGAGAGAGACTCGATGATCCGGGATCAGATTGTGTTTGGCGTGGAGAATAAAAAGGTCAGAGAACGTCTACTGAGGGAGCTGACGCTGGATGGGGCTATCAAGATCTGCCATGCGAGTGAGTTGTCCCAAATGCACGTGAGGACGTTCGATGAAATGACTGCGGGTTCTGTGAACGCGAGTGATGGCGCAGCTGTTGCCTTGATTTCCAGCAAAGGGAAACGGCGCACACAGGCCAGTTCAACTCAGCTGATGAAGAACGGTGTGCTCAGCTGCAAAGGCTGCGGCTCACAGCACAAACCAAGAGAGTGTCCTGCTTTTGGTAAGATTTGCTCTAATTGCCAGAGAAAGAACCACTTTGCTAAACAGTGTTTCTCAAAACAAAAAGAGAAAAAGAAAGGGAAATCTGTAAACATAGTGGAGGACATTGATTTGGATGAAACATTTTTGTTGGCATGGTGAACTGTGAAAACGAGCCACAGAAACAGATTCATGCTATTAAAGGGGATAAATGGATAGCACCATTGCAAATAAATGGGATTGTAGTCACAATGAAACTGGACACTGGTGTGAAAGCAAACCTGATTAGCATGTCTGACATTAAAAAAATGAAAGAAAAGCCAAATGTACAGAGAAAAACAGTGGCACTGAAAGATTATAATGGACAAAAAATAGACTGTTTAGGCACGTGCAAGCTGAAAGTAACAGTGAAAGGAAAAGTGCATCACCTCATTTTCTCTGTTGTTGCAGAAGGACTCGATTCACTGATAGGTGATAAAGCCTGTGAAAATCTGGAACTGTTAAAAAGACTGTATCGCATCAACATGCCTGTGAGTACATCAAATGACTCTGTTGACTCTATAGTACAGAACTTCTCAGATGTTTTTAAGGGTTTCGGTGTGTTACCATTTACATACAGAATCCAGCTGAAAGAAAACGCACAGCCAGTTGTGCATGCTGCACGAAGAGTTCCGGCACCACTGAGAGACAGGAACTGAACAGGATGACAACGGTGGATGTGATCAAGAAGATCGAAGAACCGACAGCCTGGGCCAACTCAATGGTCTGTGTAAAGAAAAGGAACGGCGACCTGAGAATATGTATGGACCCAAAAGATCTGAACGAGAACATAAAGCGTGAACATTACCAGATACCCAAGCGTGAGGAAATTACCAGTGAAATGGCGGGTGCCAGATATTTTACAAAGCTTGATGCGTCTAAAGGCTTCTGGATGAAAGCAGCACCAAATACTGTACCTTTAACACATTTAACAGGTATTGCTTTCTCAGACTTCCTTTTGGAATAATCTCAGCATCTGAAATATTTCAGAGAGCTATGGAACACATCATCGAGGGGCTCGATGGAGTTCGAGCCTACAGTTTGTCGATGACATCATCGTCTGGGGCTCCACAATCCAAGTACACAATGAGAGGCTGACCAAAGTGCTAGAGCGCATACAGAAGAACGGATTGAAGCTCAACAAAAGCAAATGCCAGTTTGGAGCTCAAGAAATTGTTTTCCTCGGAGACAAGCTCTCTGCACAAGGTGTCCAACCCGACTAGGAGAAGATCAACGCCATACTGGACATGCCAAGGCCCACAGACAAGACAGGTGTGCTACTCATCATGGGGATGGTCAACTTCATAGGTAAATTAATCCCTAACCTATCTGCGAAGACATCCTGCATGCGTGAGCTCCTGCACAAAGACAGTGAGTTCAAATGGACGGCCAAACATGAGCATGAGTTGCAAGAGCTCAAGAGGGCCCCTGTACTGACATTCTTCGACCTGACGAAGAGGATCAAAGTGTCAACTGATGCCTCAAAAAATTTTATCGGTGGAGTGCTCCTACAGGCTGAAGGTGAGCATTGGAAACCAGTAGCCTATGCATCTAGGTCCATGACAGAAACTTAGTGTAAATATGCTCAAATCGAAAAAGAATGCCTAGGGCTAGTGTTTGGTTTAGAGAGGTTCCATAACTATGTATATGGCCTACCCTCCTTCACTGTAGAAACAGATCATCGTCCACTAGTTGCTATCATCAAAAATAATTTAAATGAGATGTCGCCGAGGATACAGCGACTCATGATGAAAATGCAGAGATATGATTTTAAGCTGATGTACACACCAGGAAAACACCTGATACTCGCTGACGCACTCTCACGAGCACCAACAGGTAACAGTGTTAGTGCAACTGAAGAGGATGTTCAAAGCCATGTGAACATGGTGTCTGCTGTGCTTCCTGTATCAGACACAAAGTCCAGGCAAATAGCTGAGGAAACGGCAAAAGACACAGAGCTGCAACGTGTAATGGAGAAAATGCAAAATGGATGGCCTGCAGGTTCCTGTCCACTGTTCTTCCACATCAGAGGTGAGCTGAGTGTTGTTGATGGGCTGTTACTGAAACAAAACAGAATTGTCATCCCACAAGCATTGAGACAGGACATGCTACAAAGGATCCATGAAGGTCATCTCGGTGTCGAGAAATGCAAAGAAGGGTGAGGGACACTGTCTTCTGGCCTGGAATCAACAGACATTGAGAGACTCATAAGCAGATGTGAAACATGCCAGGAACACAGGAACAAGCAACCAAAAGAGCCCATGATGGTAGCTGATGTGCCAAAAGCACCATGGCACATGGTAGGCATGGACTTGTTCCATCTCAAAGGGAAAGACTATCTAGTAGTCATTGACTACTATTCTAACTTCCCTGAAATGGCACTGCTGGCAAACACATCATCAGCCTGTGTCATAACACACACAAAATCAATCTTCGCCAGACACGGCATACCACATACAGTAGTGAGTGATAACGGACCATGCTTCAGCAGCAGAGAGTGGCATGAATTTGCAGAGCAGTATGACTTCAACCATGTCACATCAAGTCCTCTGTATCCACAGTCCAATGGAAAGGCTGAAAAAGGAGTCCATATTATAAAACAGCTCCTGAAGAAAGGTGTTGACAGCGACTCAGATCCATACCTTGCTCTACTCAGCTACAGAGCATCACCTCTCGAGTGCGGACTGTCACCAGCTGAGCTGCTGATGCATCAAAAGCTCCATACCACGCTTCCCAGTTACTCAAAACAAAGAAAACTCCATCAAAAGCTGGGACGAAAGCTGCAACAACAAAAGGTAAAGCAGAAGTCATTCTATGACAGAACAGCCAAGCAGCTTCCACCACTGTCAAGCAACGACGCAGTCATGATTGAAGATCCAGATGGATGGATGAAAAAGCTACTGTTCTTCAAGAAGTAGCTCCACGATCATTCACTGTGAGGACAGAGGAAGGACAAATTTTCAGACGCAATCGCCGCAGTCTCCTAAAAACTCAAGGAACTGTTCAAGAACCAAGTGAAGCCCGCATTGAGTCTGAGTCAAATTCTCCACCTCCTACTGACACTAACACACTTCAGGTGAACCTGAGGTAAGACGATCCATGAGAGAAATCAGAAAACCTGACTGACTGAATTTGTGATTAAGACACTGTTTAAAAAAGAAATTTAAAAAAAAAACACACATGAAGTTAATGCTTAAAGTATAATGTTGTGCGAAGTCAATGTTTAGACTAATGTTTCAGGTTGATGTCTTGGTCATTACTTACCTGATGTCTGTTACCTGTTAAAAAAAAGAAAGAAAAAAAAAGAAAAGGGGACAGTTATAATAACTGACACCTGTAAATTTTGTTTTCCTTTGTAATACCTCAAAGAAAGGGGGATGTGATGATTAGAAGTATAATACTTGGACCACTAGGTGTCAGTAGTTAATAATGACTTACAATGGGTATGTAAGCGATATAGCAAAAAAGAAGACTGTTAGCTAGAAGCAACATACACGTGTCATGTAATGTGCCTATGCTAAGTAGCTGATAAATAATCAGTTCATTATTTTGAAAAAGTATTCTTTTCATTATTACCACAACATGAAAAAAACAGTTTGAACCACAGCTTGACACACAATAACATTAGTTTGCTTCCACTGGCTAAGTAACAGCAAGCAAGATGTTAGTTGTGGTATTTCACGTGTGAGATGTAACTTCAGCTAGAACTGTGTTCAATAAGTGTGCAAATTAGCAACCTAACTCCAGTACTCCTCTGGAATACTAATTGTACATTAGCCTACAAAATATAAGATGATACCACAAATAACATCTTGCTGACATAAGTTAGTTAAGTTAGCCAGAAGTAACGTTGGCTGGCTAACGTTAGTGTGCGTCAAGCTGTTGTTCAAACTACCTATCGTTGCCTTCAGCACTATAATGACACTAGCCCCATTTAGTTACCCAGCTAGCCTACGGACCTGTGCCGATTCCGGCTGAGTGTCGGCACTGTCGGCTGAGTGTAGGCTACGGCGACAGTTATCTGGGCCGATTCTGGCCAACCTTCAGCAGAGTCGCCTGATTCTAAGATGCGGCCGGCTGTTGCTAGCCACACTCGGGCCGATTCTGGTTTGAGGCGTTTCGCCCAGATCTGACAAACGTGAATCGGGCCGATTCTGGTTACTGCTCGGCATGTTATGGCAACGATTAAAAATAAAACAATTTCCGATTAAACATTCGTATATGTTTTATGTTTGATCCATCTTTCCATCAATCAGCAGGCAAGTGATCCTAGCTAGTTATTTAATTTAATTAAGTTCATCCATTTTTATTGATTTATGTATTTATTTATTATTTTATGTAGCCTACTGCGTCCGTAAATTCAAAATACCGCAAAATGTAGCTTCTGAATGTCAATTAGGATAAGCCTATGTAGCCTACTATTTTTGGCGATAAACTAATAAATTCTAATTGGTTGCTGGTGTAAACATCAATGCAGGTAGGGTAGCCTGTGCTTTTTTGAACCAACAGTGTTTTGACCTGGAAAATATTGCAGATATTAACGGTATATGCAGATATTTTTAGTTCTTACAATTGTACCGCACCTCCGTTGATTGCTACATCTGTCTGTGTTAATGTTGGAACAAGAACTAGCTACTAATCAAAATACACTTGGAATCGAATGCTTTCATTGGTGGTGGATAATATGCTCCAAGCTAGGGGTAACCAAGTGCAGTTAGATTGAATGTGTCTTACAAATCAAAATAAATGAGGCAAGAAGTGTATGATCTACTTTTAGCTCTTTAATAAGAACTATGTTGCAAGGCAGCGAACAACATACATAGCCTACTCTGTATCTGGCGCATGAGAGAACAAGAATAATTTTTATAATGTTAGTAATTTAGAACGGACAACTATCAACACCTCTCTTCGCCTTTGCCTTGGTATAGGGATGTCTTATTTGGCCCTACTGACACCTACTGGCCATAACGTGTAATAACTCACTTTACCACATTAAGGTTGTCGATTGATATCTTTTTAGTCTTAACAATTTGACTGTCTTCCATGTTAGTGTGCATGAATGTATTAGCAGTTAAACAACACTATGCTGTTTAAGCAACAATAGTTATAACTAGCTCGTTTCAATCCTTTTATTTTCATTGCATGTAGCCTATAACTAGGCTATCTTTTCAGATGCTGAACTAATATGTTCTTTTTGTTGTTATTTTACATGTAGTATAAAGTTAATTTAAATAAAACTGTCCTTTCAGGGTAGACTGCTAGCTCCACAACGTGTTACGATCCTGATACGGGACGAACCCAAGTGCAACGACCAGGAGACAGATTACAGAAAGTGGAACTTTATTAAGCGTTGGGGTGGTCCCAAAGCTGTACACGGGAGCAAAACAGGTTAGTTAGTTAACACAGGATAGCGTCCAACTGAGGACTGCTCCAAGCCGGAGCTGGACTTGAAGAAACACGGAACTGTTCCAAGCCGGAACTGGACTTGAACGGAGGTGTCTAAAACACCGGAACTGGACTGGAACTGGACTGGAACTGGACTGGAAACTGGATCGGAACTGGACTGGTAACTGGACCGGAAGGTCCACTCAGGAAACGGGAACGGCACGGAACTTGTTCCAAGCCGGAACTGGACTTGAACGGAGGTGTATAAAACACCGGAACTGGACTGGAACTGGACTGGGAACTGGACTGGAAACTGGACCGGGAGGTCCACTCAGGAAACGGGAACGGCACGGAACTTGTTCCAAGCCGGAACTGGACTTGAACGGAGGTGTATGAAACACCGGACCTGGACTGGAACTGGACTGGAAACTGGACCGGAAGGTCCACTCAGGAACACAGGGGACGGCACGGAACTTGTTCCAAGCCGGAACTGGACTTGAACGGAGGTGTCTAAAACACCGGAACTGGACTGGAACTGGACTGGACACTGGACTGGAGCTGGACAGGAAACTGGATCGGAACTGGGCTGGAACAGGACTGGAAACTGGACCGGGTAGCTTGAGTAACCGGGCAGAAAGCAGAGGTTAAAGGCAGGGTGTTGTGACAGGACTGTAGCTGGTGAATGCACCGCCGAGTTGGAAGGCGCGGCGTAGCTCGGGCAATACTGGCGTAAGCCGGCTGGCATGCAGAGGTCCTGGTACCCGCAACACGAGTACGGGAGGTACGTAACCCGGGGAGGACAAACACAGCTGCGGGAAGACTGGAACTGCGGCGTCTGGAGGTTTTGAAGGGAAACAGGTAAATGCATGCAGCAGCGAAAGTTTAGCAGAGATAGCTACCAGTCAGGAAACCAGGCGAACAGGTATGAACCAGCAGGCTCACAAACACTGGACCAGAAACGGGATACGAAACAAACACGGTAGGTTAGTCAACGAACTGGCGCTGAATAGCAGCCAGCCAGGGGTTTAAATGGTGCAGGAAGTGAAGGAGAAAACGAGAAACAGGTGTGATGTTAAATCAGGAGTGATTGCCGAAGCACAGCAGTGAGGAATGTGAGCAACGAGAGGGGCGAGTGATAGGCGGAAGCTAAAGTGGAAAATGAAACCAAAAGTACCCGAGGGAGACGCCCAGTCCACAGCCAGGAGGGAAACACGGACAAGGGATCCAACATGACACGGAAGGAAACAAGGAAAACATGGAAAACGGACAGGACGGGAACGGAACGTTACAGTACCCCCCCCCTCAATGTACGCCACCTGGCGTACCCGGAGGCCTGGTCTTGTCAGGGAACTGTTCGTGGAAGTCTTGGATTACTGAATGGTCCAAGATCAGGCTCTTGTGGAGCCACGACCTCTCCTCAGGACCGTACCCCTCCCAGTCGACGAGGTATTGGAAACCCCGGCCCCTGCGGCGGATATCAATAACACGGTTCACCGTGTAGGCCGGGGCGTTGTCAACAACTCGGACGGGAGGAGGCGGGATGGTAGGGGTACTGAGGGGGCTGGAGGAGACAGGCTTAACCTGGGACACATGAAACACAGGGTAAACTTTGAGGGAGGCGGGGAGGGAAAGTTTAACAGACACCGGGTTAACTAGACAAATGATGGGGAAGGGACCAATAAAACGGGGCTGAAGCTTTCTGGATGAAGAGGGAAGGGAGATGTTTGCAGTGGAGAGCCAGACCTGCTGACCGGCCCTATACTGTGGGGCTGCGGTCCTGTGAAGGTCCGCCAGACGTTGGGAGCGGGAATTGGCGTGAAGGAGTGCGGTGCGTGTGAGTCTCCAAATGTTTTTACAACGAAGGACATGGGCCCTAACAGAGGGGACAGCTATCTCGGCCTCCTGGGTCGACAGAAGAGGGGGTTGATAGCCTAAAGCACACTCAAACGGGGATAGGCCAGTAGAGGCACTTTTAAGGGAGTTATGTGCGTACTCGACCCAGGGGAGAAACCGGCTCCAAGAGGCAGGATTGCGCACTGTAACGCACCGCAGGGCGGGCCCCCAGGTCCTGGTTCGCCCTCTCTGCCTGACCATTAGACTGGGGATGGAAACCCGAGGAAAGACTAGGAGAGGCACCCAGGGCTGCACAGAACGCCCTCCAAACTCGGGAGGAGAACTGGGGCCCACGGTCTGACACGATGTCAGAGGGGATCCCGTGCAGCCTGACCACGTGTAGCACCAAGAGCTCAGCGGTTTCAAGGGCGGACGGGAGCTTGGGGAGGGGAACAAAGTGAACCGCCTTGGAGAACCGGTCCACTATTGTCAGAATGACGGTGTTACCTTCTGACAACGGCAGACCGGTTACGAAGTCCACACCAATGTGACTCCAAGGACGGCCAGGGACGGGGAGGGAAAGGAGAAGACCGGAGGGAGGCTGGTGGGAAGCCTTGCTCCTGGCGCACACCGAGCAGGCCAGGACGAAGGCACGGGTATCCCCTTTAAGGGTAGGCCACCAGAAACTCCTCCTGACGAGGGCGATAGTTCTGGCGACACCTGGGTGACATGCCAGGCACGAGGCGTGAACCCATTCGAGGACCTGGGAGCGGACGGAATCGGGGACAAAAAGACAGGAGTTAGGGTTATTGCGGGGGTCCGGTTGGGAAGTCTGGGCGGCCTTCACAATGCCCTCAATCTCCCAGGAGACCGCAGCCACCACACAGGAGGCCGGCAAAATGGGCTCCGGATCAGCAGGACTGGAGGGAGGGGAAAAAATGCGGGACAGGGCATCTGCTTTAATATTACGGGAACCAGGGCGGAAAGAAACAGAGAAATTAAAGCGTGCAAAAAATAACGACCATCTAGCCTGACGAGAATTGAGCCTCTTGGCAGATCTTAAATAAATGAGGTTTTGATGGTCGGTAAAAACAAGAAAAGGGGTACCTGCCCCCTCCAGCCAGTGGCGCCACTCCTCAAGAGCCAGTTTTATCGCCAGCAGTTCCCGATCCCCGACATCGTAGTTCCTCTCGGCGGAGGACAGCCTCCGGGAGAAGAATGCGCAGGGATGGAGCTTGCTATCAGAGGCGGACCGTTGAGACAGAATGGCCCCCACGCCGGTGTCGGAGGCATCCACCTCAACGACAAACTGCCGAGAAGTGTCAGGGTGAAGGAGGATAGGTGCTGAGGAAAACCGAGTCTTGAGTAGCTCGAAAGCTCGCTGGGCATCGGAATTCCAACAGTAAGGCAGGGCAACGGAAGTGAGTTTAGTCAGGGGAGCAGCAATGGAACTGTAATTGCGAATAAAGCGGCGGTAGAAATTTGCAAACCCCAGGAACTGTTGAAGGTGCTTGCGGGAGGTGGGTTGGGGCCATTCTGTCACCGCCTTGATTTTCACAGGGTCCGCCCGGATACTGCCCTCCTCGATAATGAAGCCGAGGAACGGGACCGTGGAAGCGTGGAAGGAACATTTCTCAGCCTTAACAAACAGCTGATTCTCCAACAGCCGCTGGAGAACCTCTCGAACGTGACGGACATGCTCCTGCGGGGATTGAGAAAAAATTAAAATATCATCGATATAAACAAAAACGCTCCTCCCTAGGAGGTCCCGCAGGACGTCGTTCACCATGCTCTGGAAGACTGCTGGGGCGTTAGTAAGGCCGAAAGGGACCACCAGGTATTCGTAGTGGCCCAACGGGGTATTAAAAGCAGTCTTCCACTCGTCCCCCTCACGGATACGCACCAAGTGATACGCATTCCGGAGGTCGAGCTTGGTGAACGTCACAGCTGGAGAGAGGGCTTCAAAGGCGGTGTTAATGAGGGGAAGAGGGTATTTGTTACGGATGGTGACCTGGTTGAGGCCCCGGTAGTCGATGCAGGGTCGCAGGGAGCCATCCTTCTTCCCAACGAAGAAGAACCCTGCACCGACTGGGGATGAAGAGGGACGGATAATACCCGAAGCGAGGGAGTCGTGGATGTATTCCTCCATGGCTAGTTTCTCCGGTCCAGACAGACTGTAGAGGCGTCCCGATGGCAGTTTAGCTCCAGCCAGTAGGTCAATGGCGCAGTCATACGGCCTGTGAGGAGGTAAGGACAGAGCACGTGATTTAGAAAATACTTGCGCGAGGTCGTGATACTCGCTGGGAACATTCGTTAAATCCGGTATAGGTTGCATGGAACAGGGTTTACTGGGCCCCGGAGGGGGTAGTGCAGAACGGAGACAGCTGGCTAGACAGTGGGCACTCCACGCCAGGATGCGACCGGCTTTCCAGTCAATATGGGGATTGTGGAGGCGAAGCCAGGTCTGACCTAAAACCAGAGCAGATTGTTGGGAGTTAATCAGTAATAGCTGAATGGACTCCCGATGATTGCCAGATAGAATTAACTGGATAGGAACGGTGGAGTGGGTAACTAACCCCAAACTCCTACCGTCCAGAGCTAGAGCTGAAATGGGTGAAGTGAGACGTTCCGTGGGAATGCCGGCCCTCCTGGCGACGGTGATATCCATGAAGCTGGCGTCAGCTCCGGAGTCAATTAGGGCCGAAGAAGATAGGGTCTTGTCCTTCCAAAGGAGAGTAGCCTTGAACATGAGGCGGTCCTGGGCAGCATGGTTGGGGACGATGGGGCTCGTCAGTACGCCCAGTCTTACTGGCGAGCCCCTTCTTTTGGGCGAATGGGACAGGAGGCGATCTGATGGCCAGGCTTGCCGCAATAGAAACAGGATCTGGTGCGCTGACGGCGCTGACGCTCCTCGGGATTGACCGCAACTCTGCCCAGTTGCATGGGCTCTTCCTCGGACCCGCCCGTAGGCGCCCGAGATCCAGTGATGGAGTGTGAATGAACATTAGAGACGACGGAGGGCGAATGACGCCCGGAACTTCCTCCCCGCTCCCGGGCCCGGATGCGGAGACGATTATCGATGGCTATAGCGAGGCTGATGAGGCTATTAAGGGAGTTGGATTCCTCCCGAGTGGCAAGCTGGTCCTTGAGTTCCTCGCTGAGAGCTTGGCGGAAAGCCCCCTGGAGGGAGGCGTCATTCCATCCTGACTCCGCGGCGAGGGTACGAAACTGAATGGCCATTTCTGCGACACTGCGGTTGCCTTGGCGAACTTGAAGCAGACGCTGGGTAGCGTCACGTCCACAGGTCGGGTGTTCAAACACACGTCGCATCTCTGCCGTAAAGGCTGCGAAGTTGCTGCATAACGGAGCCTGGCTGTCCCAGATGGATGTAGCCCACTCCAGGGCGCTCCCTCCCAGGCTGCTCATAATGAACGCGATCTTGCTGGAGTCAGAGGCGAAGGAGGAGGGCTGCATCCGAAACACTATGTCACATTTAAGTAGAAATTCACGACATCTCCCCAACCCCCCGCGATATAACTCGGGGTGTTGTACACGGGGCTCACGGCTGGAAGTGGGAGCCGGTGCCTCCGGATGGGGTTCGGGAGAGGAAGGAGTAGGGTTGGCTGGAATCCGTAGTAGCGGTTGGTGGAGCGAAAGTTGGGATACTTGCTCCGTGATGCCCCTAACTACTTCCAGCACATCATCCAAACGGCGACCCTGTTGGTCGCTGATCGCAGTTTGGCAGGAGAAGGCGTGGCGAATCTGTTCCAGATCGGCTGGGTCCATATTGTAGGCCAGTTCGTTCTGTTACGATCCTGATACGGGACGAACCCAAGTGCAACGACCAGGAGACAGATTACAGAAAGTGGAACTTTATTAAGCGTTGGGGTGGTCCCAAAGCTGTACACGGGAGCAAAACAGGTTAGTTAGTTAACACAGGATAGCGTCCAACTGAGGACTGCTCCAAGCCGGAGCTGGACTTGAAGAAACACGGAACTGTTCCAAGCCGGAACTGGACTTGAACGGAGGTGTCTAAAACACCGGAACTGGACTGGAACTGGACTGGAACTGGACTGGAAACTGGATCGGAACTGGACTGGTAACTGGACCGGAAGGTCCACTCAGGAAACGGGAACGGCACGGAACTTGTTCCAAGCCGGAACTGGACTTGAACGGAGGTGTATAAAACACCGGAACTGGACTGGAACTGGACTGGGAACTGGACTGGAAACTGGACCGGGAGGTCCACTCAGGAAACGGGAACGGCACGGAACTTGTTCCAAGCCGGAACTGGACTTGAACGGAGGTGTATGAAACACCGGACCTGGACTGGAACTGGACTGGAAACTGGACCGGAAGGTCCACTCAGGAACACAGGGGACGGCACGGAACTTGTTCCAAGCCGGAACTGGACTTGAACGGAGGTGTCTAAAACACCGGAACTGGACTGGAACTGGACTGGACACTGGACTGGAGCTGGACAGGAAACTGGATCGGAACTGGGCTGGAACAGGACTGGAAACTGGACCGGGTAGCTTGAGTAACCGGGCAGAAAGCAGAGGTTAAAGGCAGGGTGTTGTGACAGGACTGTAGCTGGTGAATGCACCGCCGAGTTGGAAGGCGCGGCGTAGCTCGGGCAATACTGGCGTAAGCCGGCTGGCATGCAGAGGTCCTGGTACCGCAACACGAGTACGGGAGGTACGTAACCCGGGGAGGACAAACACAGCTGCGGGAAGACTGGAACTGCGGCGTCTGGAGGTTTTGAAGGGAAACAGGTAAATGCATGCAGCAGCGAAAGTTTAGCAGAGATAGCTACCAGTCAGGAAACCAGGCGAACAGGTATGAACCAGCAGGCTCACAAACACTGGACCAGAAACGGGATACGAAACAAACACGGTAGGTTAGTCAACGAACTGGCGCTGAATAGCAGCCAGCCAGGGGTTTAAATGGTGCAGGAAGTGAAGGAGAAAACGAGAAACAGGTGTGATGTTAAATCAGGAGTGATTGCCGAAGCACAGCAGTGAGGAATGTGAGCAACGAGAGGGGCGAGTGATAGGCGGAAGCTAAAGTGGAAAATGAAACCAAAAGTACCCGAGGGAGACGCCCAGTCCACAGCCAGGAGGGAAACACGGACAAGGGATCCAACATGACACGGAAGGAAACAAGGAAAACATGGAAAACGGACAGGACGGGAACGGAACGTTACACAACGTCTGCACAGTAAGAAGAGAGACAGAAATGCAACACACACTGTGCCTTGCTTTTGAAGTCAATCACCAGAATTATCATGTTAATATTGACACCCCTGTTAGTATTTGCTTTCTCTTTTGGTTCAACCTAGTTTATAATTTATTAGTATTATTATTATTATCATTATTATTATTAGTTTATTATTTTGTGATAATGACAATAGGATAATGGCTTTTCTGCTAAATAAATTATTATTCTCTTATTCCACTCTTTTCTCACTAGGACCTCTGGACATCCTATTCTTCTGTGGTGACTAAGGTACATCAGCCTAGTTTCACAGAGGCTTACTAGACATTCTGCTCCACCAACATTTATGTCTACGCCTATTTTTTTTTCAAATTACTCTGGTTTTGTCTACTCCATTTCATATATTGCAATTAGCCTACTATATGTTTGAAGATATATTTTTCTTAATTTTTAAAACTAGAACTGTGAAGGCCGATGCCAATTGGCGTCGTGATTTTAAATTTAGTATGATTTAATCCGTGTTTATAGAATGTTTCTGTCCTGCCCTGACTTTTCCTAAATAGTTATACTGCAAATAGCCTACCGACGCTGTTGTAATTCTAAAATTATGAGTTAGATGAGTTTTTCTTGATTTTGTTTTTACCTCAAAGACCCCCTATAACCGCCACGTTCAACGACATTTGGCGTTGGTACCCAAGTGTGAATCGCTGCTTCTCTCCTCCGGGAGCGTATTGACTGCGTTTGCATAATGACCGCATTAGCGTCCCGAGACAGTGATCATGTAACGTTATATAAACTGTTATTTTATATACCCATAATAAAAAATATTTAAATTCATTAAAATGTGTTTTATTTTCCTAGAGTAATTTATCAAAAGAGCCACTCATCTAGGTTTTATTCTGATAAGGTACCTGATTGTGTTTGGACCACTGCAGCGCGACTTTGGAAAGTTTTTTTTTCTGAAAATAGATAGCGTCTGAAAAAAGTCTGTTGCAAATGATGTAGCCTAATTCCTTTGTAGCCTAATAATGTAGTGTATTGCAAATGATGTAGCCTAACCTAATTCCTTTGCTTGTTCATCCTTTGTAATTATGTGATTTATCCAAATAAAAATGTTTGAATTGATTACAATCAGTTGTTTTATTTTTCAAGAGGGAAATAATTTTAGGCATTCGCGGCAATAGGCTATGGTTTTAGCCTATGCGGTTTACAACTCCGAATAACATCTGGTACAGCGAAGTTACATTCCGCGTAAGAATTAATTATTTATTTTCAAAAGGGAGCCATGTAATTAATTAAATGAGCCACTCATCTAGGCATTACTCTGATAAGGTGGCCTGCCTTCCTGGGCTTCAGCCATTATCGCTTTGTGCACTATGAGGGATGGAGGTAATAGGCCATCAGTGAGAACAAAAGGGATGTAGCGAGCCCGCCTTTTATTAATTAATTATTATTATTATTAATGTTGTTGTTGCTGCATTGTATTGGACTTTGATTAAGCACCACATTATTGTTGTGTAAATTAAAGGTAATTTAAAAATAAAGAGCAATCATTTCTACATGTTCCGTTTTCTCCTGTTATTTGCATCTGAAGGAAGGGGTGGCAGGGAGGATGGGATGGGTAAAGAGCAGTGGTAAATTAACAAAATAAGACTAACCTGGCCCACAATCGGGCCGATTGTGGATTACTTCTGGCTCAAATCCGGGCCGATTCCGCAAATTCCGGTTTAATTACGGTTGCCGGACTCGGGCCAGGACACTCGGCCCGGACTCGGGCCGCACCTCACGACCGACACTCCGCCGATTCCGCACGCCAAAATCGGGCCGAGTCTTTTTGTTCCGGCACGCCGGAATCGGGCCAGATGTGGGGCGAGTCAATTTTGCTAGCTGGGTATGTTTTAAAATGAGTGTTTGTGCAGGGCATACAGCCATCTTCCCTACCAAGCAGCTATCTTGTCGCTCGCTACAGTCTGTCATTATCAACACCCTTCTTGAGTAACGTTATGCTAGTTAAGTACGCTGGATGAGACTTTGTTAAGTAGGCGAAATGTACTCTAAATGTAGTGTGCTAAGAATCCCTGAATTATATACTTATTTCCGGATTTTTGCTTTTAATAGTACGGGTAAGTACAGCAGTACACAGGACGCAGTAGATACGGCTCTGATTTGGACACAGCCACTCAGTACTAGCTACAAAAGTTCACAGAACTGTGGCCTGAAACCTGCTGTGATTCGTCGGAGTAATGTAGGTGTTAGCAAAAGGATGTCTTAAAATCTGATTGGTTGGTGTAGACTTGGAGTGTTTAACAAAACACATATTTGCGGATTTCTTCGCACATTTTTTTCACACGCACCAAGCATTGTGTAAGTTCACAGTTATTAGTTTGGGTGATATTTGTTTGTGAGTGCAAAAGCATATTTGGGGACCAGGTGCATTTATTTGTTGAGATAATAATACCCCCATATGTCTGGTACCTTGGGCAAATGATATTGTGAAGATGGGCAGAAAAGGCCTTTTTCATCTTAGCTGGATATAAATCTAAAGTATTGAGTTAGTTATAATTTTTTCCTCTTTCTTCGCACACAGCCAAATCCAAAAATCCATAAGAAACCTGATGTAGAATATCAATTATACGTTATTAATATAAAGCTCTGATTCAAGAAGGCAAGCATTAAACCAAAATAAATCATTTTATATTTATGAGAAACACAATCAAAAATATAGCCGCAAGCGGCAATTGGGGGTTTGAGCCATTAAAAGCCTAAAGAAAGTCTAGTATATACGACATTTAAGAATATAAAAGCAATATGACATGCAGCTGTGCAATGATACACATTCTACACAAATCAGAATAATATTTCCTGTGTAACATTGAAAAACAATGCATGTCTATGGGAATTTTTGTGAATGTAGTCCATTGTATCGAGTCGCTAACTTTTGCGTTGGTAGACCAGGTACATCAGAATGCTGTAGGTTGCGATGGGAGGCAGTAGTTATACCGGAGAACAGCAGAATGACCAAACCAGAGACCATGGTGTGAGACTAAAACCTCTCCCTTCTCTTTAATTTGAAGCAATAATACATTTTTCTATTAAAAAATAAAGTGTATTATTACACTGTAATATCTCAGTAATTTACTTGCTTATATTTAGTCTCCCATTTTTTTATTTCCTATTTGTTTCCTAATGAAATCTCTATTTTATCTTCTAATTTATTTTATGTATCATCCATCAGTCTCTAGTGTAAAGGTACACTATCCAAAGCAAACAGTTGAAAAATTGTCTTGCAGCAAAGCTACTAAGATGCCATCTTACATTACCCATGTGCCCCACTGGCTATTGTTCATCCAAATAAAATTAGCAGAAAATTAAGTCACCATCAAATTAAAAATACCATCATATTCTAAATAACTCAATGTATTCAGTATACATTTGCCTTTTCATTTTACCTTTAACTGAAATATGGCTTATACAAATATATTTTCAGCTATAGCAGCCTTAATAACCATGTAATGCTGTGTCTGAATCAGCACCCTTCCATAGCCTACTATTGAGTAGGCAGGACGAGAAAGTTGTTAAGTAGGCAAAAATTTATAAATTTATAAATGTAGTGTACATAAAACCACCGTATGATGTTCAGTGAGAACCATAATTCATTGTACAGTGACACATTTTTCTGTTGAGCCGTTTTGCGGCACCACAAACTTATTCGCTCTGACCCTGCAACACGTGATATACACTGTGAGGCAACAGTGCTATCCACTATGCCATTATGGTTAAAACAACTTTGAACAGACTGCGATGCCCTCACAGTCTGTTTGAATCAATGCAGTAAACAAAACTGTAACATTCCTTTGCTTGGAATTCCTTTTCTTTTAGCTTGCCGGTGGTAGCCTACCCACTATTCCTTCTATCTCAATGATAGCTGTTTTTTGTTTTATTTCAATACCCGGTAATAACACATTATACAGCACTGGCCTCTCTCTCCTTGAACAGACTGATATTATTGATCAGATGACGTTAATGTAACGGATTAAACAACTTCTGCATTATGGTAAGTTTGTATCGTCTGCGCGTACTTTCTTGCCGCATGTATTTACCAAGTTTGACAACTGTCAATCATCAATTATTACGCACTGGACGCTGATTGGCTGAGAGTGACAGATAGTTTAAAGTTTTAAGTTTTTTCAATATGTGGCATGTGTGTGCGTGTGTGTCTGTGCGATCGTTCGTAGCATCAGATTACTGCACCACTTACTTCACCTGAGTTTTTTTTATTATATATTTTAGGTCCCTGTTACCATTGAGATCATCAGCCATATTAAAGAGGCAGAGACCAGCAACCTCCGGAGGTCACATCTCAGTGAGCTCAACCAGATGATCAACAGCCTTAACATCCAGGCGGAGGAGGAAAGGGGGAGGAGACGGAGGAATATAGGAGAAGAGGACCTAGGCACGTTTTGGACACTGTTCCAGAATGAGGTATTGAAATTATTTCTGATTTTGAATTGAATATTTTCACTCAGGTGCCATTATTATTTTAAATCTGCAATTGAAACTGTAATTAACCTTTTCACAATCTGGTCATTAGGTTATGGATCCATATTTGGACCGAGTGAAAGTGCATTTGGAGAGAAGATTTGCAGAAGTGGATCCCCTGGCTGCCTCCAATGTGCTGAGCCCAAGAGCTGCCCAACGGGATGAGGGAAGTTGTGTTGCAGACTTGAAGCTGCTGGCTAAGTTCTGTCAGAGTGGCCCAGTTTCCAGATCCATGTGGTTTCAGGGATTCTCAAGGTGACTAACATAAACATATTGAAGACAATGGACTCAATCATCAGACTGATGATGGTACAAACCCACAGCAACAAATAACCTATCCACTATATTCCAATAGCAACTTGGTGAACATTTGTATTAAATGAGGTGCACTTGTTACGACCCCGGCTCGAATGGCCGTAACATAAAGGAATTGAAACAAGGGGAACGGTTAACCAATTATTTTATTAAAATATCACAATAGACATGGAAAAGGGTTCTGGTAGAAGTATGGGCAAACAAAAAACAAGACAAACAAGATCAGGAATCCAACAAGCTCGGATGGTGAGACATGAGACAGCCGGCGGTTTCAAAATGGGAAGTATTGGAACCCTGTATCCAACCTCCCCAAAACGAGAACAAAAATACTCCACACGAGAATGACAAAGTTCTCCAAAACAAAACCCCGGTTAAATGTGCCTCCACCAACCGGCTTCACCAACCGGCCTTCAAAATAGGGAATCACATGGAAATACTACTGGCAAAATGCGCACACCGACAGCAGCAACTACAACAAACTACAAAATATAGTAAGCGCTGCATGGGCTACAAGCTGAAACAAACACTACAGTGCTACATTAAAATGTGGTTCACACAGCAGCAAAAGCTGGCAATGGGCATGCAGTTAAGCAAAGGTAAAAATGAACCAACCTGGAGATAGAGAACAGCGCAAATACATATGCTCTCATGCAGGTGTCAGTAATTATCAATCAAGACTCAGGTGAGTCAAAGGAAACTCGTTAGCATACCAATAAATGAAAGGGGCACACTCATGAGGCGGCATAGGGACGTAACACACTTCTGCAACCTGAAAGCATTTTATCCATCCTACTAAAACAAGTCTCAGCTGGAAGTCATGAAGGAGTATGATGAGCTCCATCATCTCTACCCCAACCTAAGCCAACTGTCAGCAATTGCTCTCACAGTTCCAGTATCCAGCGTGAACTGTGAGAGGGACTTCTCCATCAAGAACAGGGTAAAACCATGTTTAAAATGTTTCATTTCATGTTACATTTTTGCATGATTGCCAATCTCTGTAATTCTTTACCAATAGATGAAGACAGACGTACGGAACAGGCTCCAGCAGAGGAACCTTACCGCCTGTATGTGGATCAGAATAAATGGGCCTCCAGTCTCTGAGACAGGGCCCTGGAAAAACATGGACATGACAACACCCTGCCATGCGCCCCATACCCTCAAAGGGAGTGCGCGAGTGCGTGCGCATCCCTCCGAAGGTATTTACCACCTAGACTAACTAGTTTCCTGGGGAAACATTGAATATTCATGATATAGCCTACCATGGGTTAATATTGCTTGTATAAAACGTGTGGGCCTATATATTTTATAATAAATCACCAAAGAAAGACAACATAACTTTAAAACTAGCCTAATATTTTAACATTGCACGGTGTTTCAAATTTTTTAGGCTACTAAGCAACGATATAACGTGGAAATCCGTAGCCTCTTGGTTTAGAAATCTATACTCTCAGTTTTGAAATCCATAACCTCGGTTTTTGCAATCCATATTTATGGGTTTACAATTCGTACTCTTAGTTGTGCAGTCCGTAGCCTACATATGGCTTTGCAAAACCGAGTGTACAGATTGCAAAACCAAGAGCACGGATTTCCACGTTGAGATTATTTTTTCCACCTAGGGTGCCTTGAGGGGCTCTGCACCTATGCGATTGCATATGCTAAAGGAAAAGAAATGTCGCTGCATGGAAACATCAATTCGCAGCGACCCTGCATGACAGCCTTCACCACTGCATGACAGAAATAAAATCTAGATTTATGGTGTTCAGTTCAGGTTACTTTTGTGCTTAAGTTTTAAAGAAAATGGTGCTTTGCTGTATGGCAAATAACAAGGTCTAACATCGGTGAAGAAAGGAATTTATTTTGGCCAGCTATCACAAGATGAGGGTGAGAATCAATGCTGACTGCAATTGGGATCTCTAAATATCCTCCAGATACACCAAGCCTCCAGAGACACAACTAAAGAATGTGCAAGTGTGTAACGGGCACTTTCACCCAGATGATTTTGAGGAGAACATTCGGGCGAGACAACCATCGCTGAACATACTGTTGTTCTACTATATGAGTCTGTTAGTTTGGTCAACGCCCCCTTTGCTAGTATGGGAGGTATGGCCAGATTCAACTTACCCGCCCACTGCAGTAGAGGTTTAGGGGAAGGGTACAGGTGTACCTCATTTTGACGACATATAACTCTACCAAATTAGCATGTTTCGCTGCCAATATTTCTGTTGAGAGATTGATTTTTTTTGCCAGCGGCAAAGAGAGTTGTGCCTTGATCTGTTAAATGAGGTTAATGGTGTTTTTCAGTGGAATTCCCCGAATCGGAATACGATTAGGAATAGGTTTGGAATACAGTAAATGTGAGGGTTAAGGTGGGATTTGGGTTATGTCCTCCTTCTTGGTCCTTGTGGGTCTTCAGTTGGGCGAAGAGGCCGATCCTGGAGCCGCATAATTTGGTGCAGTGTGGGCAGAGGTGAGCTGTGGTGGTTGTGGATTTAGTTTGGGTCTTTTTGGTGGAAGCTTTCTCCTTTCTGAGTCTGCATTTGTCTTCTGCAGCACGGCGGAGATCTTTGTTGTATAGTGCAGCACCTTCCCAGACAAGTTTTCTCCAAGTCGCCTTATTAGTTGCTGTGTCCTCCCAGGTATTAAGGTCTATGTGGCACTTTTTGATGTTTGCTTTAATGTTGTCCTTGTACCTTTTCTTTGGACCTCCCGGGGCACGTTGTCCTATGAGAGGCTGGGAGTATAGGACTTGTTTTGGAAGGCGAGAGTCAGGCATACGGATGACATGACCAGTCCATCTGAGCTGGTGTTAGGCGATAGTGGCCAGTGATGGTGGGGATGTTAGCCTCCTACAGGACTCTGGTGTTGGTGCGTCTATCTTCCCAGCTGATCTTAAGGATCGAGGGCATTGTCTTCGGCATACTGCAGCTCCATGATGGATATGGTGGTGGTTGTGCTTTTAGCCCTGAATCTGTTGATGTTCAGAAGTTGGCCGTCGGTTCTGTACCTGATTCTGACTCCTTGAGGCAGATGTTTACTCATGAGATGGAGGATAGCAGCAATGAAAATGAAGAACAGGGAAGGAGCAATGACACAACCCTGCTTGACTCCAGTGTCAACCCTAAAGGGTTCCGTTTCATCTCCACTGCCACTGAGTACTGTGGCTGACATATTGTCATGCAGCAGTCTCAGTATCTGGATGTATTTATCTGGGCAGCCAATTTTTGCCAGAACTAATCAGAGGGCCTGACGCTTTACAGAGTCAAAGGCTTTGGTGAAGTCTATGAAGGCCATGTATAGTGGTTGATTTTGTTCCCGGCATTTTTCTTGTAGTTGGTGAGCAATGAAAATCATGTCCGTGGTACCTCTGTTTGGGCGAAGTCCACTCTGAGACTCAGGAAGAATGTTTTCTGACAGGGGGAGGAGTCTGTTAGCCAAAACCCGACATAGAGTTTTCCCAGTGGTGGACAGGAGGGAAATGCCACAGTAATTTCCGCAGTCTGCCTTGTCTCCCTTCCTAAAGACAATTAAAGCATCCCAAAGTTGTGCAGGGATTTCCTCCTTTTCCCATATTTTGAGGAGCAGGGCATGGATGTGACTAAGGAGATCTGGCCCACCTTCCTTGAGGACTTCTGCTGGGATACCATCAGGTCCAGCGGCCTTGTTGTTCTTCATCTTCCTTATGACATCCTGCACCTCTCTCAGGCTGGGTGGTGCTCGAATGTTCTCACTTATCGGTTGTTGAGGGAGTTAGTCAAGGGCCCCCATCTCGGGAGTGGTGTCCCTGTTCAGTAGCTCCATCTTTGGAGGGAAGGGGGGTTAGGCGACAGTAGCTGGGGCCATATACCGCTCTTGTGGCATCGAAGAAACCTTGGTATCCCCAGAGTCTGCAAGCTGCTGGATCTCCAGGGCCTTCTTTGTCCACCACTGGTTCTTCAATTTCCTAACCCGAGATTGGACGGCTGCCTTTGCTTTGGCATGGGCTGCTCTTTTAGCCTTGCAGTTGATGTCATTTTGCCAGATGATAAAGGTTTGCCGCTTGATGTCGATGAGCTGTTGGATTTCAGTGTCATTCTCATCGTACCAGTCTTGATGTTTCCGGGTTTTATAGCTAAGGGTGCTTTTGCAGGAGTCCATGATGGTAGACTTAAACATGCCCCAGTGTGTTTCAATATCTTTTGGATATTGCTTGGGAAGTTCTGCACTGAGAGCAGCCTGAAGCTTTTGTCGAAAGGTGTTGTCACCTAACCGTTCGATGTTGAGCTTTGGCCAGCTCTCTCTTTTCTGCACCCTTCTTTTCCATGTGAGACACATGGACATAATGGAGCAGATGAGGCGGTGGTCTGTCCAGCAGTCATCTGCACTGGTCATCGCTCTTGTGTTGAGCACATCATGGCAGTCTTTGGTGTGGACGACCACATAGTCGATGAGGTGCCAAAGCGAGGATGCATCAAGGATGTTTTGAATTTGTTCTTTTGACGGAAAAGTGTGTTGGTGATGACTAGGCTGTGTTCTGAGCACTTTGTTAGCAGTAGTATGCCATTGGAGTTTGTATTTCCAACACCTTCTTTCCCCATTGTGCCTCTCCATAGATTGTGGTTTCGTCCCACCCTGGCATTGAAATCTCCAAGCAGGATTAGCTTGTCCTCCTTGGGAACATTGGTTAGGATTTTGTCCAGGTCAGCATAACAGGCCTCCTTAACTTTGTCCTGTGCATCAAATGTTGGAACATAAGCACTAACAACGGTTGCCTTTTAGCTGCCTGCAAGCATCAGGCGATGATCCAACAGGTTATTCTGCCTAACAATGAATCCTTTGCTCCTCAGCAGGTTTTCCTTTCCAGAAGAAAGTATATCCGCCTTTGTCCTCCTTCAGCTGCCCTTCATCAGCCAGTCGGGTTTCGGAGAGTGCTACAATATTGATCCAGAATCTCCTTAGCTCTCTGGAAATGATGGCAGTTTGCCTTTTGGGTCAATCACTGGATTAGTTTTCTGTGAGGGTCCGCACGTTCCAGGCTCCAATATATATCTGTTTCTGTTTATACTTCTGTTTCTGACCGCATGGTGGTGATCCCTCTGGATGCGGTAGTCCAGACAGGAGTTTTTGAGGCAGGCTATGTTTAGGGCACCTTTTCTAGCCCCTTCCCTTACTGGGGTGAGCAGAGTGGATCCTATATACGGCTGCTCAGTCGTGGGTGCAGCTGCCGAAAAGCACTTTCTGCCTCAGTCCAAGAGCTTAACGGCTGAGTCAAACACCCACCGCCTGTGTGCCAGGTTGTAGCTAGGAGCTGCCAGACCTCACAGTCCTACCCCCGTCACCACTTCCTGATCACCACAGGACTTTGATCCGGGATGTTGAGCGGTCTGATTCCCTTTCGGGAGGACGCCTGCCTGTGACATCTTTTAACGTGAAGAGGCTGATGGTCCTTGGAAGAGGGGGGCCAGGTTCCAATTGCATGGGTCCATAACGATTGCAGACCACCCTCTGTTGCCTTCAGTGCCGTTGTGACTTGCCGTCATCCTCCGCCAGTTCAGCCGTTGAGGTCTTGGTTGGATCGCACTTCAGCTCCAGACGGCCTCGCTCTCGGGCTCATTGGAACACACAAGCTTCTCCACCATGGCAAGGTGGCGATCTGAGAAGTTTTTTATTTTTATTTTTTATTTTTTTTTGGAGGTAACACAATAAAAACATGTCTTTCGATAATAAATTATAAATAAATTAAATCACATTTACTTCTAATATTTTAGCGCCAACACATTACATTTTTTTTCTCACCCATCTTAATAGAAAAATCTAGGATGACTCTATTTTCACTGTCTGATGGTACATCTTATTGTTTTATGTATTATTATGGCTGGGTTTACGGTTAGGATTAGAATTACAGTTAATTTTTAAGTTATATATAGCTTTTATATTATGACCTTCAATAGAGAAAGTATAATTTCATATGGAAAACTTGCTCATAGTCCACTCAATAGTCCACTCCACAGGCACAAAAGAGGCAATTAAAAGTCATGCTGATGTGCTGGCTCATCTATGGATATATATCTTAAAGCGGTCATGGTGTCGTGTCTCCTCTTGAGAAGAAACACCAGAACACAAAGCTATTCATGGGGTCAGGGCCCAGCATGGCCAAAGAATACCACATGGTCACATTTTAACTTTGAATGCCAATCTGTGACATTCAATTGAAATCATTAATTGAAAGTCTTAATGTCGAAGTAGTTAATGGTTGTTAGGCATGCCAGTTTGGAATTTACATTTTGAAGGCAGCTCCAGTTTCAAGCGGAGGTCAGCGTGTTATGACTGGCCTTGTTACATGGATTTAATATTTTTTCTGAAAGGTGGAGATTGCACTATTCGCTGGACTTGAGAATTATGCCCCACAATCTTCACTTCTGTTATTAAAGCAGGAGTAAATTTCCTTTTTGAGTAGGTATTCAATAGCTGAGCGGAATTACCTAACATACTTGTTAGGTAATTGGTCATTGGTAAAAAGAGGCTAAAACCCTGAATCTTTTGATAATATCATGGTGCTTAGTCCTGCTTCCTAAAAATAAGATCAGTCGAATAAGTAAATTTTTCATTTATTAGACAATCTAGTCCTTGTCTGACCCCCCTTCCACACCTTTCATCACTCAATCGGGCCAAGCCTCACCCCTGATCATTCATCAAAAGTGTATGGGCCAGGAGAAGAGGCATCTGAGTCTTGCACCTGGCTCTGCCATTTGTGGTGTTCATCTTACATGGGGCCTGACATTCTTGGTCTTACAGCTCATCTGGCATTTTTACATTTTCATTCATTTGTTGTAACTTAACAAATCTCTTAATTGTAATCTAGTTATGAGTTTTGATAAAAGATGATCCAACAGGTTGCTTTGCCTAACAATGAATTTGGTGATTTAATTGATATCTTTGATAGTACTTAACAAATTTTAAAAAATACATTTATTTTAAGTGGTGGATAAGTGAGGAGTTTTAACTGTTGGTGCCACTTTTGTTCTGCATTCAGAGTGTTGAATATTAAACTAGGGCGATGACTGTTAAAACTGCTGGATTCAGAAATTGCCACATTTTATTTAATCCTCAATTCTCCAACAACATATTCTCCACTTTACTTACATTTCATTAACATACTTGTGATGCTCTGCAGCCAATGGGCCCATTGCAGCAAATTGAAGTGGTAAGAAACCCGAAGTAGCATACACAATTAGACCTTATCAATAGACCTGTATAGCTCTCTACAAAAAGGAAAACATTAAAGTGGATATTAAACTGATACAAATCATTTTCCATTCGAAAGCAACCTATGTTCAAATAATTAAAAATACGGTATCACTTATTGAAAAAACAGTTTAATAAACCACCAACAGAAGTTACACAGGGTTTAGATATCTTTGATATCTAAAGAATTCAAACATAGCATAAATGTTTCTTTTAACACCACAAACCGAGAAGAACCATTCAGGGCTACTTTGAAGCAATTTGAGTCACTTGGGGGTGGAAAGTGAGCTAATCACAGCTAATAAAATATGTTTAATATCTCAATATTATGGCGGCACAAATGATAATTTTGGGAGCACAAATCAGCATGAACAATTGGCAATAATTTTAATCCTGTTCTGATTACATGGGGTGGTAATTACAAATTCCACTAGTGGTGAGGCACATTTGGGAAATAGGATCCAAAATAGGATCCATGTCAAATATCAGAATGTTGTATAGTACAACATAACAACAAAGACATGGAAGGCAGTGTATATGTACAGTCTCAATTGTATACATGCTTGTGTGGTCATTTCTAGACAAACAATTTGGGTTCTTAATTTTGGTATGTGGTGAACCTGCAAGACTCGTTTGTGAAAGAAATATTTATTTACATGTCAAAGTTGAAAAGAAGCTCTAAAGTTTTGCCCACTGAGAGTGTTTTTCTTACTTTTTCATCCTATCATTTCTCCAGTTTCCAACATCTTTCTGTATCACCTTTTCCACACTTAACACCCATGAATTGTATTTGTTTAAGCTTTTAAATGCCTCGGTATTGAGTCTGTTATCTGTTCATCTGACTGGAGATGATTTACCTTGAACAGAAAGGATTACTTGATAATACTTTGAAAGAAGCAGGTTGATCCTTGTCTAATTTTCCAGTGGTTTGCTGTAAAAAGTATTTCATAGTTCACATGATGCATTGACAAATAAGTCACACAAATGCAAGCATAATTCCATGTAAAAACCTGTGAGGAAGCTTTGTTTCCATACCAACCTTAATCCTCAGTTTTTGCACATCATCCAAGGGCAGCCTTCTGAACAGTAACATTTAGTGTTCTGCAAAGTGCACATTTTCTCCCCAATAGTTTATGTTATGCAGTGAGCGTCACAACAGCTTCAACATTTACACGGCCAATCCAATATCAACCTTTTCAAAGCTTGCCACATGAGAAGATCACCATCAGAAATCTCTGCAAAATTCTGTCAAAATGTATTTTAGTTGTAGATGTATTGAATGCAGGCAATAAACTCAAAAACATGCCACAATGTATTAAAATGATTACAGTGCAGGGCCAGAGGGCTGTGGGTTTGAAACTGCCCTTTTGCCCTTGAGCAAGCTACTGCATCCACAATTGCCCCAGTAAAAACATTTAGCTGTTTAAATGGATTGCTGAAGGCATATGAAGTAAAACTGCATTCACCTTGACTAAGACCATCTTTTTTGACAGGTAGTAAAATGTTATGACCACTCATTTGCTGCGCGTGTGCCTTTGTGCAACCCAGTTAGATGTGAGTATTAATAAGACAGAAGCAGTCTAAAAGCCCTCCCAGGGAGGGCACAGTGAGTACTGTCAACCATCTGCAAGCAGTAGTAACAGTCAGTGGTATGGTCAGCGGCTCAGTAAACAATTGTAATTTTAAATGAACATCCGTTCACTTCTGTAGGAGACAGGGATGAAGGCAGGGAGGTGGAAGTCAGATTGACCTTTCCATGACCTCTCACCTGGCTCCTAATTGGTCCAGATGGGGCAGAGATAGAGCTGGAATACATTAGGGAACATCCACTGATAATGATTAATGGCCCAGCAAACTTTCATTAAAAGTGTCTGAGGATGTACGATTGTGTATGTGCTCCTGGTCCTGGAGAACTACAGTAGTGAAGGGGCTTAATAATACTACTACATATAGCTGAAAACAATTGTTAAGTAGGCCAGTAGTAGTGCCAACAATATGAGTATGTACAAAGACAAGACTGTAAAGGGCCATTCACACCATAACCTGTAACGATAACTAACGATAAAAAATAACAAAATCAATGTAATTCATTTGAATAGCAGCGATCACACTGCAACGGCACTTTTGGTTTGCATCAACAATGACTTGCATAACATTTTTCCAATGATAAAATATGTTGAACCAGTTAAACTTGTAAATCAAAGTGTGTTTGAGATGAAAGTGAAATACTGCAAACAAATGTATCCTTAGCGCAAATGGAGGATATCAGAGAAATAATATCAGAGATTCAGAAGAGCCCAGTCCTTTATTATAAAAATAGCCTTTCTCAAAATATGCACTTAAAAAGAAAGAAGCAATATGGGAAGCAATATGCAAGTCATTGGGAGTGAATAGTAAGATGTTAGCAATAGCTATAGTAGGCCAAGGCTAGCTAGACTAGTCAATACCCTGGCAAGCTTTGATAACTTCTGCTCTGACGTTTCCAATATATATCTCATAATGTATAACTAACATGGAATATCTTACCAAGGTAATGTTAATGTTTAGAAAAACAAGCATAGATATCGCTACAGATTACAGATTAGCTGCATACTGAGGACTGAAGTTCTGTTGTGGTTGGTTCTCCGACCCCTTCCCCTCCATCACAAAAATATTGCATAAATTTGCCAATCAGATGCCATTTATTATCCCCACACCTACTGTACAGAGTAACTTGAAAAGGTTAACGCTCAATCCCAGACAGGAATACAACACCTGTCCACTTGAGTGTTGTTGTCAAAGTCTGTCATACTGAGCGGTATCAGGCAACAAATAGCCTATTCAGGTGTATTCATGCTGTACCTACCTACTTGAGGAAGCCTAGTCCCTTTATGTGTTTTTCTAAGGTACAATTGTGTATAAAACATAGTTACATGGTAACTTAAGTTGTTACTAAACACGTGTTAAAATAAGGTGCATGAGTAGGTTGTTGATTGTCGAATGTGTGAATATTGATTGACAGGTGAGCATCATGTATAAATTACCTAATTATTGTTACCGTTATAGTTATATCTTTATATCTTTTTAGGTTTCAGTGTGAACCGGGCTTTTGAGTGTTATACTCAAACTCTGAAGACACTGAACAGTGCATTTTGGAAGAGCACCCACAGGTTAAGAGGGGTGAGCAATAGATTTCCAAGCATTCAAAGCAAGTATATTTTGACACTCAACTAAACAGAAAATAATAATAAGAAAAAAACACTGGACATGTTTCTGTTGTTACATAGTTTAGTGGTTTTACACTACCTTTGCATTTTTTTTGCAAAAACTAAAGTCTATATACTGTATTTGCTTGTTGCTGTTGATAATTTAAAAATAAATTAAATTATTAAATGATGATCATTGACAGTTGTGTTTGTATGGAGTGCTGCACATGTACACAAGTTCTGTGCTTATAATCCCAACTAGCACCGGCCCGTATTCGGACCTGAAGTAATTTAGTTCATTTGCATTCATTGCCTTTTTTACAGTGAAATATTTAAATAATCTGGTCAAACAACATACCATTTGAAAGTGTTAACAATTTTATCTCTATAAACTATTTTACAATCCCAATTTTATAGCAACAACGGTTCTTTATTTTGTAACATGACGCAAAACGACGACTCCGTACGTTCTATGCATTCCACGGAAATCCACAGATGACACAAATAACACACTGTGTTTGAGCTTCCGTCACTTAGTTTCAGTAATACGTAAAGTAATTCTGAAAACAATCTACCAAGGGTTACCTTACAGAAGAGACTAGGATTATGCCTGTAGTCAAACAGGTTCAAGAATGTTTTATTGTCGGGCTGTGTTCAAAAAAGGTGGTGCTAGAGAAGGGGTTAATTACATGATTTGCATATTATATGCAGAAGCTGTTAAATTATTGACTTATTGCAGCCATGGCAATTCAGTGAAAATTGCAAGTCAATAAATGAAATGATCTTTGAGGAGATATGCACAAACAAAATATATTGATTGGCTTGCTGTCATATTGTTTTTTAAAGATGAGCATCTGAATAATACATCAGTGAAAGTTGCAAGTCAATATGACAAATGGTCTCAGAGATGGCAATTAAGTTCTTGGACCAAAATGTAATATGGCAGAAACTCCAGCATGCCAGACTTAATATATGTAACTTTCAAAAATGATCAGAATGTTGATGTATATGTGTAGCCATTTTCACAGCTCTTTTATAAATTAAAAATGTTTAAACAAGACGGGCAAATCTATAATACCATTAAAGTCCTCTACAGATCTATCAAGATCACATTTTTCTATAATAATAATAATGATAATAATAATAATAATAATAATAATAATAATAATAATAGCAATAGCACTAGCAATAGACCCATGTAACATACATGACCCCAAAGCACTTTACATTGATGGGGGAAGCTTCAACCACTACCAGTATGTAGCATACAACTGTTATGCACAGAAGCCATTTTCTGCCACAATGCTCACTGCTCCTCAGCTGAGGCGGAGAGGGAGGGAATTAATTAGAGGCACTGTACAACCAGCAGCTTACTGACACCTGAAACAAAAGGTGATTCAAGGTCCCATTCAACCTGTGGCTCCAATTAAGTAATTAAGATTGGTGAAAATGATACAGAGCTGTGGATCACTGTTGGACACTGTTGATAATAGAACAGCTGGGTGCAGAGATCATGTTTTCACAGGAAACTGTGATGGATTACCTCGCTGCTTCTATTGCGGATGCTTTATGAGAGATAATACGCTCACCGTTGGTTCTGGTTTTCCTCCAGATACGATGCACACCAGGGTGAAGTTCTGTGCCTGGTACCGACTGAATTGGGCAGGGGTGTTGGCCGCAACCACAGCAATGGCCTTAGGGGGCGCTGTGAAGGATACAAGGACAAATCACTAAAACTTACAAGAGGGATTCATATTTGATTTTACACTCTACTAGATATCTATTATGAGCTATATTAACATATTAACAAAACAATACTGAAAAAGGTAAAAGAGAATCCATTCCACTGCATATCAGTGTAGCATTTGAAGAAGAAGAAAGAGAGAAGGGAGGGAAAGTAATTTTAAAGTTTTCTTCTTTGGCTGTAATCATATGCTCTGCATGCAGCAGTCTCACACTGCTTCAGATCAGAAAGAGAGAGAGAGCAGGATAGAGAGAGAGGGAGAAAGGGAGGGAGAACACAAAAGTAGAGAGACAGAAATAGAGAGAGAGAGAGAGAGAGAGAGAGAGAGAGGATGCCCCTTGTGGCCAGATGCTGCAAATTCCCAAACTTTTGTGGTGGTGGGTTGGGCCATGGGGATTGAGGGTAGCCAAAGCAAAGCCCACATGGTAAATAACATGTGCCAAGTAGGCATCAATTACTAGGATGAACATGAACATGACATCAGGTGCTTTCCTGTAGGCTGTACGACACTGTAGTGCTCTATCACCATTCTCTTTCAAAATCTACTGCTTTGTGTTTGGTTTCAGCCACAAGACCCCCATTATACCATGAAAGGAATAAGGAACAATTAGGAACAAAAAAATGTAAAATGTAAAAATATGCTGGTTCTATTGGTTGAGCGAGATCTTCTCATCGGTAGCTTTGTGCCATTGAGTTTCTCCTCATTCTCAGTCAAAGATTCTTTTCTGGTGGGCATTACAAATTCCGCCTGCTGCATTTACACATGAAACACTTCCTGAGAATTCCGTTTTACTTCCTATGGTGTGGGAGGCCGAGATTTGCCACGTGGTTGCGTGGCGTCTGGCTTGGATTCATGAATGGAGATGAACAGGCCTCAGAAAACCAGGCTGACGGGAGGAGCCCCCAGCAGGAACCACGGATGTAGATTTTCCGATTTGACTAAAAACACACGTTAGACCCCTCACCGTGAAAAGCTTCATTGTAAAACCCAAACATTTATTCATGTGTGGCTCTTACGTCTAAATCGATTTGTAGCTGTGCAACGGCATGCAACAGTTAATGGGATTATAAAAACGAAGTGCGCTAGCCTCAGTGTTTTTCCTGCCTTTCCTGTTAATTGCTTATTGATGGAGTGTTGCGCGGCCGGTAATAAATGACGAGGCGCGATCACTCGATTGAGACGTCCGTCTGTTACAGGAGCACGCCCACAAATCAACCAGTGACTATCTGCCCTGATTAAATATTCCTTTCAATAATAGAAAGATGTTTCATATAAGTAAGTCGATTAAGGTGATTGGAACAGGACATGACCACTTCACCTGATGAATGGAGATACTGATGGATTTTATGGTGGTGATGTGGGTGCTGTTTGTATTTTTTCTGAACTCATTTACCAATGAGTCCAACTAACCTACGATAAGTACCTATGCAATTTTCCAGTTTATTTAAATTAATTTTACAGGTAATATGAAATAAGCAAGCTGGACATAGAAATTTACAAAGATACAGTTGAAGTCGGAAGTTTGCATACACTTAGGTTGAAGTCATTAAAACTAATTTTTAACCACTCCACAGATTTCATGTTAGCAAACTATAGTGTTGGCAAGTCAGTTAGGACATCTACTTCGTGCATGACACATGTCATTTTTCCAACAATTGTTTACAGATTATTTCACTTTTAATTCACTATATCACAATTCCAGTGGGTCAGAAGTTTACATACACTAAGTTGACTATGCCTTTAAATGTTTAATATTTGGTTGTGGTTGCATATCCTTTGCATGCCATGACTTTGTGATGTATGTGACCCAACAACATCAAAAGACTCTTGATATCTTTTCTGGTACTCTTACAAACAATACTATAATGTCTCTGCATTTGAATGGATCTCTATGGGAATTGGGGGGTGGGACTAGATTTAGCTGTAAATTACACTGGAACAGTATGGAACACATGGTTGGCTAAATGGCTTTAAGTCATCAAGAGGCTGGCGTATCAAACAAGCCTTAAACCATCACTCTGCTGCCAGAAATACAGTAGATATGGATGGATAACTTGAAGGGTTTCTTCTCCTGACTTATTTTTCCATAGAGTCCAATAGGAAATTTGTCAATATGAGTATTAGTTAGGCCTATGCATAATAATTTAGTCATAGAAAGGGGGGCCTACTGAGATTTTATGTGCCCCTAGAATTGTCATCACCTTTCACCCCTAAACGACGGCCCTGGTCATGGTCATACATACAAAAGGAAACACTCAAGCATTCTGGATAAAAAGTAGATATACAAGATCAGTAATGGGGGGGATGTGTAGAATCACAGAACTATGGGGAACTCTTGTAGTTTAAACAAGTATAAATGGCTTCTAGAAACTTCCGCAGTTGAGTTTCATAAAATAAAATTAAGAGACAAGAAACTATTGATCAAAGTAAATGACAAAGACATATTTTACAAGCTTCTTAAAGTGTGGAAAATTTGTCATGACTTCATTTTAACCTCTGTTGACAGGAGTTTTTTAAGATGTCAAGCCATTCAATTATAGAGAACAAATTCAGGCGTACTGAAATAAGCCTCAATAAAATATTTAAACTGATTAAAAGCAAGTCCCACCATGCTTGGCATACAATTTTCAAACACAAAAACCTCTCATTTAATCCTCCTCTGGATTAGAATAACATCTCAATGTGATAGCATTTAAATCCTGCATATTCCATTTAATTGGTCTTATGTTATGTCTATTGTTGGGGGCTTTTGTATTCAGATGATTTTGTATATTCCCCCACAAAGACCTTGTATGCCGCAGATATATTGTGCATGTGCACAAAACAAGAATGTTTTCTGGACTTTTATACAACTGATTTTGTATAAGAGAAACTTTTTCACCTACTTGTCTTAGGAAACCAGGGCAAGCAGTTTCCTTTCCCTTTGAACCAGCATCACGTCTGACTACTGATGTTTCTAAAAGACGAAAGACGCTGAGAGGCTGGAGATCAATAATTTGTGACTCAAAAAGGGCATTTTAACTTTTACGTCTTTAGTTCAAGAGACAAGTTGAAAAGAATATATATGAAAAAAACATTTTTTTTTTTTACTCGTGAAAGAAAATTTGAAGCAGAATATTAATGATATAAGTTCTACTGAGTGAGAAAGTGAGTTGTGTGAATGATGGCCACAGATGTTTATAGTGCTGTCACGTGTAAAAGCAGTTTAATATAATAAATTAAGTTTTCAATGCACTTACACTGCAACAACAACATCATGCATGTGTTCAACATCATGAAAAAATTAAATTATTATCACTTACAAAAAAGATAGCGTGAGGATTTAAAATATTTACTTGTGCTCAGTCAAGACTTTATGGGGTGAATGTGATAAAGAAGAATATCCATCATGCCTTTTTTCCAGATGCAGTTTATTCAGCCCTATTCAGTTATCAGCTCAGGAACATCAGCTACCTGAACAACCCCAATTACAATAATTGTAGCAACATTAGTTTCTAAGGCAGCTGTATATTAGAGCGCTAACCAGTTGTATTCAGTAACCAGAGAAGGTGAGAACTACAGCTCCATATGGGCACTATATCTGAGCTGGACTATGAGTGGTCCTGTGGCATCTGCTTGAAAAAGCCAAACATTGGCTGATGGAGAGACAGAGGCGAGGCCTCAGCACATGGTGGCCTGGTTTATACCGGCAGTACAAACGCCATTCCGCCATTTTGTCATGTTCATATTATCCTCCACCTTCGTAGAACAAACCTAAACAATTCCTCCCTGAACCACCCCCGGCTCCTGCAGTGTAACAGTCCTGGGGCTGCACGACCCCCCTCACTCTTTAAAAAATAACTGCAGATGGGATTTTTATGTCACCGGTATGGTGGTGTAATGAACAGGGAATTCCCAGGAGGCAAATGTCTCTGGCCCGTTAAGCAAAGGTTTCTCAGAGCCTTCTGAAAATAAGCCAACTTCTGCGTGTTGGGCCTGTTACTGCCATCTAAGGGATGTGAGGACAGAGTGGCTGTCATAGATCTAAAGGTCAACTCTAGCTACACCTTTGCCCCGGGAATGTAATTTCCTGGAATTTTCTTTTGTAATATGTAAATGAAAAGCTATGAAATGTAATATTCAAATCAGGTTTTACTTTTTCACCCTTTCTTTTTTGATGAATGTCCTGAAATTCACAATTCTGTGTTTGTAAGGTTCCTCTCACTTTTGCTGCAGTGTGAGAACCTATTTTGAACACAGATGTTCAGAAATGAATACACATAAACACACATACAACACACACACACACACACACATTAGAGCATAGAGGCCCTTGGCTTTCTCTACAGAAAGAACTGGCTGAAAGCATCAAGGCAAGCTTGGTTTGAAAGAGAAGACTCAAAAACTGCATGGCCCTGATAAAAACAAATGGCTTCTAATAAAGACTTTGAAGTGAACTCAACAATGGTTACAATCAACTACAAATTATACAAATTCCAACCTGCATTGTTACAATGCATTCTTTAACCATTGCCACAACCCCTGCCACTCACCCCCTCAATTTTCCAACACATTCCATTGCATTTTATTAACAGTCTAATTCTCTTCAGAATAATAAAACATAACATCTATAACATCTTCAAATATGATCATTCTTTTTTCCTGCCATTGTTTGAAACCTTCACTGCTGTCACCATGGATACACAGGAGGTAAATCTAAGAAACAGTTTCCAGGCTGTCCACAGCATAGAAAAGACATGAACAGAACTAGAAGCTTCAAAGAAGCCATGTTGCTCAGGCTCCAAATGATTTCGCTTTACACATTAAACAACCCATGCTCTCTTTCAAAGAAGAACACAGCTGCTGATCCTGCCAGGGAGAGACCGTCACCATATTGCGCTGCACTTGCAGGTTTAAATTTAACTTCAAATGTGCAGTGGAATTAAAAGACGTTTTGGGTACATTCAAACACTGCAGTCAGCATGTATAATTCACAACATACACTGAACAACATTTTGTTGTTAAAAAATAAAAGCTTCAGGTTGATAACAGCTCCCAAAGAGAAAGGGGGTAATTCTCTGTCATGAGAACAGATCACCGTCTCCGTTTCCTGACAGATACAGTGCAGACTAGTGAAGTCAAGGAGAGACGGATGAGTTGAGATCCACTGCCCAGTCTTCACTTCTGTCGACCGCAGATAAAATGGGATGGTGTCATGCAAACATGCTCTTATGGCCTGCAGTCAGTGAACATAGTAATTGACAACTTTACAAACCATCTTTTTTAAATTCACTTTGTTGACTGTGTGAAGACTAAGAACTTGTTGATGGGAGCCAGGCCTGTGTGCACTGAAGTGGAGGAGGCTCTACACTGTTATCAGGTATCCTTTGAGGAATCTGAGGTTCCCTACAGGAGTGTCTGGCTGAGTCTAGTACTCAAGGATTTGTAGTGGCTCTCAGCCATAGTGCCCCAGGAGTCAGCTTCAGAGGCCACTCAAAGGGGCATCGGAGAACTGAGTCGTACTTTCAATCAAGCAGCGAGTCACTGTGCAATTTCTTCTCTAACACTATGGTTCAGTTCAGACCTGCTTTAGTGTGTGCGTGTGTGTGTGTGTGTGCATGTGTTTGTGTGCATTTTGGAAATCACTGTTATTTGGTGCCTCCTCTCCTGTCTACAGAAGGTAAGCTAAAAGGACACCTAGGAAAACGATTTTTTGGTGCTAGAAGAAATCTATAGTGTGGAAGAGACACAGAATCCTTACTACTTCAAACACTGCATTGCAGTCCTTGGCAATGCTTTTAAAACATCCTGTCTCCTTGGATGTGATGTTGTGTTTGTCTGTGACATGCCAAAGTTAAAGCAGTACAACTGCGGGATGGGGCCGAATGACCTTTGTCAAGCTGTTCGTGCTGGAAGTGAACAAATTTGGTCATCTAGACGGACTGCCGCCGGGTCCACCCTGCCTGAAAAACCAATCAAATCAAAGAAGTCTCTCTGGGGGCAAAAGAGACACATTGAAATGAGTGCTGGCAGGAGGCTCCGAGTCCTAAATCGGCCCTTTGAAATCCAGCTCCCAGGATGAGGCTAAGCGTGAGATAAAAGACGCCAGAGCGCGTTTTAATCACTTCACCATTGTGCTTTTAACATTTGCATTTGCCCCCGCCCCCTTCATTTGCATTCCTCATTACAAGGCTGTCAGCTCCCATCGAGACGTCCCCCTTCCTGCCCTGCTCTGGGAGGCGGCGAGGGCACTGGCAAGCTGCACATGGGGGTTGGGGAACTTGAGAGTAAGCCAGCCCAGCGACTGTCAGGAAGAGAAAGGAGCACGTACGCAGAGACAAAGACAGTGTCACATTTACTGTTACAAAATCCATTAATCATCCATGATGTCCGAGTGTGTGTGTGTGAGTGTGTATGTCTGTGTGTGCTTTGCAGCATGCTTTGGAACACACATGACATTACTGTTAAATCACCCTGAGAAAGCGGTCAACTGTCAGCTTAACGCATCCTGCTGGCAGTGCAGTTTAGGAGGCTACACTCTGGTCATCTGGGCCTCTGCCAAGTACCACCAAGCTGCACTGGCAAAACAGCTGCAAGGCTTTGTGGTGTGAAAGCTCAACTCTTTCTGGATGGACTTGTTTGATAGCTCTGCCGCTGCTCTTTCACACCATTGCTGAACTCCATTCTGGTTCCCCCTCCCCCCCACCTCCATTTTCAATCGAAAAGAAGCCAAGACTTTCAAACAGCAGAAATGGAGACACTCTGTTCGCCGTGAGCTGCTTCCCAAAGTCACGCTCTCACGCATCCGCTGTCAGATGACAGCCTGTGGATGTGTCATGGCTGTTAACGGCCTTACTGTTCCTCTCACAGCCTCTCTGCGGGGAGAAAGCATCCTTGGACTCGGAACGCGCTGGTTTTAACGGCGGTGGCCGGAGGGACATAAGTAAGGATTTAGAGAGAGTGATGAAGCGGGGACATAAGAAAGGACTTTATGAGAGCGGTGGAAGAAGGAAAAAGAAAACAGGCAGATGGATAGGCCTAGCGCGGCGACACAGTAGCGGTAACACCATGGCTGGCACCATCGCCCCTAAAGCCGGCACTGTATCCTAGGGCAGGGGTTCCCAAACCGGTCCTGGGGACCCCCTGTGTATGCTGGTTTTCGTTGCAACCACAGTTGCAATCCCAGAATTTTAACAAGCTGTTAATTTTTCTTAATTAGGTGCTTGTCATGTTAAGAGGAATTATTTACCCTCTTAAGCCACATTATATCAGAAATAGCTATGGATGCCATGTAGAATAAACACCCCATGTTCACATTGTGTTTATTGTGTTATATTATTTAAAAAAGATAAGAAAGTTATTTAACAGATCCATTTAAAGACTGATTTGAATCAATAGGCTCCTAATTGGTGAAAGTGTGGACACATGGCCACTAAAACTAACCATTTGGTAGATAATGAAGAATTCAAACACAAAGCAAATGATAACGAGCCAAACCTGCATTGTGTTAATAAGCTTAAAGAAAGAATTATGAGTTAAACACCTACGAATTAAGACAACCTAATTAACCTAAGTAGGATCCTATTGATTCACTTCACTCTTTAATTTGAGTGAAAATGCATAATTTTGTAACCTCTTTTTATGTAATTGTTGCAATATAGCACAATAAGCACAACGTGAACATGGGGAGTTTATTCTACATGGCATGCATAGCTATTTCTGACATAATGTGGCATAAGAGGGTGAATAATTCCTCCAAACATGAAAAGCACCTAATTAAGAAAAATTAACAGCTTGTTAAAATTCTGGGATTGCAACTGTGGTTGAAACGAAAACCAGCATACACAAGGGGTCCCCAGGACTGGTTTGGGAACCCCTGTCCTAGGGGATAGATCTGCCAATCTGCCTGTGATTTGGCAATCCCCCCCACCCCACCGTTCCCAACCCATTTCTTGGTCAACAGGGTTGTTTGCACACCCAGAGTAGGCTGTTTTTTTATGGCTCCCTGGTACCCGAGATATCACAGACAACTTGTTTTAGGTATGGATGTGAGGTGTAATTCATGGGGCTCATTTTCTTCCTGTGCCTTTTCCTTCATTCTTTCGTTCTATTGACACCTCATTTATTGGGGCTGCAAAGCTGTATGAGGCCAGAGAGCCCAGCATGCCACATTTTGCTGTGAACTCCGCCCCTCCATGGTGCCAAGAAGAAGAGCTGCCCATGTGCCCCAGAGACAGATGGTAAACCCAGCGCGCAGCTGCCAGAGGGCACAGGAATAGCTTCAGTGGTCGGGGGACAGAGGGACAGGGCGGTGGAAGGCTGAATTCATTCTGACAGGATTGGGAGCCGTGGCTAAACTCATAGGTGAAAATATGCAGGGCAGATGCACAACAATGAATTTCAGTAGGAAACCTAGCAGATTTGCAGGAGCCTCGGCAGAGACCCACAGGGACGAGCCATTTAAGGTTCCTGATTGGTTGGAACAGTCGACTCTAATGGCAGGTTTGGTACCGTTGTTTACTGTGGAAACACAATACAATAAATAGAAGGTGTTACAAATGAAGTGGACAATGTGCTCTACTTAATTAGAAATGGCTTATTTAGCTGCTTTATACAATTCCCTCTTGCGACAGGAGCCGGCAGTAAACAGGTAATTGGATACTTATTGTAAAGTCACTTCACATAACACACTTATTGATTGATACTGAACACTCTAAGGTAAAGCCCAGCAGACTCTGAACATTTGTCTTGAGTAGTACCACACAAAAGACCATCAGCACAAGAAGATGCAATCTTTTTAATTTGTGGATTTTGTATATTGGCTGTATGGGTTAGGAATGCCCATCTCCTCCTATAATCTTGATAACATACAGAGAGATCTCTGCAGCACATTTTCTGTGCGCACGGACAGTGAATAATCCGTAGTTTTAACGGACGCGTATGTATGCGCATGTTAATTTTTGGTGACAGAAGTTTATGTAGCGCACATGCGTCATACGTACGTCTACGTGCATGCGCATTTGTATACGTGTATCCCTATGTACACACATTGGGCCTCATTCATGAAGTGTTCCTAAATATGCACACACATTTATGTAGGCTACGAAACGAGTTGGTGTGAGAAATTTACGCCGGATTCATCAAAGTGTGTGGGAAAGGCATATTTTTTCGTATTCACTTATGAAGCGCGTCCACGTTATTTTGTGATTAGCATAAATCCACGCCCATGAATTGCCTCATATGGAGGCAGTCACTTCCATTTAAAAGGTCCGTACCTAGTCAAAATGTCCCAGAAAAAGGAAATAATTATTCCAACACTGAAATCGAAGATTTATTAGCAGATATTCAATCAAGGAACAAAAAAAATTGTAAAAGTAGTAAAATAAAAATAAATTGATTTACATTAAATTGTAGGCGAAGATGCGCATAGCTGCGCATCAACGTCTGCAAGCACATTGCTTTATCGCAGCCTGGAAATAAATTAAACGTTATTCATTTTGTCATTTTGTTGGGGTTCTGTGCATGTGAGTTGTGGTTTGAAATCGGGTAATCATAGGCTACCTTATTTTAGAATCTCTCTGGTGCCTTCTAATTGCGGTCACATTGATGCGCATGTCCCACTGAAGCCAGAATCGAGCTCAGGTTTTACCGGGATATAGCCTAGCCTGGCTACATTCTAACCAGTTAAAAAACTTTCACTTTTAAATTAAGTTTATTCTGTTTTTCACCTGAACGCGAGATGGCGTTTCACCGACATTTCAACAAAAACGTTCACTGGGGTGTGCAGTCTATGGCACCGATAACATTGGACAGGTTGACAATTTCATAGAAACCCCGCTTTACCTACACCTGGTTTTGCATCTTGTAGGGGAACTGGATGTATGCTGGCATTAGCTGGATTATGCTGCTGACCACAATTGAAACCCTGGCTACAGACATGTAAGCCACTTTAAAGCAAATTTCGTTCATTGGTTAAATGTGTGTTTTAATTAGCATAACTATGTAAGGTCATGTAGAATTTCAATTTTTAGCAATTTAGAAAAAATAGTAGGCTACTGGGAGCATTCATTAGACTAGTTATGGGTCTAATTAAACAGCTTCATAGCCTACAATTGATTAATAGGCGTAATCTAAAGTGTTTGCTTTTTACAATCATAATTTATAAAATTTGCAATGTGTACTTCAAAGCCTACATTTAGTCTTGTGAATTTAATTAATTCTAATTATCACTCAGAAGCTACATTTAGCGGCATTCTGAATTTACGAACGCAGTAGCTACACGTGGTCCCGAGCTGATGTAAAATTCGTTAGTAGATGCAAACAAATGTCAGATACGAAAACGTTGATGAATGCCAAAATACGGCCAAATTTGCGAATACGAATGATTTACGTACAAATTCGTTCTGCTCACGTTTCATGAATGAGGCCCATTCTGTGTGTGGTGAACTTTCTAGAGTGTGTGTGTATCAGTGTGCATAAGAGCGTGATTGAAGTTTATCCATAGACTCCTGGAAGCAGTACTGTGAAGTCTCGCCAGGCTGACCTCTCCAAACCTGCAGTCTCCAGAGCACTGTGCCACAATCACTGCCCAAACACCAAAGCCCAGCAACACTAACTGCATACACTCTCTAGACCGGGTTGTATAAGGGGAAGATCCAATTCCTTCGACCGCATCTCATCCTCTCATTTTGTCTGTGTGTGTGTGTGTGAGAGAGAGAGAGAGAGAGAGAGAGAGAGAGAGAGAGCGTGTGTGTCTGTCTGTCTGTCTGTGTGTTTGTGTGTGTGTGTGGGAAGCTTCAGGAAAAAAATGCTAATGAATGAACACTAACCCTAACCTTCTGCCTACTGTTTTATACCCTGCTTGTGAGGTGGGCTGTGGCAGAGAGCACTAATGTGTCTCAAACAGCGAGAAACAGCGGGGACTCAGAAGTGAGTTGCCTATTACCAGTCAGACTGAAACTCACCATCTCACTGCCAGCAGGGAAACGGCCATAAAAAAAAAAAACACATCTATGGCCACTTTACCGATTTCCATACAAAACCGAAAATGGAAAAAATGAACGTTCGATACAACGTACTGAAAATTAAAAGCTGGATCATGGTTCTCTTTCACTCTCCCTCTCCCCCTTATTTTACCTCATTCGACCAGAATCCCAGCTCTTCCTTTGGACGGGCGAGTTATCGGTGCAGGAGCGAGGTGCGAGCAGAGGTCTGTATCGGGCTTGAAATATATCTGGCTCCTGTCAGCTGTTAAAAATGATTGACAACAATGGCACAAAGCAAAGCTTCTGTAGCTTTTATAGTCTATCGTTATGCTCAACTAGCAAATTAAAACGGAATCTTTGCGCCATTATTGTCAATCGGTGTTAACTGCTGGTGGAAGTGTTGCTATGCTACCATTTGTAAACTTCCGGGTTGGCAGCGCTTACGTGAGAATAGGCCTGTACCCAAAATCACAGAGCTAAAAAATACGCCCGATACCCGACAAAATCACAGCATAATGTAGTGAGGGCAGAAACGGACTAGCCAGGTAGAGCTTTGCCAATATCCATGGTGTTTACTAAGCCCTGAGTCGAAGGTTACATTCAAGTGCAATTGAACAGACTGGCCCAGAACCGCTACCCACCCCTTAAAGGGATAGTTCACCCAATTAGAAAAATCTGATATTGTTTTACCTACCCCCGAAGTAGTATGTAATAGGGGTGTGCAGCGATGCCACTATCTGTATCTGTATCTGTTGGACCATCAACATTATCTGTATCTGTATAAAACCGGAAGTGGGCGGGGCTTCGACCAGAAGTGGTGTTACATATAGGAAATGTCATATTTTCTCGTCTAAAATTAATTGCTATTAATTACCCCCCTCTTCTTTTTTTCTTTTCAAAACTTTTTATAAGAACTATATTCTGGACTTTCTACTTATTTATCTAACCCCCCACCCCCTAACTGGGGGGACACTGAACAATAATTTTGGATAAGAATTGGAAAAAATACAATATATGATCAACTCAGAATGAAAAGGCAGTTTTATAAAAACATGACACCATTCCATTATACATTTGAATGGGAACTATTTCCACAATAACAAACCTTTCTGCCTGTTGTGATTTCATATTGTATATCTTTTTTTTGTTAGTCTATTTTTTTTACTATATGAACTTGGAAACACACACCTCAATGGTTTGCCCCTGTATTGTTCCTAGCTAGCTCAGCCTGCCCTCTCGTTTTGTTTTGCGTTAAAATGGAAGGTGAAATGGTTATTATGTGAAATGCGATGCCAAATTCACGATGGTTAAACATATTACAGATTGTAGGTTGCACAAAGCAGGAGGCGATGGTGTGTGTGTGTGTGTGTGCTTGTGTCATTTGTGTAACCGCAGTGACAATGCTTGTTGCGGACTAAGCCCATTGGCATTAACGTTAGCCTTTGCGCAGCGTTGAGCACTGAGGTTTGGCATAACATTTATACTTGTTGCAGAGCAAGCAGCGCAAGCGTAGCTAGCCAGAGCAAGCGTAGCTAGCCAGCCACTCACTTTCGCCCTCCAAACGAGTAAATTAATGACGACTGCCTGGTGGAGTCGAGAGAAATATCTGTTTACAACCCACTATCTGTTTCACTTATTAAACTTTCAGCTTATTGTACATGTTAGCTTGCTAACTAGAGCCAGCTCTCGGCTGCTGTGCTGTAATGGGTGAAGAGAAAACAACACCAAAAGTGGATTCGTATGTAGGTACACATTCACGACAATCGCATTATGGTAACTTAATTAAAATTAATATTTCGCCTATATCACAGATTCTGTGAATGCTTGTTTCTACCCAAATTGTTTAACATTCAACTAGCAATGAATACACACTGTGGACTTGTAACGTTAACATAACATATGCTAGTCTATCAATAGCATACAGGAAACCTTCCTGATCTAGAGTAATACGTTAGCAAAATATCTTTATAAACATTAAGTGACAGTTTGGTTTTATAATGCTGAAATATGAAGTAAATATACAATCCTACCATTGGCTTTATGCGTAGAGATGTCAGTGGTCATTAGAAAACCCCATGTGTAATTAGGCCGCCTGCGGCCACACACAAATGGCAGATATCCTAGCTAGCCAATCCCTGGCTAGTTAGACACGTACATGCACAGAAAGTAGTACAACACAGAACACATACTAACCAGTGGCTAGCCAACAGGCTATTCACCATTACAATACTTTTGGGCCTGTCAGCCTTAGGTCAGGATGCAGACCTCTAAGCAGCAGCGAGAGACACACACATAGTGAGAGAAAGACACTCCTGCCCATGTAAGCTAGTTACTCTTTCGACTCATGACATATTGCAGAAGATGAACAGATGGAGTTGGAAAATCCTACCCTGTCCTTTAGGTCAGCGGAATTTCACTTTCCCTGTTAAGTATAACGGAAATAACGTTTATGTTGTTTACAAAACAACTACAGTTTTCCGTCTGTGCCACACATGTATTTAAGGTTATTTCTATTGCTTACAAATATCCTAATTAAAATAGTTTTTCTAAGAAATAAGGGATTTTCTTTACAGTTCAAGACAATTACTGTAACAATAGCTATCCGCATGTAAAGGAAAGAATCGAAAAATCAAATCATGGATTTTGAGTATCGTTACACCCCTACACTATAGGCTACCCATCCCCCTGCCCCACGTTCCTTCCCATTTCCTTCAGACCACAGGAAAAACAAACATCTTCCGCAGAGGTTTGTCCTCTGCAGGTTAATCTTAGACGTAATCAGAAAAGTGCATTCTGCATTCAATATGAGGTGCATTGCAGTGCCCTGCTGGTAATTAAATATAAAACAGGCGCTATTAATAATAATTATGTGCCCAGTTGTGCATACAAGTAAAAAGTGTTGCTAACCAAGAACGGCCCTAACAGTCCTAACAAACAAACAAAATTCATGAAGTTCATACAGCCAAGGATTTCCTGACCTGAGGTATTGAAATTAGTCAAACATGATAACCATTGATAAAGGTTGAAACTGTCTACACAAGAGGCAGGAATATTCAACTCAACTGTATAAATTGAGGAGCATTGCTTGTTACCCACTTATCCATTATGTAATGAGATTCATCTGCTGAATGCCGACTGAGTGGATTCGCTGTTCCTTTGTTCATACATTACCTCAATCAAGTCTGTCTTTAGACTATGAAAATGTAAATCTATATCTGGCAAAGGGCACAGTCCAGAAAATATTTTTAATAGTTTAATGTGACATATCTCTCATCGAATGCACATTTGATGAGGACTTGCCAAGCCATACTCAGAAGTAGCGTACAAGAGATCTGCGGCACTTTCATAACAGGTGGTCTGACCTCATAAGGTAGGAGTTCTTGGGGTGTTTCTGTGTGCCGACATTCAAATCTGTAATAGTATTTTTATTAAATTGTAAAATTGTGCAGTATATTCTTATATCCACATTTTTAGGGCTGCCCCGACCAAAGATTTGCTTAGTTGACCTGTAGTTGTCAGTTCAAACCCATAGTCAACTAACTGTCGCACATTTATGATATTAATTTAATTATTTAAATATGTATTTTTGAGCATCAGAAAATGGTTTGACTTCCATCTGATCTATAGTAGGTTTACTAGTATATTACAGAGAAATACAAAACCTAGGCTATTAATGGCATGGACAAAACAGTAAATGAATGTGTCAGAACAACAAGCAATGAGACATTTAACATTGTTATTTTTATTTCCACTCTTTACAACAACACACATGAATATGAGTATATAAACAAATGAATAAATAAAAAACACAGCAAACTGAAACACTTAAAAAGAGAAATATCAACAAACGAAACGAAAGATTCATTTTAATCTATATTAGCAATGTAAAAGTGTGTTTTAGCCTACTTCTGACCAGCGAACCTCATCACATTAGGCCTACTCACTGCTGTTTTTCCTCCGATCGCAGTCTTCTCATTATGCATGAGGAACACAAGTTTGTTGACATTGTTGGAAGTGAGCTCCGCGTTTTGCTGTCAATGAAGCCGGCCTTTGAGAAAATGCGCTGAATGATAGGCGAATTGTTGCTTGCAGAGTTTACATTTAACTTTTTTGGGGTCATCCTTTAGATGCTTGAAATGCTTGCATACTTTAGATTTTCTCTCAGACATTCTATACCACTGACCTATTCCTTAATTAATAGACAACAAGGGCTCTGTCTTGATGATCTTAGTGCTTGGTCAAAACTAATGGCGCAAGGTGCATTTAGGGTATGTTCAATCCACTTTGGCTAGTTAGACGGTGTATTTTTTGAGCGCTAAGCACGGCGCAACGTGCAAATGGGCTGAACTTAGTCTCTTCATTAATTATAGGTGTGTCTTGGGCTTACGATGCAATAAACCAATCAAAATGTCATATCCCATTCCATTTAAAAGCCTGCTTTTCCACCTTGACGGATTGCTTATATGATGACGAAACAGACATGCTCGTGTATGTGTAGTGCGAGCAAGTAATAGGCTATAGGGATCAATAGTATGATCAATATTAACTAACCATTATGACGCATTTTGATATACACAATAATAATCTTTAACATTAGGGTTTAACAACGGCACGGGTTCCTGGTAATTCCCGACAGTGCTGTTATTTTAGAAAATATAGCCTTATGCGGTGAAATTTCGTTAAAAGCACCTACAACAGCTGAGAATAAGCTACAAGAATGGCTTCCATCTCACTTTGCCAATTAGCTTACTTGTTTAACAAATTTTGTTTGATTATACAATGAAGCATTCAAAAACATCAATTCTGAGGCTGTTCTCATGGAGTTCTCTTCAAAGCACACAAGAAGACATGGCAAATACCATTGCTAAGGTTATAATGTACTCTATTGGATAAGAGAGCCGACAATTAAACCAGAATTAACAGTAATGAATGAGACAGGCTTGCAGGGCATTACGAGTTGACATTTCAGATAGAGTTATAGCGGTATAAAGCATTGTATATTTCTCAAACCGATTGTAACAGACAATAAATGACCACTGAATTTTGAAAGGAACATCTCGATGTGTAAAACCAATGGTAGGATTGTATATTTATTTCATATTTAGTAGCATGTATTGCTAGTAGAATACATGGTAGAATGAGACAATAATTTCACGTTTATTTTGCATTTGAGTGAGCAGGGCTTTTGACAGCTTTTTTGGCATACAATCAGGCTATAATTTTTGGGTTTATTTTTTTACTATGACGGAATTCTAATTTTATATCTTGAATAAATATATTTATGAACTCAAACATAGATGCTATTGTCCGCTACATCACGCATGGGTAGGTCGAGACTGGGTGGGGGATTGCTTGTTAAATGGACTTAGAAAAGTAGTGACACTTAGAAACTCTGTATTCGGCAGAAATCGTCTTGAATCGTCTACCAATAAAGTTAAAGCACAGAGTTTGTGATTTCTACGAATAGTTTGGCTGCAGGAGCAACGAATGTCTCACTTGAGCAAAATGATGACGCCAGCGCCATTATCCCTAGGCATTTGCGCTAATGGGGTTAAAATTTTGGTCGACCAAGTTCTTGTGGTCAACTAATGGTTTAGTTGACTATTTGGGGGCAGCCCTACACAGATTTATTCAACTCGTTATCTGCACTTTACTTCAAGGTATAGTGAGGATGTAAAGATCTGTTCAGCATCACGAGAAAGCACAGACTCCAGCTTCAAGTGCAACACAATATACTGACAATGGAAAGGTTTCCCTCCTAAGTGCATATGTTTGAGGTACTTTGAATTATTAAATTGATTTTCCTGAATTAGATACACTTAACTGCATTTTTCTGTATCTACCTACATTCTCTAACTCAGGAGTGTCCTTCAGTCTGGAGGGCCACAGTGTCTGCAGGTATTTTTAGTTTCCTTTCAGTCAGCAGCAGATTAAGGCCTTGAGAACAAGGGGTGTGGACTCTAGCCAAAACAATGACTTAAATTAATCAGTTGTGTCTAAACACACCAAAAAAAACCCAGCAGACACTGTGACCCTCCAGAACTGGAGTTTGACACCCCTGCACTAACATGACAAGAAAAAAGAATTATACGACATGAGACAGACGGCACTCTATTACCATATTTCCATCAAATAATATTTGACAGTTGAATCAGAAGTTTCTTTTGCCTGTACTAAATGTCAAAAACACTTGAGGAAGTGTCACATTTTGCGTTGCTATTCAAATATGGAAACCATCTGAGGTTTGTGTGAGTACATATGGTTTTTCCACATTAAATTCATAGATCTTGATAAAGAAGTTAGGTTTTTACATGGGTTGTTGGCTTTCTCTCCCAGAATGAATGGCTTCCTGTTTCACATTAAGTGTTCAGAAATGTGCTGTGGGTTTCAGAAAAGGTGCTCTGGGTATAGTAGGGAAAAATACAACTGTATGTTGGTTTGTAGTTGAGGGAATTTGTCATCATTGTTCCCCAGAACAAAGAGGTCCATTTTCCACTTGATATATTTTACTCTCAGCAGATTGCCAAACGCCCCAAATTGAATCTGAAAAGGTTGCTTGTGGATACGGTAGCTTTTTTTATATCAAGGATATATTTGACTTGCTTTTATAGAATTTCATGTTTTTTTTCTGGAGCATCACCAATGCTCAAAAGTACTGTAGTTAGTCTTTGTTTTTATATCCCCCAACATAGTGCATATTGTTATACGTATTTACAATAAATGGAAATAAAGTACAAACAGACAGTACAGCAATATATTCATCTGAAATTAAATTTTTTACAAATGCCTGTAAAGTCTGCTGAATGCATCGTTTACATGAAGAGGAATGGCAGACCAATCAGGGGTCAGTCCAATTGTAGCCTTTGCTCCAGTTATGTCCTCATACTGCTTAACCCCAGGAGAAAACACATTTTGAAATAAATTTGTTTAGGAAACAAATATGTGTAAAAGCGTTATATTCTCTCTGTACATATTAAGGTCACTCTATGACCATGATTACAGTGTTAGAAAACCATAGGTCCATACCCGCATAACTACTCAAGTATGATTTTGAGACTGTTAATATGTGGGCAGCAATTGGGCAAAAATCTAGTAACAATAATCAATTACTTTATTATAGAGGCTCACACTGGAAAGTTGATATTCACACATTTTTTTTAGCTGCTTTCCTGTTGATTTCCCCTTTGTAAATTTAACTAGCTCTCTTTATTTTTCCTCCATGCTTATTTTCTCTCTCCATCCCTGTGTCTTTGAGAGGGGCATTGTAGGAGTCAGCTCCAACACCATAATGTGACAGTGCTGGATAGATAAAATGTGAAAATGACAGCAAGAAAGAAGGCACGCTTACAAACACTTTCCTGTAAAAAAACCCCAGAAATAATCTATGAACTGTGGGTAATTACTATGAACTGTGGGTAATTACGGTGCTATTTGGGAAAGATTAAACCATTTATGTCACATTCACTTTAAAACTGCAGTTTGCAGTAGGTCTCTTGGAATAACGCTCCCAATACTTCACATTAAACAAACGACTTAAGTGCTTTTCAGAAGTTTATTCAGGACAGGATCACTGAAGGTAAACTGCAGTCTATACTCTTTTTTTGTGTCTACGTCGCATGGCATGCCAGTGAGATATCCCTGCCGTAGGGCTACAGAGATCTTATTAATTACGGTTCTAGGCTGTAACCAGCGTGTTTACTCAGTTTGGGCAGGGTGTGAAAGGTTGGTAGAGACAACCTCTCTTGCCTGCCTGAAATAGCAGGTCTATAATTGTAAGGCAGGGGCCTAGTGTGTTTTCCCTCTCCACTCATTCAGTCACAGAGGGTTAGAACAAGTGAGGATACGTTCTCCGGCAAAGTCACCCCATATGCTTGCTGCCAAGTGGCGGAGTCTTCATTATCAGAAACAAGGTATCACTTACTCCCAGTCCAGTCCATCAGTTCAGGGGCAATCTGACAAAAATATTGACTTTGAAAACTGTCGGCTGTAGATGTTTCTGCTTAAATTTTCCTCTGCACCCAGATTTCTTTCCACACACACCTTCACGTGGCTTTAGCTGAGCAGGATTTCATTTAGTTCTGCCTCCATAAAATGGCACAATATGTTACATTAAAAAAATCGATTTCAGCAGCAGCGGTGGAAATCATGAAAGGCAACTCGGCTGTTATATGAGAAAATAAAAACCCAGGAAAAAATGCATGGTCGGAGGTTCCATACATTATTGAATCTGCCTAGTAAGGACCATTAACTTGCTGTGAGTTTGGTCCTTAAGTTTATTTAAGCTTCATTTTTAAAACGCTCTTTTGTTCAGAAAAATGAAAAATGTGACTTTCCTCCAGAAAAATGTGCCAGCTTCAACATGCTGATGCTTTTAAAGGTGACGACTTTGCTGAGAGCAGCCATCGGTGCCCTTTAAGAAGCCTTTTGGGAAATAGCTGATGCCGAACAGACGCTGTACAATTTTGCCATGATATTGTCATGACCTATGAGATCCATACCAATTTTCAGCATTGAGGGGACATCATGGGTGAATCCTACAGCACTGCAGCTCATGCAGTGTATAAGAGGGTCTATGACTTGCATGTAATTGTCTCTTTGTTCTCCTGACCTCTCTACGTCCTGACAAAATTCAGAAATGTTGGCAATATTCGGCCACAATGTGTCACATTATGAGATGTATTGCATCAGACTTCATCTACAATGGTTGCCAATCCAGTTTTTTGCTTTTTTTTTCAACTTTTTGGAAGAAAAACCGAACATAATGATAATAATTGCGTAACCATGATTATCCATATACAGTCAAGCCGGAAAGTCTCCCCACCCCTTTCACCTTCTCCACGTTTTATTACGTTACAGACATATTCCAAAATTGATTAAATTCATTTTTTCCCTCAAAATTCTACACACAACACCCCATAATGACAATGTGAAAAAAGTTTTTTTGAGATTTTTGCAAATTTATTAAAAATAAAAAAATAGAATTTCTCATTTACATAAGTATTCATACCCTTTGCTTTAACGTATTTTTAAAGTATCATATTTCATATTTGGTCGCATATCCTTTACATGCTGTTACTTCCTGAAGTCTGTGACCATCAACATAAAAAAACTGTTGATATCTTATTTTCAGGTACTGTTACAAGCGATACTATAACCTCTCTGCATTTGAATGGATCTCTATGGAAATTGGGGGGTGAGACTAGATTCAGCTGTAAATTACACTGGTACAGTATGGAACACATGGCTGGCTAAATGGCTGTAAGTTATCAAGGGTCTGAGCTATCAAACGAGCCCCAAACCATCACTCTGTTGCCAGATATGGAGTAGATGTGGATGGATCACTGCAAGGGTTATTTCTCCGGACTCATTTTCCTATAGAACTCTATGGGGAAAAAAGTCAGGAGAAACAACCCTTAAAGTGATCTTCAGAAATGACTTCAGGAAGTAACAGCATGTAAAGGATATGCGACCAAATATGAAATACGATACTTTAAAAATATGTTAAAGCAAAGGGTATGAATACTTATGTAAATGAGAAATTTTATTTTTTTATTTTTAATAAATTTGCTAAAATCTCAAAAAAACTTTTTTCACATTGTCATTATGGGGTGTTGTGTGTAGATGTTTGAGGCAAAAAATGAACTCAATCTATTCTAGTATAAGTCTGTAACGTAATAAAACGTGGAGAAGGTGAAAGGGTGGGGAGACTTTCTGGCTTGACTGTACATACATTTCAAGTTGATTACCATCGTATTTGTTCATTATGTGGTGTGAGGTTCATTATTGTGATAAAAAAATTAAAAAATAATTATATGTACTGTACTCACGGAAATCAGTACAGATTATTAAGGGAACAAATGATGATGAGCCCAATTCATGGTAAGCCGTGTGTGCAATTACAAATGACATATAAATACAAAGAAAGAAAAAGAACAATGCCTAACCCAGATGGTTGTATCAATTATTCTCAAATCTCAATGGTTTTAATGTCAAGCATGTCACACAACATAATTTCTGTTTGTGGTAAACTAGTTCAAAATTCATTCAATATAAAAGGAATCACATTGTTGAGTGTGTTCATGAAAGATTCTCTCTGGCCCAAAATGCATTGGTCTTCATGCATATGGTACAGCTAGTTACAACAGATACTTTACTTGACTTGACAGTGCTTGACCATTTTGTTGTTGTATGCCCAGCAGTCAAGCAGTAATATATGCTTGCCGCTTCTCCAGTGTCCGGTCACCGTGTACAAGAATATTACATCCTCCTTCTCCATATGAGCAACACAGACAGTAGCCCTGAATCTATAACCTTTTATTTTTTGCATATTGAAACTAACTTACATGATTTTGGTAAAACAAAATTTGGTACAAAAAAATGTGATTTGTGAATGAAAGCATGTGTAACATGTGTGACTATGTGTAAAAATGGCTACAATTGCTACACAGTTCACCCGATATGGATGTAAACCCCCTCAAATTAAGCTGAAAGTCTGCACTTTAACGTCATAGTCACTGTTCCATTTCAAATCCAATGTGCTGGAGTACAGAGCCAAAACAACAAAACATGTGTCACTGTCCTAACACTTTGAGTGCACTGTAATAATCAGCATGGAAAAGACAGAGTTATTATTACAGAATGCAAAGACTAGGAGACGACCATTTTTATTTATTTTATTTTATTATTCAGATAAAATCAACACATACATAATTCCAGAGAACAGAGATAAACAAAAAGCCAAAAACAGAATACAGTTGATTAAATCTGGGATAGCCCAAAAAGCCAATTTTGTAGGCTTATTTCCATTGGGGTCCCTTAAACAACAACAGTTTACAAACAAACATAACACCAATAACAATCAAATTACCATGAGTTACCTAAACAATTAGACACCTACAAATTTAAAAAGTGTTATTCATTCGAAAACTGGTTACAGTCAGTATCATTAATTATAATTACTATGCTTCCCGGTGAATATACTAAATTCTAATAAATGTAACCTTACTAGATTTGATAAATACTGGAAAACTAGAGATGTCAAATTACCTTAAATTACTTTAAACAATTAAAAATGACAATTTGGTTGCTGATGATATTCACCCCTTTCTATCTTTACAATCATATTATTAATTAAAATTACTTTGTTTCCTTATGAATTTGCTAAATCGGATAGATAAGATTTTACTAGTTTTTTAAACACTGAGAGACTGGAGATGCATTTGATATTAGACGGCAGCGCATTCCAGTCTTTGATAGCTGTAACAGAAAATGTGTTTTTATTGGAGGGAGTTGGAACAATAAAATTTAATTGGCTTTGTCTTGTACTATAGTTGTGTCTATCTGAAATATGGGTGAAGTTATCAGTCAAATAAGTAGGTGTTAGATAATGATTTATTTTGAACACATGATTGAGTTTCGGTTGAGTCACCCTATCCTGGACATTTAGTAACCCCAGTCTATCAAGTTCTTTCTGACCAATATGAGCCCTTGAATTTTTATCCAGTACAAACCTAACCATTTTATTTTGCATAATCTGAAGTTTGTTTTTTAGTTTAGTAGATAATGCCGAATACCATGATGAGCATGAATAATCAAAGTAACATTGAATCAAGGCTGAACACAAAATTTTGCATGATTTTTCATTAAGAAAGTTGGCCTGTCTATAGAGAAACTTAAGCCTATCCCCAGTTTTCTTAATGATCGAAGTCGCAATATGTTCACCTGACAAACACGGGTCTGATGTGACTCCCAGATATTTAACCGAAGCAGCAGATTTAATAGCTTCTCCATTACACTTCACTGTAAATGTATCAACTTTCTTTAATTTGCCCTTGGACCCAAAAAGAATGGACTCGGTTTTACCCAAATGTAAAGAAAGTTTATTGTCGATAAGCCACTGCCTACAAGATTCCAAGTCTGTACTAAGAGACCTCGCTATGACATGAGGGTCTTTGTCCAAAACCAAAAGAGCACTATCATCAGCATATAGTAGTAACTTACACTGAATGCTGATTGGCATTTCATTTACATAACATAAGAACAATAAAGGACCCAGAAGGCTGCCTTGAGGTACACCGCAGGTTATTCCAAGGGGTTTGGATTCAGCTTTGTTGACATTAACTATTTGAGTTCTGTTACCATTCCACAAATCCGATACCCATAGCCTGTAACATTTTACATAGTATAACATGGTCCACTGTATCAAATGCCTTTTGAAGATCAAGCATAACCATTCCAGTGTAATTACCAAGAGATGTTTGAGTACGGATATGATCAGTTAAGTGGATAAGACACGTATCAGTCGAAAATGAACTTCTGAACCCTGATTGAAAATGATAAAGAATTTTGTTTTCTCTGAAATACTCTTCCATCTGAACATAAACTGCTCTTTCAAGTATTTTAGAGCTGACGTTAAGAATACTAATTGGTCTATAATTACTTACGTCGGATCTACTGTTTTTCTTGAACAATGGTTGAACACAGACACAATATTGGTGGATATAGAAAGGCTGACAATATAAGTAATTATTTTTTTCAACTCAGTGGCACCATCCTTCAGGAATCTACCAGGAATATTATCCAAACCCGTGCTTTTACTAATATTAAGATTCATCAATTCGGCTAACACAAAGTCCTCTGTAACAGGAGATAACTTAAAATGATTAGAAACAACTCCTTTGTTCGTGTAATAATCTTTAAAAACATTCGAGTCAGTGTCAAATTTACCCATACATTTGGGAAGTTTGATTGCAAAATTGGAAGCGACATTTGTAAAAAAAACTATTAAAATGATCTGCCACTTTCATGGAATCGAAACACAATTCATCATTAATGTCAAGAACAACTTGATGTCAAGACCGAACCTTGGTTTTATAACTATATCCAAGAGATTTCAGTTGATGCCATAGTTTCTTTGTTTGTTTTTTTTGTTCTCGTCAATTTTGTTGCTGAAATACTCAACTTTAGCCCGTCTAATATCCCATTGAACTTCATTCCTAATTTGACAAAAAGTATGATAAAAAATAAATACTGCAAAAATAAATGTATTTGTATAAAAGATGGTCCCGACGTCTAATCTTCTCCAGAATATCATTACTCATCCAAGGTTCGGTTCTACTTTTCAGATGAATTTCTTTGAGAGGGGCAACTTTGTCTAAAATTTTAATAAAAGCCGTTTTAAAGTTAACCCAAGCTAAGTTGACATTATCGCATTGTAAGACAGCAGACCAGTCAGTATTTGCCAATTCAGATAAAATAAGCAGGGTTGTAATTTCTCAAACATCTAATTTTGACAATGATCACTAAGGCCAAAATTGATAGTACCGTACTGACAGATCTTGTCACTATTATTACAAATGACATGGTCCAAAATAGTAGATGTAGAGCAAGTAACCCGAGTGGGAGAATCAATGAGTTGTTTACAATTAAATAAATTCAAAACATTGGTCATCTTCCTAAATAAGCTCGAGTTCGTGTCATAGAAATTGACATTGAGGTCACCCAAAATCATGAGTTCACAATCCGATCGAATTCTGGATAAGGTATCCTCAAAGTGTTAAAAAAAATCAATGTCATTTGGTGGGCGGTAGCAGGTCCCAACAATGATTGGTTTGGTTTTTGGAAGTAAAAGTTCAAACCAAATATCTTCCAGATGATTGTTATGAAGGTCTGGTCTTGAATTGAAGGCCAAGTTGTTTCTGATAAAGACACACACTCCTCCTGCATGTCTAGATCTGTCTTGATGAAGTATGGAGTATCCTTCTACTCTGATCTCCTCATCTGGGACTGAGTCATCTAGCCAGGATTCAGAAACGGAAATTACTGCCGCTTTAGTTTTTGTAGCAAGAAATCTCAGCTCCGAAAGTTTGGGAATTAACGACCGTGCATTAAGGTGTATAAAATGTAGACCTTTTTGTTCAAAGCACTGGAACTGATCGCTCCTTGCTGCAGACGGTAGATTAGGTTGATCATGACAGGATTGGATATGATGACTGGACCCACAATCATGGGTGTCTGCAGCAACTTGGCTTTATGACGAACAGTCTGGCCGGGGCCTATTCGGATTAATATCACCGCTCAGTAAGATGAACAATAAAGTAGAGAGTTGAAATGCGTCAACTTCATTTGTACAGTGTCTAGTACCGGACTTGCCCTTGGATCTCATTGAATCCCGAGTATCACGTCTTGACATCGAGACAGGAGGCAAGATAAAAAAATTCTGAAATTTTCTGTTTTCCAAAATTGTCTGAGCAAGATCGGATGGCAAAAAGAAGCCATTTAGCATGATCAATAATGGTAGCCTTATCGTTAGTTTGAAGATATCTGGTAGCTGAAATTGGCTGCAGCTTGTTGAAAACATAGTACAATAGTTACTGTTAAGACCACGTTGGGAATAGGCGCCATCTTGAAAATACGTTTGTTCAGTCAATAATCCCAACAGAAAACTAGATTTACCTCCTTACCATGTCTTTGTTTTAGGCTACAAACCTTGAGAACTTTGTATTGGGTGAGAAATTAGCAGCCTTTGCTGCTAATTGCACGCCTTGCTTCTCTTCCTTGTGTCTTTTCCTTGCTACTTAGCCCAACGGAGGAGGCGAGGAAGAGATACAAGGATGAGATACGAGGACGGCGGAATCAAGCCAGCGTGTATTAGGCAAATGGAATGTCCTTGTTCGGTGAAGCGTCAATTCCAAGCGACGTCAATTGAAGACCCTGGTGCTAAAAGTACATTTTTAGACAATTCAATTTGAGCATAGAAATATGTTGTATTTGTTTAGCCAAGTCCACCCTATAAATATTGTTAACAGAAAAGGTGCCTAAGCAATGCATAAAAACAGCAAAACGTGTAATGACTGATTTTATAGATCAATGATATTTTCGGATTTAATTTTTTAAAAATAGACATTTTGTGACTTCAGTACTTTTAGCACCAGGGTCTTCAATTACTAATGACATGTTCACCTGTCAGTGAGCTTGTAACGGATTGTTCTATGCTTGTTTTTGCACAGAAAATGGGATTTACCGTTTATTGGACACTGTATTTCACTGTAAAGTTATCACCATTATTTTCAATGATTTCCTCCCATGGAACATGACACGTGAAAATAAAATGTGACATCATCATGCACTATGGAAGCATTTTTGGCTGTATGCCTCTTCCCAGTGAAGAAGTGATCAGTTTCAGGGTTTTCTCATCTGTGGCTGTAAGAAATTATATTACAGCCCTGTAAGTATAAGGCAACCAGTAATGTCTGTGTATCACCCTACATCACAAGGGCATGTGTCAAGGGGCTACACAAGCCCATATTTAAGACATGAAATATATACAGTAAATGTTGCAAAATAGAAATAGCCTAAAAGATATTCATTGCATTGGTAAATGACAGCAAATGCACATAAATAGGTTGAAATTACATTATTATTTCTCAGTTTCATACAAGAATGAGGAAAAAAAGATTTTGAACTCAATGTAAGGGGGAGGGTAAGGTTCGGAGAACCAGGCGCGACAGCCAAGGAATTTTAAAAGTGTATATAGTAAAATATACACCACTAAAGCGGACAGCTACGCAGCAGGAAGGGAATAAACGAAAAATGGGAATGAAAACCACCCAGCATAAGTCAAATCAAAAACAACCCCAAAAGAGGGCGAACTTGATAATAGCGAGTAATCAAACAAAAAAAGAGCCTCACGCTCTCACACAAAGAGCGTATAACCGGAGGTCAGAGAAAAACAAAAGAAAGCCTGTGTAAAAGGGCTAGAGAAACAAAAATAGAAATAGAACCTGTTACCTTAAGCTCTACGTAGGTGCAAAAGAGCTGAACGAAAAGGTAACAGGTAGAGGAGTATCCTATCGTAGTGACCGAAATCCTATACCTTACCGACTTCGATGTCAAATAGCAAAGACAATATCGAAGCACAGGAAGGCAGAAACCCTGAGCTTATATAGCCGACAGGAAACTCAAAACAGGTGCGAGGAATCACCGCCAAGCGATAGCAAAGCACCGGAACGGACTTGACGTCGCTAAAAGAAAGAATGACCGTAGAAATAACCGGAGGCTGCCAGAAACCATGACACTCAAGGCAGCTTTCGTATTCATATTTAAGCTGTTGCAGCTGAAAACATGCAAGGATTTTAGAGGCAACTATTTTTGTGTGATTTGCCAAATTTATTCAACGGTATGAACATATCATGCAAAGCTAGTTCGGGCAGACAACTCGAGAAGCGCCAAATCGCGTCAGCTTTCATGATGCTACATCTTAAATGGGAGGTCTGTTTAAATCACCAACCTTACCTGTTCATGTATTTGTTTATCGTACTGCTGCTGCGCTGCTATTCTACGCTGCTAACATGCTTGGCTTTCCCTGCATACTCCCATATGCATGCCTTTCAGGAAGGTTTTTGCGCTCGTACTGTTCTTTGCTGGCTCTCTTGCTGCTTTAACAATTGCGTTGTTGAGTTGTATGCTTTTGTCAAGGCAGAGGTTCTTTTACCAGTTTACCAAACGTGGGAATCCTGCAATCATTAAGCTAAGTGACGCTAATGTAACCGTATAGAAAGAGAGAAGCTTTTTACTCAAGTCCAAGGTGAGATTTGAACCCCGCTCCTCTCACTCGTAAGCGAAGGTGTTACCAATCAGCTAAAGACGACATCGCCGATAGCTAAGGATAACGTCGTTATTTTGACCCTGAGGGTTGCGTCGCCAGAGAGTGTTGTCACGGTAACCTGCTACAAGGCCTTCGCTTTACTGCACCTCACTGTGCTTACTAGCGAACTAGCCGAGCTACACCCGCTACACTAACTTCCCGCATTGTTTGGCCAGAAGCTGTCCTGAACCCGTAATTTTAAACCGATGCACTCTTCACCGCTTCATCCTGGAAGAAATTAAGAGACCACTCCCATCAGGATAGAAATGTTTCATCATAGGATAAAGGCGATCACTCATAAAAACTATGTGTAGCACAGGCTAATTTTCAATTTACCTGAAGTAAAGCACCATAAGGAGTCATGTTCATCAAAAATAGATCATTCTTTATTACAATGTTTTGATTACAAAAAGTGCAGTGAGCACTAGGGGTAAAGGACGTGAAGCTAAATGATCTAACAGGTAACTGGATGCAACATTTTGCTCAAGTTAATTCTATCAGTTTAGTTTAAAGGCTACCACACTCTAGCACTCTAGCACTGCAACTGTTAACATTTGTGGTCAGACACTGCAATGTTTAATACAGGTAAAGATCACACATAAAGTGAATTCAAGGGAGTGCAAAAAAAAAAAAAAAAAACGTGACAAGGCCCTCTGCGGACAAAAAAAGAGAAAATGTTTGCAAAGCATGTATTATGTTTACAAATCATTCACACAATGCACAGCATCTTATATGTATATGCAAATGTACTAGCCTAAATGTTTCCCCATAAATTCTCCCTTTCAAAACAAGACAGATAGAGCTGCAGGCACTAGTGGGAAACCGTAAATTAGATATCAGGGATATGGAATAAATTCTCATTCGGCTTGCCATACTGCTTATCCTATTGATCAATCGGTGCACTGACGCTATTGGTCCAGAACATTCTTGAAGTTGTAATTAACCTGTGTAGCCTACTAATGTGTTAGTTGCATATTCTTTAATTGGTGTAATATCATCAGTGAATCCATTTAAAGTGTAGCCTATTTATTTTAATTAATTGAATACAGTTCAATTAGTGATTTCAAAGCCATCTTGCGCCTTTGACGCATGCGCATTTGGTGGAATCGATGTTCGATTCATTTTCCCTGTGACCTGCCTGTGCCCCAGTGACGTAATTTTAACACTTTTCGACTCGTACCCACAAACTTGAATCCGTATTCATAAGGAAGAATTTGTAGCTGTAGTTGTATCCATAAATCATTGCAGTCGTAGCTTTTGGATTCGTACTCTCATAAAAAAACGCACATGCAATTTTACAACTTCATATTTTATGTATGATTTACGTGTATTTTTTTAAAATGTATGATTTACGTGTTTACGTGTAGCATAATTTTGTGTACAACAAATGTATTTACGGACGAATGTTTAAAGTTATGCATACGTACAACAAATGTATTTATGCACAAATGTTTAAAGTTATGCATACGTACAACAAATGTATTTATGCACAAATGTTTAAAGTTATGCATACGTATTTCTGACAGCGTTCTTACTCCATACATAATCAGTGTCTAGAATTACAGAGATGGGAGTCTCTACTCCATGTTGTCGTCACACCGAAAATGTTCCCCACGAGTCATACAAGGTTACACATCCTATCTTCACTGCAAACTGATTGCTTCTGGTAGAAAATCACTGGCAGGGAGCAATTGAAAAGATGCAGGCACCAAAAAAAAAAACTATGTGGAAACAATGTTGGCATGGCAAACATGTCCACAAAAAGCGTGAGGAATCCTGCATTATACCTCTTTATTAGCGTTAGCTTGAGAAAAACAGTTTTAGGCCATTACATGTATGTAAGGCTATAGCTAGGCTACAATAGCTTACCTAAAGCTGCCTGCCACAAGCGCTGCCCCACTGTAGCCTACTTTTGTGCCTCTTTTTTTTTTTTTTGCTCTCTGTCTTCTTATTTAATGTAACGTTATATTAATTTGCACTTCGTGGCTTGCACTTGGACCGAAGAGAGCACAACCAAAGGCGTCCTCGAGTGCTTACGTGAAAAACCAGGAGAAAACTAATTTCTCACAGGAAATAACAGAATTCTACCAGACATGTCAATTTGCATGGGATTGCTTTAACCTGGGGTAATTTTTACAGGACATTTAACAGTAGGTAAAAGACTCCGGAATCTTTACTGGCGCGGGAGCGCGCAGTCCATAAAAGTTACTGACAGATGTCAGATTCAGACGCGACTAAAATAGCGGAGCTCCTCCAGTAATTATTACATTACTCCACCTCCCCCTGTAAAACTTATCCTGTCCGAATAGGGCTATAGACGCTATGGCAGAGACAGGAAGAATATTAGGAGTTTCAGATATAGCCTAATAAGCTATAAAATAGTATATCACAGGTCATGGGTCATATATCATGGGTCCACCAATAAAAAAATGTCTAAAAATGAAAATGAGGCTATTTATAAAAATAATAATAAATTAATTAATAAAAACAAATACACTGAGGCAGAATTTTGTAAAGACTGAATCAGTGGCTGTGTCTCAAACTGCATACTTCCATGCTCCGCACTACCGTGCTCCAGACAAGGCATGGGAGTGCGCACTCTGGAGCATGGAAGTACAGTAGCACGGAAAGTTTTGTTCAGTCGTGGACCGCACTTTGTAGCGACATCAGGGCCACGTTCAATCTGAAAACGGTGTGCACCATTTTGCTACGGTTTCCGGGTTGAACGACATGTTTCCACGAAACGGTGTGAAGTGGTGTGCAACGGGCTTTGAGCTACGTTTTCTCTCGTTTGGTGGGTGTGTCAGAGGTGTTACCCAATCAGCAGCGATGTGTATATAAACCCCGCCGTATTAAAAAGGCTACGCTTGCGTAACACAACAGGGTGTTCAACGCACCACCGTTTCCGTTTAAATAAACGTTTTGCTACGTTTTGTCAGGGCTGAACGCAGCCCTGATCTGACCCATAACCTTTAACCTTTCCCGTAACTATCGGGGAAATTCCAACGAGTAAGTAGGCTAAACCTGAATAATAATAATAAAAAAGTAGCCTAAACCTGAGAGGAATAACATCGTTCAGTGGCAGGCTGTTACTGAAATATTCTGATATAACAAACCGCAACAGTTGAATTCTCATTTTTGCTAGCTTTATTCCAGGAAAGTCAGTGGAAGGCAACGATGGCTAGGAAAATAGCCATTGCATCATTGGATACCTTTAAGTAAACAATCAACCTCATAATAAAATTGTCTTTGCATTGTAAACAATCGTGTCTGTGTTTTGATAATTTTCTTTCTATTTACCAGAGGGTGAACAACTGGGTACGCAATTAGTAGAAATGGAGCCGATAACGTTTGTGGCGATGCTGTTGCTTCTGGGGTGGTTTTCCATTGAAATAGAGAAAAGATGGTTTGCTGCGAGAATAAGACGGTGGATCATTGTTTAAAATGGCATCCGACGATGGGAGGCCATCCGGAGAGCTGGGGCGAAGTGGAGGGCTTCTCTTCGTAGGCCAATTGCGCTTAGGTAGGTAGTCTTATACAGCCGGCTAGCTAGCTACACTGGTTAACATTACATCATTAAACTTAAAAAAATATAGCCTATATGAAAGGGATTATTTAACATCACATATACTCAAACCGCATACTCCTGTGCTCCACAGCATGGAAGTATGGTAGCACAGAAAGTTTTGATCAGTCGTGGAACGCACATCTGACCTTTACATCTGACATCTACAGTCTTTCACCTTTGCCGTAACTATCAGGGAAATTCTGATGATATTAGTAAGTACACCTGAGAGGAATAACGTTAGGTCGTTAGCTCGCATTGTAGCTACTGTAGAAACAGTAAGCTAAATGTTACTGGAATATATTAGTAATATATTAGAATATATTAGTATCGTTATCAGCAACATTTAGCCTGCAACATTATAACGTTAACTAGTTCATATGAATTCTCCTTAAGTTTATGCTAACGTCCGTAGCTATGCCAGAAGAATGGTCAGTGGAAGGCAACAATATGCAGATATTCATTGCTTCATTGCATAACTTACAGTGAACTATCAACTATCAATTGTAAACAATCGTGTCTGTATTTTCCAGCTGGGTAGGGTTATGCAGTTATTCTGGCTACAACTACAACAAATGGAGTCGGTAATTAATCATCATGAGCTAGCAAAACTGAGTGACATTGCTACCCCCATAACCAAAACCATTTTGAAAATGCAGATTTAGGCTATATGACTAAAGAAATGGATTTGTCTGCATTACGTTAGTCTTGCTCTTGTTTGGATGCTTAAAGTAACATTACACGGCAGGGGTCACAGTAACAACAAAAAACTGGGCAACTAAGTTAGTCAATGTAGCTACAGTTGGCTACTGGCGTGGCATGACACTAACGTTAATAAACAATACGATATTCGTATGTGCTGGAGTAGCTACTGTATAAATTTACGTTACTGTAACGTTATTTGTACATTCCCAGATTACACAGCTGGCTGTAGGCTACCGAGGGTGTAACGTTATCTAACGTCACCAAGTGCGACGCTAGCTAACTGGGTTGATATACAGCTAGCAAGTAGCCTAAGTTGGATCTGGGGACTGAACATATTCAGGTTTTAGTGTTGCTTTGTCTATTACTAACGCCATTATTATCTGGCTAAGTTTAACTAGTTATGTTATGTAATTTAATAGCTCGCAAATTGCATTGCAATTCACATATTTACTAAGATATCTAAAGTTAGTTACATCGTTAAGATAGATCTCGCAACTGTGGTCCGCCATTAAGATGGCAAATTGGGACCTTTTTCTCTAAAGGAATTATGGGAATTATCCCAGTCAGAGCCTTTGGTCAGACCACGTATCGATACATACTTCAGATTTTGGGGAAACGGAGCATGCATACAGGTACTTTATTCGTCCTCCGCACGACCGTATGTCAGTTTGGACTCACACTACAAGATGGATGCGTGCTCACTATGCATGCTCGGAGCATGGAAGTATGCAGTTTGATCGAATTTTGAACAAACGGAGCATGCATCCCGGGTACTTTATCCGTGCTCCGTACTACCGCACTTCGGTTTGGACTGCTTGCTATGCATGCTCAGAGCATGGAAGTATGCGGTTTGAGACACAGCCAGTGAGTTTAACATTGAAGTTTAAGTTTTAAATAACAGTATTAGTCAGGTATTGACTTCAGTATGCATATGGCATTTCTTCCGATGCAGATTCAGTGTGTTCAGGAGTGCTTGAGGTAGGGTGTGCGGCCCCCAAACATGATTTTGCATAACACCCCCAAAAAGCTAGAAACGGCGCTGTGGGCAATATTGGCCACTTGCCTATCTGACTGGATGCCAGTGTTGGCAGCAGGCAGCACTGCTGTCATCAGATGACAGATTGATGTGAGTAATGGCAGACATTCTGAATAAGGCTCATCAGAATTTTTTCTCTCCAGGAAGTCAAACTGGACGTAACTTGGTACAAATGGAACAAATATGCAATAACAGACGAAAGATGGTTTGGCATTGTTCTTTATGCGTTTGACGATCAAGACTTTTCCGAAATTATGCAGATTGATATTACATTACTTTTGAATCATACAGTTGAAGTCGGAAGTTTACATACACTTAGGTTGAAGTCATTAAAACTCATTTTTAACCACTCCACAGATTTCATGTTAGCAAACTATAGTGTAGGAAAGTCAGTTAGGACATCTACTTTGTGCATGAGACAAGTCATTTTTCCAACAATTGTTTACAGACAGATCATTTCACTTTTAATTCAGTATATCACAATTCCATTGGTCAGAAGTTTATATACACTAAGTTGACTGTGCCTTTAAATTTTGAATATTTGGTCGCATATCCTTTGCATGCCATGACTTCCTGATATCTGTGACCCAACAACATCAAAAGACTCTTGATATCTTATTTTCTGGTACTCTTACAAGCGATACTATAACGTCTCTGCATTTGAATGGATCTCTATGGGAATAGGGGGGTGGGACTAGATTTAGCTGTAAATTACACTGGAACAGTATGGAAACACATGGTTGGCTAAATGGCTCTAAGTCATCAAGGGTCTGACGTATCAAAGAAGCCTTAAATCATCACTCTGCTGCCAGAAATACAGTATATATGGATGGATAACTTGAAGGGTTTCTTCTTGTGACTTATTTTTCCATAGAGTTCAATAGGGAAATTCGTCAGGAGAAACAACCCTTAAAGTGATCCATCCATATCTACTGCATATCTGGCAGCAGAGTGATGGTTTGAGGCTTGTTTGATACCTCAGGCACAGTCAACTTAGTGTATGTAACCTTCTGACCCACTGGAATTGTGATATAGTGAATTAAAAGTGAAAAAATGTCTGTAAACTATTGTTGGGAAAATTACTTAATAATGAGTTTTAAGTGTATGTAAACTTCCGACTTCAACTGTATGTGCACTGTACTGCCAAAGCTGCTGTCTCTGTGATGGTGGCTTTTTTTTGTTTTTTTGTTACCGCTTTAACCTACTCTGGTTAAGACTCCACCGCACGTCACTGGTGTATGTGTGTGTTTGTGTGTGCAGTCCCTGGAGGGGTCATTACAAGCACTGTGCTTCTCCCAGTCCCAACTGTCCTGGTTTTAACATCCATCTCATACACAACAACTTTTACATCTTACATCGCTCATGGGTTAACTCCACAGTCACCCCTTTAAAAAAACAGTTCCTGGGATGAAGAGTGAATTTCTCTCTTTCACCCCCCCCCCCCCCCCACCCCCACCCCACTCTCACCTCATCTAATTTGTATTCGGCTTAAGGAAACTGGCAAAGGGAGAACAAATCCATTCGCTGCAGGCCCGCAGGCTGCATTCAGGAGCTTTTAAATCTACCCTTTTTTCATCCTCGGCAATTTATCGCTTGTCCCGGGCCCTCTGTTAGCTGCGGCTGGAGAAGACTGTGGAATCTCTGAGCACACTGGCGGGGGAAACGGGAGCTTAGGGGTGGCACGTCCACGTCTCAGACTTCAGCGCCATGTGAAAGCTTCTCAAGACTGCGATGTGACATTTACCCACCCAGATTTCTTTCTGAAACAAGACTGCCCTGATTTAAAGAGAGCAGAAAGAACGGAAACTATATTGTCCTTGAATTATTATTTAAAAATTTTTTTTTACAGCCCGCTTCATTTCTCACAAAGAGCGCTAACAATCAGCTGGTCCATTTCACAGATAAGGATAGCTTAAATTGGCAGAAAATTCTAAAGCAATTTGGTAGCTCATTGAAGCATCATTTTCAAATTTGAAAATGCTATCATGATGGCATACTGTATAAGCCAAAATGTGCCATTATGCACTGGGCCTCTCACCTGGAAAACTTTATCCATTCTGTCATCGGCTCCCGTAGGGTTAGTGCATTTCATTTATGTAAGATATAATGTCATAAACACCTAAAATGATGGTTTTAGGGGCCCACTTGTCAATGGTAAGTGCCATAATAAAATCTTCCACCAATCCTAATGTAATGAATAGAAAAGCATACAGAGCTTTTCAAATTCTAACTGGCTTCAAAAGCAAAACACAACAACTAAAAAATACCTCTGTAGTAAGTGTGCCAAGTAGATTACACATGACATTGTATGCTACTAAAAAGGTACATTTTCTATAGATCTTTAAAGTAGATCCTGCTACTTTCAGTCATGTTTAGCCATAAGTACATGCAAACACATTAAATAAAATAATTGATGTCTATTGTCAGATATTCTGGTCAGTCATGGGCAAACATGCTAAAAGGTTATTGTCCCCCCAGACCATGTCACTCACATGCAGGGAAGAATTGTGGAGATCAAAGCTGTTGGTTTACTGGATTATCATTGAAATGCTGATTTAAAAATGTATTCAAATCAGTTCATGAACAACTAGCCAAGTGACTTCTATTGCACCTGCTAGCTGTGGGTCATATGAAACATGAGCACAATGGGATCCAGTGTTTTGACAAAATACCATTCATAATAGCAGGACACAGTGCTTGATCATAGGGGCGGGGCATCCTCAGGTGGAGCCAGCCATTGGTGAACTGCGGGGTGGTACTCTTCACGGTTAAGAGTGGGCAGTTTTAGGACGTGATGTCCTGCAGTCTTTAATAAACAACCCAGAGCTCACGCAGTGAAAATAATAGTAGATACGTCCTGGGGCTGCCAGGCCCAGCCATAAAGCAATCTGTTCAAAAACAGCTCAGCTGGACCAAGAAAAATAAACAAAACCAGCTGAACATTAGTTGGACCTTTTAGCTGCATATACACAATGCCAAGAGTGAAGCCCCACACACACACTCAACCAGTCATCATCTGGCTTGTCTGGGACAATCGCATAAGGCACATTCAGAAATGCCTGATTGGGTTATTTGGTTTACAGTGGGGATGAGGTGCTTAGATTGTAGCTATTGCAAATTAATCAATGAACAGACTATAAAAAAGAGTGCTACCGATGTACTTAAATACTTGAAGTGGAGTTTCAATAGGAAAAAATATAATGAATTTACACTTTAACCAAAATATCTGGTCCAGATTACACTACATTATAGATTGTTAGTCTTACTCATCAAATCTTACCTTCCCAACAATCCACTATCTGCCTCATTGAAAATGTATCTAAAGGAGGGAGCTTGATCTCCCTAGAGAGAGGGATATATGGATAGGGGAAACGAGTTGGGAACCATTAACTGCTGCAGACTCAAATCTATCAATGATTAAATAAGTAGCTTTTAAAATTTTCCTTCCAGATCACACATCATGCAAGTGCTTGTGGATTTGGATGTGTCTATGTGATCCTGCATCATGCATTTGTGCATAGTAAGCAAGTGTGTGTTTGGCTGTCTGGGCATGCCCATTACATATGTTCATGGGGTTGTAACTGCATCATGAAGATAAGTCTGCATGCATGCATGTGTTTCTTTGTCTGCTGTCTGTACATACATGTGTGTGGATACTTACTTGAATGAATGTGTGCGTGTGCGTGCGTGTGTACGTGTGCATCTTTGTTCATGAGTGCTGGAGTGGAAGGGTCACACGTCCGCCACAGTAGAATCTCATTTCTAAAAGGAGAACAAATGTCTGCAAAGAAATAAGACTTTAAAATTAATTGAGAGACAGTGTTGTGTTGAGAAGCTTTAGTACTCCATGTCATGAATGACAACCATTATTCTCTTTGTGGCATCCCATGCAGAAAATCGCCAGAGAACACTCAAGTGTATGGCATTTTAGAGAGGAGAGGAATTGGAGTGTGCCACATGAGGCATTGTGCTCTCACAGATGGAAATCTTTGAGAGATTTCAAGTACATAAAAATAATTCCATGGTTACAAAAAGTAAGAGCAAGAAGATAGAAATGAAAGAAGAGTAAAATGGAGGAGAGAATGGAAAAAGCAGACCATACTGCATAACCATGTATATACACTGTACATATTTTTCCAACAGAAAGTTTGAAATACATTAACTATGTTTTCATGTGCAACATATTCAAAGTAGAGGATAAGAGTCCTTAGCCTAGTTACTGTCACATTCTAATAAATTGTGTAGATGGCCAGCAATCACATTCAACAAAATGGCCATCAAATCTTCCTGGCTATTATGGAAGAAGCGCACGCACCAAAGCTCGGTGTCGGGTGAAAGAGAGACTGGTATTTTTATTTTAAAGTCTGGTAACATGGTAACATTACTTGATTGTTAGAAGTTTTTTTAACATTGCCTTCTGTGGCTTTAAAACATATTACTCAATCATTTCTCTGTTTTAAATTGAGTATGTTGTTAATTTTGTACCATAATGTACCATTCATGTTTTTCAGACACTTGTAAAGATGCTGGAGGAAAATGTGCTTAAAGGGATAGTTCGGAATTTTGGACATAATGTCTCAATTACGACTTACCCATGATGTAGTTGATTGATTTTCATATAATTCCATGCTAGCGCAACTCTGAGGTATCGAGTAGCATCCACTACCAAACGCACTTAAACACTCCACAGTGCACCCAAAGCAAATAAAATACGACGACAGTCTATCGGGGTTATTTTCAGTCATTATACCATCATTGTTCAAGTCAAACTATCGTTGAATCCTTTACTTTGTGCTCACCTAAATTCTCTGTGGAAGTACGGCGTTAGTTTAGTAGGTAACGTAAAGTAGCCTATAGCTCTGCCAGCCAAAAACAATATTGCGCGTGCGAAAGAATCAGACTTGTAGTATTGTTAGCTAACGTTCAGGTAAGATGGTATTTCGGTGTGTATTTCAAGGTTGTTCAAATCATGCAAAAAAAAAAATGGGCATCACAAAGTTTTCACCGATTTCCTGTGGAAATGGCCATGGATCTCCAAAATAAAATGAACACAGGCAATGTAAAACTGAACTGAAATGGAAATGAAATTCAAAATAATATTGAAAGAAAAACATATAGAAAAGTATACATGGTAATCCCAAAACCCAAATAAGCCCTGTAAAGGACGTGTGAAACGTCCTACATGTACACATGACTGTATGTACCTAATTGCTTTGTGCAATGAGCACATATTCATGACTGTCATTATCGGGAAACAGAAATGTGTCTGATCTTCATTCCAAACAGCTAACTGCCAGTGAATTATGATCCAATTTTCAGGTTCTTTCAAAATAGAAGATACAGAATTAGTTTATTTCAGGATAGAATGTATCTGAATGGTGCATGACTCAATATTCAGTTTAATATAGATATACCCCACTTACCTACCTATTGTGCATAACCAGGATACTAGTTGGTTATGGTATGGTTTGGGTATGGTCATCAAAATAAGGTGTTTCATGACTGTTGCCAGTTGGTGTCATAGAATACTTGAATATTCAAATTAACATTACTGTTAATATTAATGGAATATTAGTGTGCATTAAAAACATAGTCAGTCTTCACCTTCGAAATGAAAGAAGAATGTAGTATTTCTGCCCACTAATAGGCCGCCAGGCGTTCTGCAAACAGGTTCTGCAACTGGTCTAAGCAACTCAAAAAAGCCTGTTTCCTGTCAATCCACACAACATAAGGAGCTCGGTGCTAAACCATGCATTTGTGTCTATGGGAGGTGTAGTCCACAAGGGTTTGGAGGGTTTTATTAACAACAGCCATTTACAAACCACTGGCTAAATATATACACGGCATAATTAAAGTCAGGTCCGTAATTGAAACGAATCCCGGTTTTATGGGATGAAAGAATAATTACTCCCCAAACACCTCATAGCTCATTTCCCCTGTTCCCCTGTATATAAATACAAACTCCAGCTGTCTTATGAAGGGTGTTCTCTCAATTACCTCTCACACTCTTTGGAAAGGTTAAAACAGAGGGATCTCTGAGATTACGTGCCTCGGCATACAAACAGAAGTGCATCGATGGAGATGTACTTTTACAATATGCAGTCTACATGAACATACATTTTATAAGAAATTATATTTAAATCTTTCATTACCTGGAATGTCCCTGAGAGGTATAAAGGATAAAGCTCAGGGTGCTTAATTAACTGTCCTGCATGACGCCATTGATCAGTGATTAAAACTGAACAAATAGTTTCATGTCGAATGATTAGTCAGCAGTGTCATACCCATGGACATTTGGACGCCTCGGGTTGATCTGAGATTTGCCATCACAAACGAGGCTCACGGCTAACATAATTGATCTAATTATTTGCTTGACTGGACTAATTTGACATTGTCTCAAGGTCGTTTGCAGCAGCCGACTTTAGAGGAACACGAGATTTAAGGTCCACAGGCTGCGTAGATAGTTCAGTGAAACATTAATAATCAATAATAATGATGTGTAATTAAAGAAGTAAGTTCTGGAAGGCTAGGTAAGCTGGATTTATACTGCTTGTGGATATGTATGTGTTGCAACTGGGTTCTTGCCAGGCTCGAACACGGATCTTCCAGGGGAGAGGTCGTTGCGCTAAACAACGCGCTAAAGATGAATTCACCGTTAGTGGGGCAGTTAGGCCGCCCATTGGCTGGCTGAAATGCTACACTACTCCCCCTCGTCCACAGAGTGTGCCGTCACACTCGTACACCACTCACAGGCACCGCCCTGTCCATCCTGCCTTCACTTCTGACACCAATGTAGTGACTGGGTTCTGGCGGGGCTCGAAAACGGATCTCCCGGGGGAGAGTTCATTGCGCTAAGCACTGCGCTAAAGATGAATTCACCTTTAGTGGAGCAGTTAGGGCCGCCCCTTGGCTGGGTGCAACGCTACATATGCAAAAGCTTCAGCACACGGAGTTTGATTGCAAGTCTCTTTAATGAAGGGAATTAAGCTCACATTCATTAAAGAGACTTGCAATCAACCTCAGTGTGCCGAAGCCTTTTATAAAAAAAAATTTTGTTGCACCTCGGACTATAAGCAGACTATCTTCAGATGTGCGGACGTTTCCTTTAATTGCTGAAAACTCCATTTTAACATTCCACTCCCGCAGAAGAAAAGCTGAGGTCCGGTGTAACTGCATGAGCTGCATCTTCTGCACGAACGGCATCTCCCCGTTTCCGCTTCCAGGGGCATGTGATGTAACAACCCCTTATTGAATACAACACTACTGCATGCGTACAAATATGCTAATTCACGTACAGCTATGTCGCCATGCCTTTCTATAGTTAACTAGCTTTAGCTAATGTTAATTACTTAGCAGCAACCTAATAACGGGCAAGAATGGCCTAGGCCTATGTGAATAGCCTAAAATGAAGCTGGCAATGTAGCTAATATTTATAACTTAGGCTATAATGTGAACAAACTAACGCTAACTTACATCGGAGCTGCAATTCCTGTGACAATTGACATTATCATATCCTAACATGTTGCCGTAATTGCAACTTAGGCACTGTAAGTTAGTTAGATAGCGTTAGCAAGCTAACTCGCCTTCTAGCTTGCTATTGTGAGTTAAGCAGGCTATCAGTTGCTACTATTTTGGTTTTTATGTAGCACCTATGATTTGTTCATGCATAACATTCGGAAAATGTGTTTAGCTATGCTACAACTAAGTGTGAATAACTACAATAGATGGGTAGGAACAGAAGTAAGTGATAGCTAGCTAGGTAGGTGGAATTTTGCTACCTTTATAGCCAGCAGGCTACTAAGTTAAATAACGTAAACAGTAACTACACGTAAGCAAGTGCAAAACTGTCAAAGTGCACAATCACATGGTAGCTTTGTATCCAATAAGGGGTTGATGCATCACATGCCCCCAGAAGTGGAAAAGGCGAGATGCCGTTCCTGCAGAGGATGCAGCTCATGCAGTTACACCGGCACATACCAGGGCCACCCACCGTGGCTAGCAGAAGTCATTGTGCATCTGTCAGCTGAGGTGTGTCACAGGAGACCAATTCTTTTCAATACATTGTTTTAAAAAAGCCGGGCATATTTCACAGTTCAGTCACTTTGCTTTCTTTTCTGCCATTGTGTTTTAAAAAAAATTGATTCTAAGGAAAGGTGTCCTGCTGGCTTTCCAGCATTTTCTTCCAGCGTCCATTTTAACAGGTAAGCGGTTTGGCCATCAAATGTGAATTTCTTGGCAGGAATTCATTAAAATTATAATTCTTATTTATGAAGTCCTTTAAAAAATTAAAATGGCCTCGCAGCTTCCCATTAATTAACTTTTTGTCTCTTTTTCTCTCTTTCCTATTTTTCCTTCCCGGTGAACTTGGCACACTAATGGGTTATGAATAATTCTTTTTCAGCTTAGAAGGCAATTAGCCACAACACTGAAGGCCATTCAGATTCTCCTTTATGAGAGAAGGTTTTCACACTGTTTCAGGGCACAGATTTTCGAAATACTATAGCTCACATTCTGGAAACATGACCTCACAAACACTCCTCCACCTGAGACACATTCTAAATTGTACAGACACACACACACACACACACACACACACACACAGTCTGTCTCATGCACACCCACACACACACACACACACAACCCTACCTCACCCACACACACTTTAAATTCTATACACATACACACAAACATGCTGAAACGCACACAAACAAAACATGTGCAAGCTCAAACACGCATGTGCGCACGCACACACACACTCATACACACACACACACACACACACACACACACACACTTCTCTACTCTCAAAAAGAGAAAATGGAAGGGGAACATACTGAGAAATATTGGCTTCTTTCATATGAGTAGGCTCATTAGTGTTTCTCACAAGTTTATATTGTTCAAACACTGTGCAATATCGATGTATCCTTCAATTGTTATCTTTTTACACTATTTGTTTGAAACTAACATAGCCATTTGCTGCATCTGTAAGTCAGAATCAATTTGCATTGGTTAAGGACCGAAAAAAATGGCTGCCTCTTGTAAAGCTAAAATGAGTACTTCTGAGGAAGGCATTCATTAAAAACATTATTGCGTTCAGTATAGGTAATTAATTGTCTCTGAAGTAGAAAATAGTGTGCTCTATATCTGGGCTTTTGTGGAGTTTTAATCTTCCTTATAGAATGAAGTGAACTTAATTTGTGTAAACGGGTCCTGCCACCCACTACTCGATAGAGGAGGTCACGTGGCAAATAGCGGAAGAGGAAATGTGTTTGTCTCTCACATAAACCATGTGGGAGTACATGGAATCGGACATTACAACCTGTAGCTGATCAATCTCCCTGGGAATGCAACAGCAAACAGTGCAACCGAAGGGCTGAATTCCTCTGGAGTAACCCCAGCTCACCCCTCACTTAATTGTTTAGGGCTTATTTTAGAAACCCGGGGATTAAAAAATGGTAGAAAAAGAAGGAACAAAACCAAAATGGGAAAATCATTGCCAGCTCAATCGTTACCATCCCTATCACCACCTTTTAATTAAAATATATTACATAACACAGATCTGCTATGGACTGGGGAAGAGCACATAAGCAAATAGCAAATATCAAAAGCAAATAGATGACTCCAGCTGATTTGGTAGGACAATTTATGTTTCTTTTTTTTTAACTGAAAAAAGAAAATCCATTTGCTTCTGGGCTTAATTATGCTGTAATAACTGGTGTTAAGAGAATAAGATGCTATGGTTTATACATGACCCTGCAGCACAGACAGGAGAGTGTATGTGTGTGTGTAAGAGTAAGAGTAAGCGTGTGAGTATGAGACAGAGAGAATGAGAGACAGACATAGGGGACGTGTGAGTGAGCGTGTATATTACACATATATAATATGTGTAACAGTTTATGTGTTCAGTGACGAGGACCATTGCCCCATTGCCCTCTGCATAAGCAGCCCCTTATCATGCTGAGATGGTACTGCTAAGGAGCCTCCTCTCCTTCCCTGTGTCTCATGTCTCACATCCAGCATGTCATCGCTAAACCCTGCCCCCCCCCCCCCCCCCAAACCCCCCACCCCCCACCCCCCAAACCGCAGCTGTTCTCTCCCAGTTCTATCAATCCATCAAGCTGCATTTTATTTGACACACTGCTCTTAAAGCACTTTGCACTTTAAAGCACAGTTATGGCAGATAAAAAAAGAACAATGATTGTTCGCGTAATAGAAGAGAACACCTTGAGTGATAGCAGTGGAAAAACTGAGATGTGATCAGCCGTGTGTAAGGGAGGACGGGGAAACATCCTACTGAAACATCTTACTGAAACCGTTTTCTCTTTGGGGATGATGGAAAAAATGTATGACGTGACACTCTACATGGTAAAAAAACTTCCCTTTGGACTTCTCCTTTTGAATAACTGGCTGGACACCCTTTAAAAAAGTAAAGTTAAGGGAAAGATCACAGTGGGATGTGTTGTTCTGGCTGGATAAAGGTGGGTAACGCATTCAGATGATTTCCTCTCCTGCGAAGAGGTGTCGCTAGTTCACAGGCTTGAATATGAGGTGGGACACAGCTGTGAAACCATGTATCTTCAGTAAATCTTCACCTCTATAAATGCTGATATAGAATATACAGCGTGTAGGTGTGTTTGGATAAGGCTCATTCTCTGTTCACCAATGGTCGAGGGCAGCCATGTAAAATAATGTAGAGTATTCTGGGGGCAATTGTAACGGGGCAATTGCAACACCATAAAATAAGCCTATCTCTCATTTCCGGGGTGCGATTTCCAGTTTATGATTACTCGTTGTATCTTCACTTCCGCCCCCACCATTCACCATGGCACAAAGCAGAAGCAAGAGGTGGTGCTGTGTCTATGTGCAAAAACAGCAAACAAACGCACCCATATTTAAGTTTCCACAATTTCCCGGAAGACGAAGGCCGAAAGAAGAAGTGGGTCCAGGCCATGAGGAGAGACGAAGGTCCTTTGTTTAAAGTAACGAAGTGCACCTACATCTGTAGCGGCCATTTTGAGGAGGGAGACGTGTTCCTGACGCCGGGTGGCCTGAAACGTGTGAGGAAAGATGCGGTGCCTTGTCGTTTTGCATGGGCAAACAGGTCTTCACGTCGAAAGTCAGCGTATGTAAGGGCTACGGAACGACTTGGGTCTGATGTTCGGGAGATTACGGAAAGCGGTGAAGAGGTAGAGATGGCCGCCGCTGTTCCTGCGGTGTCCGATCATGACTACGATGCTCAACCACCTGCCGGTAAGTGTATATTATTAACTTGATTAGCTAGCTAGCTAGCTAACCTACTTGGTTACCATTCTGTTTTGTTGATTGTTGTTTGTATTGTTATTTTAAATTGGTTAATTCAACTAGTGAGGTTTTAGGTTAGCTAGCTAGCGAGCTAACTATCCAAACTAACACCGAGCTAACACCGAGCTCGCACTATCACTTGACTGTCTACTATGTTGGATACTGCGCCCAAGAGAACATAAAAGAGATAATGTTTTTTGGGTATCAAATGGGACAAATATTATGGAAATTATCTAGCTAGATATATATTAGCTACAGTCTATATTACATATTAGTGTAGGCAACAACAGGATGTAAATATGCAAACTCAGTGGCTGCACGATAGTATAGGCTATCGATAGATTACTAGTAGGCCACCATCTACATGTAAAATATGGACCAAATTTGAAAGTGAACAATGGCAACACTTTCATTAACATCCTCAAGATATCATAAATACATATATAGGCTAAATATATAGTTAACGGACTAGTAAAAAAGCTAGCAAGCAAATGCTAGCTAGCAAGTGGCTAACGTTAGCTAGCTAGCTACTTGGCATTTTACCATCGTAATTAAAGATAAATTCTTCATGAAAAAACTTGTATCCCTTATCCATTTTTGACCGTTTTGTCTTTGTGTGTCTTTCTATCAACGTGCCAATGTCTGAAAGACGGAGTTTTGGTAGATGTGCTAAAGATCTGCTAAAGATTATTGTTTCACCCATTTCTTCCACACAGTTAGCCATTGCTACCGCCACTGGCAGGAAACCGGGATACAACGACATTGCGTCACTTCCTTTTTCAAAATGGCGGTGAGAGATAGGCTTATTGCACCAAGCTGAAAGAAGCTAGAGCTGAGATTCTATCCAGCAAGCTAGCTAGTTTCATGTGTTCAGGGTTGGGGGCAATTGTAATAAAAAATTGTGTGACAATTGACTCCCCTTACAATTGCCCCCAGAATAATCTACATTACTTTACATGGCTGCCCTCTACCTCTACTCTAAAATGTTTCACTAATTGTGAAGCTGCTTCAATGTCTGACATACATAACGTGAGAGATAATAATGGTTGCTATGAAAATGCTATGAAAAAAAAAAAAAAAGTTATAGTTCACATGTATTCAATTATTACAGTACCATATGTATTATAACAGAGTAAAAACTGATTTGAGTTAAAGCAGGATTATCGTTTTTTTAACCAACGGAGGAGATGCTACGCACATCTGTGATTGGTTCATGTGAGAACCACGATCACTCACCCATCACGTTCAGAAAGACGTTCCCCGAAGCCAGGACCACCTTCTCCCTGGTCGCCCGGTCGTAGATGCCCACATGGCACTCGTACGGCCCATTGTCAGAGATCCGTACCTCCGGCAGCCTAGGGGTGAAGGAGCACGGCAATCACAAAGTAAAATTACACAACCAAGGAAAAAACGTCTGAATGAACTGAACTCCTGCAGTTGGAGGGATAATGACCTCAAATTCTCCAACTGCAGTGAGGTGGCATTATTATATTGCTACTGATTTGAACCAATCAAAGCCTGTTCCTGTGGAGTCTTTTGATTGCTTCGAACAAGCAAGTTATATCTCCAACTGTTATGGAGCTGACAGCATGTTATTCACCAGGGTACAAATATGCACAAAAGATGCACAGATGCAACAGTGTAATAAGAGCGGGACACCAACAGGAGTCATCAGTATTCCGCGAACTACCCTGACGTGTGTGTCGAGGGTAATCAAAGGCGTGCGAAAGAGTCGTGATTTATTTCGGAACAGGAGCGATTGTCCTTGCTGTCTGGATGCCTCGGACGGACCTCTGTGTGTGAGAGGCAGCGGGGCGCGCTAATGAGTTCAGAGGTGGGGGAGAGTCACTCTTCTGGAGCCTTCAGCAGAGTCGTCTCTTCAGCCTCGGGAGCTCCGCTTCCACCCTAGCGCCCACCTAGAAGCTTTGCACGAATGGTTATGAAAGGAACCGACCTCTCCTATCGTGTGAGGACACACTAACATAACCATTTTTAAAAAAAAATCTCTGCGCTTTCTGTTCCATTGCTTTGGCCTGTGAGCTCCCAGAGTACCGTGTCGTCTCCTTGCGTACACCGGATATGGTCCGCCGAGGAAAGGTAGCGCTTGCGCCTCGACTTGTTTGCTTTGATTGAAAGGGGCAGAGGAGTCTGACACTTTTCACAGAGAGCATTCCCACCGTGCGCACCACTTCTTTTCCTGCTCTCTAAATCATTCCTTCCAGCGCACGGTGGGGAGGAGCGCCAGGAGTTTGAGTCTGAGCCGCGGTGTGGATAATGACTTCTGCGTGACGATGTCGGTCGCGCCGAGCGAAGAAATTCATTTGACTTTGTGTCTCTGTTTGGAGGTTCCTGAAGCATAATTGCGCAGCCTTGAATATGTACAGTAGATGGCGGCAGATTTAATGCGCTGGAAGAGGATTTGCTGATAGGCCCTGGTGTTCCAGTGAAAACACTGCCATTACCACAAATACTGTATAGCGTTGGTTACCCCACCTGCGCTTACTATTTGCCCAACGATTCCATTTCAGCTCAGTTAGGCTCAGCCTAGCTAAGCACGATTAGACTCAGGAAGCACCGTTGTGTGATTTGAACCAATGTTGTTCCTGTTGAGTCTTTTGATTGCTTTGAACAAGTGATGGCCCTCTAGCCGTTATGGAGCTGATGGCATGTTATTCACCATGGTAAATGTGCACAAAATGTGCACAGATTCAACAGCATAATAAGAGCGTGACACTAACAGGAACTGAACTGTTCTGCATGATCTGAGGTTTTGATGCTCTCGACAACAGTATTCCGTGACGACCCTAACATGTTAACGAGGTTGATCAAAGGCAAGCGCGGGAAAGCGTTTGGATTTATTTCGGAACAGTAGCAATTTCCCTTGACACGGGTCAGCTAGGTTAAGTCCAGCTCAGCACAGCGAGTCCCACTAAGCTCAGCTATGCTCAGGTCAGCTAGGCTCAACTCCGCTAGGCTCAGCTGCCATCTCAGGTGGCACTGTGCCTGGGACCCATGCCAGTCTGTTTAAAGCCCCGAGCCCTCAGAGCGATTTTCATGGCACTGAGAGATGGGCTTCTCCTTCCTGTGGCCTGTTCTGCTTTAGATGTAGATTTCAGATGGACCATTCATCGGCTTGTAATAAAAAGCCGATTAGCACTAAATCACCCCAGAGCGAGAGGGAAGAAGGCTGGCCACGAACCAAGGACATGCTTCTCTCCTACAATATATTCCAATTTCATTGGGTTGCTGAAAACCTACAAGACAGGAGTGCCCATATTCAGGAAATAATGAGAGTATGGTGTCACTAGATTGGATCCCTTTGTTCCCTGATCCAGAGCACTGACCTCTGGCTGGCTAATCTTTTTATGCAAGTCCAAATAATCCCACTGTAAATGTTTCACTTTGTCCATATCTACTCCTGCATCATGATCAGAATGAAATGATAGTGGACAGATGCATCACGCACACACACACACACAAGTGCGGGTGCGCACACACACACACACACACACACACACACACAAGTGCGAGCGTGTGTACACGCACACACATATAAGTGAGTGGCTGATGGCAGTGGGCAGACTCAGAGGGATCGATACACTGTTTAGAGCTCCCTTTAAGAGTTCATTCACGCTGTCCAGGGTGCCAAGTTGCCGGCCGTAACGTGACTGTCTGCACTCGTCCTCTCTGACATCGGAGGAGGGAGAGCTGACCTGGCTGGCCACTCCACACAGCACATTCCATTATCACAGCAGCGCGGTAACAAGCGTTTATCCAAAGGCCTTCAGCCTCACTGCTGCTCTCAGCTCGTAGCAGTGCATGCACTAAATAAACAGCAGGCTGCACTCCCGTCAGAGGTTGGATTTTACTTTTACGGGAGAGTGAAAAAGGCAAGCTATTGTTAAATTGCCTTTATAAGAACATCATTTGTAATGAATAATTCATGTCACCTAATCTTGTCGTATTCTGTCTGTAAATAGTTGTTTGCAAATAAAAGTCGCATGTTGTCTCATAATTATAATAGGCTGGGCTCGACTGTTAAGTGAACTCAACTGAAAACGTTGAGGCAGTCTCAACGAGAGGTCGCGTTGTCCTTTATTCTTATGAATCCCTAATGTTAATTCACCCAACTGATTCCCTGTGATTAACTGTGCCCTTCAGGTAGATATACGTATCTTAGAAGGGCAGAGTGATGTTCAAAAGCCCTTCACCCGCTTTACCACTCGCACTCGGGAGTGATAGATGATAAAAAAAAGACTAGCCTACAAAAAAATGCATGTATTTAGCCTATGAAAATTAACTCCAGAAGATCAAAGTGAACATGAAAAATAAATTAACACTCCCAATGGTTATGACTTAACGGTTCGGTACATTTTCGGTACAGCAGGAAAAAAAATAAATGCAAAATATAAAAGTGTTTTCCATGTATTAAAATGTAACAGTGGCTAACTTGCCATAATTTCTTTCTTAAGAAAATAAGGAACATCGACGCTCAAGCCCTATTCGGACGTGATATGTTTTACGGGGGCGTGGGGTAATGTAATTATTACCGGAGCAACTCCGTTATTTTAGTCCCGTCCGAATCTGACATGTTAGTAACTTTTGCGGACTGCTCACACCCGCACCAGTAAACATTCCGGCGTATTTTACCTACTGTTAAATGCCCTGTATAAATAACCCCAGGTTATAGCAATCCCGTGCGAATTGACATGATGGTAAATATTCTATTATTTCCTGTAACAATATTAGCCTGTTACATTCTGTTATATTTTCTGTTATAACCGTTCCGTTATAAAGTCCAAGAGGAATTTTTTTTCCAACCTTGACAAAATAAGTACGGATTCTTTTCTGATTAGACTCGCAAGTGAGGGAACAAGAACATGTGAAGAGTCCAGGACATGAGTTACCCTTACAGCCGCAATAATTCCATGACAAAGTGCGGAACATGTTTATTCAAAAAACAAAAGTTTTCATTCACTGTCCTTGCTCAGTGTTGAAAATTTAATTGGAGGCGATCAATTGCCTTTAAAATAAAGTGTTTATTTAAATAAACAAAAAGGGCTAAATTTATGACGCGTGAGAGAGCGATGCAACTCCGATAACTAGAAGAATCTACGCTGGAATTAATGGGAAGGGAGGAGGAGCGCCAATCACAATGACAGCACCACAGCAAGGTGTGACCGTTCACAGATATGTTTTAGGCTATTATAGTCAGTTAACACATTTGCAGAAATATTTTTTATCTGTAAAAATGACAGATGGCATTTGTATTCCTCAAAGTTTCTAAAAAATCTGTAAATGACGGGAAATTCTCGGTTAACGCAAGGAACAGTTACGACTGTAACCATCTTCTATGAGTTCCGGATGACCGTTAGGGTCGTCAATATGGATGGCTTTCTTGGGCCAGATGCATCGAGACTTTTATACCAGAATTTGTCATGGTACATGACCCCCGCGTAGTGACGTAATTCCTCCCATAAAGGGGGGAGCATCACTGCGTATGTCCTCGGAACAATTTTTTCGCCCTTGAAAGGTCCCGAGTGACCCCGAGTGACTTAATGAATCGGCTGAGCTGCAGGCTTGTTATGCACCCAGACATGCCTGCTGGATATGACAGCCGCATAGGTTTTCAGTGTGCTGGCTGCTTTCCCGTTATTAAGTAAAGACTGTAAGAAGTCCAATAATACAGAAATCGGACAGTGTACGTGGTCCGCACCTTCCCGTAAGCACCATGTGTTCAATGGCTGCCACATATACCCATAAGCCCTGCTCGTAGAGGGGGCTCTGGGGTTAAGTTGTGTCCACTGGAAGGGGAGCCACACTCCGTCAAACAGTGGCAGTCTGTTGTGATAACAGATCCTCCTGAAATTGAATTTTCCAGGGTGGATCGCAAACAAGGCCAAGGACCGTGGGAAACCAGGGTTTCATTGGCCATCTGGGAGCTACCAGCAGGAGTTTGTGGTGGCTTGTGCTGCGCCTGTGCAGAGTCGCATTGATCAGTGACTCAGGTGGAAACGCGTATAGCAGGCTGTCCGGCCACTCGTGCGCTACTGCGTCTATCCCCAGGGGGCTCGAATACTCGTTCAGGGAGAACCACTGGCGGAAATGACTAGACTATTGATAGGCAAACAGGTCTGTTTGAGCACGAGCGAAGCGCCACCATATCACCTCCACCACCTCAGGTTGGAGACGCCATTCGCCGGGATGAATCTCCTGGCGAGATAGTACATCTGCTGTGCCGTTCTGAATACCTGGTAGGAGAATGGTATGCAGGGAGGTAAGTCAGAGACATGCCCATGTTAGCAGGTGCTGGGTCACTTCCAACGATCGGCGGGGCTTTAAACCACCTTGATGATTTACGTAATATACTGCTGAGGTGTTGTCCGACCTCACTATCACATGTTTGTCGCGTTGTATGGGCAAGAAATGTCTCAGTGCGAGAAATATTGCTTGCAGTTCGAGCACGTTGATATTGTCTGACTGATGCTGTCGGGACCATAACCCTTGAGCTAGGAGGTACTGGCAGACAGCCCCCCAACCGCGCAGTGAAGTGTCCGTCGTATCGACCATGCGTCGTGAAGGTATAACCCCCATCCCGACCCCTTCTTTCAGGCGGCTCACTCGTTGCCACGGGTGGAGTAGCCGGCAAAATTGACCGGTTACCCTGATTTGGGCATGATGGTCCCACCTGGGGTGCAGCGACTTGGCGTTCAACCAGCATTGAAGTGGCACGGCTGTCAGGAGTCCGAGAGGCACGACTGCACGACTCCTCTCAAAGTTCACTCGGAACTGAGATACCGCGTCGAACACAGTGATTATGCGATGGGGCGTCAGTGATGCTCTCATGCTTTTTTGAATCGAGCAGCAGACCGATGTATTCAATTGACTGCATCGGAATCAGCTGGCTCTTGCCGTAATTGACGTTGATGCCCACCTTGCAACATGTTCCAACGTCTCTGCAGTGTGTGTGAGCGCCATACCGTACGATTGTGCGCATATCAGCTAATCGTCTAGGTATGGTGTGATTCTCAGCCCCCTCAGCCTGAGCGGTGATAGAACCACGCTCATGCAGCAAGTAAGTACACATGGGGCTAGAGACAAACCGAACGGGAGGGCATTGAACTCGTATGCCCGACCTTGGAATGAAAATCGTAGGAACGATGACACTCCAAGCCGACAGGGATATGGAAGTATGCATCTTTTAAATCCACAGCCGCGAACCAATCCTTCCTGTTCGTATGGTGTGTATGACGTTCAACGTCCGTAGCATCCGGAAAGTGTATCGTTTTAGATACATATTAAGACCTCTCAGATCCAGTACCATTCTCTTGTGAGAGCCTTCCCATTCACCAGCTGGTGTCGGCGGCCTGACTGCCAGATGGACCTATGGGGTTATATCGCGACTCCGGTCCCAGTGCACGGGCGGATGAACGACGAAAAGCTCCCCTGCCATACGCAGGTTGTGCGTCCCTATTATCCGTTTATTGTGACCAGCGCACACCAAAATGTTGAGGGGGGGGGCATCTGCCGCTCCCTGTGTCTTAATGCCTCCACAGACCGTTCCAGTGCCTGTCTGGCTGCTTCAGAGAAAACCTGGCCGGGACAACCTGATTCTTCTTTCTGTGGTATCTGGTAGGGGCGACTGAGTCAACCACACTTGGCGCCGAGTCACCGTGAGAAGGAACATTGCTCGGCCTAACATAGCTCGGGTCATAAACACAAACGCTTGTAGCGACGCATCGTTCAATGAGGTGTCGACCTCTGCATCAAGCATCGTCTACGACTGCACGAGCATTAGCCATGACAGTGATTTACCAATTTGCGCTGCTCTGGCAGCCACTCTATAAGCCTTACAGAGTAGCTTGTTTGTTGCTCTGCATTGTGGCATACCATCTCTGGCCATCCGATACATACCAGGGCGTGGCCAACCTTTATTTAGCTCAGCCAAAAAATCACTGATGCTGGCATAGCCAATCGTACTCCCTGAGGGACCCGTCGGTGAAACCAGTGCTAGCCTGAGGCATATTGCAATGCATGCGTGCCAAAGCCGCATGGAGAATGGTTTCTAGGGAGGCCGAGTAACCCCCTGCTTTAACTGTTGGTGGGACCCGAGCCTCCTCTCGACCCTCTGTCAGATTGGTCTGCTGTCTCGGACCAACTCTGACTAAAGTGGGTGTTTGACGCTTCTGTAGAAAGGGTGTCAAAACCATCACAGTCAGCTGTTGCGCTGCCGCGTGTAGCTGCGCAACTTCTGCGGACAGCCTGCCGCCCTTGCCAGCCTTACCATCTCTTTATGCAGGGGCCTCGGTGGTGGGAGTACCCTTACATTTGGGCGCAACCTCTACTGCCGCTGGCGTTCTGCCCGAGGGAGACATGTGCACAAGGTGCTCATGCCTTAGAAAAATAATGAGCACTATAGTGTAGCGAAGCACACACACTCTGTCCTATAAACCCATAGATGTAGCACCACGCTAAACGATTGGGAAGCCTCACTGGTGTGCCGCAGCAGCCAGTACCGACTTCAATCAGTCAGTCAGAATCAGTCAGCGGACCCGTAGCTCACCACTTGTATGGTAGCAGATCTCACTGGGGTACATTTTCCACACCCAGGTTCGATCCCTGGAATCTCACGCCTCAAAATAAAGAGCGCTCGCAGATGAAAAATGTGGCGGTGGTCTTTTAGTAGGAAACAAAACCAAGGCAGCTAGTGTAGCGAAGCACGCGTACTCTGCCTTACAAACAAAACGATGTAACAGATCTCACTGGGGTATACTATCCATGCCCAGGTTCGATCAACAAAATTTTGTACAATACAGAGCACCTGCAGATGATAAAACATGGCAGTGGTCTTTCGTAAGGGAAGTTGAGGCAGGTAGTGTAGTGAATCATGCGCACTCTGCCTTATAAGCCAATTGCTATCGCACCACGCTAGCCTATTGGGAAGCCTTGCTGACATGCTCGCGTCAGCCAGTACAGACTCACTGGGATACACCCTTCATGCCCAGGTACGATCAACAGAATGTCATGCGTTAGCAAAACAAAGAGCAACCGCCGACGATAGAACGTGTCGGTGGTCTTTTATTAAGGAAAGTTGAGGCAGGTAGTGTAGCAACTCACGCGCACTTTGCCTTACAAACCAATCAATATAACAGATCTCACTGGGGTACACTCTCAGACCCAGATTTGATCAACAGAAATGTCATACATTAGCAAAACAAAGAGCAACCGCAGACGATAGAACGTGTCGGTGGTCTTTTAGTAAGGAAAGTTGAGGCAGGTAGTGTAGAGAATCACGTGCACGCTGCCTTACAATCCAATCACTACCGCACCACGCTAGCCGATTTGGAAGCCTCACTGGTGTGCAGCCAGTACCAGCTTAGAATCAATCGATTTTTTTAGTAGTAGATCTCACTGGGGTACACTCTCCACACCCAGGTTCGATCAATGAAATCGCAGAAAGATACAAACCTGTACTTTACTACATACAAACTTGTTCACCGTGTAACTTGCTTTGCTAGAGTGAACACAGTAAATGCGGTAGCACCGCGTGCCTACCGCTGCAGTATCCAAGAGCTGATATCCATGCGAAATAGCCGGGTTATTCGTTATTCGCGGATGCTGCTCGTAAGTGCTTATCCTCGCCTCGGGAGTGCGATAAGAATCATGTTTGAACGATAAAAATCGCCGCCCTGACCGAAGTCACGAGATGCTGTGGGATCTCACACAGGATAACAGTCTGTCTCGCATTGGCGAGAAAATTGAAGAGGACATCCGCAGTGACGCTCCCCCCTTTATGGGAGGAATTACGTCACTACGCGGGGGTCATGTACCATGACAAATTCTGGTATAAAAGTCTTGATGCATCTGGCCCCAGAAGGCCAACCATATTGACGACCCTAATGGTCTAAAGGAACGAAATGGAACCCCTGGTTGCAGCGAAGATGTAAGGACACATTAGACAATACCAGCAAAAGCAGAACATGAGAAATATGGCTTCATTTTGTGATCATCTTACGGCGAAAATGAGATGCGTGTGTAGCCTATGCGCTTGTTTTATGAACAGGAGCAGGCGCTGCGCTCCTGGCAGCAGACAATCCAAAGAAGTGCGGGCAAATTTAGAAGGGGCGTGCCGGGCGCCAAATTTGCGCCGTCGTCAACGTGGCGCTCTAGGCAGCCGCCTTGTCGTCTATACTGCAAAGCCGGCCCTGAGCGTGCCACTGAACCACTTCCAAGCATGGCTTCCTTGAGGCTGTGTGACAGAAATCTTTGCATTCGTAACTGGAAAGGTTATACTCTGAACAGTGACTGTTATTAAATATTCACACTGACTACATCAATCTCCACACAGTTATGCAAGAGAGTTACAGGGCCGTGTTGGAGGAAAGCATCAAATTAGAATTTTCTCTGTCCTCATTTGTGGATTTGACACCAAGCCATGGATGTGTAATGCATTCATCCTGCTCTATGTCCTCCAGGAGAAGCAGCAGCATACAGCGCATGTTGTCAAGGGAACACAACTCTGATTCCCCTCTGTTGAAAATACATATTTGCATGGGCAATGCCTTATGTACACTTTTTATAATATTACAATGGAACTCTCATTGTCATGAGTCCTACCATAGCTGCCGTAATCTCATTGATGCATGTCACGGACATTCACTAACAAAAAATAATAAATGCTTAAATAACCTTCTCAGTTTTCTGAAATGCAGTTTTGCGGCAAAGATTTAGGACTTTATAATGACATGCTGTGGTACTTGAGTTCTTTCTTCCTGCTTCATGCTCGGCTCAAGTGCCCCCTTATATTTACCGTGACAGGGTCTCATACTGCAAAAGCCAAAAAATAAGTATTTTAGTCTCATATTTAGGCTTAAAATCTTTTATTTGACTCATTCAAGATTTGACAATTTCAAGCAAAAACAAACTTAAAACATTCTAATATTTTCTACCCGAGAGAAGAAAAATAAGATTTTAAAACCACTAAAACACTTCTTATGTCAGACAGTGACCATGTGACCAGCCTGGTCACGTGACCAGTCACTGGCTGTCTGCTTCAGGTGCACCGTGGTGTACGAATGCTGAACCACGTGCAGTCACACCTCCTTAAAGGTGCTCCGCCACCGGCCTGCATATCACAAACTTCTGTCAGTGATGTTATAATGAGTGAGTGAATGTGCATGTGGGTGTACGCGTCCCAGTTCCCTAAAGCAAAGGCAGGATTGTCAGTGCGCAACATCCCAACCCAAATAGAGGGACGGAGACAGAGAGACAGGGATTAAGGGTACTTTTCTGTCCAAAACTTTCAGAAAGGCAAGAGAATCCCAGGAATTCCCTGGTATGCTGTCCAACCACCCAGATGCAGATCTGTCTGTCTCTCAGGGGGGATGGTACCACCCTAAGAGATACAGATGGGAAAGATGGAGAATGGTAGCCTGCCTTCTGCAGAACTGCCGTAGGGCCTGCCTCAGGTGCACTGTAGCACCGTTCGAGAAGTTTAAAAAAAGCCCACAGACGTTAATGGGTGTCTCATTCAGTGGGTAGCGGCAGATACAATTCTCCACAGGATTGTTGGTGATGACCACATGAGCCAAGTAGCATCATTCAATGCCAACCCATCATTGTTGAACAGTGTTTTTAAGGTATTTCAATTCAGGACATCTCTCTCTCTCTCTCTCTCTCTCTCTCTCTCTCTCTCTCCTCTCTCACTTCCTATTTCTTTTTTGTGAATGTGTGTACGTGTGTGTTTGTGTGTGTGTGTGTGTGTGTGTGGGGGGGGGGGTTACACATAGGGGTGAAGACAAGGGCTCAATCACCCAATCATGTATTGCGGCGGTAGGGTTTGGGCTCAAACTTGGTACTCTTACCGGACGGTTGACTGGTACACCAGGTCTTCGCGCCGCCGGTAGTCCTCCATGTGGGAGTAATTGGTGTTGAACATGGCATCATATGTAAATATTTTCTGCTTAAGCGTGCCCCCGTCTGTCACCTGCAGGGAAAGACAAAGAATGTAAAAGAAAGACCAGCACACATACAGTTGGTATAATGTATGTAATGGGCGCTCCTCTCTGTAAATGAGGTTATATCACATCTCTTGAGGCAACATTACTAATTGTTCCTTCAATCACCTCATTGATCCGCTTAGTGTTGAAATAGGTTTTATTATTCAAAAGGACAGCACGATTCACAGCACTTTAACATATTTTGATACCATCGAAGATGGTGGGGGTTGGCCCTTATTACACTACATGGATTTCATGAATAATTACACACTTGTTTATTTATTAGGGTGTTTATTATTCTTTTACAACCTGCATGGAGAAATAGTATACTGCACATCCATGCTGTAGTTCCTGTGAAAGTGGCCTTATCACCTTTCCAAATGAATACACCAGGTATTCAACCTTCTAGGTATTTAACCTTCTATTTCAATACATTACATTACAGGCATTTTGCAGACACTCTTAACTAGAGCGACTTAACAACTTGTTTTACATAGTATCCATTTATACAGCTGGATATTTTACTGAAGCAATTCAGGTTAAGTAACTTGCTCCAGGGTACAAGGGCAGTGTCCTACCTGGGAATTGAACAAGTTGGTTGGTTACAAGCCCAATTCCCTAACCATGATACCACACTGCTGCCCATACATGTACGTACATTAACAAGAAACAGTTTTCTTAAATTGCTTTGTACGTTCACTAATTTCTGTTACAAGTAGCCACAGCGAATACAAAATTAACAATTTGGGACTTTCTGGTTATAAGAAAAGAGACCACCTCAGGATCATTAAACAAGCCCCTGGCTTTGCCTGGAGACCGCATTATGATGTATCTCTATACAACTACACGTTTTGATGTATTCCCTGCATGTTTTCTTGAAGACTGGAAGAGTGCTGTATTCTGTAGGTGGCCAACAGACCATGAAACAGCTGAGGCATTATACTATGGCCAGATAGCGTGAGAGTGACGAGTGCTCAGAATGGCACGGCCATTTTCTGATTTATTTTTTTAAGTCAAAGTGAATGATGGCCTGACGTTTCTTTCTGTGAAATTCACAAGGGGAAGTTGTTTAGCATTTGAATGACTGTGATTTTTCTTTCCTTTAGAATGGCAGACAGACGTGGGAAAAGGGGGTGACAGGATTTTAATGGAAGCGTTAATGCCGCTTTGAAGAAGGAAATTGTTGGCGGGATGGATCTTTCTTCAGCGGCTGCTGGAGATCGTATCTTCCCCTTCTGCCATCGCGTCCCTCACAGCGGTAAATAAGTCCTAAAATAGTCCATAGCAGACGTCGGCCTGGGGAGGTGGTGATAAATTGATTGATTTAAGAAAAACTATTCATGCAGGGCGTAGTCTTCAAGAAAACCAGAATAGCTTACAGCGTGATCAGGAGAGGATCACCTGGAGGTTCCAGTTCCAAAATAACATAGAGCGTGGAGGCTGTTAAAATGCATGCTTAAACGCCAGAAATATACAACTGACATATTTTATTGTACAGTAGAGCAACTGAGCAGGAGTAAATCTAAATTATTGGCAGGATGTGTGAGTGATGTTATACGTGGAACATTTAAATTCCTAATTAGTTACGTTAAATAAATATCATATATTGCATCATATATGCATTTTCAGTGGCGATTTTAGCATGACATTTCTGGAGGGGCAGTTTTGTATAACGTCACCATAAAAAAAATAAAGATAGTCAATTAGTCTACGGTAGGCCTATGCTATAGGCTGCGCTGTAGGCCTAAGTGGTGGGGAGCAGAAAGATTTCAAAACTGAATACAATGTATCACTTCAGCACAACACAGAACCCTACATTGAGGTTGCCTATACTGCAACAAAGTAATAGGATGAGACAGACACGTTTCTTCAATAACTTGTATGCTTTATCAAAACCGTAAATACAAGCATATGACACATTGTTAACTTGTAGGAAAGTGAAAACAAGTTTGATCAATTGTATCCAGAACTAATGCAATTATAGCCTAGGTAAAATACAAAAAATGCAAAGCATGCCAACGGCATATTATAATAACGAGAATTATCAGATAAATGTCAAATAAATATGAAAACATTTAATACAAACATTTGGTATTGCTTTAACTATGTTAAGACATGTCTTAACATAGCTAAAGTGAATGATACCAAGTAATTAGCCTAAGCTTTTTAAAATGGCGCTTAGCCTACTGACGGCATCTAGACTATGATTCATCTTAAAAAATAAATAAACTTCAAAAAGGTAAAACATAGGTGTCAACCTCTGGAGAGAGCTGCCCTTAATTTCACGCCTGCAAAACTGTATAAATTCACCAAAAACCATATAGAACATTATCTATTAAAATCACTAGCCACCACAGTTATTTGTCTGATTCAAGTTTATTTCATATATTCCTGTATTTCGCTTTTCACATAATAATGAGTGTGTAACAAATTCAGCAAGGTGCTCATTTTAAAGGAGAGATACATGGATAGGCCTACCACAATTTCCTGTTGCATGAGCTTGTGGCACTTTTAATGCAGTTTTGCTATCTTACTAGCCTACATAACTTTTATAGCCTAATTAGGCTATGTTAGCATTAGCACATATGTTTATAATTTTCTAGTAACAGTTAACGGTGTTAAAGACTAGTTAGCCATTAATTTAATTAAATATATTTACAATTTAATTAAATTGATTTACAATGAAACTTGTAGTAAACTTGCTAAATTGAGGCCACCACATTAAAACGCAACGGAACATTATCTAATTTCGGTCAAAATTGCATAAACATGCACATTACAGTCATAACCATTTCGGCTAACTGTTCACTAGGTTAACTAACGTTAGATAGCTAGTTGTTAGGTAGCCTACCTTGTGGGCTACTGGCTACAATGTCTTTGTGGTTCATTGTCATAAAGCGTATTTTTAGATCATAACTCACAGTCCTGATGTGCTACTTGCTTTTCCCATGGCCTCAGAAATCGAGAGAATATCAGTGAGAGGGAGAAAGAAAATGTGATTGCAGCGATTAAATTAATTATGTTAATTAATTATGTTTAAAAAGAAATGTGTTATACTATATTTCCCGTATCATAACCTTATATGCCTGTATACCTTCGAAAAGGTGGAAAAGCCATGTTTTATATGGGCAAACTTGACACCTATGACAAAATAAAATCAAACTAATGGAAAACTTTAGCTGGCTAGCATTAGCGATACACATACACTGAATTGGCTTTGTTTATGTTTATTTCCTGGTCATGTCAGCCCACGTTAAGAACGTTAACTTAACGTTTATTATTTTTTCACCACCTGTTGCTAGGCAGAATTAGTAGGGGCAGAAATGTTTCTGCCCCTACACCCAACAAAATTGCAGCAGGTTTTCCCTGCTTACGCAAATCACGCTCACATTGTTTCCCTAGCAACAATGGGGCATAGTGCTCCACTGCCAAACAGCAGAAACATAGGACAGGGAGCGCAGTCCACAGCCTGAGCACACACATGTGTATTATATTTATACATGCCAATCAAGTCAAGTGTATTATATTTATACATGCCAATTTGCCAATTTCACGATTGAATCACTGTTTTGTATTAAATATAAAATACATTTTGCCACAACATTCAGATGTTACGAGTATCTTGCCCAACAGCGCCACGTATGGTGGGGCACTGCCCCACCTTCCCCTAATGTAAAAACGCCACTGTCCATTTTTAGTCAAATGTTTAAATACAATTGAATGCAAATTAGCAAACCAGTGAATAGAAAGGCACGATTTTGAGTGTAAGGAAGAGCACATGCAGAAAGGAATGACGAATTGTCAATGCAAATGTCAGTACAGTATGTTCATTTCTAGTATAGTACAGACCAGCAGTTTAAACAGAAGCCCATGATAGAGGGTTTTTCACTGCTGAACCTTTAAATGTTTAAACTGATCCTTTTTTATTACTTCAAAGAAATGTGTTCGATTCTGACATTTATGATATGTAACGGGTCACAGGAAACAATTTACGAGCCAAGTGGAGGAACATTAATATTTCTGTGAGTGCGACTGTGAAAGTGACCATTTGGCAGGGAACAGGCACCTGCTTTCTCCTTGAGTGAAATGACTGTGCCCAAGGAAATATTTTGGCACAGCACCCAAGGCCTAAGGGATTATTACAGTCATCTGTTATGTCCCGTAAGTAGCGTTTCAGGAGTGAGGATGTACTCGATATGGCATGGGTGAGGATGCACAATGGTGGGTAGGTGTTGCTTGGAGGTTTTGCAGACAGAGGCCATGCTGAAAGGTCAACGGCTAAAAGCCAATCCTTGCCTGAGAACTGCTTCTACACCAGCCGAACATTCAATACAATTGTAGCTCCCTGTAATAGAGCTTTCAGAAATGTCCTAAAAGGCAACAGTGTAACAATGGCTGTCTTGTATTCCTTTAAAAAATGACAAAAATACAAAAAAACTTGTCGACTGCATACTTCTAAATGTTTCTCCTGCTTACATCAGAAAAGATGAAAACATTGTTGCAGAAGACATTAATTAATATTAATTTGACATTTGGATGGCATAGGTAAGCATATATTCTACATTGGAAAAGCACTTGCTTTATTTGCTCACTACTTCAACAAAATACAAATGTAATCATGTGGGACTTTTTTATGTGCACCTCCAATGTCTAATTATTCCTTATGAATCTATTAATTACAAAGAATAGGCCTAATAAATACAGTCCAAATCATACACAGATGCCAAAACATAAACATAATGTTTGCATATAACAGGAAATATTAGATGTGAAAGAAAACATTAAAACATTATTATAACCAGTCATGCCAGCAGATTGGGGATAAAATGTATTTTTTCTCTTATTGGTGTGGGGGGGAGCACTTCATTATAGTCCAGAAATAAGAAGGAGCAGTAGTTTATATAAAGACTTTGGTCGATGCCGAATCGTTTGAAGCGGCGGAGTAGTGTCTCGCTGAGCCCCTCGGATCGTTACCATTCTGAGTCTGGTTAAATGGTCTGTTGCAATGCATCTTCCCCAGCCCCCGTGAGTCACGATTCCTCAAATCCCCTGTTGAAAATATGGCCCAGGGTCGCTCAGGTGTCAGCCTTACACTGCTCGTGAGCCGTAATGAAGACAGAGATGACGGTGTCTTCCGATGGCACCGAGTCAGTCCCTCGCCGTCGCTTGATATTTCTCCACTGCTCCTCCTCCCTAAATTAATTCACCCCTTAATTAAGACAGACTCGGATCCTGGCGCATGCTGACACCTGTCTTTGGAGTAGTACGCTGCGACAGTTGAAATCGGAGCCGCAGCTGCCTCAGAGGGCGGCGTGAGCGCGCGGACAGGGGAGGGAGGGACATGATGAATTTGCAGTGATTAAGAACAAGCGCTGCTTGGGGAAAATGATGTTTTGCTTCAGTGACTTTCTTTGAATCTGGGCCATGCATTACAGATGCACGCACAAAAGACTGAGGCCAATCCAACAATCTGCCATCTGGAAATCTGAAGACTAGCAGCCACGTAAATGACGGCTCTTCCCTCTGTCAAGCTAATAGGTTCACGCGGTCCGGCTACCTCTCCGTCTTACCTATAAAAACAAGGAGGAATGCCGACAGGTGTGTGTTGCCCCACCCGCGACGTTCCACCAATCAGCATAATTCCAGCATAAGCCAGACCCGCTGTATGCTGTTTCACCCACTGTCTGCATTGACAAACAACCAAGAGGAGCTGATTGGTGTCCAGTATTCCAGCAGGGTATAGGGGCATCGTGAAGACAAAACAGCATCCAGGGCCTACCAAAATGGTCTCCAGATGATGAGTAGTGTGATCCAGCTTTTCTACTCAGGTAGCCTGAGGACTGTACCAACTGTGGACCTGCATTGTGCCATGGGAAACCATGTAATCTTCACTGCATTGTGCCATGGGAAACCATGTAATCTTCACTGCATTGTGCCATGGGAAACCATGTAATCTTCACTGCATTGTGCCATGGGAAACCATGTAATCTTCACTGAATCTAAGACCACCTGCTGTCTCTGTTTAGAGTAAATAATGCAGGCCACCTCAAGCGGTCTTCTCACAGCTTTCGAATTTTGAGACGCTTTGAAAAGTGTGATGTGGCTGGCGGGCTATAACGTGCGAACACCGCCACTATCTTATCTCAGTTGAACTTAAACTGCATCATGGCACAAGCCTTGCATTACTCTTCTGAAATGTCTTCAATTCTCTTTCAAAACAGAAACTTTTCAATTGCAATTTGAGAGGCAACAATCTGATTCAATAACAATGGCGTTCTGGCTTTTCCCAAAGCCTGTTTAATACACAAGTTAACGTGTTAAGTGTTCATTACTTCATTCATTGTTCTCGGTGTGTTCTAATCTTTCACAGCATGATGTCAGGAGACTCTGTGTATAACAGACCTGACTAAGCTTGTTATATGCCAGCATACTCCACTCTTACATAATTTAACAAAGCAATTTCAGTAGCCTAGAAGGTAGCAAATTATGCACATTTAAATAGCATATAGTTCAACATACAGGTTATTTTATATAGAAAACACACACACACAGATTTTCAGAACATTATCATAAGCAGACATACTGTATAATAAAAACAATTAGCAGCTGATCGTCTCAGTAATGAGGCTGTACTTTATACAATTGCAGTGTGAGTGAGCTCAGAAGCACATAATATTGTACACATTTATGGGTGCCAATATTCAACAGACTCATTTCCATATTAGTTGACTGAGGAATATTACAAGTGTGTCTTTATGTAGATTTGTGAGTTCATTGCTTGAGTGACACTGTGAGTGTGCATTCTGCTGTAATTTCCATAATTGCAGTCCAGGCTACTCCTCAAGTGTGGTTTAAAAAAAAAAAAACTAACGGGGCTGAATGAAATGAAATCTCCCGAAGGTGTGGCTCATAAAAAAAAATAATAATAATTAGACATTAACAGAAAAAGGATGTGACCATAGGAAATTTCAATGCAACTGATAAAAATCAACCATTTACTGTATAAAATCCTTTTAAAAAACCCCAGGTGACTTCACTTCACTGTAGGTTAAACAGAACCTGTTGTAACAGGAAAATAGCATACTGTTTGCTGTTCCGCCAACGTGCACATGCCACCAATTTGCGCCGCGATTGTCGCACCGAGACGTATTTGTACACCGCTCGCTGAGGACCATTCTGTTAACCTGTAAACGCGCGGCACGGCGGGGCTTCCCGTCGAGCGCAGCGTGTCAGGAACCTGTTTAATGTATTTCATGCTCCAAATGAGAAGGACTGCTCTCCACCCTCTCTCCGCCTGGGCTCACTGCAGGGGTGCTGAAAATGCGTCTTCCCGGATGCGACGGCCTGCCGCAACTCGCATGGGCCTCCCCCGCTTCGCGCCTTGTCACGCGTGTAGTCGTCCTACTCAAAGGGAGGGAGTGATTTGTCTCTCCTTTAGGGGAGAAAAATGACTTAGTAATGAGGATTTCTGTATAAGTCGTCATCACCTTCACGCTCCTCAAAATTTATAATGAATGATATTGTGACGTTTAAGACAACAAAGAAAACATGCGGTGTTTGATTTTGGCAGCGCAGATGAATGTAGCAAGCCTCAGTCATGGTGGGATGGGAAATACTGCTGCACTGCCTCATATCTCTGTCTTGTTCCCTCAGTCTGCTGTCATTTGCCTCCTACTGTCAATCTGATTGGCTACCACACACACACACACACACACACACAGGCACACGCACAAGCACACATCGTACACACCTCAAGACAGTGGCATCTCCCCAGGTTGGCTATTGATTTCTGAGGGTCAAACCAGGTTCAGGTTTAATCAGTGGCCTGTTCTTTGAGACGTTATTACAGATGTCTGTCTTCCTGCTCCAGACTGACCAACAGCAGCAATCCTCCTCTGTCCCAGCTTTACTTGCTGATAAAATCAGAGCAAGAGAGATATGACGGTGAAAGAGATGAGAGAGAAAGGGGCACTCAGAGAGAGAGAGAGAGGAGAGGACAAAGAGTGGCAAGAGAGCAAGCACCCATTGTAAGGGGGGAGGGTCTGTTTCGGAGGACCAGACGCGACAGAAAGGAATCAGAAAGTCTCCACCAAGTGCAGACCAATAGAACGGAAGGATCTCCGCAAAGGGAAAAATTAATAAAAGGAAAACCAAAATAACTCCGTCCTCAATCCGAGGAAGCACTGCAACGGAGACTTAAAGGGGAGAAAAGAAAACAACCCAAATTATACGGGCGACAAAACTCGAACTACGAGAATAGGTATTAACAGAAAACTAAGTACCTCTAACCTCCAGTAAAAGAGGCAGACTGAAAGAGGTACAGAAAGCAAAAATTTAATAAATCAAAGCAACCTCACTAATAGGGAAGAAAAACTAGCAAGCTTGAAAAGACAAGCAGTGAGGCTAAACTCCTCTAACTCCAAACAGCAGTGAGTTAGAAGGAGAAAAAATAATTAAAGCAGCAAACCAAAGAGGGTAGAGAAACAAGGACAGAAAAATAGAGTGAAAACGGGAAAAGGAAGATCTAAAAATAACCCTAACTTTTAAACTCTAACCGGACCTTCCTGCTTTACTTGAAGAGACTTCAAGCAAAACAGTCTCAGTGTCCTATACCTTACCGGCTACCAGTGAAATGAGAGATAACATGGAAGCACGGAAGAAGGAAGACGCAGAGTTTAAATAACCAGCGGAAGAGCCGCACAGGTGCATTCGCTAATTGTCAGAACGAACGAAAGCCCGACACGGACAATTAAGCAAGGAAAAGACGTCCAACAGGCGCTAGAGGGAAAACGAGAAATAAAAGAAAACATAAGCCTGCAGACCATGACACCCATGGCCCTGCTGGGAAAGTTCGTTCCATGGAGGAGTGACTCACTGTAAAATATCAGAAGCTCTCAGTCAACGGTCAGCTTATAGCAGCATTACAAAAGAGGCACTACTAATGACAAAATGAAGGAACACTGTGCTCCAATCAAAGATGGCAATGTACCAAACTCCACAAAGAGGTCAAATGGTGTTGTCTAGAATGTTGTGGCTTCTCTATTTTAAGAACAGGTGTAAATTGTAGGACAGGCTGTTTATGGAATACTTCAGCAGAACAATTTGTGCTGTTCTTAGCATAAACAGGTTTGATGAAAAATAGGTTATGAATGGGGAATAAAATTGAGGTCACTGTGGTCAATTGAAACTTTGTGGGAGTGGGATTGTTCACCTTGTTTGATTCTTATGATGCAGGTGAACTGTAATTATGTAATTATGCAAATTCAATTATGATTTTTTAACCGCCTTTAAAATCACTACAAATATTTCTGTCCACCAATCAAAACAGACACACCCATTGGGCTGCTGGATGGCTCATTTAGTTAAGGCACCACGCTGTGGTGCGTGGATGAGCCCCGCGTCCTCGGATCAAATCCTGTGGCTGGAAGCTTGATAGGACGACGCGCAATTGCCAACTGCATCGCTCGGGGTATGGGAGGGTTCAATCGGTTAAGGATCTGCGTTCACCGCTATCTAGTGACCCCAGCTGGTCCATCGGGCGCTCATGGACTGCATGTGAAAGCCGCCTATGAGAGATCTTCCTCCAACTCCACTCTGCGCGAGCTTAGCTGTAGTTTGAAAGGCAGCTGGCGACACCACATGTTTCTGAGGAGAGCCGTGGATGTCTACACTCTCCCAAATCCGCAGTGGGGTTCGCAGCATGAGCGTGGCTGTGTTTGCAGATGAATGGCAATTCCAAATTGGGGTGGGAATTGGAGATGCTCAGCCCCATGTTGGGCGCCAAATGTACAAACGTATATAAAGAAATGAAAACAGACACACACACTATAGATAGACATTGGCACACACAGAAAAATGCTAAGACAGACATGGGCCAAATGACATTGGGGCCACCATGGGTATAATGCTCCTCTTGTTCTCCAAGCTGGAGTTTTTCTTCACCTTCTCTAACCAGTGGTGGCTCAACATGAATAGGATGGCGAGACTACAGTAAGACAGCCTTGCGAATTACTCGAATAGCCTACAAAAATGAAATATTCTGAAATGCTACATAAAATGGGATAAAATCAGGAACCTTTTTTTTTTTAAATTTTGAAATTTGAAATACCACTATCCGTACATGATATGTGATAAATATTACAGCTTTAAAGGGCAGTTCACCAAAAAGTGCATTTGATATGTTTCTATATACCCGGAGTGCTAGTATCTATCCATCCAGGTAGTTTCGCTGAGAACTCACTAGTTCTGTACATATCTGCAGCAGCTCACCGTGATATCACCCTGATAGAACGGACCTCAACAGGTCCGAAGTTTGTGGTGCTCAAAGCTCCAAAAATGTACATTCGAAAAAATCAACAGCAACGTCACTCTTTAAATATAATGACACGGTTACTCATGAACTTCCACAGACACTGTTGTGCAGTTTTTTTGAACTACTACCATTCTCTTCAGATGGTAAGACAGGGCCAAGTTACATTAAATAATTTAGGGAAGACTGGGAAATAGAGCTAGTTTAATTAGTGTGCGATACGATAGGCAATATCGTTTGTTGCAACTCATTTTGATATAACGCACCATTCTGTGAATCAATCACAGTCTCCCTGTACACTGTTTGCACATCCCTCCTTATTATAACATACTGTGCACCTAAACTATCACATTCTTTTCAGCAGGGTAATATAGCTTCATGGCCCATTGGCTCTTAATACAAAACTGTATATGAAAAGCAGCAATAAATCATTCATCTTAAAAAATCATAATTGACTTTCTTAAAAAAAAAAAAAGCATACATTTGCAAGAAATGAAATTTAAGGAGTGCGAGCAATTTATGACTCAACAGCAAGAAACCTTTTTGAGTTACACGTATTTAAAGCCCATGTTGCCTCAGCGACTAAGGAAACGTGGGGCTGGGGGGCGGGGGGGTTATCTGTAATCCAGTGGAAGGATTTTGCTTTTGTTCTGTGGTGATGAGGTGTCAAGCAGGTTACCGTGGATTAACATACGGATTCGAACCAATCCTCTTTTACATTTTCAGACACAACACACCCACAGAAAATATTTACTCCACACTCTATAAAATATTCATGAATCTGGAGATACATTTGGGGCTGGGCTTCATTTCATGGTTAAATACATCAACTTTTTAATCCGCAGAGTGGCATGAGGTCTTTTTATTTTTAATAAGACATGCTTCATTTGAACGGAAGAAACAGACAGCAGCAGAAATCATTAACCACTAATGCACGCTTTCAGGGTGACTTTGTCTTTCCATCGCACTATATTTAAAGCTGTTAATTATGAAACAGAATCCATGCTGAATATTAAATTGTTTCATTTTTCTCATTTCCACCACATCTAATCTGATTTTCCAGTCTTCTGTTAGTTTGTATTTTAGTCATATTTTATTGACTGAAAAGTTCCGGCAGTAAGATAATATTGTGTGAAGGCACGCTTAAAGACTTCTACTTAAAAATGAGATGTTGCAGGGGTCTGAGATAAACAAAACAGCCGGTCTTGCAAACGTGGACTCCTGCGGTATTGTGCGCCAGGCTAACAACTGCAATCAAAGGAGACAAATTCACAAGTCTTTTCCTTCCGCTTCTGTGGCACTTTGATCTAATCGCCTCTCATACCTGCATACTTACATCAGATGATAAGTTCTCTGTTGCCTCTATTGTTGTGCATATTCCTGTAATTACATGGCTCGTCCCGTTTAACCATAATTCTTCTCCATAACACACTTCTGGACCCCACCCCTTTGCATATTTTAAATGTTATTATGCAATTTGCATCTATTGAACAGAGTAGTCTCTGGAATCTTTGCATTACTTGTGCAGTTGAAACGTAATCACTCAGGCATGAGAGCTGCTGGTAATACACTAGCAGTCAAATAAGATTTCTTGCTTGAATGACAACTGCTTTATTATGGAAATCCTGATTATGGACTGGAGGCATTCGTATGATGGCACATCCCACGTGGTGTTTATAGTCAAGTCGAGTTTCCAGCATGCTCCCAGGGTTCTGTGCATGCATCATGGTTGCAGTTTGTTCAAATGTTCTGAATATATAATATTGTCAAATGAATGGACAATTTCTTAACCTCAGTTGCCTCCAACTCAAACCATGCCTTTCCATGGTTATACACTGCTAGAATTACAGTTAGAATATTAAAGGCACCCAAAATCGTCCGCAGAGTAACATGTTTAGCATTAAATCAACTCAAGATTTTACTCTGATGGAGTACATTTTTAACCCCAAACAAAATATATTTGAATGAACACTTAACATTTTATTGTGTGCTGTCATGCATTTCAGGTTAAAACACAGTACGCAAGACACCCACTCATATGAGCAGATCAGAACCTCTGGCCCATTGACCTGTGCTTGACTGAGGACAAGTCTACCACATCTTAATTAATGGGAGTGTGCCTGTATAAATGGAAGCTAATTAACCACATTAAAATAGGGCAGACTGGAAATTTAATATGCAGAAACCAAACAACCTTATCATGCAGAACAGGTTAATTGATTATGACTGCTCTAAAAGACAAAGTAATTGAGCAAATTGAATCCATTGCAAAGAGGAGCTTGTAGAGGAGCTTGTAGACACGTTTTATTGTGGTCAGAGCACTCCCACCTTCTCAACAGAGTAAACAGAGCTTTGTGTGTGTGTGTGTGTGTGCGTGTCTATGGGTAACCATTTGTTGTTCTGTCTCTACCACCTTTCCGTTTTTTTCTCTCCACTCCTTTTCCTCTCCAAGTCTCTCTCTGCCCTGACACACCACTCCCTCTCCCCTCCCTCCCTCTGTCTCTTTTTCTCCCCTCCCTCCCTCTGTCTCTTTCTCTCCCCTCCCTCCCTCTGTCTCTTTCTCTCCCCGTGCCAAGCTCAGAATGCAGAGTGACGCGCAGAGCTCCCTGGCTCCGGGACGGCGCTCTCTGGAGCTGCGCCGGACCGCCTGGCCGGCTCGCGCACAGCGAACACGAGTTGGGCTGGAATGAGAAGCATTATTCATATCCACTGAGAGGGACAGAGCCCTCCCCTCTGGCCACAGCTGCGCTGATATTAATGGGCTACTTTCGGCCAAGGTGACACGCTTCCACATGGCTCCAGAGTGACACTGAACAATGTGCGGGCCCAAACGGTTCTCCCAGGCCTTCCAATGCACCTGTCCTGCCTAAATTGCCATATCTGACTGATTCTTTTTGGGGAGAGGGGCACCATGAAGGGACAAGAGAGACTCTGGTCTGGATTCAATCAACATATCCTTAACTGACTCTCAGTTAAATGCAGGATAACTTTTTTTTAAAGTATAATTGTTTTCACTCGCTTTGGTGATCGCTGAATTTGCTAAACTATGATTGTGGGGGGGAGGGGGTGTTTATTTGTGTCAAAGTTAAGTACAAACACTTGATTGAATCCAGGTCTCTGTGTCCATTCTATTCCTGTCCTCAAACGAGTTTAGGCCCTCCAGCTGCAAGCTCTCCCTGCATTTAGGCATTAGCTGGTGTGACGATGGGTAGTAGCAGCTGGCCTCTCCCTGGGGCCTTGTTCATACCATTTCTGGGCGCGTGTATCTCAAGTCCTCTAAGCCCACTGCCCACCAAGAACCCCTCTTGAAGTGAAACCTTCAGCCTTGGAGGCCACCGTGATCGTGGCCCAGCAAAAGGCTTTGGAGACGAGAGGAGAACAACAAGGACGAAGTGGAGAGCGTCGCCAAGATTAACGTTCGCTTTCTCATGTCTGCGGGTGAAAAACAAAACGGAACAAAGAAAACAGCGGCCTTGGTGCGGAGAACACGCATTGCTTGAGAAGAAAAGGAAATCGTGGCTTTTGTGTGGACAGAAAAAGAGGCTCATTAAGAGTCTGGGGGGGATGTGTTGGAGAGGCTGTGGCCCGGGGGGGGGGGATTTCAAGGCCTCGCGATCAAGCATCTCCAGCTAATGACCTGGGAGATGAGAGGGAGGAAGAGAGGAAGAGAAGAGAGAGCAAATGAGAGGAAGTGAAACAGTCAGGTAATAGTCTCCTCTTTCTCTCCCTACTACCAATCTTCTCTCATTAGAATGCTTCCTACCGTTGTGCCGATCACTTGAAGCCTGCTGTGAGCAAGCACTGTCAAATAAAAGTGTGAAACAAGACCCTACTGTTTCCCATACTAATGCATGTCTGGGGAATAGGGAGAAATGAGACAATGAATCAGCAAAAACAAAAACCTGCACTCAAAAAAATGTTGGGGACAGTTAATTTTGTGTATCCCGAATATTTTGTGTATAGGTTTTAAAGTTAAACTAAAGCTAAAGCTGGACTATCCCCAATAAGGCCTTTCATAACCTTTTCAAGATACAGAGACTGTGTTTGCATGGAAACTGAACACAATTATTTGTAAGTGAAAGGACAGATTTTGAGTCCAGGCGTGTGAGTACTTTACAGCTCTCTGAAGTGTCTCTGTGGGTGTTACTTATCGAAATGAGAGGAATCTGCCCCTTAAAATGTACAACAAAAAACAAACAAACGCAAGGTCAATGATTTCACAGGCTCAAAGTCTCTGCCTCCACGATGTCACCAGCTCACTATTGCCATGGCAGAAACTCACAGGCTACCAGCTATAAACAGAGAGACACGCCTGTTCTCTGACTGCCACTAGCACTCTCCTGTAGTACTGTGTAGACTAGTGCTTCGTAAGTGTTTCAGTACACATCATTTGTGCTCGGTCCCCGTTCCTCCCTGTGGCACTTTCACCCGAGAGACAGTCGATAGCTCACAGTCAAGTGCAGTGCTCCTGGCGTGCGGGTGTGGGTGCGGTGCGAGTGGCGTCGCCCTAACTCAACAGGTTCGGTGGGTCCAACAATTAAAAAAGGGGGGAAATGGTTTAGACAAAGAGAGAACAGCATCGTAATCCAGTGAGCAGAGAGGCATAAGGCCAAGCAGGGGGCAGCAGAGCAGGTGAATATTCCAGGGTTCCTGGGTACGCACATAACGGAGCGCTGCATTGAGATTTTGTCTCAGAGTCTGAATAAATCACTCTCACCCCAACACACGCACGGCTCCCACTGGCCTGGGGGAGAGCCTCATGCATTATTTACGCGCAGAAATGGGAGATGAGTCAAACCCAGGGTCTCCCGGGCAACAACCCAAGGAAGAAGGGGCGGTTTAAGAGGGAAAGTGAGTTAAAATGTCGTTTAACTAAGACTTAGCACACTAAGCACACTGCCTTATCTGTTCGATTCTGATATTTTAACGCTGACCACAGCGAGGGATGAGGTGACCCCTGTCCCTCAAGTGCAGTTTCCTCAAGTTTGCACGTGATCTCTTGGGATCAAAGGACAGAGATGTTGAGAAAAGCTTTGCGAGGCAGAAGATGGGAAAGTGACGCCCGGAGTCAGGGAACACAGAGTACTTTTCCGCTGCTTCTAAACTACCATTAGCACCTCAGTGAAACAGCATAGAACACTTGACTCTTAAGCCTCTATCATTTATCCTGATTAGTCCATTTATGTCCATTTATGTCATTATGGCTGAAAATAGAGCAAAACCTCAAAGCGACCATGACCCTCCAGGTCCAGGAATGTTAACAGTTTAACAGACTATTATGACCTTTTTAAATACTGATGACTCTAGAGAGTAGCAGCAAAGGGACCAGCGGGGTATATACTGTGAAGGAAGCTTAACATACCCAGGGTGTCTTTGTGTTAGCTGGTGTTAGACTCCAAGGGCCCTATCTTACACCCGGCGCAAAGCGGTGCTAACGCAAACGCAAGTGTCTTTGCTATCTTACACCCGGCGCTAGGTCCATAATAACGCCTAACGCTTACGCCGTTTAACTAGCATTGCGCCATTAACTAGTCTTGCGCCATCATTAGTGAACTGGGCGTGTTGGTCTTAAGATGAGGAGTGGCCAGGGTTCTTTTTGGCGTATTGCTATCTTGAGCCAGCAGAAAGCGCTTGCGCTAGAACCACCACAAACCTGGTCTAAAGTCATGTCGCAGTTGTTTACATGCTATTTTAACAGTGCATATAAGTGCGTCTACATAGGCGTGTGCACAACGCGCATACCCTCCTGTCTGTTACACACAGGGGCGTGCACAAGCATGACTAAAATATCTAGATCACAATGTGAAATATTATTATTGTGTAGGCTATATCAAAAATGCATAATAATAAAAGGTTCCATAGGTCCACATACCTTTCCCTCAGCGAAGGGAAACAATGCCACATTACATTGCTCTCAGCCCACTCCATCAACATCCAGGCGATGTGCGATGGTACGGGACAATGGCTATCCATTAAAAAGGAGCTGATAACACCTATAGCTATCAAGCCTAATGCGCGAATTGTCTTTGCACCTAATGCGTGAATTGTCATTCAATGGACACAGCAATAGACGGACATTTAAGTTCTGAAAATGCGCTTCAGATGTCATTACAATACAGCTCTGTTTATCTATGAATACAGCCTGGAAGTAAATAGAATGGTTTGTGACTGAAAAAAGTTCAAAACCTTGTCCAGTGAATATTGCATTTATTGTTTTTCAAATAGCCTAGGCTACAGCAGGTTCGCTGTGCATAAGGTTTTTTTCGATAGCCTATGGTTAAAAAACGGAGATGTCACCATGCTAACTAAATTGTAACCTTAGCTATTCTTCGTCCTTCATATTTTTTTAAATTACAGTGACCAGGTTTCCATACTCTCACCGTTTAAAACCCAGCTGATTTCACCCGTTATTCCTTAACTGAGCAAAACGATTTTAAAGAGAACTAAGCGTCTAATTAGAAACTAAAACAAATTTGCAGCACGTTACACAATTAATTCACAATTAATTTTAATGCCATTCTCTGCACGTGAGCTGCATGTTCTCTGTTTCCCCTGCTGTAAGTCGCACGTTTCACGGTCTTCCTGGGAAAGTGGATTGTTTTAAAGGATTATGCTACGAGTAAAACAGGTTGGTCACATTTCCATAAACAGGACATTATTAAACAAGGTGAAATATGCGTGAACTTATGGGTTGCGAACGTGACAGCTTTATTGTAGGCTATTTAGTGTCATCATTAAGGCAAAATAACGGTATGTATGTTATTAATCAATATTAGCCTACTATGCAGGTAGCCTAATGAACTTTGGATGAAGCTTGAACTTCGAGAACTCCATGAGAACAGCCTCTTGGAATTGATGTTTGACACTTTCATTGCATAATCAAACGAAATTCGCTGAACAAGCAGGCTAATTTGGCGTTTTCTAAGGTGAGACTGAAGCCATTGATAGCTTATTCTCAGCTGTTGCAGGTCCTTTTAGCGAAATTTAACCGCACATATTTTGTAAAATAACAGCCCTGTCTGGAATTACCGGGAACTCATAGGCTAATGGTTAGTCCGAATAATATTGATCATACTCCATTTAGCCTATTCCTTGATCACACTAAACACGCACGAGCATGTCTGTTTCGCCATCATAAGCAATCCGCCAAGGTGGAAAAGCAGGCTTTTAAAGGGAATGGGATATGACATTTTGACTGGTTTATTGAATGTCACGCCCAAGACACACCTATGATTAATGAAGCGACTAGGTTCAGCCCAGTTGCGCCATGCGCCGTGCTTAGCGCCAAAAAAACACGCCGTTAAAATAGCAAAAGTGGACTTGGACACGCCCTAAATGGACTTAGCGCCATGCGCTTAGACTAAGCGCCAAGATCGCCAAGATAGGGCCCCAAGAGTTTGTTGAAAAAGGTACGAGGCAGGAACTGTAAATAATCAGTGTTCTTTATTCTGCAGCAGGGGAGTCAGTTCACGCAACCAGATGCGTGTTCAAACTGCCCCCGCCTCAATCGTGATGTCAGAGTTCCTCTTTGGAGGTACCTCTACATCATATGGATAATTGTTGTCGCCCACAATGGAAACAGCTGGCACCTGATTGGTTAGACCCACTACGTTCCTTTCGTTTCAGCTCCACGTCTTAAAACCGGAACAACGTGGCGTCGTGGCGAACTCTCTTATTCCACCTAAATAGTCCACTAAAATACGTTTCTGAAAATATTTGAGGTGAGAAATAGGCCATGCAGTTGCTGAATCTTAATTCATATTTGATCTGTCTAGTTTAACAGTTTGATCCAGGTTATACAAAATCACTTGTACATTGTACGTTAATTTATGCAAATGACGATTGAACACAGCTCCTCCGCCCCCACCCCTCTCCCTCGCTCATCCCACAAAGTATTTTTCAGAATTGTGTAGTAGATGGAGACAGGCTGAGACAGTGGGTGCGCTTACTCTTCAACCGGTATCACAAAGATGGCAACTTGGCAACTTGCTAAGTGAACACAGGCTTTGTTAATAAAGCTCTGCGCGTGTTCCCATAAAAGGGGTGGTGTCTGCAACAACAAGCCTATAGTGGTACAGCATGGACCAAACTTGAGCATTGTATTACTCTCCCAAGGAAAAAATACTGATACGGACAGATAGGAAGACCATAAAACAATCATAATGGCAAAAAGAAACACCATTGGCACCAACAAAGCCAGGGAAGAATGTTGGCAAAAAAGTTCTAATCATGTAAATTTGTTAATACTCTCAATAACAAATTGTCTCTGTGGGTGTTACTTATCTCAATAATTTTCCAAAAGGTTATTTATAACGTGGGAACTGCACATTATAGAGCTCCTAACTTTGATAGGCCTACATCATATTTAAAATATTGTCTGCAACAATCACACCAAAGTTTATTCATAAACTCAAGCATTATGGGGCCAAGCCTATCATTGTCCCATAATTAAGGGATAAGTGGATATGGGCACGTAGGGCTCAAGAAACTTGCATATGTACTGCATTCCCTCAACTTTTCGATGTGAACATCACACGCATCAACAAGCAGTTTACTACATTACATTTCCACTTGGTACGAGGATAGCCTATCTATTTGATTGTTTCACTGTGGGGGCTCGGTTGGTAATATTTAAGTATTTTTGATTAGGTAGGCTATATGAAACAGGTTTTCCTAAATGCACGGTGTTACTGCCTAACAAGCTAGTCTACTAAAAGAAAGTAGAAAGAATACATTTTGGGCTAGCCTGTAGAATGTTAGAAGACTATTGTAATGCAGTCGTGTTTGTTTGTTGCTGCTTGCATTAAAAGTAGGCTTCTAAACAGAAAAACATTTTCCAGAAGCTGCGTACACTCAACGTCAAAGTTTGCTCCATCTGGACCTCTGGCTTTTGATATGTTTATATCTGCAGACAGAGCTCCATCAAAAGCGGACTCTGTAACTCATGCACGCATTTAGGCTGGGCACGCATATGAAGTCAACCAAAGACTGTGGGGGCTCAGTCCTTAGGGCTCAGGGTGGACATTGAGATTGGGCCTCTCTCACCTGAATTTTTACAGGGGGCATGAATGCATTTCTGAGAATCTCTTGCTGCCCTCTAAACCTTTCCACACCCCTGGTGGTACATCCCAGTGGTTTTTGTTCCCTTTTTCTTTGGCATTTGCATGAAATGCGGGCAGGGCCTGAAGCACCTGTGCTCAGCTTACCTCCCTGATTAAGTCCAATGAGGATCAGCTGTGCGGTGGGATATTTTAAAAAAAAGCTCAAGGTTTCCCATTCAGAAGAGGAGCAGGACAAAGAGAATGCAGATGGTTGATTTATCCCCCCCCCCCCACCTTTCCTCCTCGCTCTCCTTCCCCTGACAAAGAAAGACCTACATTCTCAAGTGGGTTTTCTTTTCATCTGATGCGATATTGTTTTGGATATTTTATTTGTTGTTTCTTTTGGTCTTTGTTTTCTGTTTTGGGGCAGAGTAGGTTATTAGCACAGTTTAAATCAGAATAGAAGTATATTATGTGGAAGATCACAGTTGCTAATTAGGAAAGAAGATCTTGTTTTGGCACGTACTGTAGCTTATGTAAGCCTTGTATGCCTGTCCTGACCCTATTATGAATATTATGTTTGGTTTTGTCACATTTTGTCACTCTTTTTACATCTGTGATTCCTGTGGAATTTACGTTGGCCTTTTGTTAACTGCCTAGTTTAACTGATTGTTGGCTGTAACACCGAGGAACTCAAATGTAAGTGGCGCACTCAGTCGTGGATTGGGAGACAACGCTGGCCTGACCCCTACTGCCGGTTCTGATCTAGCCCACTCACACATCATCTCTCTAGGTCCATGTGGAGTCATCAGGGGGCTAGAAGTATCCAATAAAACGGGTCACTGCTGAGTGAGAACATTTGGCAGGCATCCAAGAAAGGGACGCAATGCTGTCTACATGGCCACAAGTTGAGATGCCCTGTGTATGGCACCTAAAACCCTTTCACGTCCCCCATACCGTATACCTGTTCTCGTCAGAAAATCTTCACTCTGTATGTGTCCCCTAAAAGCAAAATTTAAGTTTGGTAGAACTTTCGGTTGTGTAGTTACCTGGCCATGATATGAGTCCAAATTCTCATGAATTATGTTCATTATTTGCTCTTTGCTCCCCTGGGGTGATAATCCAGAATAGGGTATTTGTCGCTTTCTATTCACTTCTATAGCGCAAAATCTCAAAATGACACTTCTAGCACGTACTGTATACGAATGTGAACAAAGTGGATTCTGTCAATACAAACTACAACCAGTCCTCCTACGTATTTTTTTGAGGAAATTAAATTAAACAAATTATTATTCAATATAGAATATTTTTAAGGGTATAAAATACATGTGGGTGGATCTTTAAAAAGCTAAAAGTGTATGGAAGTCAACAGACAAAGTTGAAACCATTAAATGTAGAGCAGGCATATGAGCTGTGTGCACGCCTCTTGTTTGACGTGCAAGAAAGTGGGGGGAAAATGCCTTCCTAACAAACCTGGAAATGAATAGGCACCGTGAAACCATTTTACCCTCTGGTGGTGAAACATGTCGCCATCATACTTAGCGAGACCTTCGTTCAGTGAGGCAGCTAAAAATAGCCTTTTTGTTTGTAACTACAAAGAGATGAACCTCGCCTGAAACGGCAACCTTTCGCACCGTGTCACATGCACAACAAAAATGTTGTCACGGTTGAGTTAGCGGTTTAACAGCGTGACATGTTCCAAGACTTATTGTGTTGGAGAGCCAGGGCACACTGCCTTAAAGGATATGGAGAGGGGTTGATTAAGACTTTATAAAATGGCATGCCTTGCTTCTCACATGAAGGATCCCCTTTGAGAGTGGCTCAGGGGCTTAACAAAGTGGCCTGCCTTATGCCAGGAGGTGGAGGTCCTTCAGGCTATTTACACTATTGTAAACAGCAGCATTTCAAGATAAAAATGTGAATCACTGGAGATTTTTGGCACGAACACCGGAAACAGCCTCCAGCCTGGACAGTCCTTTTACCAAATGTGCCTCCTGTGAAATGCCTTGATGGCCTCAAGGGCTGCTGGGTGGCTTATTCGGTTAAGGCATCATGCTGTGGTGCATGGATGAGCCCCACGGCCTTGGATCGAATCCGGACCGTGCCAGTGCCGACTGTGTCCGGTAGCCCCATAGGGCAACGTGTAATTGGTGATTACGTCATTCAAGGGTTCAGTTGGTTAGGGGTCCGCTTTTTAATGCTCTCTAGCAACCCCCGCTGGCCGATCTGGACCCCTTGAACTGTATGCCAAAATCTTCCTCCGACTCAACTCTGGCTTGGCTGTGGGCTGTGGTGTGAAAAGAAGCAGGCTGGTGACAGCACATGTTTCGGAATAGAACCAAAGATGTCTTCACGCTTCCAAATCGGCAGCAAAAGTTACAAAAAGTTTTACAAAAGTTCATTGGATATTCCAAATTAGGGTGTGAATTGGACACGTTGCACTCCCAGGCAGTCTTTTTTTTTTAAAGGATTTGATGACCTCAACTACTTCATGAGCCAAATATGACAGTAGCTGAAAGAACCTGCGCTCAATTTTATGGCTGTGGGTTTAACGGCACACAAAGAAATCAAGAGCCTTTTTAAACACGTTCTTTCCCCCTTGCGTGATAAAATGGACAAAGGAACCCAAATGTGAAAGAATAAATGCAGGCAGGAGGCACAGGCAAATGCTGCAGACACAGAGGGAATGGGTGTGCTCTGATGATAATAAAGAAGCAGGTTTGCTTTGGCTTTGAAAGAAAAGAAAATGCGGAGGGAAGCACTTTTCTAAAGCTCGTGTCTGGAGTCAAAGCCCCTAATTAAGCAGAACCTCTCCATCCCACCAGGATATCTCTCTCAGTATTCCACAGGGTCGAGCGGATGCCCTGGGAGCAGGCTAGAACCAAATGAAACCCATATGTTTTTACAGTTAAATATTCCCAGAGAAATCCCCTAAGGGCAGCCTTAAAAATGTTAAATGCCTCCATTGGTTCTGCTGCATTGAAACGTTTAGCTCACACGGCTCTCTGGAGAACGGAGCTGATCCATGCCACAGTGAAAACCGTGATGATAGTGTCGTCGGGGGTGGGGGAACAGCGTTTGCACAGGTATCACGCGTCGACACATCTCTGTGGTTCTGTAACTTAAGCCCAAACCGTAGACAAGGAGGAGGCTCTGTATAGAGGCAATGGGGACCGCTTTTAGGACCACATATGCCCCCCGGTTGATAAACAACGCTGAATGTGAAGCTGCGCCATTTGTCACACAGGTAACATGCGCCGTCCTGTCATTGAGAATTCTATCAGCGGCTTCACGGTCTTTCTCTCTTTCACTCCATCTTCCTGTCATAGCACACATCTGTATTCATCGGGGTATTTACTCCGGCCCTACATTCACCGAGCCTTTCCCGATAGAGGGGAGGAAGAAAACGACTTGCGCCAGAGATGCATTTAGCAGGCCTTAAAAAGCCTCCTCTGGCAGATTTATCAGACACCATGAATTTCCGCTGATATTCATGCTGACCCTGTTTTATATGATAGGCCAGAATGGAGTAATTGAGACAGTTGCCCCTGACAGCCTTCACTCCACCACTCCTACACTGCACGCCTCGACATCTATCTCTCCTCAAAGTGTCTCAATTTCTCCTGTGCCACCCCCCTCTCCTACAACATACAACTGTGTGCTACCTATCCTGTAAAATACACTTGTGCCCCTTCCTCTCGAATAGCATAAAGCTGCACATTACCTACAGTATGTGTCTCCCGCAAAGATACCTGCAAATTTGCCTCTCCCGTAAAGCACATGTGCATAGTTACTGAATGTGGTAAGGGGGGCGTGGTTTTAGGTGCTGCCGGCAAGAGAGAGAGTGAACTCGGGTGGTTTGTGGAACCGGCACTGCTGTCGGAATTCAGGCAATTGGTGACGTATGATTGTTGTGGATTGAATCACTTAACCAATTGCCTTGATTGTTCGACAGTGAGCCTGGGAGGATAAAAGGAGACTTCCGGGAGGAAAAGGAAGTTTTTGGACATGGAGAAGAGAGGGAGATTGGTGTGGTGTGGTGTTGTATTATATTGTATGTGTGTGCGCTTTGTGCGAGAAGCACACGGGAAAAAGGCTTAAAGAGCCAATTGTGGGGGAAACAAATAAAAACCCCACAAACTGAAAACTAAGTTGTGCGATTCTTCTCTGGAGCGGTGGCACTCACTTTGCCACACTGAACAAATTACTGTCAGTTATGATAAAACTGTGACATTGATGTGTGGTAAATACACAGCATAATAAATGTGAGGAGGTGTATGCAAAAGGAGGAAAATGAAGGTTGTGTATTGCAGACTTCTGATTTTGGACTGCATTTGACAATTGCATTTTTAATATGCTGACGTGTTCAAATTATTCCATATTAACTTTTTTATTTGTTCTTTTCAATATATGTATGGCGCAAATGGTATTTGGTTTTATTGTCTTATTATTTCCCATAGGAATCCTTCACTAGACATATACGTAGCTGAGAACTGGAGTTTTTTTTATTTTTTTATTTTACCACTGTGGTATCATTGCTGCTTGACCAATTTGTACTATGTACTACATTCTTGAAGGGATCATTCAAAAGGGACTTCTTAGATATTATTTTAGTTTTAGTGCATGTTTTCAATAGGTCCAGACAGTATTTGTGTAGGATGAAGGATATTTTAGATATATTGAGAAGTTTCTGATGACCTGCCAGCTTTATTTGGGTATCAGAGCATCAGAGTATTAATTCTCACATACATATGTACAGCCTCTGGAAACATAACATGAACATACAGGCTGTTCTTGAGGATAATTTCCTTTCTTTAGACCATGAAACCACCTGAATGCCTTGATTCCCAAATATCTAAAAAATAAATAAATAAATACTTCATTGAACACAAAAAACTGCTACTAAAATTTTTTACTAAAAAGCAGAACCACAGACATCATATTTACATTATTCTGCTGTGGGTCCATATCTGATATTTTCTATTAAGTATTAAATAAAAATCTACCTGTCTTCTTTTTGCTTGAACTCTATAGACTAAAATGGCAAAGCCACCAAGACAAACTTGTCTAGGAATTATTTATAATCTGCTGACTGCTGGAGCCCATTTGACCCGTGTCCTGTCCGATACCAAAAGATACCAAAAACATAGTGTGAAGTATGAATGTGCTGCTTTAGAAGTATCATCCTTAATGTAAGCCACAGAATTTACACCCATCCTGATAATGACAGCAAAATGTAAGGAAACTCTAATCTGGAGCCATGTCCTGTGAGCCACATCTTTTCCTAGGAATGATTTAACGGCTGACTGTGCACAACAGTTATTGCTCTGTCAGAAGGAGCCCTCAAACAAACCTGGAACATGAAACTTTTAATTGAGTAAGCGCCGACGACGATGCTCTGCAGATGGGCAAGATCCAAAGATCTCATCCATAGGCACACATCACAGTCACCCCACCCCCCAAAAAAAATTTGCACATCCCCAAGTGATGAAAAGTAATTGGAGACAGGGCAGGAACACTTCGGCGACTGGCGGTGGCCTACGACTCTCATCCAGTTTCACAACAATTGCTTTTTCTGTCACATTCTGGGATGGCGTTCACGGATGGATCAGTGCTACCTATTGTGTCACGCTGAGCTAGACATTGGTGTCAGCAGTTGGACCCAGCCATTTCCTTTAGAACAGCCTCCAGGCAAGGGCAAGTCCTTATTAGAACTGGTCCTTAGTGACATTTTGACTCAAGCCCTGCTGTGGTTGTTTGTCTTATTCTTGGCTCCCAGAACAAACCAGCTTCAAACGCATTGCATCAAACCCAGAATGCACCTCCGTAATTGTGTTTGCTGTGGAATAATATAAATTGATGGCTGAATAAACACAAGGAATAAATACGGAGGCTGAGTGACAACAATTTTTGGGAAGCAGGACCTGAGGTAGAGATAAAATGCACTGTAATTTAAGGACCCTGATGCTGAGATGGAGACAGGTTGCTTTTGTGTCTACTTTGGAATGTGTTGAAATTCACATCATTTGTTTCTGTGGACTTAATCACTCTTGCCTATAATCTGTTCACGCTTCATGAATCACAGCAAGGCGGAATTCAGAATGAAGCTCTTACGAAGTCCTCAGCGTTGCAAAGCACTGGGACGGCTTTGCTTAAACACCTCACATTTCTTTGAAATCAAGCTGGAGATAAAATAACCATTTTGTTTTAGATACAGCAAGCCTTAAAAAAAATAATAAAAAAAGACAGACAAAATGAGATTTCTCCACAATCTTTGCCATTTAACAAGTGGAAGCTGTTTGGAAACGCATACACACACACACACACACACACACACACACACACACACACACACACACACACACAGACAGACAAACACGCGCACAAAGAAATGGTCAACAGGAAAGTTTTATAGGTAAAAGTATAATGACAAAAATACCATCATTGTGTATGTTACGCTTCATTAATGACAATAATGGCCATGTAGCAACCAAATGTTAATCATATACGGGTGGAAAAAGCTCTCTTCATAATAATGACAAAGGCCGTGGATGAAAGCGTGCTTTTCAAGGTCTCTCTTGCCAATTCCAAGGCGCCAAACCTTTGAAAAATAAAAGGCAGGGTGAGATGAAAGCTTTCCAGTTTTTTTCTTATTGTGCCCTCATGGCTACACAATTGCAGCTTCAGATTTATAGACCATGCAAGCTTTCAATTTATTGGTTTAATTTCTGTTTTGATTTCTTAACTGCATGCAAGACAGAAATACAACAATTTCAAAACAAGGCTAACATATACTGTAAATGAAGTGTAGGGTCAACAGGAACTACAATTCCATACAGTCCACAGGAGGCTCCTCCATGTTGGAACTGACGTAGGACGCCCCGGTTGTGATTTCCGCATTGTAACGTGATGCAGCGGAAATGTGCGAATGGCAATAAAGTTTATAAAAAGGGCAACGCGGCCGCTTTTTCTCCCCAGTTCTCCCAGTTCGCTCTCGGCTCCCAGGGCCTTCACTGTCACGTCTCACTGCTCCGTGCGGCCTGCATGCCCGGGGAAGTGCAACCCTGGCGACGAAAGAAACCAGTTCCAGGGACCCAAGATGAGGCGGCCAGTTCCCCTATCAGAACTCTGCAAACTTGCAACAACAGGATCAGGCGACCGGCTTTCTCCTTTTCATTGTGAATGTGCAATCCGACGGAGGAAACTATTCAAAGGACTTCAAGTAAGGCTATAACATGGGCATAGCATCTGTTAGCAACCGCAACATGTTTGTGACTGGATGTACGTATGTACGTAACTGCTATTGAATGGTTAATGTAAAAGTTTTGTGTTATCATTTTACTTTGGATGCCTGTAAGCCATCCACCACGCTGTGTTAGTTTTAATGCATCACGCACAGAAAATATCTTGCATGTGATCTGTCTTAAACACTAACCGGTCGTAATCTTAACACTGCACGCTGATCTTAACGCACACTGATCTGATCGCACACGCACCGATAACCTTACGGCTATCCCTTATGTGTATGGAATGGTTCATGCGCCACCATTAACTAGCTCCAGCTAAAGCTAGTTTCAAACCTCCCTCCATTTTAGTTTCTTTGTTCTCTCTGAACAGGTGTCCGAGGCAACCCCCCACACGCAGGAGAACATACCCCCACGTGCGCCCAACGCACACACACACACACACACTCTCAAACGCACTCGCACATAGTTTGTTGTACATTATAGTAGTGAATCATGCTTTGCTCTGTTCGATACTTCGTGTTCAATAAAGTATTACATTTTCCAAGATTGTCTGTGTTAATGTTGCTCTTGTGTTGAATTGAGTCAGCCAATGATAATCGCAGGGATTTCTCAAAAGGCCTTCACCTTTTAGCTGAATCATTTATATTAATTCGGTATCAACTGAGTACATAATATTGTGATTTTGCTAAGATAATTATTAATGTGTAATTTCATTGATAATTAATTTAATTATTAATTGAAGTTGCCCATTTTTAGTTAATATATTCTCTTTTGAGAATAGTATATAAAATTTTATGAGACTGATTTATTATATGAAAACTATACCACCAGTTGTATAAGGATGGTAGTGGCACATTCCAGTATATAAGTGATGCCCTGTGTATAGATTTAAATGAATATTCCCTACAGAAGTGAATTATGCTCATGGGATGTGCATAATACCCACGGCCTCATTGACTTAAAAGCAACACTACACTGACCATATATGGTGGTGTAATGGGTATTTGCAGCCCCTGCTGTTTCTGTGGTCGTCTTTCTTTTTGGCGTCGTACGGGACACTCTATCGGATTTTTTCCGCCTCCGTTCTGGTATTTGTGTTTTGCCCGACAATTATTCTCTGCACCTGTTTTGCGTTTCCTGTCGGCTATAAATACCTCAGGACTTCCGCATTTCCGCACTTCGATATTGTCTTTGCTATGTTGACAACGAAGTCGGTAAGGTAAAAGATTCAGTCGCTGCATTTCTGGTTCGTACAAATAGGAAACGCATCAAATCCAGTTTAGAGTTAGGAGATAGATTTATTTTTGTCTTTTTCTTTCCTTTCTCTCTTTATGTTTTGTACTCTTCTGCCAGTTACCTTTTTGTTCAGCTCGTTTTCAGCTGTAGATAGGTTCTAGTTTCATTTTCATTATTTCGCCTGTTTTTACAGGGTGTTTCTTTCGTTTTGTTTCACTACCTCTTGTTACACCTAATTATTTAGTGTGTGAGGTTCTTTTGTTAGTTATTCTTGCTGTTTGAGATCGCCTCAGTTTTTGGAGGTTGCTTTGTTTTGCCTTGTGCTAGGGAAGTTTTGCTCCCGATCCTGTGTTATACCAGTCCTGGTGCGGCTATTTCCGTGTTTTGTGGCATATCTCTCTTGATACGCTTTTAGAAATCCTTGTCGGTCGTGTTTGGTTCTCCAAACCTTACACTCCCCCTTACAGGTGGCCATGGTTCTGCTCATGAATTCAGTGCCTGAAACTTATCTTATAGTAGCAGAGAGAACATAGTTATTCCATAAGAATTCCTCAATATGCACACTCCATGTAAAACTGCTCATTACCCAACTAAAATTCAAACCTCAAGCTTTCTTTCAAGTTGCTGTTCTCTCCTCTTTAGGGTTTATTTTCCGCATTTGTCCTGCTGCTGATGTTTACCCATGTTATCTTAAGGCTGCCATTACATTTCCGTCTGAAGCAGGAATACATGGCAAAATGCAGCTTGGTTTTTATGTTAAATAGCAGCCGAGTGACATTGAGGTCGGGAGTAATCAATCTCTTCTTTCTTTCTCCGTTCGCATTTCTCCCCTGAGCCTGTTCACACATCGCCTCTCTTATCCCGGTCCTAAATTTAAATCGTCCTCATGTCTCGCCCATCCAGTTTCTGGAATGAACTGTCCATCAATATAAGTTGAATTGCATAAGAAGCTGCCTGTGAGGGAGAGAGAGTTTCCCAATCTTCACAAAACCCGTGACCCAAGTGAATCAGGTGACACAACCCTTATTATATTGTGGTCTTCCATATGTTCAGATATGGAATTAAAATGTTTTAATGCATGTTAGTGCAACTACATGTAGCAGGTGTGTAGCAGATGCAGTGTGTGTAATGGGTGCAGTGTGTGTAACAGGTGCAGCTTGTGTAGCAGATGCAGTGTGTGTAACGGGTGCAGTGTGTGTAGTAGAGTTCTCAGTTTCAGCCCGAGCCCAACGGGCCCGAAAAAGCCCGTCGGGTAGGGCCGGGTTCGAGCCGACAATTTATGCTAATTGGTCGGGTTGGGTAGGGTAGGGCTCGGGCTGCGCAAAAAAAAAAGAAAAAGAAAAGAATGTCTCTGTGTGTGTATTTACAGTAGGCTAATCTGCATTTTTACATGTGGTGCTGATTGCTAATTTTGGAGTCAATCAATTGTCAAGACTTTCTCTACTTGTTAAAATATAGCTATTTATTTTATTCATCCAACATCTCCCGTTTGCTGTAACTATACGGCGAATGTAGACGTTCGAGTTGAAGTTGAAGTATCGTCTGCTGTGTGATAAATCATAATAGGGCAATAATAATGAAGCAAGAACATGCAAACTACACAACAATAAGGTTGAATCCCGTTCTAACGAAAAGACACTACTAAATTCTATTACAGCATGGCAAACATTAAAACATTAGTACAAGTCTAATTGCTTGCTTTCGGCAAAATAGGTTTACTCTGCTGCTCTCTAAATCTGTTAAAAACTCAAAAACAGTAGGCTAAAAACACAGCTAGTTTGTGGCATTCCTGCTTGCTTGCTCCTTCTCTCCCTCTCTCTCTCTCTCTCGCTCTCTCACCCCGTTGTACTATGTGATTTCAGCCGCCGTGCTACGTAAATGCCTTTTCTTGCAATAACCGACTCGTGTTTTTTTTTTTTTCGGGTTTGGTTGGTCTCGGGCTCAGTATTGTATGTGATGATCTTGGGCGAGCCGGGCTCGGGCTTCAACTCACTCGGGTCAGTTCGGTTCGGGTTTGAATTTTCCTTAAATATCCTGGATCAAAGCTATTCATGTGTCCATTGTGATAAAGTGCTGGTTACTGGTAAAGATTATCTGACATTTGCTACCAAATAGCGGTTGGAATAAAAAATACTACAGCAAAAAAAGATCCAAAAGATTCGTTTCTAGAGCTAGTTTTCTAGTTTAGCTAATGTTCGTATAACTTTTTACCTGTAACATTAGACCCATTTAGCTACGCTACACTGTTGTGGGAGATTGAACATACTGTAGCTAGCTAATCATGTCCAATATCTAACGTTAATGTTAAAGTTAACTATTCTAGCAGCCAGGTTTATACTTCCTTTCTTAGCCATCTCCATTATCAACACCTCCCTAACCGGCGGCTATGTTCCTGCTGTTTTTAAGACTGCCCATGTTACCCCTCTCTAGCTTGGACCCCTTTGATGTCAAAAACTATCATCCTATATCTCTCCTGCCCTTCCTGTCCAAAACTCTTGAACGAGCTGTCCTTAACCAACTGTCTGTTTTTCTCCACCAGAACAACCTGTTCGACCCACATCAGTCCGGCTTCAGAACCGGGCACTCCACTGAAACTGCACTCTTGGCTGTGACGGAGGCACTCGCCACTGCTAGAGCCTCCTCCCTCTCCTTTGTCCTGATTCTCCTTGACCTGTCTGCGGCATTTGACATGGTCAACCAACAACTCCTGATCTCTACACTGGCTGATATGGGCATTTCTGGAACTGCTCTCTCTTGGTTTGTATTGTATCTCACAGATAGATCCTACCAAGTCTCCTGGAAGGGCTCTGTTTCTGCACCTCATCCACTTTTTACAGGAGTCCTGCATGGATCTGTACTGGGTCCTCCATTCTCTTGGTTCAGTTATTAATTCACATGGCTTCTCTTACCATAGTTATGCTGATGACAGTCAACTCTTCCTCTCTTTCCCTTTCTCTATCCCACAGTTTAAGGAGAGGATATCTGCTTGCCTGGCTGACATCTCTGAGTGGATGGCTAGCCATCACCTGAAGCTCAACCTCGACAAGACTGAGCTGCTCTTCATGCCACACAAGACCTCGCCGCTACAAGATCTGTCCATCACTGTCGACGGGACCGTGGTGACCGCCTCCCGCTCTGCAAGGAACCTGGGGGTGGTCCTGGATGACCAGCTGGACTTCAAAGAACACATCAGGGCAACGGCATGGTCCTGCAGGTTCCTCCTGTGCAACATCAGGAAGATTCGGCCATACCTGACCACCTACTCCACCCAGATTCTTGTCCAGACTATGGTCACCTCACGTCTGGACTACTGCAACTCCCTGCTCGCAAGCCTACCAGCCTGTGCCATTCTGCCCCTACAATTAGTCCAGAACATGGCTGCTCGGCTTGGGTTCAACCTCCCAAAGTTCTCCCACGTCACCCCCCTGCTGAGGTCACTCCACTGGCTGCCGATGGTGGCCAGGATCAGGTTTAAAGTTCTGACCCTGGCCTACACTGCAGCCAAAATGTCAGGCCCCTAATACTAATTTATTAGTAGCCAAATTATTTCATCACCTATGCATATTCAATAGATAAATACTCAAATCCACCTGCACCGTAGCTGAAATATCTTCGTTCATATTATTTTGAATCGTCTTATGTCCTATTCACTGGAATAGTATTACCTGGGGACCTCATGTGATTTGTGGAGGTCGTCTGTGATCTTAATCCCAAGCGAATCTGCATTTCCGTAATTTGTAAAGTCAAAATTCCCCACCGTAAATTACCTACCATATTTCGCACTTACCTACCATATTTGAGATTTATGGAGGCTGCAGTGGAAATTATTATTGCTAATTCTGACATTTTGGGTGCGATTCTTATACCAAAAGTATTTAAATGTTACTGCTGAATTTAACGTGATTGAATTGAAAGGAATTGTAGCCTATTCGACTCTGTAGCCAGCTTCAACACACCAATTTGCATACGCTGTGCAAATGTGCAGAAAAACTGAGAATATGGAAGTAGCCTATAGAAATGTTACGTTTCATTCGTACCCATTGATAATCCCTGGGATTTCATAAATAAATTTGAGTGAAATACTGATTGCGTTTATCCCGTGCGAATGCGCCACATGAAACTCGTCGGGGGATAATTCCTAAATCATATGAGGTCACCAGGTAGCCTAATACCCTAGTCCAGTGCGAATAGTCCAGTGCTAATAGGCCATTTGACATCCCGGGGAACACAGAGGGCGACCTGAACGTCATCATAGCGGGAAGGAAGCTCAGTCAACTCCCCGCTTTGTTATCCCAATTTTCACTCTCCTTATTCCCCTAAATGCCAGCTCACGATGACCCAAGAATTGCATTGATCAACCTCTCAAGAATGTCACGGTTTTCAACGTTATTTTGTTATGCGTGCACCTTCATCAATAAAATGATCATTCTCAGACTCAATTCGCACGGTTACAATACTGTCATGCTCCTTCGATTTTACATAAATTTCAACAGACCTGGGGCCCTATCTTACACCTGGCGCAAAGCGGCGCTAACCCAAACGCAAGTGTCTTTGCTATCTTACACCGGCGCTAGGTTCATTATAACGCCTAACGCTTACGTCCTTTAACTAGCATGTATTCTTGCGCCCATTACAAGTGAACTGGGCATGTTGGTCTTAAGATGAGGAGTGGCCAGGATTATTTTTGGCGTATTGCTATCTTGAGCCAGCAGAAAGCGCTTGCGCTAGAACCACCACAAACCTGGTCTAAAGTCATGCCGCAGTTGTTTACATGTTATTTTAACGGCGCATATAAGTGCGTCTACATAGGCGTGTGCACAACGCGCGTACCCTCTTGTCTGTTACACACGGGCGCTCACAAGCATGACTAAAATATCTATATCACAATGTGAAATATTATTATTGTGTAGGCTATATCAAAAATGCATAATAATAAAAGGTTCCATAGGTCCACATACCTTTCCCTCAGCGAAGGGAAACGATGCCACATTATATTGCTCTCAGCCCACTCCATCAAAATCCAGGCGATGTGCGATTGTACGGGACAATGGCTATCCATTAAAAAGGAGCTGATAACACCTATATCAAGCCTAATGCGCGAATTGTCATTTACACCTAATGCGTGAATTGTCATTCAATGGAAGTCGCGCACTGCAATAGACGAACTTTTGAGTTCTGAAAATGTGCTTCCGACGTCATTACAATACAGCTGTTTATCTAGGAATATAGCCTGTAAGTAAATAGAATGGTTTGTGACTGAAAAAAGTTCAAAACCTTGTCCAGTGAATATTGCTTTTATTGTTTTTCAAATAGCCTAGGCTACAGCGGATTCGCTGTGCATACAGGTTTTTTTCGATGCGCATGTGCGCTTTACAGGAGGAGGTCTGTTTCCCCTGCTGTAAATCGCACTTTTCACAGTCTTCCTGGGAAAGTGGATCGTTTTAAAGCATTCCGCTACCAGTAAAATAGGTTGGTCACATTTCCATAAGCAGGACATTATAAAATAAGGGAAAATATGCTGAACCTATGGGTTGCCAACCTGACAGATTTATTGTATTTAGTGTCATCATTAAGGCAAAATAACGTTATTTATGTTATTAAACAAAATTAGAATGCAGGTAGCCTAATGAACTTCGGATGAAGCTTGAACATGAGTTCACTGCATAATCAAACGAAATTCGTGAAACAAGCAGGCTAATTTGGTGTTTTCTAAGCTGAGACGGAAGCAATTGGTCGCTTATTCTCAGCTGTTGCAGGTGCTTTTAACTAAATTTAACGGCATATATTTTGTAAACAGCACTGTCGGAAATGACCGGGAACTCATAATGGTTTGTCCGAATAATATTTATCATAGGCTACTAGTGATCCATATAGCCTATTCCTTGATCGCACTTAAACACGCACGAGAATGTCTGTTTTGCCATCATAAGCAATCCGCCAAGGTGGAAAAGCAGGCTTTTAAAGGGAATGAGATATGAGATTTTGATTGGTTTATTGCATGTCACGCCCAAGACACACCTATAATTAATGAAGAGACTAGGTTCAGCCCAGTTGCACCTTGCGCCGTGCTTAGCGCCCAAAAAACACGCCGTTAAAATAGCAAAAGTGGACTTGGACACGCCCTAAATGGACTTAGCGCCATGCGCTTAGACCAAGCGCCAAGATCGCCAAGATAGGGCCCCTGAATTACGTAGCCTAAATAATGAAAGCCATCTCTCACAAACATTGAACATCTCCTGTAGCAACACAATTGGATAAAAAATAATAGGCTTTCCTTTAAACAACACACATGGCCAGCAATACATGTGATTCTGTTAGCAAGCTGCCTGTAACTAATACACCTCGACGTAGTAAATGCTACTATGAGCATTCAAAGTTAAAGCTCTGACTAACCAAGCCCACTCACTGGATAAGATTGGTAGGAGGCTTCGGTCTCCCATCCGCCTTCACTTGCAATCTTTCTTCACAATCTTGAAAATAACGTTACGTTAATCCCGCATAATCTGATCCAGGATGTTTACATTCACAGGTTCCATTTTCTTTCAAATGCAGCCAAATGAAATGGCAAAAGCTAAGGTTACAAAAAGTGAGCTAGTTTAGGCTAACGTTAGTTAAATCACTAACGTTAGCAATTAGCTAGCTATTAACGCTACAACATGATAAAAAATTTAACTATTTACAATACAAATCACCACTGACAACGCCACAACTGTAAAAATTGAATAAATTTCTCTCTCGCTCCCTTTCTCTCTCTAATACAGTAACACAGTAATGGTCGACTCGAAATTGGCGGTGAAGATGATTATATTGCTGGACAGCTGAACTCGTGTTCTGAATGGTTAGACATTATGTCAATCATCAGGACAAGAACGCGCACAAGAACACGCATGATTGGAACTCTATTGAATACTTTAGTGAGGCACTGCTTCACGGGTGGGCTCAAAAACGCGTCATAATCCACAATTATCCAATCATGTTTTATAAAGTCCCCCATTGATTTCCAATGGTCAAGTGAAGCAGTCAGACACTGTGCCTCACTGAAGTTCCTTTTAAAAGTCAAAGGGTGGCGCTGTTTTTCACGATACAAGCACAGAACTATATAAGAAGATACAAGGCATATTTTTGAATCTTAGCACTTTTTTTTAGCTTCACAAGGGAAAGTCGGTGATTCAATATTAAAGAAAGCCTATGTTGTGTGTGTGATTGTGTGATATGCATGTTCTTTTTCACCCCTTTTTTTTGGTGAAGCACTGCTTCACCTGTTGTCTTAGAGAAACCTCCTCTGGCTCCTATGTTATGAGAAAGTTGTGCTTTGTCAGATCTGCTTTGTAGTCGCTTCATCGACCTTCAGTATGCACTTATTGTACGTCGCTTTGGATAAAAGCGTCTGCCAAATGATTGTAATATACTGTAATGAATATATCAAGTTTTTCTGTGCTAGTTTTTTTCTTTGTGTCATAAAATGGGTAGCACTTAAGCATATGTAGCGACGGCCGGTGCGTTGGAAATATGGGGTGTACAGGATAAATTTTTTCCATTTATTTAGCTTGAGTAGCCTAACAATCAAACAATTCACTGAATAATCAAGACCAATTTGTAGCCTATAATGATTTAGAAATGATAATGACAAAGAGACAACTTGAGATTGTTTAACAAGGATCAGGCAATAATCTGAATGCGTTAAAGAATGTAATTAATTTTAAGACGACACTCAAATTAGTCAAAGCGATTTAAACATTAGAAAGCATAAATTTAAAGAGGACAGCCTCTTAAGTGTCTCAAACCGTTGAGAATAATTCAGGTTAGAAAAACAAATTTATGAAAATCTACTAAACGTTCAACATTTAAACATGGAGTATTTAAAAGTCAGAATCTTCGCATGATAACACGTCATCATAAATGTGGATATAGAAAAATGCAACAAGTTTATGTTGCACAGAATAATAACGCTATGTCAAAATAACTCGGTAGCCTAATAGTTTAGTGAGTGATCATCCGCTAAAGGTAAGTTTACAGAAGGCCTATTTCTACTCCCACGGTCGATTTGTTATTTGATGTTATTACAGTTTCTTTCGATTGCTTTGACTCATTTTGCACAACAGAGTTTTAATGTGCAAAACTCTTAACACAGAATGCTATACTGCTCATTTTGGGTTCAAAATGTAATATAGCATGCAAAATAAAAACACCAGTGTCAAATCAGAGAATATTATATGCAAAAGTTTATCACAGCACCAGAACATTAGATATTTCAAACAATGAAGTTAAAACATTGTTGCATTTTCAATATACAACAGTCATCATGAAATAATGCTGCCAAACACAAAATCCTTCTGATAAAAAAAGAGTTTGAAAGTGTTTTTTGGTCATAACGCAAAATGCTATACTCCTAATCTTGGGCTCAAAATCATATATAGCATGCACAATATAAACAACTGAACCAAATTAGATTGTATTTCATGCTAAGGTTTATCATAGTGTCAGAACAGTGGATATGTTTATCGTTGAAGTTTAATTATTGGTGCATTTTCAAATACAACGGCCATTATCAAATAATGTGGTCAAACACAAAATACTTGTTACCAAAAAAGACTATGCAATGGTCATTTCCTCATAAATGCTTGAAATTATGTACAGCAAGCATCCCCTGTGATAGACTGCAGTTTTGCGCTTGTGTTTTTATGAAAGACAAACAAAATATTAGATTAGATTATATGAAGTTTAATCATTAAAGAAAAATCATACAGTAATGCAGTACTGTAAACTCAACTGTATTGTAAGGTAAAAACAAAAACAACAGTAAAAGCAAGAAGAGTTACAGTAACAACAAACTTTACTGTAAAGTAAAAAAAAAAAAACTGCTTCTCTGTGCTTAACCAGCATTTTGCCTCTCCGCTGCATTTGGCCACAGAATTTTGTCAATGTTGCATCTGATGTCTTCGTTGGCAAGACAGCGCTGGTAAAAGCTTTGAGTGCCTTATCCACCCCTGACACTGCTGGGCTGTAATGTCATCGCATGCCCATGGCCTGAAGGAGCGTTTCCGGCTCATATGGACACCTATCGTATTCCTTCCACCACCAGGCCGAGAAAAACTCCTTGATGGGGTTCAGAAAGGGGGAGTAAGGTGGAAGGAATTGGAATCGGAACTACGGATGAGCTGTAAACCAGTCTTGCACAGCCAATGCACGATAGAAGTTTACATTGTCCCAGACAATGATGAACACCATCTGAGCATTTGGCTGTACGAGACGGTTGTACAGTCCATCCAGAAAATGTATGAGGCGCACAGAGTTGTACTATGCCCCCAGCAGAGGGTAAGGCTGACCAATCAAGGATACTGTATATTTACTGTACATGGTCCACGACCATGACCACGACCACGACCATGACCCTGTCCTTCGTTACCAACCTCAACCTCACTGACCTGCTCCATGTTGTCAGAAACTGCCATTCAGGTTTCTAAGCACCCTTTTTTGTAGTGGTGAAGATATTATCAATTGTGTTGCAATGCTACTCACCTGGGCAAGGTTGTTGGAAGTACTGAGACATGACTACAAACACCTGTTGAATTGATTTAGTGATCTGCATTTGTAGTAATAAACATTTGAACATTGTTGTAATATTAGGTGGCTGTATTCTGAGAATGGAGCATATGATTTAGAGTTTGGCACTTTGTATTAACAGTTTAGGATGTCCTTAGGATGTAGTGTCCTAAGGTAAGAATTCTGCAAGTCAGTTTAGCACTTTGCGTTAACAGTTTTACACTTTGTATGTCATCATAGGATGTAGTGACTTAAGGTAAGAATTCTGCATGTCAGTTTAGCACTTTGCGTTAACAGTTTTACACTTTGTATGCCAGCATAGGATGTAGTGTCTTAGAGTATGAATTTTGAAAGTCAGTTTGGCACTTTGCATTTTGAGTTTAGTACATTGAAATTCTGCTGTGCAAAATGAGTCAAAGCAATCGTAAAAAACTGTAATAGCAAAATATACGTAGGCTAGCTCAGTTAGCTTACCTTCGAGCAAATGTATGTGTGTCTGTCTATGGTACAGTGTGTAGTGTGTAGCAGATGCAATGTATGTAACAGGTGCAGTGTGTAGCAGATGAAGTGTATGTAACAGGTGCAGTGTGTAGCAGATGCAGTGTATGTAACAGGTGTAGTGTGTGTGTAACAGGTGCAGTGTGTAGCAGATGCAGTGTGTAACAGGTGCAATGTATGTAACAGGTGCAGTGTGTGAAACAGATGCAGTGTATGGTGCAGTGTGTGTAAGAGATGCAGTAAGTGTAGAAGGTGAAGTATAACAGGTTGTGTGTAATAGGTGCAGTGTGCGTAGCAGATGCAGGGTATGTAACAGGTGCAGTGTGTGTGTAACAGGTGCAGTGTGTAGCAGATGCAGTGTGTAACAGCTGCAATGTATGTAACAGGTGCAGTGTGTGAAACAGATGCCGTGTATGGTGCAGTGTGTGTAAGAGATGCAGTAAGTGTAGAAGGTGAAGTATAACAGGTTGTGTGTAATAGGTGCAGTGTTTGTAGCAGATGCAGTGTATGTAACAGGTGCAGTGTGTGTGTAACAGGTGCAGTATGTAACAGGTGTAGTGTGTGAAACAGATGCCGTGTATGGTGCAGTGTGTGTAAGAGATGCAGTAAGTGTAGAAGGTGAAGTATAACAGGTTGTGTGTAATAGGTGCAGTGTGTGTAGCAGATGCAGTGTATGTAACAGGTGCAGTGTGTGTGTAACAGGTGCAGTGTGTAGCAGATGCAGTGTGTAACAGGTGCAGTGTGTATGTAACAGGTGCAGTGTGTGAAACAGATGCAGTGTATGGTGCAGTGTGTGTAAGAGATGCAGTAAGTGTAGAAGGTGAAGTATAACAGGTTGTGTGTAGCAGATGCAGTGTATGTAACAGGTGCAGTGTGTGTGTAACAGGTGCAGTGTGTAGCAGATGCAGTGTGTAACAGGTGCAGTGTGTATGTAACAGGTGCAGTGTGTGAAACAGATGCAGTGTATGGTGCAGTGTGTGTAAGAGATGCAGTAAGTGTAGAAGGTGAAGTATAACAGGTTGTGTGTAATAGGTGCAGTGTGTCTAGCAGCTGCGCTGTTTAATTTGACAGACATGAATGTCAATTGAAAGTGTATTATATAACGTTATATAATTATTTTACATGTATGTTACTTCATTCTCTTGTGGCCCACAGTTGGGAACCACTTTGCACCAACACAAGGTTGTACATCCCATCAATATTGTAACACTGCCATTTTCTTGCATATTCTCTACATATTTTGCTCCTTGTAGATGCATTGGGCTTTGAAGCAATTAGCAACAATGCTGCTACTGAACTTTTGGCTGAAGCATAGAGGCTAATGCATTGGCCCATTATAGTACCTTGATTTTAAATAAACATTCGCTCAATAAGCAATTAAGGAGTCAGGGAAGGATGCAGATAACAAGACATGGGTAAAATATGTATTTCAAATACATTAACTCCTCAGATGTTGATAAAAATAGTACAGTAAGCAAACCATGTTTCTATGGAAGATTTTCACTCACTTTATTAAATGCAATTGCTATAGCAACAAATAGGGGTCGATTTACTCAAGGTTTGCGTGTACAAAATCACATGTAAAACTGTGACCGTCTGCAAAAACCGTCCGAGGTGGTCAACTAACGAGGTGCAAAGAGGACTGCGTATGTTAAAATTGAAAGATATATTATGGATCTTTAATTTTTGCGGGTTAGCCTGAATGAATATGCAAAATTGGTTGTCCCTACGTTATTTCGCAAAATAGTAGGAGGAGGTCATGTAAATAGATTACTTTACTGCGTGTAATGTGTGTTACTAAGCCCAAAAGCAATCATTCACAATTAACACACCTGATCAACTGAGCACAATGGAGTGTCTGTCCCCTTCTTCATGTGACTCTGAGATGAACACAGACTGCTTGACCGATCAGGCACAGGGTTGAGCAGGAACTCCCCCCTCTTTTGAGAAGGAGAGGGGGATCCCAATTTAACACACACACGCTGAGGTGATTGTAAATGGCTGATCCATCTGTATTTATTGATGGTTCTAAGGAAATGAGCCAATCAATTGCATGGGTGTCCTAAAGCCATCTACCAATTGGGATCAAAGGAACGGGTACGGTCTTGTCAGTGACTTTTGAGCATAAAAACCCATGGAACTTTTCCAACGTGCCGCTGGTGGGAAAGAGGCAGTCGTACCCCTACCAGACGCACCACTGAACCCGGACGGCTCTGATGGTAAAGACGCTGTCTTATGCCTACCAGACGCACCACTGAAACCCTGACGGACTTCTGCGTTTCCCAACCCGCATCTCGCCTGATCACCGAGACAGAGTTAGCCTGCCACTGTCCACAAAATAAACCAAGCTGGTTTATTTTCAACAGCTGTTTTGAGGACACGTTTCTACAAACTGTTCCTCTACTGTCTCCCTTGCGGCCGGACCCAACCTGTCGCGACCCGACTTCGGTGAAGAAGTCTCCAGGAGTCCACACACCTGCCGGGACCTTGGACCAGCTGACGAGCTGACATCACTTACGTAATCAGGACTGGCCTTCCCTTTGTTACCGTTAAGTATTGAAACGCATTTTATTTAGCACTGACATCAATTGATAGGCTAGCATAAAACCTGTAATACCCAGTTGAGGTTATTTTACTGCTGGTTCCTACTGTTATTTTGTTTTGCTATGCGCGTTTTGGTCGGGAATAGCCAATTTCCCTGACCTTATAGTTTTACACAGTTAAAACTTAATATTTTTGAGACTGATAAAACGAGCTAACCACAAAATATAGTTTAGCGTGTCATTAACTCATAACACAAAATAACCTTTGTTAATGGTAGGACTGTTAGCTTCTATATTTAGCCGTCACATAATTATCATTTCCTCTGATTAAGATTAAGTCATAGAATGTTATATCAATTATTGTTTCTATTATTCACATATTCATAATTGTAGCCAATAAAACATATGTCATTTTTCCAACCCACAGTCGTGTCTATGTTGTTTCACTAAGTTGGGCTCTACTGACGTATAGAATTCTAATTGATTGTAATTGAACTTAATTAATTCTGAATAAAAGTGACTAAACCTCACTACAACAGTAAGAAGAAATACATTTTTAATCATCGAGCAAATCGTGTTACAGTATACAAGAGTAACTAGTATTTGAATCAAACAACCAATACAACATCTGTTACAACAAACAGTGAATAACAAAGCAAATAAAGGCTTTATCAAAATGAAACCCATCATCAGGTGGAAATGTGATTTTACATGAAACAAAACTAAACAGTACTGAACTATTATAAACTATTATGGATGATTAAGAATCCATCCATCCATTATCTGTTCCTGGTCAGGGTCGCAGGGGGGCTGGTGCCTATCCCAGCATGCATTGGGTGAGAGGCAGTAATACCCCCTGGACAGCTCGCCAATCCATAACGTACCTACAGGTAATTTAGAGTCCCCAAATAGCCTAAACTGCATGTCTTTGGACTTGGAGGAGTACCCACATGGGGAGAACATGCAAACTCAGAAAGGCCTCTGGCCTGGATTCTAACCCACAAACGTCTTCCTGTGAGGCGACAGTGCTATCCACATCACCACCGTCCCGTCATCATTAAGAATGATGATTCCAATGTATTACACAGCGAGCAAATTAAAGAAAACATGCAGTTTTTCCTTCGTCCCATCATCCCTGCATCACAGAAAAGCCCTCTCTGTCCTGCAAAATGCTAGGGAACCTGAAACCTCCAGCTGAAAATTGATGTTGGTTTTAATTCAGCGATGGCTGAATTTGACCCTCACAGTATTGCTTTGGTCTGTACCGGTCCGAGAGTGAGATATTTATCTCAGCCCATTTGTCACACTAAAACACACTTTAGACAACACAAAGAACAGTGGGACAAAATTGGAGGATTTCAGTTTGTCCTGTGGAGAGGTTTTCTAATTGCCACAACGTTTGTCATCACATTTGAAAGTCCCTTCCCCTGACAATAGGGCCCTGCTACCAAGGTCTTTAATGGGTGTTATGATTCATTGCTTCAAAGCAGAGGTCATTTACACTGTGGGGAGCTGCTTATAACCAGTGTAGACACTCATATGTATTGTGACCAATTTTTATATTCATTATACACAATGGAAATTTCTGCAAGTCACAATATTAAAATAGCATGCAAACATGCCAAGGACCTTAAATCACACAGGAGGATGCACAGTGCACACATATCCACGGCAATAAATCTACAAATGAAATCTGACAGATTCTCAAAGGAAATATGACATGTGACTATTTATAATGTGGCATTTTCCCATGACTCATTAAGGAGAGAATGCATGACCCTGAGCGAATCACTGTCCCATCGCAAAGAATAGAACACAAACACCACTGTCCGTGTTTTATAATATTGGCAAAAGGAATCAATCTCATGCCCTAGTTTATGTTAAGTTACTTTAATCTTTTGAATGCAGTTGGTTTGATTTCACAATAAGCTGAGTTTAGGATTTTTAAGATATGATTTAAAAAAAAAAATTAACTGCTTAATGGGTCCTGAAAAAATAAGTGATGTGCACAGGAAAAACGGGTGGGACAAGGGAGTCTGATAAATAACATCAAGTGTGGCTGTTTCCTGCTGGCCTTAGTCATCCAGCACATAGGCAAAGCTGAGCCCATCTCTGTCAGCCAGCCAAACAAATGGGGCTAAAAATCCTTTAGGGAGAGCCTTGCTGATATGAACCAAACTTGTGAAATGGACTGTATAAAGAAAAATAATTTACGAAACGTTGAACATTCAAACATGGATCATTTAAAAGTCAGAATCTTCTCATGATAACATGTCATCATAAATGTGGATATTGAAAAATGTAACACAAGTTCATGATGCACAGAACAATAACTCTATGTCAAAATAACTTGGTAGCCTAATAATTTAGTGAGTGATCATCCGTTAAAGGTAAGTTTACAGAAGGCCTAGTTTACCTTCAAGCAAATGTATGTGTGTCTGTCTATGGTAGCCTATTGAGAGAATATGCAAGCACAGCCAAACAGCATAATGAAGAATAAATGCAATGAAGAAAAAAACACGCAGATAAAACTGTGTTTATCCAATTACTCGTAGACAATGTATCGATCCAAACATTTCCAAATTTGTCTATGGTTTTGGGAATGCAAGACATTCAGGATAGTGTGTGTCTGTTTTGCAAGTTCCTCAAAAACACCTTTTAACCATCTCCAGAAGAAGCTTTGTAACTTGCAGCATAGTTTTTTCCTGCTATCAAGTAAAATGGTGTCGGAGCAAGATGTCAGAAGAAGTCCTACATAGCAACCGTTTCTAAGCAGGGATTGGTGGACTGCAGTGTCAATCATAAATAGGTATAACAGGTAGTGTGTAATAGGTGTAGTGTATGTAACAGGTGGAGTGTGTGTAACAGTTGCAGTGTATGTCACAGGTGCAGTGTGTAGCAATGTGTTTTAGGGTGAACTGCCCCTTTAAGTATGAATGTTGAGTACTTTTTACAAAACTGCTCGGAATGATATTTCAATTTCAGCTGATTAAGCTGATAAAATCAGTAAACATAAAAGTAACTAATATATAATTGTTGTTGGTAACCGTGGTATAAGTGGAATAAACCACTCCGGGCTGTCCCGTTATTGGAAAATAATGTACGACGGGTGTGGTAAGTGACCTCGGCTTTGCCTCAGTGGCATCACCACACCCGTCGTACATTATTTTCCAAAAACGGGACAGCCCGTCATGGTTTATTCCTTACTTATATCATTCTGCATTCATGACATGATTAAAAATACATTTACATTGTAATTGGACAACAAATCCACAGTCATATTTCCAGGAATGTCTGCATATCAGAGAGGATGACAATACTACTGTCAAATAAATTAGCCTACCACAGATTATTATTATTGGTACTATTATAATTAATAGTGTTTGCAATACATTGTCGGCAGAAGTATGACATGTTTGGATGCTACCTGTCATCCCAATGCCATTTAAACTTACATAAATAATAAATCTTGGCCTAAGGTCTAATTGAGCCCTGATATAGATTTTTTGGACCCCCTAAAATAAAATAAATATGAATATAATTATTTTTAAATCATGTGTCACAGCAGGGTAGGCCACGGTAGCACCATGGACGCAGTTCTCATATTTGATTGCCATTTTGTAAACAGTTAGGCCCTTTGAGTGGACAGGATGCTCTCTGTGAATTGTCTCTGTAGATGCTGGCCCTTTTATCCTGGCTCTCCCCCACTGGCACTTCCAGGAGGAAATGAGTCAGTGCTCAGCGGGTGGCCTCTGTTAAACCTCCATTGACAGCAGCAAATACTCTGACTACTCACTCTACTTCAGCACCACTTGTCAACGACGAGAGCCTTCAGTCAAAAAAAAGTACTCACTAGACACACTCCCATATTTAGCGCTCGCTGTACACACGCATGCTTGCAAGTCCCACACACATACTGCGGATATTGCGCTCAATGCATTCCCACACAAGTGCATGGTCAGCACTACGCTTATATAGCTTCTCAACACACACACACATTCCTACCCATGCTGCTACACACACTGTGAGGTCAACAGTGGCAATATACGTATGTAACAGCAGCCCTTAAGACACCCTCTTTATCTGCCTGCGGTGTGGAGCAGGGGTTGAGGAAATTTACTCATAATCAGTGGGTTGCACCATTGTATGTTTGAAACGTGTATGCCACATGTTTGTTGTGGAACTTAAAGGGGAATTATGTTTGATTTGTAGAAGAGTAGCTGTCTTCCTGATTAAAATGTGTTCTCAGCCAACTCTGTACCTGTAGTGAGAGCAGAAATATAGCCCCAAACTACTGTGCATGTACCAAGTACTTGCCTTACTGTGAATTACAACAGCTGGGTGTTTAGTTAATGGTCGGCTTGAGACAACGCCAGTCACAGGTTGCCACTCCCACTGAATACAACCAGAGGGGCTTGGCATTACGACTAGTCCTGGAAGCAGATCTTCCAGAGAGGCTAATGTTACTCGCAAGTAAGCTGGCCACTACAGTTCTATTGAAAAAAATGTCACCACCATTAGCTGGAGTCGCCGTAGGAAAACAGGGGAAATAGACTACAGCCCTTCATTTATCTACTTTTGGTATAGTGAAAACATATTAGCTGGCCTAGACAGAAGTCTGCGACACTAAATCATTTCTCCTCCCGGTCCTCTAACTTAGGTCTGAGTCTTTTGCGCCAGTTCATTTTTGGGGAGCAAGAAGAATGTCTCCAAAACACCCTTATGCATGTGGTGTTCAAAATCAGGGAGTGTAGTCAGACTTACTCATCTGCTTCTTGCTCCACAGATGACAAATGGAACTGTGCCCGGTCCCACTGATTGCAAACATTTCCATTTCAGTTGACATTGCGGCACAGTTACCACAGGTACACCAACAGTCATAGTTTATCCAAGGCAGTCCCGCGTCGGCAGTGCGTTCAGCTCCGGCTACAGCATGACAAGGTGCTGTAGGCTCAAAACAGTAGCCTTCCACCTCCGATTCAAGTAAAATTTGTCAGAAGGTGTCGACATCCAGGTAATACTCCACAAAATCGTTTGAAGCCATTGTACTGGAATACTCCATTGTACTAAAATCCTTGAGCTAGCTCGCAAGCTAATACTGTTTACAGTTTACAGTTGTAACAGCAGGATCCCAGCACCTCTCTTTCTGAGTCTCTTTCAACGCCTCCTGTGAGGTGTGGGAGCTAGGTATCTCCAAATTCAACTTACCCACCTACTGACACCACTGTAGTTTTTGAAAATGGGTAGAGGTATACTGTACATCATTTTGATGTATACTTCTAACGAATTTGCACCTTTCGCTGCCGATAATTTTGTGCAGAGATTGTTTCGGCCAGCCTCATAGAGAGACTTAATCAGTTGCACCTTGATCTGTTAAATAAAGTTAATTTAAGTTTTTCAGTGGAATTCCCCTTTAACTTGAATTGCTTCAGTAAATATCACAGCTAGTACAAAAAGATACTATGTAAATATAAGCTCTGCAATGTAAGTACCCTACATTTCCTGGATAAGAGTGATTGCTAAGCAAATAGATAATGTAACTTCTCAATTTCAGTCCATCAGTCTGTTGGGTGACCTAGGGCAGGTCCACCACATATATTGCAGACTATCAGTAGAATCCCTTTTTTAAGAAGTATAGATAGATCATAGAAAGATGTAAATGAGATGGCTAATTCCACTCTTTTCCTTTAATGAGCCAATTAAGTTCTTACTAACGATTATTACCAGAGCACAGACAGCCTGACTTGCATGTTTCCTCAAAGGCTCTCTGAAAACTGAGGCAATTTAGAACCACTGGATCTGCAGCTAGCCATATCAATATTAAACGTGGTCAGCTTGCATTAGCGTGGTAGTCAGAAGACCACTGTAAAGACAGCAGTTTCACAGGGAAGTAGACTATTCAACATCTGTGGGATTAAAAATACAACCAAAACAGTTGTCTCAACCAAAATCTCTCTCCCTTGTTTTTTGAAAAGGAAGTTTCCGGCAAATCGTATTTTATTTCACAAGAATAACTATCTGACCATTGGTTTACGATGAATGCACATTCCCAAAAGTCGGGCGGACTAATCTCACATCAGAGTTTCAACCGGGACAGGCTCACAGTAGCTACAGTTCATTTATTAGCCTGACAGTTGAAGCTACGGAGAAAGAGACCAAATATTCCATTATCCCAACACTTCCCATGAGATCACGAATTGTTCACTTTTCCTAGTATTCAAATGCTTATTAATAATGAAATGTCAGACTTGTCGGGCTCTATTTTCCAGCTGGTGCATTGGCGAAGTGAGGTGTGTCAGTCCAGATTGAGCCAGTCCACCCAATATGCCAGGTCACAGTGCACAAGGCTCTTAAAAGGATTGAAAAGAGGTAATGTGATTAGCTATGATTGAATCCAGCTGAAGCACACCCACTGATAAATATTCAGCATAACCCAGCCCATTTTCAACCTGTGCAGAGCGCTGTGAGGTGTGCGCTCCTCGCCTCCGAAAATAGCGAAATTCAGTAGCCACACCCAGTGCGTCGTGCGATACGCAATTGACTAACACGGCTTGCCGCACGCCACACGCTTGCCGGAAAATAGAGCCCGTAGACTTTCTATTAAATATTCACAGAGTATATGAGCATAAATGCAAAGATAATGCATTTCTCTTATTAATTTTGATGCCTGCAAGTATGAATGATCACATATATCTTTGCAGTGAATCATTATTAATACGAAAAGAACTGGAGTTTCACATAGTGTTTCGGGGGGAAATGGGTTTGGTGTATGTGTGTGGAGCCATAAAAATATATCAAATCTGAATATAGAATATAAAGACCCATCTTTCAAACTTTTCACATTTAATTCAGATCAAATGCAGTTATGATATGTTTTTCAAAAGTATGAATGGTTCTTAAAATAAAGTGAGGTCAAACGGTCATGGAGGTGTCATCCTACAGGGGGCAACATTTCACCAGTTCTAAATGAGTTGTGGCATGCTGCACTATCATGGGCATGTTGCTTCATTTACAGCCAAATTTCGAAGCATAACTTAAGCACTTGGGGGGGGGGGGTTCCCTTGGATCTGGCATCCTTAAAGAAACCTCATGTTTCTGTTGGTTTTGTGTGGAAGCACTTAGCACACACTAAGTCCCCCGCTGCCCCCAGCCACAAGACTCTCTCTTCCCCTTGTAATTCAAATGTCACAAACAGCCTCTGATCCACTCCTAATCACTAAGTAATCACTTTCATGTTTGATCATTCTGAGATAAGTGAAATGGATTTGGAAGAATCTGCTGTCGGATTGGTGCCGCGCTCACATCAGCACTGCAGCAGGTTTACAGACCTCTGCTGCGCAGGGAGCCATGAGTGTGGACACAGACTCCTGGTTCCACACTCTGCCTCCAGTCTCAACGTGTGCGCAAGAACATGCTGATGCAATTCAGCTACATCGCCCATTCTCTCCATAGGCCACTAAGGGTTGTTCTCCTCTCCATAGGCCACTAAGGGCTGTTCTCCTCTGCATAGGCCACTAAGGGCTGTTCTCTGATATGGTGTAAGTGCTTTGATGATTATCATTTCATTTGCACATGTGATTAACATTACATATTATATTAACGCATCAAACAATCTGGAAATGTTTACCGGAAAACAAGTGAAGCGTGTGCAAATGAGCCTCAGACTCAGTTAAAGCAGGTTCATTTCAACAGTTTTACGCATTTGTCTCACATTTGAAAAAAAGGGCAAAATGTAAAAGATTTCGGTTCACTTTTTGCATCGACGTTTTACAATAGAAAAGGTTTAGTCTTTAAGATTTATCTTAGTAATATGCAAATATGCAGTACCTTCAAGAATATTGAGAGAGAGAGAGAAAGAGAGAGGGACTATGAAATGAAAGTCAAGCTTGTCAAGACTGTCACACCAGAATCCATTTTCATTTAGTTTATGCTACTTTGAGACATATGTGCAATGGATTATATGAATTAATTTGTGAGATTGTGGTTTAGCAGTAACCTGCTGGAGCTGTAGGAAAGGAAAAGACTTTGAGCTATGATTGCTTTTACAATGTGTAGGTATGGTAGCTATGGTTCCTCTTTGGTTTTCATGAGTTGAATCCTGTGATCACCATAGTGCAGATTCTCAGCACATGACACCCAATTTCTATATGATCATATAGATTATATTCAGCATATAATCACAAAATGGCATGTTACCCTTCACTCATTTCAGCCATTTGAGCATCCTACAGGGTAAACGCACCATTTATCATTCAGTCTTAATTGATTCGCGAGCCACGTGGATGATCGTGATGACTGCGGCGATGGGCGCTCTCGGTTAATTCCCGTGTGTTCCACCTTTATTTCTCTCGTACTCTAATGTCGTTAAAGTTCAGTTACGCACATGGTTAATAAAGAACGTGCATAGATCTCATTATCCTTAACAGCACAGCAATGAGTATCAAGTTCAATGAAAATAATCAGCTCACACAGTCCTTGATGGGAAATCATCATCAGACATGGCTCAGAGACACTAATAAACCCCCCTCAGGGAAGGAAACATTCCAGCTTTTCTCTCCCCTTAAACACAGATCACACATTTGTACTCCTATCTTACAGATTCCACGTTGGCACGTGGTGTGGACTATTAACAAGGCTTAGACCTCATTAGAGAGCAACATCACAGAATGGCGCGCTATGAGCAGGGTTTGCAACAGTGATGCGGTGCGAGTGGAAGTGGCTGCCGACTTTGTCAGATCTCAGAGAGGAGGTTGACCCTATTTTTGCGGGAGAGGGTTTGAGGGATTCACGACTGCACACAATTGTTTACTCACTGGGAAATATCTTGGGATATCAAACACTTGCCAAGATCATTAATTGCAGCTTTGTCACCATTTTTGTTTGGATTTTGTGGTCTCTGCTTGGGCTCTCACTCCGCAAGAAACACAAGCATGATTATTCCAATACGCATGTAGCACTGCATTTCTTAAAATTATATTTAATTTTCACGCCATTGCCTTCATAAAACTCAAAAATAATTAATTGGTTCTTTACATGAACTTTTCTGGTTGTAAAGATAATGTTTTACTAAACAAACTGAAGAAGCACTTTTTCATGCCTCCTATGAAGAATGCTCAGTTCAGTTCTACCAAAGTTCAGTTGTGCTTTAATGCCTGACGTAGGTCTGTGATCGAAACGTTACACTTATTAAATGTCTTTCTGCAAGTATCTCACAGTGTGCAGTGTTCTCTTCATTTATTTAACTTTTACATGTTGAAAGATGCATAAAGTGAATGAATTGCTGTATATGCTACCTTTGATGTGAGAGAGAGAAAGAAAAAAGTGAGTGATACCAAACCAATCACTGGCAGGACACCAGAGACCAAAAATGGATACTCATCCCACCCCACACTGTTAAAAATATATGTATTCGCTATGCACCTCACTGAGTACACTGCTGCTGTACAGTGTTATTCATCTGTAGTTCTACATTACATGCACAAACAAAGGGCACGCACTTCACAGCACCCTCAATCAAAACATTTTGCAGTCTTTCTGATTTCCCTCAAGAAAAGGCTTTAAGCATTAAACTAAAATAGTACCAGTAAGGCACATGCACAGACAAATTGCCTGATATAAATTCTGCCTCCTTCCTCTGTTTCCCCTCCAAAGCGTAAACTTCCTTGCTTTGAATTAAGGTACATTTTTAAAGATATATCACAAAGTGTAACCTTTCAGCTCTATAACCTTTCAGATATAAAATATGGTTTATATTTATCTGTTTTAGTCACAGGCATAATGTTCAGACATATTCAAAGACAAGAAACAAGCCTAACTTGATTGAAATTGCAAAATGACTGTGCAGGAGTGGAGCAGCGGGGTGTACACACGTAAAAAGCCCGCAGGATCATGGCGAGCGTATGCCTTGCGCAAACCAACGCCGCGCACCAATGCTCCGGTTGCCATGGCAACAAAGTCCCCTAGTTCTCCGACTAAGATTCTGAAATTTGATTTCACCTCTCCTTTCCTGGTTGTGGAAACAGGTCATCGTCCGCTGAAACAGACAGCTTCCCCGGCTAACCATGGCTGTGGACTAACTCGTGCTCCTGCACGGTGGACGTTCATATGGGGGTGACTGGATGTTGTGGCCTGGTGAGGAGGTTGCTGGGAAAATCTGCGCAAAGGCCCACTGATTCTGCTGTTATCTCGCCAGGAGCCGTGTATTTGCATACTGCGGTCGTGAGCGTTGGTGTCAGCCCCAATATAATGGGATTTATTTAAACATGGGGTGCACGCTTTTGTCGGCGATGCTGCCAAGAGGCTGCGGTATTATTGAAGAGCCAGAAACTGGAGGAGAAAAGACTCCCATTGTCTGTGGCAGCAATACAACCATCGTCTGCGGCAGCAATACAACCATCGTCTGCGGCAGCAATACAACCATCGTCTGTGGCAGCAAGGAACTGGGTCGCATGGCGCTCCCCAAATGACCTGGTCCTCATGTATTCTGGGTAGCAGTGTTTCAGGGACCGGCTAAGGAACAAGATTTTCCATGTAAATCCACCGACTAATATAACTAGCTGAATAGCACGCTGTAAACATTACCGGATCTACACGGCATTGGCCTGTAAATAAACGGACACCCATAAAAAAGAACAAACACGGTTTGTTTTATTGCATTAATCTGACCTCCCTCCCAGGCTCCTCGTCTGTTGACTGTTTAGGGAAAGAGACGGAAGCCTTGCTGGACTGCAGTACCGCAGGGGTAGAATTAGGAGGCATGAAAAATATCAGGGCCGGAAAGCAGGAAGCGCTGGCAGCCAGTGACGTATGCTGTGTATGTTGTCGTTCATATTTGTCATCGGGCCGCCAGTTTTTCCCATTCTATAGGCTGCGTTGTGGACGTCTTGCTGCTCCAAGGCTAGGAAACAACAATAATAGCAGGAAAGCGTGGAGCGCTAAACATCACATGGAGAGGCATAACTTACAGGCAGTCTGATGGCCTATCGTTCCTGAACAGCCAGCAAGCATTTCATAGCTTTTCTGTCCAGGTGTAAGGCTTTCCCGACACTGCGAGCAGGCATGTGGTGGAGGATATAAAAGTGCCATGAGGAAGATGGATTTTCTCCTCAATACCTTGAGAAAATCTGATCCTCCCGATTGCAAGGTGAATGGAGAGAAAGCAGCCATGTTGAATCTGTTCAGATTTTATTTTGATACCCCAGGGCCCCTCTGCAGTGCACTTGTCAAAAGAGACAGGAGAGGGATAGACAGAAAAAGGGAGGGGGAGCGATGGAGGAAGAGCGCAGGAAAAAAGCAAGAGAGCAAGACTGGGAGAACGAGCAAGAAAGAGCGAGTTCCAGCTTGTGGGCTAATTCAGAAACTTCAAGTGGACATGGCAAAAGTGTCAATCCAAACATTTCAGCTGTCTAAGTGCCGGTTCCCTGTAAGTCAGAAGCATAATTAACAGAAATGCTGGGTTCTTCTTTGACATGTGCTGGCCGTGCTTTACATTGGGTCCTGCCTTATATTCCACACCCTAACTAGTATATTTCTTCAAATACCACAGCTGCCCTGCAAGGTGAAGTGGATCAATAACTGCAGTGCACTGGTTTCAAGTCACAGAGGCAAGTGTGGGAGTTGGGTTTTTGGTGTGGGTGTTTTGTAACTACCATGAGCATGCCTGACAGGCCACAGATATCTACTGAACCCCATCTTCATTGATTATATGACTGGGATTAATCTAGAGTGGAGTCTTTTAAGACTGAAAGCACTATCCTTTATTATACAACAATGAGATTCGAGCGAGTAACCTGATTGGCTGATACCTAAATACCAGTGCTGGTATTTAGTATAACCTCACTGCCATTGCATAGACGCGTTCTATAGAGCGTTGCCTAGGATGTATAAACAACAACAATAGCAACGGCAACAGGGTGCTAGCAATTTGGTGAATCCGAAATAAAGAATGAGTTCATCAAAAGTTATTGTTTCAATACTTTTTCATTACTTACTAAACGTTTATGTTAACATTGTTGTATAAAAGCAATAGATCACTTGAGGATTTGTGCGTTATTGGATATAATCACTGCGGAGAGTACTCCGCAACTCGACCTTCGGTCTCGTTGCTGCGAGTCACCGCAGTGATTATATTTCCAATAACGCACTCCCTCTTGTGATCTATCCCTTAATATAACTTGTCAGCTTTGATGAAATCCTGAGGGCCAGGCACTCATCCCTTAATGTTTCTGAGGCTTGAATTGAACCCCAACTATTTCCCAGAAGGAACATTTTGAGGTCTCTCCTATCTTTGGCTTCAAAGCAGCCTCAAGGTTACTTGTTCAAAACATTTAAATGAGTGTTATTATCTGCTTGTAATACTCCTCTCTTTAAGCAGTCAAAAACAATGTGATATTGTATATCTATTTCAAAATGTGCCCAACAGGGTAGGTAAGAAATAATCATGCTCATTTTAAGGACCCTTTTATCTGGTTTATAGATATGAATAATTGGCCAGAAAAGTCCATCCTCTTGATAAACAGCTTAGTAACATTGTAAAACATAAAAATGGAGATCATTGAGTAGCTTTAATCTTTGTGGTTATACATAGTCTATGTGTATGCTTTTAAAATGATAAAACACACACACACACACACACACACACACACACACACACACACACACACACACACACACACACATACTAGTATAACTAGTATGACATCACTGTATATTCTTAAATGCTGTTAAATGTTTGTGTGTTTGTTAAATACTTGTCAGCAGTTGTACTACCATGTCCATGTACCATGCTCTTGCCAAATGGCTGAAGCTAAGCAGGGGTGGGATTGGTTAGTACTGAGATGGTACACCTGCTCAGAAAACTTGCTGCTGGAGGTGGTGTTGGTGGGCCAGTAGAGGGTGATCCTCCCTCTACTAAGCCATACCACCATGCAATCTGCTCCTGCTGAATTGCTGAAGCTAAGCAGGTGTGGGCTTGGTTAGTACTTGGTTACTTCCCTCTGGTCAAATAAACCCCCATGCCCCATGCCCCAGTGCAGTGATGAAGACACTATGCTGTAGGAGATTCGGACTGTGCCATTGCGGACTGTGGCCAGTAGCTCCATGGGGAAATGTGCAATTGGCGATTGAGTCGCCCAGGGTATGGGAGGGTTCAGTCAGTTAGGGATCTGTGTTTGTCGCTATCTAGCGACCCCTTGGCCATTCGGAGGCCCGTTGACTGCATGCTAAAGCCGCATATCAATAGTCTTCCTCCAACTCTGCTCTGTAGTCTGCGGTGTGTTTAAAGAAGCATCTGGCGACCCCGCATTTCAGAGGAGAAGCGTGGATGTCTACAATCTCCCGAATTGGAAGTGAGGTTCGTAGCATGAACCCGGCTGCAGTTGCTGATGATTGTGCATTCTAAATTGGGGTGGGAAATGACATTGGCGCCAAATTAAAAAGAAAATTTTACATACATATACTGTATATATATAGTATATATATATAGTAGCACAGAAAGCAGAAAAGCAAAACAGAAAGCAGAACTGGGTCTACACCAGGCGTTATTTGCAATCAAGGTATTCATAATCTTCATGAAGAAAAAGCTGGAAAATGGTGGCATGGCACAATATATAATATATTTGGGTATACCTGCATCAAATGTAAATATTATGAATTCATAAATATCATCATTATCCCCACATTGTAATAATAATAATAATACCTTGCATTTTTATAGCGCCTTTCTCAATACTCAAAGCGCTTACAGTGATGAGGGGGAAACGCACCTCTACCACCACCAATGTGTAGCACCCACCTGGGTGATGCAGCGGTAGCCATTTTGCACCAGAATGCTCACCACACATCAGCTGAGGTGGAGAGGGAGAGAATGATTATTAGCCAATTAAACTGGGAGATGATTAGGTGGCAGATGGAAAGAGCCAGGTTGGGAATTTAGCTGGGACACCGGGGAAACCCCTACTCTTTGCGATAAGTGTCATGGGATCTTTAATGACCACAATGAGTCAGGACCTCGGTTTAACGTCTCATCCGAAAGACTGCATCTCCTACAGCACAGTGTCCCCATCACTGCACTGGGGCATTGGGATTTACTTGACCAGAGGGAAGTAACCAAGTACTAACCAAGCCCACACCTGCTTAGCTTCAGCAATTCAGCAGGAGCAGATTGCATGGTGGTATGGCTTAATGCCTTGATATGGCAATGTTTAATGCCTCCTTTAAAACACGGCATTATGGTAAATATGCAGCACTCTGAACTCTGTAGCTAATAATGGCAGCTACAAAATGCCATTAACGTAGACGAAGGGGAACCAATGATGCTCGCACCTTCTGACCGAAAACATCCTCAAGCCATTCCTTTCTCTTTGGATTTGAACAGGCTCATGCTCCCCACAGCACTTTAAAAACACTGCAGAAAAGAAAGTGGAGAGTTACATCGTCACAGAAAATTACAGGGCAGTCAACAAATAGCAGGGCCAGATCTGGCATCACCCCGGACCCTGAAGACATGATAGAGGCAGGTAATGCAGAACGACACCTGTGCATGCAGCCAGGTGGAAGTGCAGTGCTCACAGGCATCGCTGTGGAACCCACCCCCTCCAGTGAGAAGAGCCGTTGACATAATAAGTATATACGCAGCTCAGCTTTTTGTCCAGGAGAAATCTCCACGGTACTCCCTTGCCTTCAACTCTCAACGCCGCATGTGGCGGTTCGAAAATTATGTGACAGATTTTCATTTCCATCTGCATACTTCCAATATAACACATTATCATCATATCAAAGACAGCTTGATGTTACTATGCGTCTGTCATTCAGTCAGAAATCCGTAGCTTGCTAGCGATTGAAAGGCGGTATCAGTGTTCACAAGGCCTGGGATAAAGTATAGCGTACTCCAGAGGATTTATTTTCAATGTCTGTATCAGAATCTGTAACTATTCCAGGAATATATTTTGATGCAAGATATAAAACATATTAGTATAATACTTAGAAGGGGAATGGATCTGCCTATAAAAACCAAAACATAAGATTCTTCTTGAGAGAGGGAACTAAATCTTTCCTTTCTCATTCATATACAGTATCTACATGTACAATTAGTGAAAACAACATCAAAAATACACATCCTATGCCCAGTCAAATGATAAAATCAACAGAAAGCATTTTAAAAAAATGTATTTAATCAGGCAGGTCAAGTGAAAAATCTCATTTCAGATTAATGGATAGTCAACAAATGAATTGCGCATACAATGAGATGGGGAGAAGATTAAGTGGCCAAATCTCATCCAGAGGACAGAACCTTCTAGGTTCTAGACCAGAACCTGTGCTAGGGCACTTGATTTGTTTTGACCTATGGGGGAAGAGTGCTTTGCACTGGCTCACTGGGACTACTTTGGTTTCTCAGGTTTCCCATCAAAGCATTCTTACCAAGCCCAACCCTGCCTATCTTTAGACACAAGAAGTCTACATGGCGGAATGGCTGCAGGAATTTTTAAATCAAACCATCGAAATTTGAATGAAATAATAATAGAAAACGATAATGAGTGAGGTAAGAAAAGGCTTCAATTCATTACAAAGCACCATAGCACACAGACTGACGTCTCTCTGAAATAGATGAATAAAATTAGCATGTTCAGGCAATGTAAAGTCTGTTATATAAATATATGCAATACTGATATCATTTATATTCCTTTCATTCAAAACCGATTTTGATCTCAAATGCATCTCCAGACACATGACATGCTGAAAAAGAAACAAGCCAAAAAAAAGGATTAATTCCTCTGCTCAAACACATTAATAGAGGATGTAAACAAATAATTAAGTTAATTTCATATTAATTAATTCTGTCTACATTCAGTGATTTCTGTTGACTGTAGAATACTGAATCTTATTTTTTGACTTCCTCTACCTGACAGCTTCTGAGCAAGTATCGGAACTGTTGAGGTGCCGTGCAGGGGTAAGGAGAGCAGCCCTGCCACTGGGCACTTTGCAAAAACAGAATAGGTCAAGGTAGATCTTCAATTCACACTTCCCTCTCTTCTTGCTGGCTTCGATTAAGACACCTCGATTCCCAGGCCTGGCATCTCAACCTCAAATAGGCTACATCTTGAAGGGAGGGAAAAAAATAAAAGGGAGAGAAGATGGCAGTTTAGTCAAATAAAAGGTCGAGATTAAAGAAGCGTTGGTGGCGGAGGGTGGATAATTGATTTATAATGTATTAGCGGTTGCAGAACTGGGTAGTCACCGGGGACGCATCGCTGCTTCTGCCTGGCTCACCTCTGTTTCTCTTCTGCAGCCGCTGCTTGATGATGACAGCTACGGTCTCTGAAGACCCCTTTTAACGCCACAGCTGTCAATACAAACATCGCTTCTCTTCCTCTCCGGCAAACTGCAATGTAAGGCTTCCTTCGGCCTCTGCTCTGTTTCATTATTCATGGCTTTTACTCTTAAACAGCCTTGGACTTAAAAGCCGTTCAGGGTCACGCTGTCAAGAAATGAAATCCCAGGGGCCCTATCTTACACCCGGCGCTAAGCGGCGCTAACCCAAACGCAAGTGTCTTTGCTATCTTACACCTGGCGCATGGTTCATAATAACGCCTTGCGTTCACGTCCTTTAACTACCATGTACATTACAAGTTACAAGTGAACTGGGCATGTTGGTCTTAAGATGAGGAGTGGCCAGGATTCTTTCTGGCGTATTGCTATCTTGAGCCAGCAGAAAGCGCTTGCGCTAGAATCACCACAAACCTGGTCTAAAGTCATGTCGCAGTTGTTTACATGTTATTTTAACGGCGCATATAAGTGCGTCTACATAGGCGTGTGCACAACGCGCGTACCCTCTTGTCTGTTACACACGGGCGCTCACAAGCATGACTAAAATATATAGATCACAATGTGAAATATTATTATTGTGTAGGCTATATCAAAAATGCATAATAATAAAAGGTTCCATAGGTCCACATAACTTTCCCACAGCGACGGGAAACGATGCCACATTACATTGCTCTCAGCCCACTCCATCAACATCCAGGCGATGTGCGATGGTACGGGACAATGGCTATCCATTAAAAAGGAGCTGATAACACCTATATCAAGCCTAATGCGCAAATTGTCATTTACACCTAATGCGTGAATTGTCATTCAATGGAAAACTCGCGCACTGCAATAGACGGACATTTGAGTTTTGAAAATGCACTTCAGATGTCATTACAATACAGCTCTGTTTATCTAGGAATACAGCCTGTAAGTAAATAGAATGGTTTGTGACTGAAAAAAGTTCAAAACCTTGTCCAGTGAATATTGCTTTTATTGTTTTTCAAATAGCCTAGGCTACAGCAGGTTCGCTGTGCATAAGGTTTTTTCGATAGCCTCTGGTTAAAAAACGGAGCTAAATATCACCATGTTAACTGAATTGTAACCTTAGTTATTCTTCGTCCTTCATATTTTTTAAATTACAGTGGCAACGTTTCCATACCCTCAGCTTATTAAAACCGCGCTGATTTCACCTGTTATTCCATAACTGAACAAAAGATTTTAAAGAGAACTAAGCGTCTAATTATAAACGAAAACAAATTTGCAGCACGTTACAATTAATTCACAATTGATTTTAATACCATGTGCGCTTTACAGGAGCAGGTCTGTTTCCCCTGCTGTAAATCGCACTTTTAACGGTCTTCCTGGGAAAGCGGATTGTTTTAAAGCATTACACTACCAGTAAAAAAAAGGTTGGTCACATTTCCATAAGCAGGACATTATAAAACAAGGGAAAATATGCGTGAACCTATGGGTTGCCAACCTGACTGTTACGTATCTGTTACGGGACGAACCCAAGTGCAACGACCAGGAGACAGATTTCACAAAGGGGTGTTTTTAATAAATTAAGTGTTGGGGTAGTCCCAACACTGTACAGGAAAGGCAAAACACAGAATGTACAGAGGTCTTGCGCCTGGAAGCCCGGGGCGGGCTGCTCCAAGCCGGAGCTGGACTGGCGGATCTGGAACGGACTGTTCCAAACCGGAACTGGACTGGACTGGAACTGGACCGGGTGGTCCACACGGGAATCTGGCTCAGGAACGGAATGTTCCGAACCGGAACTGGACTGGACTGGAACTGGACCGGGAGGTCCACACGGGAATCGGGTACTGGAACGGAATGTTCCAAACCGGAACTGGACTGGACTGGAACTGGACCGGGAGGTCCACACGGGAATCGGGTTCTGGAACGGAATGTTCCAAACCGGAACTGGACTGGACTGAACGGGAGGTCCACACAGGAATCCGTGGATGAAACGGAATGTTCCAAACCGGAACTGGACCTTGAGCGAGTAGTTTGTACAACTCACGCCTGGACTGGACTGGAACTGGCAGGGGAGCGACTCACTACGGCAGGGCAGGAACTGGACCGGACTGACTGCACCGGTACAGAGAAACAAAACAACAGAGGGGGGTTAGTGCAAGGGAAGGCACGGGAAAGACCGGGAGGTTCTCACGGAGGTGCCGGGTTTGGAAGTCAGGTGGTTGATGTAGCACGGCAGGACAGAGTGATGTGGCGCAGCTGCGGTAGGTCCGTAAGTAGCTGACTGTCTCCAGAGCTCCAGGAGCCGGCGCCGAAGAACTGGGTGGTCTCTTCGGTCGGACAGGAACAACTGGAGGGTAGCCAGGTAACGAATCACCCCGGAGCCTACACGCGCTGGAGGTGGAGGTACCGCAACACACACAACGAACACGGGGAACACGAACACTGCCACGGGAGAATGGGTGCAGGGTTAGATGGAGGAGAAGGGAAACAGGTTAGCTACAAATAATGACAGGAAATTGTGCGGGAGGTAAACTACCAATCCGTAGTTTTGCGAAGAACTAAAGCTGCACGGGAAACACATTCCACAACTAAGCGAATAGTTCACGCAGAGAGACCAGATAACGAGTCGAGCACTAACACCAAGTGACGATAGTTAACGAACTGGCGCCGACTGGCAGCCAGCCGAAAGACTATATAGTGAGCTAACTGACAGGACTAAATACGGTACAGGTGTGAACATAAACCGGGAGTGATTGCAAGACACCAGGTGAGGCAATGCATGCAACGAGGGGGAGGGAGTGAAAGGCGGAAGTAAGACAAAACAACCAGACGAACAAGACAGGGAAGGACACGCCTAGTCCGCGGCAGCGGGGAAAACACGGACAAAGGGATCCAACATGACACGGAGGGAAAACAGGAAAACACGGAAAACGGACAGGAAGGGAGCGGAACATTACACTGACAGCTTTATTGTATTTATTGTCATCATTAAGGCAAAATAACGTTATTTATTTTATTAATCAAAATTAGAATGCAGGTAATGAACTTCGGATGAAGCTTGAACATGAGTTCATTGCTTCATTGCATAATCAAACGAAATTCGTTAAACAAGCCGGCTAATTTGGCGTTTTCTAAGGTGAGACGGAAGCAATTGGTAGCTTATTCTCAGCTGTTGCAGGTGCCTTTAACGAAATTTAACCGCATATATTTTGTAAAATAACAGCACTGTCGGAAATGACCGGGAACTCATAATGGTTTGTCCGAATAATATTTATCATAGGCTACTAGTGATCCATATAGCCTATTCCTTGATCGCACTAAACACGCACGTGCATGTCTGTTTCGCCATCATATAAGCAATCCGCCGAGGTGGAAAAGCAGGCTTTTAAAGGGAATGTGATATGACATTTTGATTGGTTTATTGCATGTCACGCCCAAGACACACCTATAATTAATGAAGAGACTAGGTTCAGCCCACTTGCACGCTGCGACATGCTTAGCGTCCAAAAAACACGCCGTTAAAATAGCAAAAGTGGACTTGGACACGCCCTAAATGGACTTTACGCCATGCGCTTAGACCAAGCGCCAAGATCGCCAAGATAGGGCCCCAGGTCTTTAAAGGGTTTGGTTGGACCTCGAGTATACATTTTTTATATTTATTTAAATTGGCATTTACTTGGGGTTCATTTCCAAAAAACTGGAGATTGGTAAAATGATTTAAAGCTGTAGCCTAATTATATTTACATGCAACAGACATAGGCACGCACACACACACACACACACACACACACACTGTCTGAGCACAGATCTCTGGCATTGCCATTAGTGAAATGAGGCAGAGACAATCACAGTGTCACTGGTGACACCAAGAGAAGTAAAATACCTCATTTATTTTTCGTCATCGAGGATTCCATACTCAAGTTAGACCTCTAGAAGTTACATTGTACAGAACTCCACCCAGCAAAAATGGTGGTGTACATTTAACACCCTAGGGTATTTATATGATAACGTGGGCTCATATAAAGACTATGGTGTTAAATGTACACCAGCAGTGTTAGATTTACATTGCCATTTTTGCTGTGTAGACATATAATTTTAGGGGTAAATAAGATGTGTTTTTCATTTTCAAGAAAAATACCGTATTTATGTGGTTGTCTTGACGTTCAGGACCCTGGGCCTGGATGATTACTGTTCAACTTGTTTTACACAGTATTTTTAGGTAGTTTGAGCCTGTTGACTGTAATTGATGATTTGATATCAACATTGTAGATTGTAAACTTTAATAAAACCAAAATATACAAAATAAAAAAAACTGACTGTATTTCTGATTCAATGAAACTATCCAAGTCTGTCAAATAATGCATGATACAGAGGCAAATAAAGTTCTATTAATCTTTTTTTTTGTCCTATCTGAAAAGGTCAGATTTGTAAAGGTGAGCTCAGTAGACAATGGATTATTCGAGACAGGTGAAACAGAATCCAAGATAGCCACTCTCACTTGGTTTTGCTATGATATTGTCCTATCTGAAAAGGTCAGATTTGTAAAGGTGAGCTCAGTAGACAATGGATTATTCGAGACAGGTGAAACAGAATCCAAGATAGCCACTCTCACTTGGTTTTGCTATGATATTGGCCTTCCATATTGTAGCTCTGCTCATCTCATCTGCTGTTCCCAAAGACTCCAACATATTTTCATTCTCCCCAACAAATCGTCCTGAGTGCCTATTCAAGATTGTTACCTGAAGTCACCTTCAGGAAACTAATTGAAGACTGATAAATCACCTCTATGAAAGGGGAAGATGGGGGAATATTCAGATTTACTATTACTAATAGATTTACGATTGAAGGGACAGTGTAATTGGTCACTTTCTCAGTGCTGAAGTTAACACATGAGTAAAATGCACTTCAGTTGATAAGTCATTCATCCTGAAGTTAAAGAAAATGGGTGGAACCGCTATACTTTAATCAGTCATTGACAAATTTGAGTTAATCACAATTCTTTGCTCTGTCGACCAAGGGCTTTTGATTCCATCAGACCTGACAGGGAGAGAATACTGCAGCTGTTACACAGGGGGGTTTACACTGCCCCGCTCTCCTGCAACTAGCAAAGACCCAGGGAATTTGTGTGTGGGAGTGATACATGGGGGTGTTCTTCAGTAATTAAAGGCTATAGATACAGCATTTCACCCCCTCTAGCGTCTCATATGGAGATGCATTTCATAACAACACAGCCGGAACTAGATGCACATGAGCCTCAACTGGTTGCCAGATTGTTTAACCTGCATTTTGTGTACATAACCTTACTTCAGTGTGAGGAGTGGAGTCAGAGACAGAATCAGGCTCAATCATGTCAAATCTTTTGTGGTTTGGTTGGACAAGTAATGAATTCATAGACAAATTTTGCAATATATAGCAATGCATTATCTCCATAGATTTAGGTTACTCTATACGGTGGTGTTTCAAGATTCATGTAACCCCCGTGAGCAAAAGCCGGAATCTAGACATCTAGAGGGGTGGAACTCTCAGAATGAGAGGCGTTTTGAAATAGAAATGTCAATTTAGCCCAAGGTAAAGCCTGGCTACATCCTAGCCGGTAAAAAAACTTTCACTTTTCAAACAAATTTTGCCGGTTTTTCACCTAGACGCGAAACGGCGTTTCAGCGTCTTTTCGACACAAAAATGTTCACTGGGAGGTTATGATATAGTTAACGTTAGCTAATGAGTTTGCATGCATCTTGTCTCTGAAGGTAAATACCTTCTTTTTTAGAGCTATCCATCTTAGGCAACATAGGTTATAGCCCACAATGGACATATTTATTCATAATGGATAAGTATTTATTTGGATATTGTAGTAGTGGATTAGACATTGCACGACGCATCTTCACCAAGGAGGTTATACGGTATGCAACGGAGCTATAACCAAGAATAATTAATAAATTACATAACTTAGCTAACGTTACCCAGATAGCATGCTGATATCTGACCACCAAACTATATGTATAGGACCACTAACCTAGTCAATTAAAGCTGGTCGTTTCTCATCCAGCGATGCGTCAGCGTGTCAATGTTAGTAGTAAATAAGCTGGAGGATTGCATCTGGTGAGTTGGCAGCAGTCTGCGAGTGGAGTGAAGCTAGCACCCAGCACACAAATGGGTCTTGCAGGTGTACCAATCCAGCCATTTTGATTCCTGCAGAACTGCACCACTGGTAAACCGAGCTGTAAAACAGCTAACGTTACAAGCCCCCCAGCTGATTCTGCCAGTCGCTAACAGGTCCCTGTCGGACCAACACTAGATGACCGCTCATAAACCAATGTGCAAATAGCTAGCAGCCCGACAGCATATACGCTGGGAGCCCGCTATCTGGGTAGCAAGCTAGCTAACACTAATGTCTCAGCGTGAGATGATGAGAGAAAAGCAAAATGCTATAGAAATACTATTTTCAGTCATGCTCTCCGAACCCCAGCTAACAAGGAAGATAATAACTAACATTATATATTTGATCTGATCATCTGATAGTTTGCTTGCTAGCTAATGCGTTAGCTTACCGGTCGAGTAGAAAAGTGCGTCACTTCTCAAGCATTGTGATTCTTTGAGCTCCCTCTCCAACGACCAAATACCGAACCAAGGTTGACCCTTGTCTTGCTCTGGTTCTTGTCATTAAGGACGGTTACCGGGGTTTCTTGGGTCTAACGTTACTGCTGGATGAGGGCTCCACTGGACCCGGGCACTCGCCTGGCATCAAATTCCATCAGTGTCAGATTAGCTTAATCTGGCAACCAATTGAGACTCCTGATAGAGAGGTGCGTGTGGTACCAACGTCATAATACTACTGGCTCAGAGAGAAACACTGCACTCTTTTAAGGCCCGTAATACAATTTTTGTAATGATAAATTCAATCTGTAATGGTATTAAATCTGTAATTTTTGTAATATAGATTGATGTAATTGATGTGTTTAATGTATGTATGTCTTTTCATGTTGTGTCAGAGGTCCACATTGGAAATAAGTGTTTTACAGGGGTTGTTTAAGGGTTGTTTTTATCTCTTTTAAAACCCAAAATAAAAAATAAAAAAATTCATAATCTATATTTATATTTAGGGAAAAGCAATACTTTTATTCTGCATCTTTCATCAAGCTCTGTGGATGTATTATATTTAAAAAAATTTTGTCTCCATAAAAATGTTATATCTATAGCCTAGCTTTCTTACCATTGTGGTACTTATTATTTTGCGATTACATTACATATAGTGAAGGTCTTGATGAATCCTTACTCTGTTGTAAACTATGAATCCTGAATCTTTAGATCGACCGGTAAGCTAACGCATTAGCTAGCAAGCAAACTATCAGATGATCAGATCAAATATATAATGTTAGGACTTACACTTAAGCATACATTTTTGCTGCGTACGTTCACAGGTAACACAATTCTATCATCAACTTTAAAAAATATACAGGGCATGTTTCAAGAACGCATATTTTACAAGCAAAACGAGGAGAGCTGACACGATGGCATTTGCAATCAGCACAGCCAGTCACTGCTAAACAAATGGAGCAGGCTACACATTTGCAGATGGTTCATTGACATTTGACTAGATAAGGACCTGCATGCGACCTCTCTAGAATGCATTTTTTATTCAAATCCAGGGCTCTGTGCTGTAATTATTTGGCTGATAATGTCACAAAAGCCATCTCTACAATTCTGTGGTTTTGGGCAATTAAGGCTAGCATTTCCATTTTCATTATCCTCTGCATATGACATAGAGACATAATGACGTCCATGTATGGAGGCGTCAATCACTGAGACAAAACTAAATGCAAAATTCCTAAATGCAAACCCCGTCTCTGACCAAAGGAGGACTTTAATGACTTCAGAAAACCTAGTTTCGGAGCCATTATTGAATTCCCCTACATCCTCGCTATGCAGTACACATTGAACTACAATGGTAGACATCATTAGCTGGATGTTAATGTGTCACTTTCATCAAACCTTCTAGTGCCACAAAACAGCTACGTCCCACGCTGCTTATAAAAAATTTTTTTTTTTTTTAATTGTTGTCCAATAGAACCACATGGATCCAGATGTTTCCAGCTGCAATTCAGACCCTCCCATAGCAGGAGTTGCTACTCACCCGGAACCAGACGATCTCTCGCAGCCTGCCGTCAGTTTTGAAGTTGCACTTTAGTGTCACTGTCTCTCCCACAACAACAGGGGGAACGGGCTCGATGGTCACAGTCAGGTATCCTGTGGGGCATCGACAGAGAGAGATACATTTGACTTTATGTTCCACTGGACTCGTCTAACACTGTGGTGATTCTCAGCTGCTAGGATTGTTTCAGACTAAGGTCAAATTTGCTTCAAGTGAACCAACGGCACACAAATCTGGGATAGTTCATAATTAATATCTTGAAGAGGAATTAGATCTGATGTCATACAGAGCACTCCCCAGGTCTTCAAATACCAGGCAGTATTGTCATACCTTTGTCATCCTGTTCTGGACAAAACATTAAAGCTGAATGAAATAGGAATGAATGAATAAACTGGACGAACCCTGTGGCAATGGGGCTTAGCTTCAATACCACACTATAGAATCGATCACATGCTAAATAGTAAATAATTGATAATCAATTTGTAATACAGCCTAGCATTTGACATTCAACATCACGCAGTTTAGTATTACATATTTTGTACATATTTTTTGAATGATCATTGGACTGAAAGAGATGGGGATAAAAAGGACTAAGAATGAGCATGAAATTTTTTTTATTGATGATTAATGGCTGGTCAAATAATTATTTTACATACACACAGCAAGGATTCAGTAAGCAGCATGCACTGTACAAAACAAGTGATTCACTTTTCCCTCCACAACATATTTGTTTATATACAAAAAATGACTATAAAATCTGTGTGTGTGTGTGTGTGTGTGTGTGTGTGTGTGTGTGTGTGTGTGTGTGTGTGTGTGTGTGTGCACAAGCACATACCTGTGAGAAAACAAATCTTCTCTGAAACCCATTAACCCATTCAATTCTGAAAAAAATATATAGTTATAAAATGATAGTTGCTTCACTAATTCCTCCTAAATATTTCAAGCTGTATTTACCAGACTGCCATGCTTTTCTCCCAGCCAGCAAGTCCCTTCTGAGGATGAAATCCTGCCTATGTCATCAGGAATCCTCAGTGCATTATGCATTGAAGGCTATCAGTTAGAAGAATTGATGAATTCTGAAAAGTAGCATGTTATAATGTGTATCATATACTGTACATCTTTTAAAGAGCCAACTCTCATTTAAGTTTGTGCTGGGATGTCTCAAATGCTGCCAGACATTGCATATGATAGCTGTTGTTGTTGACAATGTTGTTATCACAAAATTATTTTAAATCTGAATTTAGCACGGTTGCATGAAATCAGCAAACCATATACTGCGCAAAATAAGCCAAGTAAATTTTTTTCTGTGAACTTGACAAAATGAAACCCTGACAAAATGAAAGATTCTCGCAAAGGGGTTCTCACTGCTTTTTTTACTCTATGGTTTGTCCAGATCCTTGCCTTCCTGTCTAGCAAAGTTAATGACTGTAATTACTGTATGACGTGTGGACACATTCCTAACCTCACAGAGTACAAACATCAAAATATTTTGAAATGGCCTTTAATGTCAAATAAAAGCAATTTGCTTTTCTAAAAATGGTAATAATAAACATATACAATGAAGAGACACTGTACCCCAATCACTCCTAAGCAAATGTAAACATTTCCTTCAAAAAATATATTTTGTGCATATATTGAAGATGTTTTGGCTGTGTATTTTTAACATCTGGAAACCAAACTTGAAAATTAGAAAAATAGAAAATGTCCATACAGTAAGCTAGTAGATCCAAAGAAAATCTGCACTTGAAGCATTTATTTCTAACCTGATTACGTGTTTGATTATCCAACATCTTCATCCATAATAATGGATGTGAATAAAAGAGTTCCCTTTACCCCATTTTACACCCCGGTTTTAATGTCTGTTTGCTCCTGTCGGCTCGTCCCATTTGCTGCAACATTTTCTATCAATTCGACAGTGTGCTAGTGTGAAAAGTCCTCCAAAATGCATAACTGAGACTGGAGCACCTCTAGTGAGGAATGCGGTGGGGCTATCCTGCTGGGTCAAGATCTGCTCCAAGCGAACCATTCGAGGGGCCCGATTGGGTTTGTGAGTATGTGTAATTGTATGTGTAATTTTGTGTCCGTGTGAGTGTGGGGGAAAAATGTATCTGTATATATTTCTTTTAATTCTTATGACTGAAAACTTGCTGGCGGGGATAATGCTTTTCCCCCACACTGCTAAATATTTGAGCTGAGAAAGCTGGAGTGTGTTTGTTCGACAGTGGGTTGTGAAAGACACCTGAGATCTGCTGACATTAAAACTCAGAGAGAAACATTTTGACTTAACCTATCTGCTGACATGGCTTTTGGCCTCAGTTTTTCCACCTAATGTAAACCACTACAGCTCTGGTGTGCGTCTACTATGACTGCAGTGTGCAGGACTGACCATGTGCTCCATAGAGACAACTTACAGATTTCAACTGAGTAAAATGCTTTCTTTAAAACGTGCTTGTCTTTAAACCATGACATCCGAGATGAGGTTTGATTATCCTATGTCTTACCCAACATGGCAGCTCCCACACCTTAATGCCCTCCCCCCTGTGTGGGGGAAATGGTTGAGGCAGTGCAAACACTTACGCTCCCAGTCAGGCAGTAAAAGGACAACAGTTATCAATACACGCTACTTTCTCATTGTTTAACTTCGCTAACACAAGCAGGTTTGATCTATTGAGTGACTAATTCCATCCTGTTTGTCACTACCTACTTAATTGATTTAGTTCATGCAGTGCACTATAAGATGAAGAAATACATGACAAAGGTTATGGAGAAGGAGGCCTTTTTGGTATTGTTTAATTTTGCACACATGGAAATGGATTTCCTACATGTCTGGCTGGCAGCGAGCTATGCCCATGCAGGGGGTGGGGTGGGCAGTTAGAGGCAGGGGAGGTACAAGTCTTCCATAAGGAAAAAAGAAACGGCCATATTAGCCACCATAAAGTCACAGTGCTTGTGTTCGAAACAGACAAGGGCAGTGATGATGGTCACGGATGCTTAGCAACCCACTATGTTCCCTGTCCGTAACTACCACAGCCTTGATCCTATTTCTGTCCGGTTATGCTCTGACCTGAGTACTCTTCCTCTGCCAGTGAATGATCAAACCCATTTAACATCAGTGTACAGTTACAGGGGAGAGAAAGACATCTGCAGCTGTATTCTCAGAGTCATAACTTTGTTATAGCTGTACAACAGAAAAGCCAAAATCAAATTACACCAGACTAACCACTTGAGTCCTGTCTTATGTTCCATTCTATTGGCTCATTACAGCATTACAGAAGACACAATGGACTTCAGCTCACCATTCACCTTATTTCCTGACATCACAGAGTACAAGTATGATGCAGGTTGCTTTTAGAGAGTATAGTATTTGGTAGAGAAAGCTTTTAGCACATTTATACAGTTTCCAGTAAGTACCGCAATGAGATGTTTGTTAATATCGGATTGCTTTAGCGAAATCCTGTCTCTCAATCAACCCATCAGTAAAATCCATATCCTGGACATTTTAAACCTCTGCCTTCTCCACGTAACCCATGCTTGTGCCTTGATCAAAAGATAAAGGGACCCCGCTGAGCCGTCTTTGCTAAATGCGTCATTTAACCCCAATCGGTGCCAATGGGTGAAGTTGTGAAAATGCTGCTGATGAGTTAATGCACTTCTCTATTACAAAATTGGGAGACTCTCCCAATCTCCTTGTGAGATGAACATGCTCAGACAAAATGGCGAGGATTTACTCTTTGCATTACATTACATTCATTTGGCAGACACTTTTTATCCAAAGCGACGTACAATAAGTGCATAACGAAGGTCATTGAAGCAAATATAAAACAGATCAGAGATCAGACAAAGCACATCTTTCTCATAGCGTAGCAGCTATCCTTAGTAGTGAACACTGAATATAGTACACACAGTAAACTATGGGTAAGTCAGCTATACATTCTAAACTATAAAATCAAACAGGAAACAAGCAAGCAAAAAAAAAAACTGCCTACAGCTTTTATCCTGTGGGCCATTTCAAAGAGTGAATTACAGCGTTAATTGAACTCACGGACAGCATGAAGGGGGTAACTGCCAAATTCACAAATATGTAGTAGGCAAGTCCACCTGCCTGGCTGATTAAAATATGGGTATGAATGGCTAAGCCTGGCCAGTAGTCAACATGTCCAGAACAGTGGTAACTGACACAAGTAAACCTATCCACCAAGAACACATTGCAGAGAATGACTGAATAAGTGACTATGACTGAATGTTGAGGACCTAAATCTTTACTACTCAACACACATATTCAACGCCCTCATTCTTTAAAACTGGTCATAAAACTCACCAGTGAATTTGCTTGCTTTAGTTTCATAAGCTCCTCCAGAGCTCCAACACAAGCCAGACAGCTGCTTCTTTTTGCAAAGTGAAAAGGCATCACTTCTATCCATGTTGTATGGTTGTGGAATTAATTTCCAAATGAATGAATAAAGAATGTTGCTTTCATATCAGATAAGTTTGGAGACAAATGGAGCTAGGAAAATTTTCAAAGCATGCATGAAACTGCTTGAGTGGGTTTTGCACCTCCTAGAGATATGTCTAATGTCATTAACTCAGTTACTTTATCTGCGTGTGCATGTGCGTGTGTGTGTGTGTGTGTGTGTGTGTGCGCGTGTGTCAGTGTATGTATTGGGATTCAGGTATGTTAGAGGAGGAGGGTGATTAAAGTATATTAGCTTCACTTAGCCAGGTGAACCAGAAGAGATGCAAAATGGAAACGATGGTCCATATCTCTTAGAATGAGAGAACTTCTTACATTAAACCTTTGTGAATTTATCATACATTAAATGTTTATGAGTGTAGTTAAACATCAGTCATCTCCACGCCACCTCTTAAGATGGAAACATATCTCTGAGGTGTCCGATGACATTATTAAAAGTGTCAGGCAGGAAGAGTTAGGGCGCGATAAGGCCCTTTCTCTTTGGTAGTCGTCCACTCCGGAAAGCTCCAGTTGGAAATGTCCTGTAAGCCCTGATGATAAGGCATGTTGTGTTGTGGGAACATTCTGGGTTTAACTGAGGCTTAGACTCAACAGCAGGGCTTAAACTTCTGGCTTCCTGCTCTAATGCCTCCACAGTGCTGTATTGATCCCTGCTGCAACGTGAGCCAGCTGCTACCGTGCGAGTGAGCGGACGGGAAACGCACATCTGTACAGCGCTCAGCATGAACCCCGCTCCATAACCTTCTGCACCATTACTGAACGGGTAAAGGTTCCTGCAGGATGGAAAGGAATGTCGGCCGGGTGGCAGCTGCTCATCTCCCCGGGCCCGTCAGGTACATTAACTGATAGGCTCCCTTTGTTTCAGAGACTCAGAAACTGATCTCTCACCATTTGGCGTCACAGGGGATTGCCCGAGCAATAATTTCACAATGCAATGTGTTTGCCAACATTGAAAGACTTAACACGCAACATGCCAAATCCCACAATCGTGGCAAAACAGATAAGGCAGAGTGAGGATGTGGGACCTTGAATGCCATTCTAATTAACTCACATTAGCTGGTTGTAGGAGCATAGGACGCCTCTGGCTTTCCTTAATCCATCACCGCCACCATTAATATGACAACTAATGAGAGCAACAAAACAAGCTTTCTTCCATTAACAGCAATTTACCTACTGTAACTGTTATGAGCGAATAATACACATCCCAAGATAGACTTACCTGGTGTTGCCTCTGTAATTCTTCAGCATGACTCCTGATAATAGTGTACTTAAACTGGTTCTTTTCTTAATGACTTTGTCGTTAAAATGTTATCTTCACATTTGTCCTGAACGTTAGGTCACAGTTAAATGTACTAGTTTTTATTTTTTTGCAAGTTAAGCAATAACCTACATTTACTCAACAAACACTAAGTTTATGAAGAAAAGTGTCACTTAGATTTAATTGTGAGTCAAAGTAAAGGAGAAATGTTGACTTAACCAGGCCCATGTATGCTGGGAAAGTGGGGCCTCATGAAACCCGTAGTGAATAAAGCTAAAATCTGCTGTCAACCCCTGGTTAACATCTGCTGTCAATCACTGATTCCTCTTTATAAAGTGAGTGGCTCTGTTGGTACAGGCGCTCACCACCGTACGTGAGCGGTGTGGAGTGGAAGCGGAGCTACATGATTTTGCCTGGAGCGAGGAGCGGCTTTTTAGAAAGTTGGAGCGTCTGTGTTCTCTCTCGCTCCAAGATCACTCTGATGCTGCTCCATCCCACGAGAAAACACGTTAAACGTCAGCATTCACCACATTGTTATACACTCTGTCAAGGTTAGCTCCAGTCCGACAAGAAATTTGCCAAATATTATTGGAAAGAAAAGGACAAAAATACAAATGTTTTGTAAAACTAAATGACGCAGAGGGTGAACGCGAGAGTGGATTGGGATGGCAGGTATGCCATCCGCCAAGTTACGGCTTGGTGGGGCATGCCCCATACCTATACAGCACCGAGAGTTTGGCACTTTTCAGGGTTTCCTACAGAAGTAACCACAATGACCATAGACTCTCAGCCCTTAAAAACATTAACTTCTGTATGTTCTCACCTCATGTAACCACACAGCATTCAGATACAACTTCACACATCCACACAATAAAGCCCCAAACTTGGGTTATTTTGCCATTTTTATCCTTCCTCTTCCGCTTCTTCTTCTTCCCATTTTCCTGCCAAACTGCCTGCATCCGTCACGATGTTATCCAATGGGGAGAATTATTATTTGAGGGTATGGTCCGTATACCTGCTCATCAAGCTTATTGTCCAATAAAAACGCTTCATACTAATGTTTTTTAATGTTAATATAGCTAATGGCTTCATGCTTTCCAAGAAGCTACTGTGGCTTAATGGTTAAAACTGCAGTCTCTCACACAGTGGCTTGTGGGTTCGATAGGCTACTTAATGCGATAAACTTTCCACAAAAACAATGTGCAAAAGTACTTTTAATTTCTTAGACTGTTATTATTTTCACATTGACACATTAACATATTTTTATTGCAAAGGCAAAAGAGGTTTACAATATTAACTGTTCAATGTTTCACTTGTATTTCACTTGTACTTTATCACACCCTCCCCAAACCGGATGTTCGCTTTTGTCTGGTTTGGGGAGGGTGTTACGCTCTGCTCTTGTGGTCATGACTGACTGACTGTGGAAACCCCTTGCCTCGGCCAACATTTCTTTATTCATTAATTCCTTCACTTCAGCTCTGTTCACTTTATCCTTTTCACACATAACACAAGGTCACCATAAAATTTACTACTAGGAAAATTAAGAATTTACAATAATAGCCTACATTAAGAATTGAGGATAGCCTCTTTTAAGCTGCAAGCCTTTAAGCGATCGGATTTATAAACCGCGATTTCCCCAAACATATCTGATTCATGGTTAGTCACTTATAAATAAATAGATAGCCTCCAAATGTGGCTCTAGTCTATGCTACTCTGCTGATAATGTAGCTTACTGCAAACACTTTTAATTATATTAATAATAATAATAAGAAGAAGAAGAAGAAGAATAATCTCTGGTATGTACTTTCTTAGTAGTATCTACTGTTTTCTTTCTGGCTAAGATTCCTGGGAAATATGCGCTGTCCAATTAAGCCTTTTTGCCAACATTACTTCCTGTTTCTCGTCAGGAAGCAGAAACAAGCTAGGCTACTACGAAGCGAATCAACATGCATTATAGCCTACATTCATTGCACTACAGAAAACTAAACTAAACCTAGCTGTCCGGTACCAAAACATTTCCCGCAGGTAACGTTCTACACTACCGGAAAAAAAAATTTTGCTGTGCAGAAACTCACTAGCTCGCTCGCTAGCTCGTAGCCCACACATGGAAGGTTGGAGTTACGCATCCGGCAATCCAGTGTTGAATAGCCTAACAGCTATGCTTATGAACTCACTAGCTCGCTCGCTAGCTCGTAGCCCACACATGGAAGGTTGGAGTTACGCATCCGGCAATCCAGTGTTGAATAGCCTAACGTTAAATGTATTTCATAGAATACTAATAGCCCTATTTTAAAACTGTATTTCCATATTTTACTGATGCAAACTATTTAGGCTGTACTAGCTATTTAGGCTGTATGTCTTTCAGCTAGAATGTGTTTGCGTCTAGCCCATTATGCATGCATGTCTCCATGTAGACTTGGTTCATTAATTTACATGCTTCTTCGTGATCCATAGCTCAGGTGGTGCTGTTTATTGTATTTCATTACACATTAAATACTGCTCATCTACAAACTCTTTTAATGTAATTGTGTGCTGTCTATAATAGGATAACTGTTCTCATTCTTGTCAATAGAGGGCGTTATGGTTAAGCGAATGTCTGCATACATTTATTTGGAATGCATGTTTCTCTCCGTGTTTATCTTCATGCATTATTCATCATTAGTTAGGCAATATTGTTAGTTGTAACTTATCAAGTTACAAGACTTTTAAAGGCAAGCCTAGTTTTTGCAAGTTGGAATTAAGAACGTATGGACAGCGCTATGTAGGCTATGCGTGAGTAACTTGGCTTTTTTTTTTACGTCGTAGACGTTTTTGATCTGATAAGTGATTACTACGACCAGAGATTCGTTGTGGAATCTAAAAAGATGGAGTTTTCCATGCATACACAGGAAAAAAATATCTAAAAGTGGCTAATAACGTCCCAGTGAGAAAAAGCTGGAATTTAGACGTATAGAGGGGTGGAAATCTTGAAAGACGTTTTAACATAAACAAACTAGATTAACCCCAATTTAGCTCAGGTTTTACGCAGATATAGCCTGCATCCTAGTCAGGTAGAAAACTTTTACTTTTCAACCAAATGCATGTAGTTTCTCACCTGAATGCTATAAGCGTTTCACCTTTTAGCGCAAAAAATATTTGGTGGAGTTAGTCTCTCTCCTTTCCCAGATGAGTAGGCTTGCTATTCGAAATTTCAAGTCATCATACTAATTAATGCATACACAGCAAAAATGCTGGTGTTCATTTAAAACCCTAGGATGTTTATGAGTCCACAGACTCATATGAACACCTTAGGGTGTTAAATGTAGATCACCATTTTTCTGTGTACTGCATAACCCTCACAATTGTATGGAAATTGCGCAAACATGATTTCCCATAGTGAATTGAATTTAACAAATTATCAAAAACCACAGACTGAAATTAGATGATTTGTAAATAGCCTACTCTGTAGCGTCACTGTGCTATTTAATAGACCTGGACTTGGTTTAGAGGTGCCTAAAACTAAAACTCATCCCAATAGACCCTTTTACAAACAACACACAACATGCGCGTGCACTGTAACTGGAGGCAAAACAATCTGTTATTCCTCCAAATAGCTGATGAGACCGCACATTTATAGATAGCTAGCTGCTTCCAGTTAGCGTCTGTACGCGCATTACGTCATAGTTGTTTACAAACAGTAAAAGGGTCTATAGCCTACATGATTTGTTTTAATTCATAGAATTATAGGCCTACCAATGTTCTAACATTAGTTTTTTCTTTTAATGACAATGATACATTCTTTTTTTTGTTTCTTAACCTTTTAATTAATTTAATTCCAGGTATGTTGCCTGCATGGTGCAAACTAGCCTAAACAACAGGGCTATAGGCTTAGGCTGTTGGTGTTTAAAATTTTGGTACCACTTTATTTTAAGGTTCCGTTATGAAGAATTTGTAAACCAAACTAATGTTTTAGAAATATGAGTTATTATGTCTTTACTAACTTATCTGTACTTAATTCATATGAATACATAATAAACTGTGGCCACTTTAGTTTAGGTGGTGCAGTTGAGTTTATGAATGTGTCATATACAAACCCCAATTCCAAAAAAGTTGGGACAGTATGTAAAATGCACATAAAAGCAGAAAGCAGTGATTTGTAAATTATTTTACATATATTTAATTGAAAACAGTACAAAGAAAAGATATTTAAAGTTTTACCTTATCAACTTGATTTTTGTAAATATACGCAAATTCCGATTTTGATCCCTGCAACACATTCCAAAAAAGTTGGGACAGGGGCAACTTTGGATCTTGGATCTTATTTTCAGGCACTCTTACAAGCGATACTATAACCTCTCTGCATGTGAATGGATCTATATGGGAATAGGGGGTGAGACTAGATTAAGCTGTAAATTACACAGGAATAGTATGGAACCCAGGGTTGGCTAAATGGCTGTAAGGGTTGATTCTCCTGACTTATTTTTCGATAGAGTTCAATAGGAAAATGAGTCACGGGAAACAACCCATAAAGTGATCCATCCATATCTACTGCATATCTGGCAGCAGAGTGATGGTTTGAGGCTAGTTTGATACCTCAGACCCTTGATGACTTTTAGCCATTTAGCCAACCATGGGTTCCATGGGTATAGTATTGCTTGTAAGAGTATCTGAAAATAAGATATCAAGAGTCTTTTGATATACTTTTATACCCAGTCATGGCAGAATCACCTGTTTACCTGTGGAATGTTTCAAACAAGTTTTAACTTTCCAATCTTTTTTTTTTTGGCCCTGTCCAAACTTTTTTGGAACTTTTTGCAGGCATCAAATTCAGAATTACCGTATATTTACAAAAATCAATAAAGTTGACAAGGTAAAACATTAAATAAATTTTCTTTCTACTGTTTTCAATTAAATAGTAAAAGATAATTTACAAATCACTGCTTTCTGCTTTTATGTGTATTTTACATACTGTCCCAACTTTTTTGGAATTGGGATTTGTACATGATTTCACATATATTAACTATTAAGTAAAGCTTTACAAATATGAGTTCTTATAATAAGTCATTATTAGAAAACACGTTATAAATGGTTAATAGATCATTTACTAATGGTTTACAAATTCTTTATAACGGAACCTTAAAATAGATTTTTCTTTTTATCTGATACATATTCTTAACTTAAGGTCCAGACGTTACAGACATTTTAAAAAACATAGTGTAAGAATTTTACAATGGAGTGGAAACGGAGCGCAAATTTTGGTATGGATCGAACATGGAGCGAGTTTTCTCTCACACAGAGCGGGGAGCCAGAAATAGAAAACCCGGAGCGGAGTGGGAGTGGAGTGATTACAGAAAGCTTTGAGCGGGGAGCGGAAATTGCTGCCGCTCTACTCCACTCACATACTCTGGCACTCACCGCACAGGATTGGCCATGTGGTTTCATGTGTATGCCTTGGCTATTTAACCTGCTGACTATGATCAGGAGTCAAAGAGTGACAGTGACCTCATCCTGCCAGGGGTAAAGGGAGTTTTAGCTGGATAGACATGTTCCTTTCCTGCCGTAGTACTGCGTGGCCTGTCCAGTGTAAAACATTTACTGCCAGGCAACAGCAACAAAGAACTGCGTGAACCTCAGTAGTGACTCGACAGTCATAAAGGCAGGCAGTAAAAAAAAAAGCTCCACACATGGCGAATGCTGGTGAATAAGACATTAAACCATTCTGTACACTACACCACTGAACAATTCACAGACGCTGCTCCATGACTGTTTCACTGAAATTCAAATACCAGTCCCTCTCAATGCAAACTACTTCCTTTAATTATTTATATACTCTTCTTGTTAGTCGACAACTCAGTTACTTAGCTAACAGTAAGGATATGTTTGTTTTATTTCCCTGAAACCTTGTGGTAGTTCACTATAAATATAACATGAGCAACATGGTCACAAGCTGTCCTAGCTGAGTGCCTCTCCCTATCTCGGGGACACAAGAGAATTCCTTCTCATTACTGCAATTAAAGCCCTTCAGCTCAGTAGCAGTGGGTAAATTCCTCCTGATTGTGTTTTGTTCCGATGCTCCCTGCAAACTGAGGGAGGCTCTTAAGATGAAAGCAATCTCAAGTTCTCAACATCTTCATGCTCACATGCTCTTAAGCATGAAATTAATAAAATACTTAGAAAAGTGATTGTGCACACATGAAAGCTACTCTACAGGAAATGCATGTACACAATGGCCACCATTAGTTCCTAACATGTGTGCATTCATACTTAGCCTAATGAGATGCCATTTGTAGTATGTCATAACTATGCTATTTGTATGCAGAAGACTCCCAAAAAGAAACATATTATTATTATTATTATTATTTTAAGCTACTTTGGTTCATTACAGTCAATGAGTGCACAAAAATGGCCTTGAATCTGGTGCACAGCCTGAATTCTCAGACTAGAATAACAATGACTCATTCTGACTTTGTGAGCAGTCGACATCTGCGCTTAAGGCGATTGCCGAATGGTTTCAAGTCTAAGCTGCCAGAATGAACACGTTTGATGACAGTACGACATTGTGAGAGGCACAGAGCCATCCTGAGAGAATCTCTTGCCCACAAAATCTCTGTTTATTGTTCCACTTAAAAGTAAATGCCATTGCTGATAGCCAATGATGACTATGAGCACAATGGATGCAATCACGGCGAGAGCCACTTCACACACACTAATATTGAGTGAATACATACATTTGTCTTACGGATTTGTCCATGAGTTTGTATGACTAAAAATGACCTGAAATACCATGAAAAATTCAAGCTGATACTTCAGTCCAATATTGTTGGATACATTAAATGACTAGATTTTCAATATCATGATAATCCCATGTGAATATTGGGCTTACTGATGTCCTTAGGGGGTTCTTAGGGGAGCTATTCAACTTCCAGGGACTGGGATCTATACACCTGCCAGGACCTGGCAATAATGTATATGGCAAGACGTGCACACTACGCACCTCCCACGATCTAGGATTAATGCACATGGAAAGATTTGAGCACAATGCACCTGTCAGGACCTGGAAAGAATACATATGGCAAGACATGAGCACTATGCACCTGCCAGGACCTGGAAAGAATGCATATGGCAAGACATGAGCACTATGCACCTGCCAGGACCTGGGAATAATATGTATGGCAAAATATGAGCACTATGCGTCTGTCAGAACCTACTAATAATTCATATTAGACGTCTTCAGGGGTCCAAAAAGTGAGACCTATTCCGAAATGGACACGTGGGTCTGTTATCTGAACCCATGCCACATAAATTAATTTTCAAAAAACAAAGACCCATTCCAAAATGGACCCGAGGAAATTTGGACCCATTCCAAAATAGACCCAGGGACAGTCGGACCTGATTGGACCCGACAGTCGTGAATGAGAGAGATAAATAATTGTGTGGTACTCGGTCTGGTGCTGGTCAGGGTACACCATGCACCATCAGTTGGCTAAATGACTTACTGATACTGTGATGATGAGTGAATCCAGACAGAGGGTATCTAATTAGCTGTTTAGTTAGCTAGTTTAATACCAATGAAACTTTTAAAAAATTTAATTCAATAAAATTTTATTTGTATCGCACTTTTTACAGAGAAACAGAAGGAAAATTGAGGAAAAATCAGGCCTGAACCCCCAACCAGCAAAACGAGGTAAAAACTCCCCAGTGGGAAGAAATCTCGGAAGGAACCTGACTAGAGGGGGGGGGGGGGGGGGCATCCTTCGCTGGCCGGCCCGGTTTAAACTAAAGGTGGAATGGATGGTAATAGAAATGTAATGAGGGATCTAACACAGAAAAAAATCAAGTGGGCTGAACATATTGCTTTTGAGATATTAAACTAGCTGGTAAGTGGAAAGTCCAAGTCCAAATGTTCAATTCAAAGGGGCCGGGTGGTGCATCTGGGACTCAGGTTGCGTCAAGGCGGGGGCATAAACCAGGGGAGGGCCAGGACTGGAGCAGTCTCCAAACTCAGGGCGAGGGGCAGCTGCATTGTATATTCATTGTAGCCTAATACATAGCCTAGTAAATAAACCCATCTCAGCTGTTGCAAAGAAACTTTGGAAAAATGCAAAAAAAAAAACATTTTTCTTTAGTTTGCAACAAAATCAGTAAAACAGGTAAGATCATAAACTCCACGTCATAAACTCCTGATGATCATAAACTCCAAGTGTGCAAAATCTGAGGATAATATGCAGAACTACTAGATGCTAAATATAGGCACTGTACCCTGTTGTCCATTAGTGTATCCAAATCTATCCAAATGGCTAAATTGTGCACTGCTCTAATTGAAAAAAAATTATATATACTGTATACCAAAAATCAACAGTTTTGGCTCATAAAACTCACTTTTGCATAATTTTCAAGTGGGAATTACAATCAATTCATCAGTATAGGGGGGTAGATATCTATGGGTCAAAACCCTATCCAAAATATGTCATAAAATGAATAAAATGAGTTTTGTCCAAGCATATACTGTACATTTGGCCCTTCTGATGGTTTAAGACAAAAACATTGATATCGCAGTGTTACATACATGCGTATGTAGCCTAATCATTCACTCTTGTACCTCAATAAAACATCACTTTTACCTGTACTCTACAGCATGTATACTTTTGCCCTGGACTTGCATTTTTCTGTATTATTATTTTAAAAAAATGTAATGTTCCCATTCATAATGACTCCAAGGAAAACATTTACATTAATCTACCATTAATCTCACACACAGTAAATTGGAATGGGCATTTTCCATGCCCTAAGTGAAAAGTATATACGCCATAGCCTATATTATGTACGATAACATGAAAATAAAATAGTATTCCACCATCTGCAAAATGCTGCTAAATGTTCTATCTTCAAAGAAAATCGGTAGCCTACATCAAACATAAAATTAACGATTGCACTACAGTATGTGAAATGCACTCAAAATGCGAACATAACAATAGGCTTATCAATCATATTGGAGAAGACAGTGTTTGAGCGGAAAAACAATGTAGGCAGCGAGACCAACCACATTTTAGAGCAGTAGTACTTCCAGTGCCCTCCACTATTATTGGCACCCCTGGTAAAGATGAGTAAAAAGGGTTATAAAAAATTCACCATTTGGTGAATTAGCTTAATCTCACACTGACCACACTGATCCAACCTTCAATTGAAGTAAATTTATTATGAGAAAAAAAATCCCTCATCAAGAAATAATTATTTTTAACAAAACCATGTGTGCCACAGTTATTGGCACCCCTGCATTTATATATAGAATAAAGTAATTATTTTAAATATTTGTCGCATATCCTTTGCATGCTATGACTTTGAATGGATATCTATGGGAATTGTGGGGTGGGACTAGATTTAGCTGTAAATTACACTAGAACAGTATGAAACACATAGTTGGCTAAATGTCTCTAAGTCATGAACGGTCTGACGTATCAAACAAGCCTTAAACCATCACTCTGCTGTCAGAATTACAGTAGATATGGATGGATAACTTGAAGGGTTTCTTCTCCTGACTTATTTTTCCATAGAGTTCAATAGGAACATTTGTCAGGAAAAACCACCCTTAAAGTGATCTATCCATATCTACTGCATATCTGGCAGCAGAGTGATGGTTTGAGGCTATTCTGATACCTCAGACCCTTGATGACTTAGAGCAATTTTACCAACCATGTATTCCATACTGTTCCAGCATAATGTACAGCTAAATCTAGTCCCACCCCCCAATTTCCATAGAGATCCATTCAAATGCAGAGACATTATGGTATCGCTTGTAAGAGTACCAGAAAATAAGATATCAAGAGTTTTTTGATGTTGTTGGGTCACAGACATCAGAAAGTCATGGCATGCAAAGGATATGCGACCAAATATTAAAAATTTAAAGGCACAGTCAACTTAGTGTATGTAAACTTCTGACCCGCTGGAATTGTGATATAGTGAATTAAAAGTGAAATAATCTGTCTGTAAACAATTGTTGGAAAAATTACATGTTTCATGCACAAAGTAGATGTCCTAACTGACTTGCCAACACTATAGTTTGCTGACATTAAATCTGTGGAGTGGTTAAAAATTAGTTTTAATGACTTCAACCTAAGTGCATGTAAACTTCCGACTTCAACTGTATAAATGCAGGGGTGCCAATAATTGTGCCACATGTTGTTTTAAAAATAATTATTTCTTAATGAGGGATTTGTTTTTCTCATAATAAATTTACTTGAATTAAAGGTTGGATTTTTCTCATTTTTTCAGTGTGAGATTACCAGGGGTGCCAATACTAGTGGAGGGCACTGTACATATTGGGAAGCGAAAACTCTTGGGGAATGTACTTTCTGTACAGCTTGCGTAATACTAGACTGTTAAAACAAAAACTGCCGTTACGCTGGGCTGTAATTAATTGTTCAAAGCACCCAATAAGACATTGCATATAGCGTTGCTAAGGTTATAATGCACTCTATTGGATAAAAGAAGCCAATTAAACCAGAATTAACTAATGAATGAGACAGGCTTGTAGGGCATGGGTGGTATTACGAGTCAACATTTTAGATTGTGTAATAGTGGTATAAAGTGTTTTATATTTCTCAAACGGATTGTACCAGATAATAAATGACCACTGAATGTTGAAAGGAACATCTCTATGTGTAAAACCAATGGTAGGATTGTATATTTATTTCATATTTAGTAGCAGATATTCATAGTAGAATATGTGGTGTAATGAGCCAATAATTTCACATGTTTATTTTGCATTTGAGTGAGCAGGGTTAGGGTTATCTTGTTGCTATGACGGAATTCTAATTTTATATGATGAATAAATATATTTATGAACTCACACATAAACGCTATTGATCACTATGTCACGCATGGGTAGGTATAGACTGGGTCGGGGTTCCTTGTTAAATGGACTTGCTACGGGAAAATAGTGACACTTAGAAACTCCGTATTCGGCAGAGTTGTCACAAATCGTCTACCAATAAAGTTAAAACAGAGTTTGTGATTTCCATTAATAGTTTGACTGCAGGAGCAATGAATGGTCACTAGGCATCTCTGCAAAGGGGTTAAAACAGTAACTCTGGCTGTAGCCTTCATTTTAAACTTAAGTGCATCACTTGAGAAGTAGAAGTAGTTGCACATTTACATATAACAAAAATTATTTTCTGTTGAATCGTCCGTAGTGGAACAAATGGCTCATCATGACCAGGCTTCAATCGATAGTTCAGTTAATCATCTAGCAAGCCTTAATCCCTGATGTATTTCTGGTTACAAAAAAAAAGCAAGAGAGTGCAGACGTGAGATGCGAGCTACTTGAACTGAGAAGCAAGAGCGCAGACGTGTGAGAAGCAAGCCCAGGCCTGTGTCCGAATCAGTGCCCTTCTATCCTATTGAGTATGCTAGTTGAGTACACTGGATGAGAAAGTTGTTAAGTAGGTTACATGTTCTCTAAATGTAGTGTATTTTAAATCTTATACTTATTTCCGGGTTTTCGCTAATAATAGTATTGTAATGATATACACAGGGACATATTGGGACTCTGGCTTTGTGATAATGGGACTGGTTAATGCATAGACTGCTTGATCGATCAGGCACTGGGTTGGGCAGGAACACCCCCCTCTTTTGAGAAATTGGGGACCCCAATTTAACACACACACGCACACCCTGAGGTGTTTTATTGATGGTTCCAAGGAAATGAGCCAATGCATGGGTGCCCTAAAGCCATCTGCCAATTGGGATCAAAGGAATGGGTTCGGTAGCGTTAGTGACTTTTGGACATAAAAACCCATCACACTCTACCAACTTTGCTCTGATGGTAAAGACGCTGTCTTACCCTACTAGACGCACCACTGAAACCCGGGTGGACTTCGCTGTGTTTCCCAACCTGCATCTTGCCTTGCCACCGTCCACGAAATAAACCAAGCTGGTTTATTCTCAACAGCTTTTGAGGACACGTTTCTTCAGACTGTTACTCTACTATCTTCCTTGCGGCAAGCGCCCAAGTGGAGATCTGTGCACATCCATGTCGCCCTGACTGGAACCTCATCGCGACCTGACTTCAGTGAAGAAGTCTTCCACGAGTCCACACATCTGCCAGGACCTTGGACCAGATGACGAGCTGACATGACTTACGAAATTGGGAGGCCCCTTTGTTACCGTTAAGTATTGAAACGCATTTTATTTAGCACTGACATCAATTGATAGGCTAGCATAAAACTTGTAATGCCCAGTTGAGGTCATTTTACTGCTGGTTCCTATTGTTGTTTGTATTTTGTTTTGCTATGTGCGTTTTGGTCGGGAATAGTCAATTTCCCTGACCTTATAGTTTTACACTGTTAAAACTTTATATATATGAGACTGATAAAACGAGCTAACCACAAAATATAGTTTCACTAACCCATAACATGAACTAACCCTCGTTAATGGACTGTTAGCTTCTATATTTAGCCACCACATAGTTATAATTTACTCTGATGAAGATTAAGTCATGGAATATTATCCCTTATATTAAACAAAGTATTGTTTCTGTTATTCATAGTTGTAGCCAATAAAACATGTCATTTTTCCAAACCATTGTCGTGTCTACGTCATTTCACTAAGTTGGGCTCTACTGACGTATAGAATTCTAATTGAGTGTTGAACTTAATTTATTCTGAATAAAACGGACCAAACCTCACTACAGTATGGAGGATATGTTTTGCATACGGCATGTCACTAAACAGTATGGAGTAAGCAGTACACAGTATGCTAGTACACAGGACGCAGTAGATAGGGCTCTGATTCGGACACAGCCCAGAACTGAAAAGCGAGAGCACAGACTTGTGAGAAGCGGACACAGCGCCCTAATGAGGGAGTGCACACCGCCCTCATACGATAAAGCATTGTCATTGAATTTTAAACCCAAAATCCATTTTGCACGTGCAAAAATCAACATGAGTAACGAATAATTGTTTTCCTACTTCGCAGTCCAGAGAGACTATATTTATTCAGTTTGCACCACAAATTTTTACTACAAAACACACGATTGATTTTTGTTTTGTTTTGTTGCTGTAGTAGATGTGTGGCACCCTGAATCTCTCTATTTTTATGTGTGCACTGCATAATATTTTCATTATTTATTTTATTATAATAATTTTTATTATTATTTTTGGCTAACGGTACTGTATATGTATAAAAAATTGATTGCATTATTTTATTAAGCAAGCGATAACACCTTAATGCACATGACAACCAAGAAGATTTCAATGCCTTTTACTGAAAGGAAACAGCAATAATATTCTTGAACTTCTTGTATTATTTTAGGAAGCATTTGAGCACCAAGCACATGGTTGTGTATTCCCCTATTCAATTCATGCATGACAGTATGAAAGTATGCAAGAGAGAGAGAGAGAGAATGAGAGACTACTCCATTTGATGCCATGTGTGTTTGTGTGTGCATATGTGTTTGTCTGTCTGTGTATATGCAAATTTTTGTATGCGAGAGAGAAAGAGAGGAGGAGAGGGAGAAACAAAGATATCAGGAGAAAATGGCCTCGGGTTCTTTACTATGCTTTATAGTTACTATAAATAATTGATTAATACTTCAATTAGTCTTAGTACTTCAATTGATTTCATAACTGTAGGCTCAAAAAAAGCCAATCTTTGTGTCCTGATGGTGTACTGATTTTATAAAAATATGAAAAGGCCAATGTTTAACTTTTTCTAATGGTAGGGTCACTCCAGGAAAGGTTTTGTGCTCATTTAGGGGGGTTTTCACTTTCACTCAGAAAAGGGTCTTTTTTACCTGAGGAAAACAGGAAGGTTACATGATAATGTAAGTGAAAAACGTAGCCTTGAGTGTCCTTGAGTGATCAGATGTGAGGGAAATTGCCTCAGGTGAGTGTAACTGTGTGCAGCTTTAGCCATTATAAGAAAGGATGGCAAGCATTTGGACATAATGAGAGGGTTGACAGTTGATCAGAGGTAACCTTTTGTACTAGAACCAGTTTTGAACTGCAGGGTATCCAGAAGCACATATTTGGTAGAAAGGGGCGGTCAGCTCATACACACAGTTGTGGCGGCCTCTGGTGCACAACTTATGGCGCATGCCTTACACACTTTCCTCTCACTGCAAGTAACAGCCCAGTGCTTCAGCTGATTCAAGCAGAAAGACACCCACTGTTAGTTTAATATGGAACACTTCTCATTTATATAAAGGCAAGCGCCATTCGGCTGGGAGCACTGGACTGTGTCTCCTGCTACCATTTCAGCCCTGAGATTCCATTTGGTGACACACACCAAATGCAGCAGAAATGGAAAGTGAAACAAGCATCCGATTTGTGGGAGACTCTTTAAGGGAAACTGTAAATGAAGATTGATTTTGGATAATGACAGGATACTTTTCAATCTCCGGAAAGCTGTACACAGGCAGCACGCAGTTTGCCTCAATGAGGTGACAATTAAGCTTGGATTTGTGTCAAACTCAAAATGGCACCAAATCGCGGGTGTGATTGCGGCAACATTTTTCAACCCTTCATGGCCTGCAATGCCAGCAGATGCAGGGACATTAGGCGGACACCCTACAAGGAAGACATTAGCATTCTGATTCTGTAGGCTTGGCCTCACAGCAGCTTCCTATCTGTTGAAAAGACAAAGCCGTGAGCATGCAAGAGAAATAACCGCATGGGGATATCACTTCAGCACTGATCGGAGTGACTAAGAAGACATTTTCACCTTACTCTGTCGCTGCCAGAAGGAAAATGACGTGAAGTATAGTCTGATATAAATAAACACACTATCATGAACTGTGTCTTTCTGCAGCACTGGCCAAAGGTTGTCAGACATGCAGTTGTTTCTCCAGCTATATTCAGATATCTGACTAATCTGCAATAGACTAAACACAGCCCGAATTAATCTACTTTCAAAAGGTAGCAGGACAAGACCTATTAATGATTGAACATAACTGGGCCTAGCAGACAGACATTCCGATCTACTTTAATGAGCTGAACATGGCCTGGCAGGGTGCCTGTGGGATTGGTGGGCCACGGTTGAGGACAGCTCATGTCACCACAGACACACATAGAAAAGGATAGGGGATTGATTGTGGTTTGGTACCTTAACCAAAGGCCTGGGTTTCACAGGAAACATGCCTGTAGATCTGAAAAATGTGTTTGAAATACAATAATTTCAAAGAGAAGAGCGATCCATCATAGTCATACAGTGGTCATTACCGGAAGGGCCTTTCACAGGGATAATGAGCTTTATCCCCACTGTTTCACCCTTAGGGCTTTTACATTTACCCTACTGCTTTTCTCATTTACTTCCCATGAAACTGCATGGAAAATAAACATCTCTATACATAAGCAAAATTTCTCTCTCACACACAAGCAAGATAACATGTTCAGTAGAGCTGTGCACAAGAGAAAGAAGATCTTAGACATGGGACAAGGGATGGCAGAACTGAGTTTTGTGAACTGTTACAAGCACTTAAGCAAAAATCTATGAAAATGGTTTGGGATCTCATTTTCAGCAAGCAATATTTTTGTTTGCATTGGAGGGGACAGGTATAGGAGTATTAAAGTTTGAGTAGTCTGTAGAATATAGAATTTTCACAAAGCAATGTTTGTGAGAAAATTCATCAGTCATCAGAAACTCATCAGTCTACCGTGGGCATCTCGCTTTCTTCACATTCCTATTCCATCAAAAAATCCCTATACAAATAGACAGGGTTCAAGGCAGGGGTTACTGTTATCAATTTGATGAAAGGTTCTACTAAGAGTATATGAAGTCCTCTGATATGCTCAATTTATCCACCCAGAATGTGAAGCTAGCAACAGAAGGAAGACAATGAGTATGGTACAGTGTAGAAAATGGAGAAAGCAGGGCTGACAGCTGGCTCATTCAGTTAAGGCACCAGGACTGTAGCTGGCAGCCCAATAGGGTGAGGCATAATTTGCGATTGCGGCACCGAGAGTAGGGGAAGGTTCAGAAGGTTAGGGGTCCGTGTTTCATTGCCCTATAGGTCGGGCGGCCGGGTGCCATAGGCGCATATGAGTTGTCTTGCGCCAACTCAAATCTATGCGAGCTTGGCTGTAGGCTGTGGTGTGAAAAGAAATAGGCTGGTGACACCACATGTTTCGGAGGAGAACTGCAGCTGTCTTCACTATCCCGAATCGACAGTGAGGGATCATGCATGAATGCGGCCACAAATACAACCCCTGGCAAAAATTATGGAATCACCACCCTTAGAGGATGTTCACCCAGCTTTTTTACTTTGCAGCAAATAAACAAATCACAGATATGACACAAAACCATTTTTGTTTAATAGCTGAACATTCTGTCTTCGTGAAACATACCTCAAACTAATTAAATTAAATTATTTTAATTAATGGCATATTTTTTTCCAGATCAAGTAGAGGAAAAAATTATGGAATCACTCAATGTTGAGCAAAAAATTATGGAATCATCAACAAAAAAATTACAATCACAATTAGTACTTTGTTGCTCTAACTCTGGCTTTTATGACGGCCTGAATTCTTTGAGGCATGGACTTCAGTGATGAAGAACATTCTCCATCAAGCTGGTTCCAACTTTCTGGAATAGCGGTTGACAGATCAGCTTTGCAGGATGAAGCCTTGTCCTGGACCAATTTTTTAAATTTCCACCATACATTTTCAATCGGATTGAGATCTGGACTGTTTGCTGGCCATGTAATTGAGTTGATATGCCTTTCCTGAAGAAAAGCTTTAACACTCTTTGCTCTGTGGCAAGATGCATTATCATCCTGAAAAATGACTGCATCATCACCAAACCTATTTTCTATCGATGGAATGGGAAAAGTGTCCAAAATTTCAATGTACACCTGTGCATTGACTGTTGAGGTAATGATTGCCATCTCCCCATGTCCTTTACCTGACATGCAACCACATATCATAAATAACTGGGGAAATTTGATTGTTTTCTTCAGGCAGTCATCTTTATATGTCTCATTAGAACGGCACCAGACAAAAGTTCCAGCATCATCTCCTTGGCCAATGTAGATTCATGATTCATCACTGAATATCACTTTCATCCAATCATCCACACTCCATTACTGCTTCTCTTTAGCCCACTAACCTTGTTTTCTTCTGTTTAGGTGTTAGTGCTGGTTTTCGTTTGGCTTTTCTATATGTAAATCCAATTTCATTCAGCCAATTTCTTACAGTTCTGTCACAAACACTGACTCCTGTTTCCGCCGATTTGTATTTCATTTGTTTTGTTGTGAATTTTCTATTTTCAAGGCATATTGCTTTGAGTTTTCTATCCTGATGCTTTGATGTCTTCCTTGGTTTTGCCGTATGTTTTCCTTTTATAACCTTCATATTTTGTTTATACTTGCAGCTGACTGGGAACAACCAACATATTTTGCCACACTCCATGTTGGATTTCCTTCTTGAAGGAGTTTTATTGTGATGCTCTCACTCCCGTCCTTTTGTGTCCCGTGTTTTACCTGTTTCCTCTCGTATCGTGTTTGTTTGTATTCCTGATTGTTTCCCCTGTGCTGCAGTCTGGGCGTGGTTTTCCTTTTGCATGACTCTGTTCCACTGCTCTGTCTCCGCCTATCCCTTCCCTTCTCTCCGCATGCATTCTGCACACTCTCTGCTCCGTTAATCACTCACGCATACATTTGCACGCTGCACTTAATTGATACCCATTAACTCCCGTATTTAGTCACCCGGTGTTCTTTGTCCTGTGCCAGTTTGTTAAGTCTCTCTGTAGTAATACCCTGGTCTTGTCTCGTTGGATACTTAGTATCTAGTCCTGTCTTGTCTGCTTAGAATCTCTAGTTTGAATCGGCGTTAACTCGCTATTTCCAGTCTTGTCCAGCTTTAATTAGCTCTCGCCAGGAACGGCGTCAACACGCTGTTCATTCTGTCCTGCCTCGCTGTTACTAACTCTTGTTTGCTTCTAAGTCTACCAGCCTGCAGCTGTTTGTGCAATCTGGCTGTGCTCCAGTTCTGCCCACCCACAGCTGTGTGTGCATCCTGCCTGTGCTCCAGTTCTGCAAGCCTGCTGCTGTGTGTGCATCCTGCCTGTGCTCCAGTTCTGCAAGCCTGCTGCTGTGTGTGCATCCTGCCTGTGCTCCAGTTCTGCAAGCCTGCTGCTGTGTGTGCATCCATCCGGTGCTCCCGCTCTGCTATCCTGCAGCTGTTCGTGCCCACTCCACTCTGCCTGTCTCCTGCTCCCCGCTCCTCCTCTGCTCAACCAGCCCGGATTCCTGCCACTGTCCAGTACCTGGCCTCTCCCGCTCCCGCTGAACCCCTGCTAATCCATATCTGGTTTTGTCTTGTCTGTCTCTCTCCCTGTGCTTCAGGAGGTTTTGTCGAAGCAATAAATTATTGGAACTATTGGACATTCCTTGTGTGTGTTGAGTCGTGCATTTGGGTCCAGTCCCTGCTCGGAACCGTAACATTTATAATCCTTTCCATTGGTTCAATTGACAACTCTCTTGTTGGGGCCATGTTTCCTTTCAATTAGCCAAGTCCAGCAGCTTGTTAAGGTCTGTAAGCACTCTCTTTTAACTGCAGACTAATTTGCATTTTTAGACCGGTATTTATTTTAGAAATGCAAATGAAAAGGTGATTCCAGAATTTTTTCCTCTACTTGATCTGGAAAAAATATGCCATTAATTAAAATAATTTAATTAAATTAAATTTTTGTGTCATATCTGTGATTTGTTTATTTGCGACGAAGTAAAAAAGCTGGGTGAACATCCTCTCAGTGTGGTGATTCCATATTTTTTGCCAGGGGTTGTAGTAACTGGATATTCAAAATTAGCGTGGTAATTGGATATGCCCATATTGCCCAAATTTATATAAAAAAATCATGAATTTCACAAACACTGCATAACATATTACAGCTAAAAGCTTTCCCAAGAGCATATTATCAAGAGGGATAATTTCACAACATAATGACATTAATTAACATGGGCATTCTAGGCAAACTGATTTGGGACTATAGCTCTGAAAGCCCTAGCTGAATCAAAGGCATGTCCTGGAGATGTCTTAAGTAGTTCTCACAAGCTAACGATGACTGATCTCTCAGCCTATCAGAAAGGTTCGCTATTACTTGCAGCCTATTAGCTGCAGGAGCTAATCAGCATGATAATTTGGGAGCCTATGATGTCCAGAACTGTACAAAGACAGGGATATGAGACCTGTACAAAATGCACTGCATGATGATGTGTACCTGATTACAGTGAGTTAGACATTAATATTTTATTTGTGCCACTGTCTGCGATTATTATTGCACATGTTAGCAGTGTTAGAAGGACAATATGTGTGTGGTGTGCAACTGCTCTGTGTCACTTTGCTGAATTAAATGTATAGGCTATATTTACATTGTGAGCATGTGCATGATAGTAATGAACCCCTTCTCTAGCACCACTTTTTTTGAACATAAGCCTGATAATAAAATGGATACTGTTCTTGAACCCCTTTGACTACAGGCATAATCCTGGTCTCTTCTGTAAGGTAACCCTTAGGAATTTCCAAGAGTCTGAATTACTGTAAGTATTACTGAAACAAAGAGACAGAAGCTGAAACATAGTTGAAGTGTAAGCTTTTTTCCCCTCAGATTAAAAAAAAAAATTAACATTTTTTTTTGCCGGGATAAGGATACCGACAATTTGTGTAGTCTGTGGATTTCCATGGAGCATACAGAGTCATCGTTCGATTCAGCCTGTTTTGTTTCATGTTACAAAATAAGGAACTGTTGTCGCTATAACATTTAACACTTTCAAATGGAATATTGTGTGACCATATTATTTAAAAATTTCACCATTAAAAAAAAACAATGAATGCAAATAAACTAAACCACTTCCAGCCCGAATATGGGCTGTGCTACTCAAGGGGTTACATATGTCCAATGTTTAGTTAAGTGCCCGCTTACCGGCTTTGTGTCTATTCATAACGACGTACCTCAGTATCTAGTCTATTTTCACATATAGCAGTTTTCATTGAAATTGTTTTGCTAATGAATCCAACCGCCTATATCGTACAGTGCCAGGTTTGTTGTTAGCCCTTCAGTTGTAAAGGTTCCTCTCAGTATCTCGCTATAAGTTTGTAAACCTGGACCATGCCTATGTGTTTCAACTCACACCCACGGGGACAGTCACTCACCCTTAACCAGCAGAGTAGAAAGGCAACTTCAGCCTTTTCTCTAGGAACATTCACAGAATGTGTTACCCAGGATTCTAAATGACACTTGTGCATGACAAAGAAGGCTCTACTATTGCATAAGTATAGAGGGCTTATATATTTATTTTTTTAAACAAACAAAACCCACCCTCAGCTGCTATATTTAATCATATATATATATATATATATATATATATATATATATATATATATATATATATCTTCACTTATTTAACTGATGAAACTAAGATTTTAAACATTCTTTTAATATTTTAACAGACATATAGAAAGTTTCTTTTTTTTTTGTTGTGTACTTCTGGTAATACATTCTGAGGAATACACATGTATTTAGATGGCAGTAAGGCACAGAGTGTGTGAGTTTGGGAGGCACTATGAGGAGCAATGGAGCACACAGAAGTAACTATCTGTGATGGGCGGCAATGGACTGTTTCAGGTTCTAATCCCAAGTGGGGCACTACTGCCGTACCGTTGAGTAAATTGAATCACTTCAGTAAAATCTAGCTGTATAAAAGGATAGGATAGGAAGTGGAAAAGTTGCTGGAGATAAGGCCATCTGCTTAGAAAATAAACAATGTAATAATAATGTGTTTACATGATACTGGACTTTTCCTGTTTTAAATATAACAAAACAAATATTAAAATTGTTAAGATTCAATTGTGACATATTTTATTCAATGTAACTTTTTTATTGCGACATCTACAGCAAACAGGAACATCGTGCTGCATAGCATTTCATATACAGTATCTTAAAATGATGGAAACAATATAATTATTTCCAGTTTTACTGCCTGTAACATGCTGTAGCATTATGACATATTTGTGAAATCTCTGATTGATCATTTTAAGTGCACAGAAAAAAATTATTATATTAGATGAAACTGTCTAAGTATGCGATGCTTATTTACATCACTATTTTTGTTAATGCTGCAAATAACATACAAAACAAGATTCCGAATAGTTATCAGGCTCTTCTCATTGCATTTATATTTTGTTCTCATTAATTGGGCCCTGTGTTTTCAGCGGCTGGGCTTGTGCCTCTGTGTTTTTGTTGAATACATGACAAGGTATCCAGTTTTTTGTGGTGATTCATGAGATAGAGAGATAATTTAAATGACTGCGGATGTGCCGCGCACATATGTTATAAAAAATTATCAAAGGTAATGTGAATGAAAGAGAATACTTAATGCTGAAACAGATTATCAGTTATCCTTCTATAGTTTTTATCTGCTTTTGTTGATAGATTATTCAAAATATATCTAACTTATTATTATATTGTCATTATTTTCTAGCTACTCTATAACCTTTGTATGACAATTTTTTATTGTGTAATTTCTGTTTTACAATTTTTATTCTCATTTAATAAGAAATTAAAAGTTATAAATTGTGATGAAATGAATCAGGTACCATAATGGTATACATGTGGCTTCATAAAGGGTCTGTGTTAAAATCTTGCTGCACAAGCCATAAAACCTGGTCTCCAAGATACAAGGCCCTGCTTATGTGAGTGTGTCAGAACCAGTCCACGGGAGGACCTGCAATGAAGCCAGACTGACCGCATCCATCAGATAGGACATGGTAGAAGTGGACACAGGCCCACTTCCTCTCTGTCTCCGCCTCATGCTGTGTTGCCGCGCTCCTGTATGCGGGTTTGACATGCCCCTAGTCCTTCCAAGGCCTGAATGTGTGTGTGTGTGTGTGTGTGTGTGCGTGCGTGCGTGCGTGCGTGTGCATCCGTGCGTGCAGAGGAGAAGCAAGCCCGCCCCTGGTCCCTCACTCTTCACACCTTGAAATCTGTCGCCAGAAGGAGGCGGTAAACCTGCGCTGGATATCCCATCAGAGAGCCAAGAGGCGACCCGCGGGTGTTCATTACTCCGCAGCCAGACGAATGGCGAGCGGGATAAAGATGAACCTCGCGTGCAGATCTATCAGTGCCGCGGAGAGGATTAAAAGACTGCCAGCCTCCTGCCGGCGCTGCCAACCCGCCACGGCCTGCTTTGTTTCAGGCGCTTTTAAGCCCTCTCAGTCTCTCAAGATGTGCTTCATCGCTCCGACGGCATCGCACACTTCCCCTCGCACCGCAGTACAGACTAACAGGAGCGGGAGCGTGCTCCTTCATTCATTGATATAAATTACCCGCCATTGTGAGCCCAGAGCACATCTATAAAGAGAGAGAAAAGATGTATTGATGACTCAGCCCTTCGCTAATACATGCAGGGGAGAAGCATATGGCAGAGCGGAGTGACGCCGATCTTCTCCAACTGCCCCTCCCCGGATAGTCGGACCCACACTGCAAGGGGGACCAACCTCTCCAACCGCAAGCTGCGGTCAGAACACTGCCAGAAAAAGTCCCTCCTCCGCTGACTGAACAGGCTGACTGAGTGTTGTGTTTCCGTACTTCACATTATACAGATAAGCAATGAACACTGTAGCACATGCACAAATTCCTCCAACGCTATGCATAGACCATTGCAAACAATGCAGGACACTATCATAACTGTATTTGCAGGTTATTTGTAATAATACTTATGATTTTGATTCTCAGTATATTAGGAGAAGCTGCGCGGGCGGCAGTGGAGTGTAGAGGTCGGACACATACAGATTCCCAGTGACACTGCTGTGGAGCTGTCGTTTCCATGCTCTCCAAGGCCATGACACACATGTATTGATAAGCAAATACACTTTCTACGGCCCATGCCTTATTAAATTTAACAAGGCTGGCATATGCAGCTGAACCAAAAGTTTTTTTTTTTTTTACCAGTGTAAAGCACTTAGCATTGGTCATCACCGATTTTGATCAAACAGGCTGCTCTTGCCCCAGGTTGACATTTACATTCAGCTGCAGTTGCTCACCTGTTTTGTCTTGCAGATTAATGCACATCTCAGTGCTGGAGTGCACACTTACACCCACTGCTTCCCATTGCTGACAATGTCCTACCCACGGAGTACCATGCTGACGTGATCTTTGCAACCAATGCTCATGAAACAGCTAGTTGTCCTGTCTTAGTCACGGAAGCTCCCGCTAAACGTGCCCTAACAGCCCCCCTCTTCCAAAGTCACCGAGGGCTCCTCTTTCAGCCATGCTAGTCATATTATCTTCAACCGGGCATGTCCAGAATTTTTATAAATGACAAAATGCATGATGGGATGTTATCCACTTAAATCATGAAGTACACCTATGTGGTAGCCTCTGCTTTGAATATACTTGTCCCTCATTTACCAAGGTGGGTAAATTTAGTTCACTACCTGTAAATTCAAATATGGAATTAAAGGCCCTGTTCTAATCCGGAAAAAATGCTTGTTTCTTCATGCTCACTCTCCCTTGATTGGAGGGGGGAAATCCCCAAAGTGACCCATTTGTAAGATGGCCGCCACCAGCAAGGGCACCAGCAAGGGCATTCCATCCAAATTCAGTGAGTGGGGGAAGGATCCACAGTCCCTGAATCCCTCGAATTTCCTCTCTGAAATGGAGCTATCAAAAAACATCCCTCCGAGCAGTGATATTGCCCAGAATGCATCGTGATAAGGGAACTTACAAATGCAAGAACTGTAATAATGTTAACGTTATTTTTGCCAACACGGAATGTATGAGAGGTATATATTCTTTTTGCAGGGAACATAAGTTTTGTTTTTGTTCTGAATAATGTTCGTTAAATTTAAACATACGTTAGGACAGTCTATTGATTAGTTTGTAAAAGGGCTGCTTTAAGAGCTAACGCTAGAATAGAAATGTGAGCTGAATAACATATCGATACATGTCCATACTTGTGACCCCCTTTTAGGCAGCTTGGCTTATTGTATAGCTTAAAAGCCTGTAACCTAAACCTGTTATAAGTAACATACGTTAAAGCCCGTATGCTGAGGAGTCAGATGGTGTTGGTCTCAAGACTGCATTCACTGTTATTGCTGCTGTAGATGTTTTCAATGGTATTATGACACTTTCTTATGGTCTGATTGTTGTCTTTCCTGTGTTTTGTGTATATTTTTTTTATGGTTTTACAGTTTTATGTACACACCTGCCTATAACAAGAATTTCCCTGAGGGGATAATAAAGCTGAATATGAATGAACAGCAAGCCTGTGTGCTCAAATAACGTTGCATCTAAAATTGTCTGGCCAACTGAGATAATGTAACGTAACAAACTCTGGATAGTTTTCATGCTATTCTTTTGATACAGTACTGCCAACTTTAACGTATATGGTTTTACATATCTGACTGACAGAAACTAAGGCTGGGCTTTATACACTACATGGCCAAAAGTATGTGCACACCTACTCATCTCATTATAAAATCAAGGGCATTAATACAGAGTTGGTGCCCCCCTTTGCTGCTATTTTGCTGCCCCCACTCTCCTGGGAAGGCTTCCCACTAGATGTTGGAACATTGCTGTGTGGATTTGCTTCCATTCAGAGCATGGAAGAGCATTAGTGAGGTAGGGCACTGATGTTGGGCGATTAGGCCTGGCTTGCAGTCGGCTTTCCAATTGATCCCAAAGGTATTCGATGAGGTTGAGGTCAGGGCCCTGTGCAGGCCAGTCAAGTTCTTCCACACCGATCTTGACAAAAGACATTTCTGTATGGACTTTGCTTTGTGCATGGGGGCACTGTCATTCTGAAACAAGAAATGGCCTTCCCAAAACTGTTGCCACAAATTTGGAAGCACAGAATTGTCTAGATTCTAGAATGTCATTGAAAGTGTAACGTTAAGATTTGCCTTCATTAGAACTAAGGGGCCTAGCCCGAACCATGAAAAACAGCCCCTGACTAAGGGGTGTCCGTATACTTTTGGTCATATAGTGTACCTTATTTTTAGGTATACCGGTATGAATTCAAGTAATAGTATGCCATTTAGTAAAAACCATTGTCAGTGATATTTTGTTGTTTTTCATTCATTAAATATAAAAAAATTGCACATTGCAACAGCATGTTAAAGAATTCACAAAGTAAACTTAAGGTGAATGCTTTTTCATGAATCAAAGAAAAACCACGTACAATAACTAGAGCAGTACTTAATTTGACTGGTGTGAAAGCCAATGGAAAGTGTATGATTGGGATGGCAGGTATGCCATCCGCCAAGTTACGGCTTGGTAGGGCATGCCCCATACCTATACAGCACCGAGAGTTTGGCACTTTTCAGGGTTTCCTACAGAAGTAACCACAATGACCATAGACTCTATAGAGCACAGCCCTTAAAAACATTAACTTCTGTATGTTCTGACCTCATGTAACCACACAGCATTCAGATACAACTTCACACATCCACACAATAAAGCCCCAAACTTGGGTTATTTTGCCGTTTTTCTCCTTCCTCTTCCGCTTCTTCTTCTTCTGCTTCTTCCACTTCTTCTTCTTCCCATTTTCCTGTCAAACTGCCTGCCTCCGTCGCAATGTTATCCAATGGGGAGAATTATTATTTGAGGGTATGGTCCGTATACCTGCTCATCAAGCTTATCGTCCAATAAAAACGCTTCATACTCATGTTTTTTAATGTTAATATAGCTAATGGCTTCATGCTTTCCAAGAAGCTACTGTGGCTTAGTGGTTAGAACTGCAGTCTCTCACACAGTGGATTGTGGGTTTGAGCCCAGCAGGGCACATGCTTATTTTCCACAAAAACAATGTGCAACTGTTAAGTACTTTTCATTTCTTAGACTGTTATTATTTTCACATTAACTCATTAACGTATTTTTATTGCAAAGGCAAAAGAGGTTTCAATATTAACTGTTCAATGTTTCACTTGTATTACACTTGTACTATATCACACCCTCCCCAAACCGGATGCTAGCTCTTGTCTGGTTTGGGGAGGGTGTTACGCTCTGCTCTTGCGGTCATGACTGACTGACTGTGGAACCCGAACCTCAACGTACCCTTGCCTCGGCCAACATTTCTTTATTCATTAATTTCTTCACTTCAGCTCTGTTCACTTTATCCTTTCCACACATAACACAATGTCACCATAAAATTAACTACTAGGAAAATTAAGAGTTTACGATAATAGCCTACATTAAGAATTGATAATAGCCTCCTATAAGCTGCAATCCTTTAAGAGATCAGATTTATAAACCGCCAATTCACCAAACATATCTGATTCATGGTTAGTCACTTTAAAAAAACTAAAAAAACAATAGCCTCCGAATGTGGCTCTAGCCTAGTCTACGCTACTCTGCAGATAATGTAGCTGCAAACACTTTTAATTTAACCTCTTGCTGCCAAACACCCCCTAGCGGTAACGCGGGCATTACGGAAATTATTCAATTATACATTTCATTAATTTAATAATATATAATAAACTGCTCACCTCAATATTTTGATTAAATATCCTTAAGATATATCCATTCCTTCTGGTAAAGTGGTTTTTTAGCCCAAAACGTCGAGATAAAACTTTGTAAATAACGTTGGAAACTCTGACCTAATTCTCAAACATGTATTGCAGCTTGATGTCACACCATAAACAATGTGCTGGTAAACTGTTCTGCTTAATTGTATTTCACAAAACTTTGGTTTGAAAAATCATTATACCGTTAGGCTTCAAGAAAAAATAATTTAAAACTTTCATACGGCTGTACATGATTTTTTTTCCAATTTTAAACCGACTTGTGCTTTTTTGCACTTGATTACGACTCGTTCGGCTGTGTTCAGTTTGGCGTTGTGAAACTCAGCCAGTTTCTGGAGTACCAATCCCGTGGCTTAGTATATGTTAGCCAGACTGGTTTTGTACTTGTTTGCAGAGATTTATGCAAAACCGTCGTCAATTGGGTGTATTTCTTTGACTGATCTACACAATAGGCCTATCTGAAGTGGGAAAAACTGTCTTCGACCCACCTCCACTCCGAGTATTATTTGCTTGCCATTGGGTTTTAAAACTGTCTGTCAAATATTCCAGCCAATAGCCAAGACTCTTATCTTTCAAACAAGCCCTCATTCAACACGAAGCCGTCGTAAATCAAGTAAATACAGCCCTGCGTAAGAGGAAGAGGCAACCAAGCGTAATTATCGAACCAAGATGGCGCAGTGTTTTTACCTTGTAGCGTAGCTCGCTACATTCCGTTTTAACTGCGCTGTTTATCTTTTTACTTTACAGTCTCTTTCATGCAGTTTTTGGTCAGTTATGTCTAGGTTATTCAGGAGTTTCTCCGTGCAGCAGGTCTTAGCCCAAATATGGTTTTGCGGTCTCAGTGACGCAGAGTGATATAAGGATTATTTTGCCGGTATACCAGTGCGAATTCACTGTTATGTATAAAACGAATCCCTCTGAATTAAATGAATATAGCTAACATTACTATATTGTCAAGTCAAGTCAAGTCAAAATTTATTTATAGAGCACATTTAAAAACGACTGCGGTCAAACCAAAGTGCTGTACAAGTGGTCAGATAAATAAAATAATCAAATACATTACACAAATAAAATAAAATACAAAGAATAAAACCAACAGTACAAAACAAAACACACAATTGCCAGGGTGTCAAGCTCCACTTGAGTTGAAGGCAAGGGCAAAATATACCAATTCTCGCCTGTTTTTACTAGTGACAAACAAAGCTGTTTATCTCAAAAACTGTAAAGGCTACAAATATGGTTCATAGCTTTTATTAAAACAGAGAACTGCACTATTATGACTAAGTAGTCATAATTCATATACATACACTTCTTGCTACTTAACTACAACAATTTATGTACATAAATTGTGAAAAAACAAAAAACGGGTACCTAAATTCAAATTTCAGATTGTAAAAATGGCAAGCTAGCCAGCAAAATTACACATTGCAGCTAGCTATCTATTTGTGTCTGAGACAAGTAAATGCAGCCCTGTGTAAGAGGAGAAGGCAACCAAGCATAATTATCAAACCGAGATGGCGCAGTGTTTTTACCTTGTAGCGTAGCTCGCTACATTCTGTTTAGCAAAGCACAATTCATAAGGTAAATGCGCTGTTTATATTTTTACTTTACAGTTTCTTTCATACAGTTTTTGGTTAGTTATGTCTAGGTTATTCAGGAGTTTCTCCATGCAGCAGGTCCTAGCCGAAATATGGTTTTGCGGTCTCAGTGACGCAGAGTGATATAAGGTAACAGATTATTTTGCCGGTCAGTGCAAATTCACTGTTATGTATAAAACGAATCCCTCTGAATTAAATGAATATAGCTAACATTACTATATTGTAACAATGGCGTCTGAAGGGTTTGTTTTGTTCCACATGAGTAAATTGTTCTGTAAGCAGTACAGCAGGCTCTGCAGGTAAACAAATGAGCAATTTATGCATGACCTAACATGAGGGAGAGATAACATGAGGATGAGTTTGTTGTTGTTGATTATTATGCAGGGGTTTATTTTATCGAGGGTGGGCATTTGATTTTATATACCTGGACTAATTTCTGGCTAATGAGGCAGAGCTTTTTGGGGACCACGGCTAGGCTAGTTAGTTGTGTAATATGAAACACACCAAAAACACATCTAAAAATTAACTTTTATTGCCAATTATCAGATTTTATTGTAAAACTTAAAAAATAAATTATATTGAGACTTTTCTGGAACCTGGGCCATTTTGCACAATTTGTGCCAACTTTGGTAACCGAAATGGTTCACCTGAAAAAAAGCTTAAAGGCAGGCCTAGTTTTTGCAAGTTGGAATTAAGGACTTATAGACAGCGCTATGTAGGCTATGCGTGAGTAACTTGACTTTTTTTTTTTTTTTTACGTCGGAGACATTTTTGTTCAGATATACTATACAATGTTTTCCTTCATAATTCTCACAACCCCCTACAACTGTTCTCATGACCCACCAGTGGGTCCTGACCTACAGTGTAAGAACCACTGCTCTAGAGCAACTTTAACTAAAACTGCTGTAAAAATCAATTACTACCACCGTATAAATGAGGTATGGATTCCAGGAATCTGTTGTGAGATAAATAACATGAAATGAAATCACTACAAATAAATGTAGTGATTTCTGTACAGACCTCCAGGACCTCATACTCACCATAGCAATCAGGTAAGGGATTAATCCCCCAGATCTGTCAATATATGGAACCTAGATATACGGCATATATTAGAAAGTAAACCTTTTGACACAAACATACCTGTAATTCCACAAACATACAGTAATTACTGTAGTGCTTAGATTGTTATTCATTTTTAGTCTTATTTGGAGTGTTTCTCAGTACTTATTAATCAAACTTAGTTTGAATTTTATTTGTTTTAGGAATAAACAGTGATTCCAAAGTCTCCACCTTTGATTTCAAAGAAAGAAACATTAAATATTTAGTGTCATTTAGCATTCCAAAAAGATGAAGTTAAAGATGAAGTTCGACACAATACAATGGACTCAGAAATGGGTGAAAATTCTGTTTAGTTTAACATTTAAAATTTCAAACCCAAGTCAAATACATAAACAATTTGTTTGACTTAGGGTTTATTACACATCAATGGTGACTGGACTGGTTAACAAACAAATAACCATTCACAATGATACTGTGTGTAGCCCACAACATTAAATATTCAACTTCAAATAAAAACACAGATGACACAATTGCTCACCAAGTATCCAATAAAGAGAAAAATAACTTTCAGTCTTTCACTCTAACACACACAGACATACACACGCATGAACACATGCACAAACATTCATACCCATAATCATGCACACATAATAAGGTGAAGAGTGGAAATATATACAGTATATATATATATATATATATATATATATATATATATATATATACGTATAGGCGGTTTGTCATTGCGGCTAAGGGAGGCTGAGCCTCCTAAAGGGATTAAAAATAAAATAAACAATCGTCTGCAAAAATATATAATTTTTTAATAAGAATTCTGTCCATATTTAGGCTATAGCGAGAGCGCATCTGAGTCTAATTTCTGCTTCTACAGGTCTGCGCACATGCGCATCACGCTCGTGAGGCTATTTTTCCTAGGGTGACGTTCAGCCTCACTCAGAAGCATTTCACATTGCAGTCCCTCTAAGCGGCTCATGCTGAATGAGATGGTACGAGCAGAGCCATAGAACTATATATTAACTAGAAAGGCAGAAGCCTTCTCAAAACGGCACCGTTTCCACGGCCCAAAGTTTTTTCTCTGATTGGCCAACGTGACCTGTCACGTGAAGGTGATCATTTTCTCCCTTTTCACAGAGTAATGGCTGCCGTTGTAACTCTAGTTAGCGACCATGTACATGTATAGTGACGACTGCAAAGTTATGCTACCGAATAAAAAAGCTAAATGAAAGGTAACTTTGTTAGCTACCGTTAGCTAAGTTAGCTCGCAGTAGCAGCCAGAGGCCTAGAAAGGACATGCTATCACAAAAGCCTGTTGATAATACACCAATAGTAGCTCGATGCACATTTAAAAGAAAATAAGCCAGGTATAGCATAACGTTAGTTATACTTTAGAACACATTTGGCTAATCTTAACGTAACCCCCTCAAAACTGCAATGGACATAGCTAACGTTATTACGATAACCTTCCAATATCAATGTTATAGACTACTGCACTTTAGACCGCATAAACGGGAACAAGTGTCCGCTATGCGTTAAGATAACTATATATATACTGTATATATATATATATATATATATAATGTATGTTATATAGCCTGTGTCTATGTTCATAGACATCCTATATATAGCTACGCTGTATGTGTAGCCTACGTTATGTGGTGAGTGAATACATTTTTTCCTGGTTGGTTCAGTTCAACAAGTTACTATGTCAAGGGTGATGCAGGAAAATAAACAGACCTAACAGCAAAGCATATTTGTGGTTAATGCTAATTTAGCTCAAGCAGGACGACGAAGAAGACAAGCAGGCTAACCTAACGTTGTCAAAAAATGTATTCTTACCGTGAAAATATTTAATTTTTTCCCCCAGGGTTTCTGCGCTGTTATGGTTTTGAAAGCTCCGCGCTATGATTCAGGTTTGGCAAAACTGGTATGCAGTAACAACAATGCTATCACATATTTTATAACTCTAGAGATGTATACCTTGCCAAAAATCACAAGAGCATTATTCCCCTCAGATGGTACCGACCAACCCTACTGGCTCACGGACTACTAGGTGTACGAATTATATATTATAATTTTTGACGTAAAAAATTATACCTAACACATTAAAGAGAAAACCTCTGTATATCTCTGTATGTCTGGTGCACAGCAGCCAGCAGATGGCACACAATGTGCCCACACACACACACGCACGCACGCATTAATTAGGTATAGGGCCGACTAAATGGCCAATGAGTGATTGTGTGCTCAACGGGTATCAGAACTAGTCCATCTGATTATCAACTCATCACCCATGGTAAGGATAAGCCACAAATCAGCTGTGGAGACTGCCACCTACAAGTTCATAACAGTGTCATCTTCAGAGATATATGTAGGAAACTTCATCCGTAAACAGAGGGATATTGAAGCTACAACATTATATAATCCTGACCATGTAGGACTATTCAGGAGGTTTGGGGGAGGGGCTAAAGCGCTTCAAAAACAGCATGTTATCTAACCCTAATACCTCATATGACAACAATCCAGATGTATTTGGTAGGTAAAATAAGGTCTACACTAGTGCAAATCCAAACATATGACTGTGATTAGGAAAAACATCAATACCTTGAAGGATTTTTTCCACCAAATAAGCAAAAAAATCAAAAGACTTGATTTTATCCAGGCTGGAGTCTCAAAGGGTCTCAGAAACTACACCTCAAAGAGGCTCTAGCCAGACAGAGGTGAAAATTAAACTTTGTGGTAGGACAAAACTAAAGATGTTTTTGGAAAGGCCTTGACCTGGAGAATAACATTTGTCAATTATTTTGCCCTGACACCCCAGGGGACTCAGTAGCGCCCCCTAGAAGGGCAAAACTGGCCAAACTTCAAATGCTTCTAATTCTGGAACCAATGGACATATCGGGTAGATATTTAACAGGATGATTAACTAACTAGTCTTTCATAAATAATGTCAGAGCCAGCCTTCAAGCTCTAACAGAAGGACCTGAATAAAACGTTTGATGCTTAATCATTTGATACTTTGATGATTCAATTAGATGATCAATTGGGATCTTAACTGATGCTATATTGAACATAAATTTTAAGCCCCAGGTCAATAGGATTAGTATTTTTTTCATTATTGGTACTAATAGTTTAGAACTACAATTCCCCAAAAACCAGAGAGCTCTACGTAATGATGGCCTGTGAAAAGATGGCGCCGTCTGTAGTCCGTTTAGGGTTAGGGTTCGGATAATAAATATATACGGCTAATCTGGGTCGCCCCATGTAGGGGAGAGTATTAAAATGAATTGAGATTGTGGGATTTTGACCATATCCGACATAAACTGTTTGCTTTTTTTGTAACTGAATAAACCTTTCCACATGTTTTTTGTGTCCCTATTAACATATTTAGCGGTTATCGCCATCGACCAGTAGCTACTCAAAAGTCACTCGTCTGGTAAACAAAATTCACTAGCCGGCTAGCTAGCTAACAACCGAAAAGTAGCATAGTAGCCAAGCCCACAGTAACACCTCTAAATTTCGTTCTGTGTAGCACGATAAAAGTCGGACAATCGTGCTCCGGGTGACGATTCAATAGATTAATTGTCGTGACTATGAGCATGAAAAAGCGTGAGACCGGGTTGATTTTTCACCTGTTAACATAACAAAGTGTACCTTAACCTAAAGGCTAAGACCATTGCGCTATTGTGTGAATAATCCTGCGTGAACACAATTCTGATCATGCTATTCTCCTGTCCTCTAATGGTTCTAACCATCTTTTTCTAGTCCTTTCTCTGTCTCGCTGTCAGTTATGTCAAGAACAATTGCTAGGCTACCACTCATCCACCTATACCTGTATACCCAGCTGTTGCTAAGTACTGTATGTGTCAGTTGCTGCTCAAAGTCGAAATTTCTGAATTCACTGGGGTTCTGTTCAAGTCTTTGCTATGTGTGTGCAGGCACCTTGTAACATCTCCCTTTATTTCTGTTTCTGAGGAGGAGAAAATGCTGTGAGTGAGCTGACTACCTGGGTCATGGAGGTGAGTGTCATGTTTTCTTGTTGATCTAAAGAAAGTGGACATACATATGCAATCTCTCTCCCTCTCTCTGTGTGCACATTTGAGGATTAACGTAAATCAAATTAATGACATTGTTTTGAGACAAGACATCTGTCTTGCTAGCCAATGGGACAGCCAGTTTATATTGTGAGCTCATTGCATTAAATGCTGCAAGAGCGACTGGCGCTTTGTGTTAATGTTTTAAAAATGGTGTTGATTTTAATTTTATGTCTTTCCTTTTAGCCTTTTGTTGTATTTATTTTAACATGATCATTATTATCTTGTTTCCTCCAGATATAAAGACAACCATACATTTTCCAACTGAAGTTGAATAGACCAAGACATGACATATCCCTATCCATGCTTCATAGCCAGATGGGGATGAAGACTCAAGATGTGTGTCCGGAAACTCATTCTTGGTGATCTTGCAAATTGTGTGCCTCAACATAGCTACCTGAACTCCACCACTTGCTTCCTAAACACATTTTTTAATATGTATATGATGCAGTATTTTCTACTGCTTTAGCATGTATTGTGTCCATTCAGCAGAGGTTTAAAATCAATAAAGATGTTTACATTTTTAAAATCAATGTCAATGTGTTATCTATTTCAGTAACAGAAGTAGTTGTTTTTGTAGATTTTGACTACTTTGAGCAAGAATTTGTAAAATGTAGTCATAAAATGATTTATCATGAGCTATGATAGATTACATTGATAATTAATTGATTTAACATCAGTTACGTTGATTTCCATTGTTAACATCAACATCGTTTCAACGTTATTTCAAGATGTTGATTCAATGTAAACTCGATGAGCGCCTGGAGGCAGAATCAATATCAGAGATCAACATTGAATCAATGCTTCATCTGATATTAATTCAATGTTGATTCAATGTTTCCTTGCTTTTGGGGATTAACCCACGTGTCAAGATACAGTACGAAATATAGCTATCATTCTTATAAGTGAGTAGGCCTACCATATACGAGTTATTTGTCATTCTTAAATTTAGTAGCAATTCATTGTCATGATGTCACACTATGACAATATAATAGCAGTTGGATGGCAGTGATAATCAGTAATCACCAATGTTATTGCCCAGCCCTATAAACCAACGAGACCAGTGACAGGTAACTCAAAAGGGTACAGTACTATAGTACAATAATAAGTGTATACTCATGAATAGTCATCTTTGTCAGGCTACATATTGTCATTGACAATGTAGCCTACTGTAATTTTCTGCCTTTACGGGTTTTCCCTGCCCAATTCTGGCAGTTTCTCCAATCCTGGATTTGGCTTTTAACGGAACAGGGTTTTTTTTAATGAACTAAGTCAGGTTTTCAAAATTTATGTGATTATTTTTAAATTAAATGTGTAGCCATGACATTGTTCACCCAACGCCCTCTGCTCTTCCTCACCCCTGTCCCTTATCTTCCCTACAAACACCCGCCCCCCCCCACATCTTGTCCTCTCCAGCCATGCCAATCCATGGCCTTCTTTGCGTATTTCTCCCCACGCTGGATGTAGCTGTCTAGTATGTACATTTTGGGGAAACTAATAAAAAGTTTCAATTAATTATAAAACTTGTTTTTTTATTGAAGGGTTCATTGTTTGCATATGTCATACAGTGGTATAAGGAGAAATTGCTATTTTTTTTCATTTGCAAAGACTAAATAATCAAATGTACACCATTCAAAATTATGAATCATGAATAAGGGAAACATTTTTATTCTTCGATATGCTGCGTTTCATTCACAGCAAGTTTAATCACCGTCTCCAACGTTGTACTGGACGATAACGGGGAAAAAACGTAGAGACGTTAGGAGTTTGTTATAGGACACAGCAAAGTTCAGCAGCCTGTCTCAGTTTAAAGCCCACTCACCACATCAAGGTGCAGGCTGAACGTGAGAACACAGGATAAGACGCACATCCACAAGACAACCCCTGACAAGACACATTAAAATGACAAGGTCACATTAAGGAAAACTGTACAAGTGTATGTGGGATCTAAGTGGTAGCCTACTAGCAAAACTCATCCAGGGGTGTCTGTAAGCAAAGACACTTACTCGTTTATGCGCTGTTAAAAGTGCATTACTGTATCTGGTTTTGATGCGCAACTTCAGTTCCTCAATCCGGTTGATTTCTTTTGAGCAATGAGAGGATGCACACGTGTAAATCGACATACAAAAGCAACATAATAGTAAACGCAGCCACAATAACTTAATGTAATGTTATGTAAAGCTACAATGTCCTCTATAGCCTAGCTGGGCTATAGACAACGGGGAGCACTCGCTGTTCTTCGCAAACATTTGCCGCATAGCTTACTGTGTCACGCGGTTAGACAAAATAGACTATTTTGAAAAATATAACCAGCTAATGTTGGATCCACTAACCTTTCCCTTATATTAAAACAAAGTTCTTTACAGCCCGCTTTCCTGAGTCCAGCGCCTACCCAGATCCACTCTAACCGCAGAGTGGATGTCGTGAGAACATTCGATGTTATGTGAAAACCAAAACAATAAATACCTAGATAAAACATTAAATATGTCTATTATATGATTATGTTTACATAATTAAACAAGAGCAACATAATAGTAAACACAGCCACAATAACTTAATGTAATGTTATGTAAAGCTACAATGTCCTATAGCCTAGCTGGGCTATAGACAACGAGGAGTACTCGCTGTTCTTCGCAAACATTTACCGCATAGCCTACTGTGTCACGCGGTTAGACAAAATAGGCTATTTCAAAAAATATAACCAGCTAATGACATGTTGGATCCACCAACCTTACTCTAAGGGCCTTATATTAAAACAAAGTTCTTTCCAGCCCGCTTTCCTGGGTCCAGCGCCTACCCCAGATCCACTCTAACCGTGAACTAAAAGTACCACGTGACCATGTTCTTAACCAATCACAGTTCAGTGCGCTTACTAAACACTCACCGATTAGTACTTTTAAATCATGGCTCTCTTTTTTCTGTGTAGGCTAAAAAAAATTTGAACCCAGGAAAAATGTCAAATGTGATTGCCTGCTTCTATTGACTACAATATTGTGAACTTTTGATACCTAGATTGCGCTGGGGCCACTATGTTGACTTTCACAACGCTCCATTGGAAATACATGGCAGAGCTCATAATAATACTATTTCCGGGCCATGGCAGCCATCTTGCGGCGGTGCCATTGCGGAAGAACCCAAATTGAATAGGGCTGAATGGAACCACGTGACCACGTTTCCTTTCTAGTTAATATATAGTTCTATGAGCAGAGCCCATTGAAAAGACTTGTCTGTGAGATTAGCCTCAGCCACACCCCGATCCTGTGACAGGACGAGTAGCCTACAGAAATGACATCTCATTTGCATATTGCACTCTGATTTGCGAAATGTTCTGACTCCGCGCACCATTTGCGCTACCCTTATTTTTTGATAAACAAACAAGGTCCGTTCTTTTTTATGACTGGCGAACTCGCTAGTCACTTAAAGCCACCGCATTCCGGTGGAAGAACAAATGTATATTCTTGCAGTAATGTTAGAAGATAACCAAGCAAAACATCTATTTCATCTGATAGTTACCTGGGTGACTAGCTAGTTAACTAACAGGCGCTAAGTCATTTTATGCGAACAACTTTTATTTTATAACGTTTATGCAAACGTGTCCCCTCACCATCCTACAGCTAAAGCCAGATAACGTGCAAAGAGAGGTAGAGACAAGGTAGGAGAAAATGGAAAGCAATCAACGGGCAATTGGTATTTTTGCCTTGATTTAATTTTAAATAAATGAATGATTGATCATTTTAGTTGGTTAAATAGTTATATCAGCTTGCGGAATTGTTTGCTAACTTACCTAACGTTAGCTAGATAGTTTATCTACGTTTGCTACGTGCTCGCTAGCTAGCTGGAGACGCTTGATAGAATTTAATTACATTTGTGCAATAGCAAATACGTGTGCGTTAGCTATTGTGTTTTTGCTGTAGTTGCTGCTAACTAGGACCCCTATTGTAAGTTATGTGCAAGATTAAGTTTGTCATGTTTTATTCACTATTGCTAATCTCCAGAGGTCTAAAGTCCAGGGGTCAGAAAGTCATGGGTTTCTTCCACCCTTTAACTCAACCAGCTGATTTCACCAATTAGTTCTAGTTCCTGGCTGAAGAATTATGATAATTAGGAAGAAAATACTGGGAAGGACTTTTACTTTCTGAACCTGGATTTTAGACCTCTGTTAATATCCGATCAATAGCAGCAGGTGGTTTGCAGGGAGAGAACAACATTCATTTCAGGAGAGAGAAAGGGTAGGATCCTGAGACAGACAGTTGCCCATATCAGGAGAGGGAATTCAACAGACAGGGATGTTCAGAGAGCTACACCATTACACTCATTAAATGGCAAGATTTTTGTTATCAATACATCTGGAATAACACTGAAGTTGGTATTCAAATGATGAGTGAGGAATGAATAGTGAGCTATTTGACAGCTGATTGGTTGGAACTGACAAAATCACCTGGATGAACCATTTAATAGTGATTCTGTATCACCATTTAAGGGTTATTTTTATCAAAACTTTCTACAGGGAGCCATGCCTTCCGGACCCCCCTCATTTACAGCCCCTGCCAACCACCTGCTACACTTGTAAAAAAATGCAGCCTCCCCTATTTTTGACCTCACCAGCCACCCTGCTATACAGTGGTGTTCAAAAAAATAGCAATGCGTTAAAAAAAGTGAATAAAGTGCAAATATTTTTTAATAGCTTTTAGTTCCATATTTCAAATGTAGTGGAAACATGACACATTCAATTCCAAATCAAAGCATTAACACATTTTTATCAAGTCTGCGTTATTCTTTTACAGGAAGCAAAGAAAAGGAATATTAATCTGTTCAAAAAATAGCAGTGTCAACATTTTTCTCTTCAAACTCAAACACTGAAGTTAAACACTTACTGTATAAACTTCCCCCCTCACCCTCTTCCCTCTCTGCGATGACTTCCTGATCCACTTTGAGGAGAAGGTAGCCGTGATCCGAAACTCCTTCACACATCCGGTGACGCCTCATATGCCCCATAATTAACCCACCGCTACATTTTCATCCTTTAAGAGGACACAGATGTACTCCAACTTGTAACGCGCCAGCGTGCAACCACCTGCCCATTGGACCCCATCCCGTCGGCAGTCCTCCAGTCTATATCCGGTGAGGTCCTTCCATATCTTTCTTCCATTTTCAACACCTCCTTATCCTGTGGCTATGTTCCTGCTATCGTCCTGTGTCTCTCCTGCCCTTCCTATCCAAAGCTCTTGAACGAGCTGCCCTTAACCAACTGTCAGTTTTTCTCCACCAGAACAACCTGCTCGACCCTCATCAGTCCGGCTTCAGAACCGGGCATTCCACTGAAACTGCGCTCCTGGCTGTGACTGAGGCACTCGCCACTGCCAGAGCCTCCTCCCTCTCCTCTGTCCTGATTCTCCTTGACCTGTCTGCAGCGTTTGACACGGTTAACCACAAACTCCTGATCTCCACACTAGCTGAGATGGGCATCTCTGGAACTGCCCTCTCTTGGTTTACATCCTATCTCACTGATAGATCCTACCAAGTCTCCTGGAAGGGCTCTGTCTCTGCACCTCATCCACTTCTTACAGGAGTCCCACAGGGATCTGTACTGGGTCTCCATTTATACTAAGTCTCTTGGTTTGGTCATTAATTCACATGGCTTCTCTTACCATAGCTATGCTGATGACACGCAACTCTTCCTCTCTTTCCCTCCCTCTGCCCCACAGGTAAAGGAAAGGATATCTGCTTGCCTGGCTGACATCTCTGAGTGGATGTCTAGCCATCACCTGAAGCTCAACCTCGACAAGACCGAGCTGCTCTTCATGCCATACAAGACCTCCCCGCTCCTAGACCTGTCCATCACCGTCGACGGAACCATGGTGACCGCCTCCCGCTCTGCAAGGAACCTGGGGGTGGTCCTGGACGACCAGCTGGACTTCAAAGAACACATCAGGGCGACGGCACGGTCCTGCAGGTTCCTCCTGTACAACATTAGGAGGATTCGACCGTACCTGACCACCTACTCCACCCAGCTTCTTGTCCAGACCATGGTCACCTCACGCCTGGACTACTGCAACTCCCTTCTCGCAAGCCTACCAGCCTGCGCCATTCTGCCCCTACAACTGGTCCAGAATGCAGCTGCTCGGCTTGTGTTCAACCTCCCGAAGTTTTCACACGTCACCCCCCCTGCTGAGGTCACTCCACTGGCTGCCGTTCGTGGCCAGGATCAGGTTCAAAGTTCTGACCCTGGCCTACACTGCAGCCAAAAGGTCAGGCCCCTCCTACCTACAGGACTTAATCCAGCACTACGCTCCTGCTCGACCACTTCGCTCTGCTGCTGCAGGGCGACTTGCACTTCCCCCCCTCCGTGTTAAAGGCTCCCGCTCGTCCCGACTGCGGAGCTTTTCCACTCTAGCTCCCCAGTGGTGGAATGAACTCCCCACTCTGCTGCGCTCAGCTGAAACACTGTCTGTTTTTCGGCGTGGTCTGAAAACACACTTTTTCAGACTCCACCTCGACTAAAATTATACCTATAGGGCCATTCTATAGTATTCGCTTCCTGTTTTCTATTTAACTTGTGTTTTTTGGTTATTCTATAGTTCAGAATGTATAGCTGACTGTGTGTACTTCTCATGTTTATTACTAGGGATAGCTCCTACGCTGTGAGAAAGCTGTGCTTTGTCGGATTTGCTCTGTAGTCGCGTCAATGACCTTCAATATGCACTTACTGTACGTCGCTTTGGATAAAAGCGTCTGCCAAATGATTGTAATGTAATGTAATGTAATAAACTGAAGAAATTTTTCAAGATTTAACTTCACTTTAAATTACTGAACTAATATTTAGTTGCATAACCATTGTTTTTGATAACTGCTGCGCTTCTGAGTTGCATCGAGTCTTCTGGCACCTAGAAACAGGTATTTCAGCCCAGGATGAACAAACTACATTCCACAGTTCCTGTGAATTTTTGGGTTTTGCTTCAGAAACTGCATTTTTAATGTCACCCCACAAGTTTTCAATGGGGTTGAGGTCGGGGGATTGAGCTGGCCACTCCATTACCTCAATCCTTTTTGTCTGGAACCAAGATGTTGATCGCTTACTCGTGTGTTTGGGGTCGTTGTCTTGTTGAAACACCCATTTCAGGGGCATTTCCTCTTCGCCATACGGCAACATATTCTCTTCAAGTATTTTGATGTATTCAAACTGATCCATGATCCCTGGTATACGATAAATAGGCCCAACACCGTAGTATGAAAAACATCCCCATACCATGATTTTTGCGCCACCATGCTTCACTGTCTTCACAGTGTACTGTGGCTTGAATTCAGTACCCGGGGGTCATCTGACGTACTGTCGACGACCACTAGACCCGAAAATAACAATTTTACTCTCATCAGTCCACAGAATGTTCCATTTCTCTTTGGGCCAATCGATGTGTTCCTTGGCAAATTTTAACCAATTCTGCACATGCGTTTTTTCAACAATGGTGCTTTACGGGGGCTTCTTGCTGATAGATTAGCTTCGATCAAACGTCTTCTGACTGTAACAGCACTTACAGGTAATTTTAGATCATCTTTGATCTTTCTGGAGATGATGATTGGCTGAATCTTTGCCATTCTGACTATTCTTCGATCCGTTTTAACAGTAGTTGCTCGTTTTCTTCCGCGTGTTTCGGGTTTTGTTGCCATTTTAAAGAATTTGAGATCATTTTAGCTGAGCATCCTATAATTAGCAACACTTCTTTATACGTTTTTCCCTCTCCAATCAACTTTTTAATCAAATTATGTTGTTCCTCCGAACAATGTTTGGAACGGCCCATTTTACTTAGCAATTCAGAAGGGAATATATTTTATAACAATGTGTGAAACATTTGCTTCCCTTCTTCCTTAATAAAGGACAATTAATGACACCTGTTTTTTCACAGAATGAATGAATTCTCTAATTAAACTCCACACTGCTATTATTTTGAACACGCCCCTTTCAATGAATGAGTCAATTACTCAGAACAAGCAGCGTGCATGTCATGACAGTTGGGTCTGTTGTTTTTCTATTACACTACTACATCTACAAGTAAATTATTTGCCATGCAGAAATATCACTACTACTAATTACAGTGGTTCATCAGGTTACTGATGTTGTACTGCTATTTTTTTGAACACCACTGTATATATATACAGCTCAGCAGCCCTTAAGACACCCTCCTCACCTATCTGCAGTGTAGAGCAGGGGCGGAGGGAATTTACTCATAATCAATGGGTTGCAGGTTTGAAACGTGGATGCCACATGTTTGTTGTGCAAGGCACTTAACTTGAATTGCTCAGGTAAATATCACAGCTAGCGCAAAAGGATAAGTATGTAAATATAAGCTCTGCAATCTAAGTACCCTAAGTTTTCTGGATAAGAGTGATTGCTAAGCAAATAGATAATGTAGCGTAATCATCATTTCTCAATTCCAGTCCATCAGTCTGCCGGGTGACCTAGGGCAGGTCCACCAGATGTATTGCAGACTATCAGTAGAATCCCTCCTTTAAGTATAGATTATAAGGAGACATGAACATGAAAGAGAGAGAGTTAACACACATACACACACACACACACACAATGAGCATCTCTGTCTTGCAAAACCTTGCAGCACACTACCTGGCTGTTTCTGGTCTCTTGCCAAAGTGGGAGGGGTGGTATCAAGATACCGTCGCAATGTCATTGGCCAGTCCTCAGCTTTAACCCAGCTTTCACTTTGGACAGCAGGAGGATAAAGAGAGGCTTTTAAAAGACTAAGCTAACACTAGCCTACGTGAATGTCAATTTGTCAAATCATGTGCCATGTACTGTATGTACTGAAAAACACAAGTAAACCAGATTATTTCCAAATGAGTTTGCACTTTATACACGTCGTAAATGTGTAGTGCATGTCTGAAATGTTTTTCAACATATTTATTTAATTAGCCATTATTTTTGGTTCAATAGGCTTACACCTGGAAGGGTTAAATGATGTCATAAGGGGTGTGTTTTCATTATGAATTATCAGTCAATGCCGAACAAACCAAGCCCTACACACACTGAAGAATACCACTTATCAATGCAATATGTTTTGATCTATATAAACATACAGTATATCCCCTGAGACAGCTTGATGTATTTTCCTTTTGCAAGAGTCGAGTTCTCTCCTAGTGTTCATTTTTGCCTCCGCTAATAGAGTATTAATAACTGTTCAAGGATATTAATATGTATGCTAATTATTTCTGGTCTTCCATTTGAAAGCCTCATTGAACTGTACTGCCTATTTAATAGTGATAGTGCGAGAAAGGGTGCGAGAATTGGGTGAGCCATATTGCAAAAAAGTAATGGTGCTCATTGAAGTTACTGTACATAGCTCAGTCCAGATATAGATGTATTCTCTCAGGCACGATTTTATTATTGTATGACCACAATCAATTGGACCTCTCACCCATCACATGTAAAATTAAGTTTTCCCAACTGCGACCATCAAAACTTTCTGAATGCATGCATCAACTGCTGCTACAATATTTTATGCACAAGTCAAATCAACCTATGTGAGTTCCTGAAAAAAGCTATTTCTTTTTTGCTGAGAACTGCTAAAAATGTATTCCTTCAGCAGAAAGTCAATCATGTGACAACAATATAAATTGCATATTTTTTTATTAATATGCAATGACACAGCAGGGAAGTGAAATAAATTAATGTTTTCTGAACCACAGTTCAAACAATGCAATTTTGCGTGTTTTTATTGATGGGGCCCTCTTGTACAGAGATTTTAGGGAATAAAAATGATGGCTGCAAAACCTTAAGAAAAAGTAATTTCAGAAGACAACATTTTTCAGGTAATTAATGGCTCTGTACTTTTTGAATTATGCAACCGAAACAAAACCAGGGGAAATATCTATTCCGACAAAGGCAACATCTTATATCTTCTTGTCACATTTATTGTTTGTTTTTCATTAGCCAGTATATAACTACCAAGGTTTCTTTTTATGTGTATCAGTCAGAATTAAACTGTTGTTTCCCATAGTTCAATATCTAATCTACACATCATAAAATCACCCCTGAGAGTGACTAAATTGAAACCATTAGTCAGCACTACAACGACAATACTTGCCCCCTGAATTCAATAAATCTTTGTCCCTAACTCTAAGCATTTGTAAATGCTTACTGCAAGTGCTACATTCCTCTTCATGAAACCATATTGGCAGGTTTTGGTTTTATAACCAAAATAAATGAAAAGAAAACTTTATATTAAAAATGAACATTTCATTTATTTATTGAATTTACTTGTGAGTGAAAATAGAGCGAGAATATTGACTGAATGTGGGAGTATGCACACCCCTATATATGTTTAGTGAAAATGAGATCACAGGGCAGCTGAACCTTCGGTCATTACGGTCCTATGCCATAAACTGCCATCATCCGCCCTGCATCCTCTCCAGCCATCAAGCCCTAGCCCAAAATGAAGACTATTCTTCCCAATTAGATTGCGGTGGCAGTATCATCTCAGCACTGCTTTTCTGTGCATGGCGCCCACGCCTCTGCATTAATCATTACCCTTTTGTCTTATGCCCTGCATGGGTGACTCCACCGTCAACCTGCCCGATTTATCACAATAACCTCTCAGAGAACATTCTTCTGGTATGGCTCTAAGCTTCAATACAATGTGCAGCAGTTAAGGGGAGCTGAGGCATTTATATTATTCATATTATTTGTGTTAAAATGATGATGATTATTATTATTATTATTATTGTTATTAATAAAATGTTCATGATTATTATTATTATTTCTTGCCTTGTAATGAATTTGCAGAATCTCATAAATAACAGAATGAAAGATGGCAGAATAATGAAGGATGTCAGGGTATAGTCTCTGGATGTTGCTGGCTGATAGGGCAAGAATGGATCAAAGTGTGCAGATTTTCATTGGGTTGCAAACAGTCTGACAAAAGCCCTGGGAGATTGTCATCATGCCGTCATATAACCCGCAGTGTATTTTCCATTAAGATATAGTGGAGAAACTTAGCGGCTGACAGTTATATTTATTGTTCCTTCTGATAGCATTCAGGGTCAGAATTGAAGCCACTTTTTTATTTTGTCAGTTCCATTTTCCTAATCTTTTGTTCCACAGCTGCAATTATTTGTCTTCCGTCGCCGCGGCGCCCTGGTGCTTTCTCCCAGGTTATGTGCAAAAGCTGAGCTCAGCTGCTCGTCAAAGTCAGGAAGCGCTGCCCTGCCCACCGCCACACGTCAATGCTCCCCGAACCTGCGGATTGCTTTTTCACACAGGTCCCTTCACAGCCGCTCTACTTCAGCAGTCTGAAGTACGGCCTGGACACACGTCAAACTCACAGCCACTAAAATGCACCTTTACTAACTGGCACAAACTCACAGCCAATAAAATGCACCTTTACTAACTGGCACAAACGTACAGCCACTAAAATGCACCTTTACTAACTGGCACAAACGTACAGCCACTAAAATGCACCTTTACTAACTGGCACATACGTGCAGCCACTAAAATGCACCTTTACTAACTGGCGCAAAGTAACAGCAAATAAATTGCAGCTTCACTAACTGGAACAAATGCCTAGCCACTAAAATTCACCTTTACAAACTGACACAAACTCACAGTCAATAAAATGCACCTTTAATAACTGGCACAAATGTACAGCCACTAAGATTCACCTTTACTAACTTTCTCAAACTCACAGCCACTAAAATGCACCTTTACAAACTGGCAGAACCTCACAGCTGACAAAATGCAGCTTTACTAACTGACACAAACTCACAGTCAACAAAATTCACCTTTACTAACTTAGTTTTGGAGGGAGGGACGAACAGCAGTAGGTACAAGATGATTAATCACATTTGTCATGTTTATGAGATCAAAGGAGACACCCTGTGCATGTGTATGTATTTTTATTTATCCTCAACCATCTGTGGAGTTCATAGTCTTACCGGCATCTTTTAACATAATCAGGGACACCGCTGAGCAATACTCATCTACAGCGCACTGTTAATCATTTGAAGAGCAAATTATAGCTCAAGTAATAAATAATAAACGTGCAATGTGTACTTTCCACACATCCTTGGCACATACAGCTAAGGACATTCTTTAGGACATTGATCTCACTGAGAGCTACTTCAACACAACTCTCTTTATGTGGTTGATAATATTATTTCTTTATATGTTGCGTCGCCATTTTATTTTGTATTTTGTCAGCATACACTACAAATAATAATCATTATCTTCATCACCATCATCATGCTTATAATACTAATGATAGTTATGACATATATGACAAATGAATAATAACTGAAATAAAGCCGTGGTGAAGGAGCAATGCAGTGGCACACAGCCCTTGGCCACACAGGCACTTAGCATTCAATATGCGCTTAGACTCGTATGCCTGCTGAATAATCTATTTGACATGATATCTGAACACAGTGTGAGGGGAGGGACCTTGATGTGCTCCTCTACGGAGGGACCATAATTCAACACCGTGCGCTGAGCAGGAGCCAATGTTTATTCTGAACGTGCTTCGGACATAGTCCCCAGCTGGCGCGAAACATCTGCGCAACGTTGAGGTGACATTGCAGGAGTGCGATTAATCAGCCCTGTGAACGACGCTGTACACTTTAGCTGGAGCTGAGCTCGTAGGCGGTCCTTAAAGTCTTATCAGCATGTGACCAGACGTGTTCTGGCATGTTTTTACAGTCCTTGAGAGACTCACTTTCTGGAAGGTTCCGGGGGTTCAGATTTGGGATAATCTATGCAGGGAAACCCAGAGGCGTGAGCAATGACACCAAAAGTGTTTGGGTGTGTGTGTGTGTGAGCAGATGAATGTGTGCGAGTGGCGTATTAAACAAGGGAGAGGAAAATAATAATGCCTACAATACACTCTGACACATTACAACATTATCGCTTTATCGCATCATGTATAATTACTCTGCTGCGGAGGTATTTAAAGTTACAGCAGTTTGCCAGTAAAGGGAGAGAAAGATTTCCTCACTAATACAGATTTAAGATGGTGTTCCCTTTAATGCATTTCTCACTAAACCCTGCAAGTGTATTCCTCAGACCACATGTGTGGCACCATTAAGACTAATTAAAGCCTGATCTCTTGGACACTGTGATCTCATCACAATTAGCGCCTTCACACACAGCTGTGGTGTAAGAAAAAACTACAGAAAAAATGACAGCAGTCCGGGGTGCCTTAGAATACTACTTATCAAGCAATTTACCTGTACACAGCAATAATCGTGAATCTCATCTGAGACTAGGCCAACATGAAGGGTTTTCCAATGTAATAACGGCAAACGTTAATTCATGGTAATGTAATGCATTGTATATGTAATTGAATTTCTTTGGAGGAAATCTAGCTTCTCTACCTTGCGATTATTAATCTCATACATTTTTGTTATGCTTTAACTTACACGTATCTTATTATCTTATTGTGTCTTATTCCAGAAAGTGTCCATATCGAAATCATAGAAATAATTAAAACTGAATTTATATATAAAAAAATATATACTGTATATATGCAGAGAAAAACATGCAAAAAACAAGGCAGAAATGTTAGCTGCAAGGGCGAAAGACTGGAAAGTGTTGGATGAAAACAGCGCTCTGAAGGCCATGACTAAATCATTATTCGTTTCAGCCCCAAACCGCCACACTTCCAGTAATTGCATGATGCTAGATAAAAGCCACAAAGTGTTTGTGCCAGTACGCCTCAGAAAACACCGCTGTTATTCTGTCTCATGCTTGTGAGGGGGGATAGACTTTGTCAATAAAAGTGGCTTAAAATTCTTTCTTTGCAGGAACGTCAAAAACAATATCATTTTTGACAGCTTGTTTCACGCCTCCAAGAAAGCAATAATTGTGTGTATCGGGCGCGATGAAGGTATTTCAGTGGTGGAAGACTGGTACCTATGTCACCCTGACAGAAGCCACTAAACTATTGGCCACTTATCTTGTCATTGTATCTCTTTTTTGGGGAGGGGGGGGGGGGGATTTCCATTTGTGTCAAACAATAGTCCACATAGCACCCTTAAGTAAATGAGGTCTGCGTTACATTGTGATTCTGGTTTATCAAAACTTGTTAATTGTGAAAGTGTGTCGCAGTGACACCTGCCGCTGAATCTCCTCGGTGTTACTGTGTTTGATTCTGGCTGGATGCACTTGTCAAACAGACAGTGCCCCCCCCAATTACACCGTAATACTTCACCGCAAACTTCTCTCACAAACTAGCCATGAAACAGCGTGCACAATCTTGAACACGAGCACCTATTTGGACCCTCCCGTTCATTTTTTGTGCGCGAAAGAAACGCTGTCCCATTCTTTTTTTGTGAAAGTGGAGACTTTAGTTGAGGGGTTTCAAAGGATAGTATTTTGAGTCCAGCACCAACCTGATCTGGATAGTTAGGGACCCAGCAGTAAAAAAAAAAAATTAATAAATAATAATTTAAAAAACCGGCACTAAATATTTTCATAATAATGAATGTGCATTCAAAAAACAAGCCCTTGTTTTTGCGAAAATGTATTTATATTAATGAACGTGACAAAAATAAAACACAATTTCAGAATCCAATTTCAGTACTGTCGTTTTCTTAAGTAGAAGCAGAGAATGCCTGAATGTCTGTGGACCCTATATCTCTGAGCACTTAAAAAGGCAATTTTTGCCCAGTTTGCACTCCTCTTCAATAAAGCCTTATAACTTTGCGGCAAAGCACGCCAGAGACATGGATGGTAGCGCACAGCAAAAATGTTGGTGTATATTGAACACCCTAGGGTGTTTATATGAGACCGACATTTTTGCTCTGAAGTGCGAAGGGCAGAAGTGTACCATCATCATGAGTAAAGTATCAAAACATACGAAATATGTGAGGAATAATTCATGGTACACACAACTTAAGAATGTAAAAAAAAGTGCCTTGCAATTTACTACAGTGGCAAAATTATGGCACACAGTTCATCTCCAACATGTTTCCCACCACTGGAAAAACAATTGTGCATGTATCTAAAATTCAACAAGGGTTTCGAAGGAAATACTAAATGCCTGTGCTGCAAGCGAACTATATACACCCTGCTGAGCTGGCTGGTATGATAACAAGCCATAAATCTACAAACTCCACCCAGGGCTTGTTTTAAAGCTAATGCCCCTTTTCCATTGCACAAAACAGTTCAGGAATCATCTGTAACTGGAACTATGGAGAACCTCCAGTTCCTGAAGTGTGTTCCTGTTCCTGTTTCCACTGAACTCTGAGAACCTCTACGTAACAATGAGAATTTGGATAGAAGTGACAAAAAAAGAAAATGATTGTTTTACATAGCCTAACCTTACCTGAATAAATGGTATTTTGAGAAATTCTCTCTCAACCGTGAAGTTGCTTCCTCCGAATGTCAGGGGTGAAATAGAAGACACAGCGAGCCTCACAGGCAGGCTTGGCGAGGCAACGTTCCATACAAGTAGCACAGAGGGAGCGTAAATCCGGCTCCGATTCACCAATTCAAAAGGGTTTTCGGAATAATTGAATTGCAAGCACTAAAATCACAAATTTTAGGGGGTTAACTTCACTAGAATAATATTTTAACCAGCCATAGCATGATGTCTGAATAAATTATTCCTGTGTATTCCTGACACATACTTCTCTTTTTTTGAGTGAAACGTTATGCTTTAAAGCACCAGAGACCCACCTATTCAACTATACTTATTTGCATACAAAGTTTGTTCTTGTGGCAGCACTAACGTTATTGGCCATATCATAATAGGCTATATGGTGCTGCAAGTAAAAAATGTACGTTTATTAATGAATGTTTTGGTAAGACTATCCTAAATTAATTGAATTCAATTTTGTAAACTGAATTGTAGCTAGGTATTTAAAACGACGGTTGGTTTTCCCGGCATATGACGATTCACTGGAAGTTTGCAATTGACCAATCAGGGATGTACCTCCACCCAATAGCTCCTGGTACCTTTGTTTGGTACCTCTCTGGAGGAGGAGGGAAATTTAGTTCTGACAACTATACATGGTGCCCTTCTGCTGGTGATGGAAACGCATCCAGAAGCCGTGATCTCGGTTTCACTGTACGGTATGGTGCGGTACGATATGACGTTGGAAAAGGGCCATAAAAGTCCTGTCTAATTTGTTTTGCTGTTTTATTGACTTCTAAGGACACCCATCGCTGCTCAGACAACCAAAACCATCGAGCTCCGCGGAACTGATCTGAGGTCAGGTGTTTTGCTTCTCAGGCCGGGGCTGTTTTGGGGGGCTATGTGACCTTGTGTTTAGTGGGGCAGTGGGAGGGTGGAGCTGTCAGTTTGGGTATATAATGTAAGTCTGCAGTGTTTTACAGGGTTTTTCCACCTGAGCTATATTGTTGCAGGCTCTGTACTTGATTACGGCGTGAGCTACGGCTGACAGTAGCTTGTTCTGGAATAAACCGTGAATTTGAGATACTATACTGGCTCGTCTGGTCATTATCCAGCAGGAACACTACAATATGGACATTTAAAACTTTCTTCTGAATGATTTATTCAGCGATTTCAGGCGCTCCTGAGAGCTGAAAGGGCATACGATTTTCATGCAAAGATATACGAGAGAAGATAACTAGGAAGTATTAAAAAAATATGTTTATAATGTGGTTTAGGGTCCTGAGAGCTGACAAGGGGAAAAATGGCTATGTTGGCTAGAGACAAGTCTAATGAACGCACTGAGTGCAAACTTGTGGCGTGTTCACCCCAATATATTCTAATGCAACAAGTCCAAAGTCTGTGGGTGGAACTGCCCATAGCACTAGTGGGCCAGTGATATACGGTGAAGTGCAGCAGTTTTTGGGCTCTTTGCACAGTGCAGAATAACCTCAATCTCCAAAGACAGAGACGGGAAACGCTTCACAAACCCCCGGCCTCCGCCTCCACCCCCGTCCCTGCAAGTGGGCGGTGCCATGACTGAAAAGCCTGGGGAGACACCGTGGGGGTGACCCCCTCCGACCCCGGAAACGCCGTCGCGCAGGTGCTCGTTTGTCTCCTGTTCCCCGTTGACGGCGGCGCCTAAATAAGGAATGGGAACATCTGCGGCGGCTCTGCGGAAGGTCAGCGGTCCCTCGGGGGCCCCTGGGCGGCTGCCAGGGAGACAGGAGCAATGTGAACATCTGCTAGGAGAGCACGTCCTCCCTCCAAGATATTCATGGGGGAGGGGCACGCAGGTAGAGGGTAGGACACACCTGTATGGCAGGAAACCGTACAGGTGTGTCCTGCTTCTACATCCTCCCTAAAACGTATCCTGCCGCATATTCACATCATTATAGTAAACACACCCTTGCTATTGATCAACGAACACCCTGATAATCCCCAGAAATAAATTCCTACATCTCATAGTTCTAGATGTTTTTGTGTAATTATCTGTTGAATGAGATGTTTGTATACCAGTACAGTATCAAAGGGGTCAAAATAAGGTGAACTGCCTTGTTCAAAGGTGCAACAGTACAATGATCAGGATTCAAGTGAGCAACCTTAAGGTTACAATGCAAACTCCCACAAATCAGCCCTCCTCCACCTGAGTGCTGCCCTCCTCCACCTGAGTGCTGCTCCCCATACAGTGTTTGGCAGGAGCACAGTCCAGAAGATCAGTTAAAGAGGAGGCAAGCTCAAGGCCAAAATCTCCAGAAGATCAGTTAAAGAGGAGGCAAGCTCAAGGCCACAATCTCCAGAAGATCAGTTAAAGAGGAGGCAAGCTCAAGGCCACAATCTCCTATTATCAGGGGAAGGTCACATGATGATTGTAATGGTTATGATGCTTTCTTCTGCTTTATGAGTTCCTGTATCGGAAGGTCCCATGCATTGCTAGTACAATGCAATTGAGCTTCCAGAAGCACATTTGTAGAGGCAGAGAGAGAATGAAGGAAGAGAGAGAGAGCTAATGAAGATACATACCCCTTTATGGTTGGCTGGAAACGGCAGAAATATGTAGCGAAACGGCATTACCTGCCATATAGTTGCTCAGTCACTGCTCCAGCCTGTGTGTGTGTGTGTGTGTGTGAGAACCTGTCTCTGAGTATACGTTTGTGTGTATGTCCGTGAATGCATGTGTATCCCTTTAAGCATGCGTGAATGTGTGCACATGAATGTCTGCATATACATGTGTGTGTATGCGTGTGAGTGTGTCTTTGCATACAAGTGTGCATGTTCATGTGTGCTTACATGTATGTTTTCGTGTACATGTTTGTACCTTCCATTGGAAGGCTTTCTGCCTTTCCATCTGCATGTTTCTATAGCCTTTACATTACATTACATTATAGGCATTTAGCAGACGCTCTTATCCAGAGCGACTTACACAACTTTTTAGCATTTTTTTATTTTTATTTTTTTACATATTATCCATTTTTACAGCTGGATATATACTGAAGCGATTCAGGTTAAGCACCTTGCTCAAGGGTACAACGGCAGTGTCCAACGCCTTCCCCTTGATCACATGCGTCTGCAATGCAAATCATTACTACTTACAGGGGGGCTGAATGTTTCAATCAGAAATGATAGCACAGGGAATTTACCCCCTCGTCTCCATTCATTTACTTAAGATTTCACCTCATATGGAGACCGCATTGCCGCTAGCCTCTTAATGATGACAACCCCAGTGCCCGCTCCACTCCAATATTTATTTCCATCTTGCTCCAAGCACAGGGATGCAAGTCACGGCTTCTGATAGATTATTTCTCGAGCTGTCAGATCTGTGCCTGTAATAACCCCAGGATGCCTCATCGACTTTTAATAGGATGCAATTTGAGCTGAAATTCCGTATTTAGACCGGAGCACTAATGAACGGGAGGGAGGGATGGAGAGTTGGCCCGGTTCGTCCTCGGGGGCCGATGCCTCGCTCCTCCAACACCCGCTGCTCCCGGCCCTCTAAACGTGCGGCAGAAGGGAGGCCAGAACACGCTCACTGGAGGCCCGAAAAACTGATGAGATTAAAGCGCCGTGCAAAGAGGAGAGATCTGGAAGCACATGATGCAGGGGAAAGGCATCAATGTCGCTCAATGTCAGATTGACAGATGCAATAAACATTAGATCAGCGGTGGAAGGCCTATTGAGCTTGGATGATGGCACTTAAAGGCCACATCTGCAGACGGTCATTGAATTTGCCAAGTAAATTCCCCATATAGATGAACGACCTATGCATGAACCATGGGATTGTTCTGCAAAGTTGAAGGAGAAAATGACTAAGTGCATGTGCGCTTGTGCACCTGTGTGGCATGTGCATGAGTGTTTGTGTACAGTATGGTATATACAGTATCTATTATTTTTAGCAACAAAAACTATTTGCAGTCTATTCAAAAATATATACTTGTCTTGCCTTCAGCTAAGAGCATTCTTTCCATGTCATTATTACTACTGCTTATCACCATGGTCTGCTAACACGTGTTGCTAACTATAGAGCTTTCCAGATTTGAGGGCTTCGGGAATGGCTTATGGATCTAGTTTCATGCCTAAACTATTGAAATTAGTTGCATTTGTAAATCATTGCAGCTGCCTGTTTAACTAGCCTACAATGAACTAGCTAGCTATCTACTGCTCGCTATTCATCTTCCTATCGATGAAGGTTAGCTGGAAAGCGATAAACATGTACTTTAGGAAGGATGGCTGCCTCCATTCACATTATTTGTTACTTCCTCTGGAATTAATTTTGTTTGAAACTTCAAAGTGACATGAACACACACCAATTTTGAAAAAAAATGAATACTTCATTTATTGGAATAGTACATTATAGTAGCCTTATGCGTAGGTAAACCTGGAGAGAATGAACATCTTCTCTCTCAAAATAGGGTTTAATACAGGAGCCAGTGCTTTAGAGCTCTCCTCCTGTCCTCTCCTGTCATGTTACTGTAGGGATGGGGGCGGTTCAATCTGGTGGCACCCCTCACACAGCCACTGGAGTCATTATCTCTGCAAGCCCATCCCATTTGACCTTTGCGGTTGATTGATGACGCATTAGTCACAACAGAGAGAGGGGAAGGGGGAGGGGTCTGAAAATAAGGGGTTAAGTAGAGCCGTTATTCTTATTCTGAAGTAATGCCTGATGCTGCTTCCTCTCCTCACAAGATATAGTCACCTTCAAACAGATACAAAGGGAGGTTGTGTTCCAGGACTGACACTGCTGTTCCCTCATTAGCCTATAAGCATGTCTCTAATGGAGGTGAGAGAGGTACCGATTTGCTGAAGATGAATACATTTCTGCCGACTGTTCTCCGTCGTCACGGTGTTGTGCTTTCATGCACTTATAAGAACCTGATCCTTAGCGCAGCTCTTTCAGGGCCAGAGTGTTCTAGTGGGCTATTAATTGCATAATTAAAGGAATTACTGGCGTGAGCGCATCCGTGGTGCCCGTTCAACTTTCATGTACATTGGGTCAAGAGCAGACGATAACTCAAACCTGTGGGGTTGGAACATGTGACACGTTTGGCTGGGCCAGGAGCTATTGTAGCGGGTAGAGAAGCACCTTGTCTCCACCCTTTGTCTCTGTGCTGGGAGGCGTGTCTTCTCTTTTCATCCTGCAAGTGCTACAGGGCACCATGAACGTCTTTCAGTGTTCAGAGCGAATTCAGCAGCTCGCAGTAATTCAATGTGACAAAACTGTGAAGTGAAGTTTTTTTTTTTTTTACAGAATCTGGTGGGTGGGAAGGATGACAGAAGTAATTTGCTGAAATTGACCTTGTTCCCACTTTGACTAAACCACAGTACGGGAAAGCAGCTGGGACAGTAAATTAATAATGAACATTCACAATCCCAGATGCAGCCCAGGAAACACACAGCCAAGCACTGCTCAACAGAATTTAAGGGATGCCCATTTCTCAACTGAGACGAGGGGTGAAGGTGTGTTTCTTCGATGACCTATATTGTATTTGAACCTCAATGTTTTCACGTCACATTGAATGGTTGCCCTTTACACTACCTACTTCAAAAGTGGGTCAGATCAAGTGCCTTTGCTCCATGGGATTCAACAGCAGCTTAGAGAGCAAAGTGGCTAAACGGGCACAACATTCTTCAGTAGTCTGGAAATACTTTATAAGAGATGACATTATATGACTTCTATGCATAATAACCTCGGAATGAAACGTCCATGGCCAGCTAGCACCAACGAGATGCAATGTGCTGTCCAGAAGCAGAGGAGCATCATTGAGTTTTCCAAACGCCCAGTCACTGATAAGAGAAGGCAGCAGATAACAGCTTTACTTGTCAACTTCATTGTGAAGGATATGCAACCACTCTGCTATTTCTGGAGATGGATTTAACCCATTTGTGCAGATGGCAAATTTGGTCAATTCTCACGTATTTAGGGGGCGTTCTGTTTTAAGACTTTATAACTCCACTTTATAACTTGTAAGCTAGACTTTATAACATGTATACAACTCTGAGTAAAAGAATGTGCAAAAGAATGCTCAGGAAGAAAGTCGGAAATCAGCTTACGCAAAGTTTTGCATTTTCTCCCTTTGCCTTTTGATCGTGGTGTCGCTATATAACATTGACTCCAAACATGGTGCAGCATGTGCAGGGGTACGCAGGTTCTCTTATTTTATACATCTGAATTTCTGCGTTAAATCTCGCTTACGCAGCTTTCGGAGGGCATTTTTCTGCTCAGCACTGTTCACAGAAACTTGGTAAATGCCTTAAATGAAACAAGACAGTTGTACCATTTACTATACAAACTTTTTATTATTTTTATAGTTTATGTTCATAATATAAGTCAAAATAAAGTGCCACAAATACAAAGAAACTTTGGAAAAATGCAACAAAAAAAAAACAAAAAAAAAAAATATTTTTCTTTAGGTTGCAAAGAAATACTAGTGAAACAGATAAATCTATACATTTCCTGGATCATAAACTCCATGTCCACAAGTGTGCAACATCTGAGGATGATATGCAGAACTACTAAAGATCTATGATGCAAAATATAGGCAGTGTATCCTGTTGTCCATTAGTGTCTCCAAATCTATCCAAATGGCTAAATTGTGCACTGCTTTTTGTTCCCATTCATAATGACTTGTATATAAAGTACATTAATCTACCACATATCAGCGCACAGTAAATTGGAATGAGCATTTGTCATGCCCTAATAGACAAGTATATATGCCATAGCCTATATTATGTATGATAACATGAAAATAAAATAGTATTCCACCATCTGCAACATGCTGCCAAATGTTTTATCTTCAATGAAAATCAGTAGCCTACATCAAACATAAAATTAACGATTGCACTACAGTATGTGAAATGCACTCAAAATGCGAAAATAACAATGGGCCTATTAATCATACTGGACAAGACAGTACTCAAGTGGAAAAACTAACATACATATGTAGCCAGCGAGACCAACCGCATTTTAGAAGCAGTACTACTTACATATTGGGAAGGGAAAACTCCTGTAGTTGAATGCATTTTATGTAGAGGTTACGTAATACTAGACCGTTAAAATGATCAGGCTATTGTTGGGTTTATCTTGTTGATATGATGGAATTCTAATTTTATATGATGAATAAATGTATTTATGAACTCACACATAGACGATATTGTCCACTATGTCACGCATGGGTAGGTGGTATATACTGGGTGGGGGTTGCAACAAATGTCTCAGTTGAGCAAAATCTTGCTGCCGGCAACATGTTCACTAGGCATCTGCGCAAAGGGGTTAATGACATTGTCAACTTTTTTTTGTGCCAAACTACACAATCCCATCGCATGCTACGCTTTGGAATAAATTCACCCAACAGTACAACACTATGAGAGTGAAGATTGCCACAGATTTAACGTTACTTGTTTTTCCACCACATGCTGTATCCTTTTGGTGAGTCTAGTTTTCACTTTTTTCAGTTTTCCGTTTTTCGAAATAGGGGTGCGGATGGTCACTGTAGTGCCAACACTACATGCCCAACATCACAAACAAATGTCTGTAAACACACAGTAAAATAGCTACAGTAGCTGGCATTCATGAGTATTTAAATCACTGATTGTGATTTATGTCACTGCTTGTTATCTAACTATGTGTTATACGTTAAATGACAAGTATTGCATAACATAATTATGATGATAGCTTGTAAGTAATCTTCATGTTGTTGGAATTTGTAATCTTTATTGCAACGTAGCCTACCATTTTATTTGTATGTTTAGAATAATCAAAGGGTTATTTTATGTTTATGTTTAAAATAAACTGTGCTTGAATAACCTTGGGGCTATCTTACACCCGGCGCTAAGCGGTGGTAACTCAAACGCAAGTGTCTTTGCTAGTTTCAGACTGGCGCAGGTGCCATTTTAACCCTTTCATGCATGGAGTTCACTACAGTGGACAGGCTTTTCAAAGTCTATTTTAACATAGTCAGAAACATTTGTGATCTCCAAAAAATATCAGAGCAGATTCCTTGCACCTTTGCCTACATTTTGATATGCTCTTTGTTACATTTTATTGTCTTTTCTAGTTTTGATACAGTGAAGGTCAAAATGGCAGGTGGAGGTGGTAACATAAAAACTCCCTCTGGTGTAGCTGTGAAAACCTTCTATTTCTAGAGAACAGAGCATGTTAAAAATATATCCAGGGAGCATAATTAGTTATATTTGTAAAAAGAAATTACTGTAGTTATTGTATTGTATACGAAAAAACTTCTGTCCACTGAAGTGGACATCATGCCTTAAGAGTTGTAATCTGCATGTGTGGTCTATGTTTTCAAGGGGCCATTTGGGGCACATTTCTGTGACCTAGGCAGGTGAAACGCATGTGGAGTTTGATGTGAAAAAAATATTGCTCTGTTTTGTAATAATTCATGCATGAAAGGGTTAAAGGGAATGGGAAATGACACTCTGATTGGTTTATTGCATGTTACGCCCAACACACCTGTAATTAATGAAGAGGCTAAGTTCAGCCCATTTGAACCTTGTGCTTACGTTGCGCTCAAAATATGTGCCCTCTAGCTAGCAAAAGTGGAGTTGGACACGCCCTAAATGCACTTGCACCATTCGTTTTAGACCATGCACTAAGATCGTCAAGATAGAGCCCCCATGCTACCTTATGTGCGCTGTCATTGTCTGCCACTGTACTCTACCGGTATTTTAATTTTTTTTTTAAACTGCGTCTTTCTTACATAATAAGGTAAATGACGACTAGTCGACTACTTTTTTTTATGAGCCTGGAGCCTCATTTATAAACAGTGTGTGCACACAAAAAAGATGCGTACGCCACTTTCTCCACAGATTTGGGATTTATAAAAACAAACTTGACGTCAAAACATGCACACATTTACACAAACTATGACCCATACGTACACACATTTTGAAGACTCTGGTCTAGGAATTGCCGACTCTGATGGCAAAGTAGAGAAATGCAGATAAATGTCCTTTTCACTCAATTCCTGTCCCTTCATATCAAAGTACACAACCTTCTAATGATCATATCCCTTGTCAAAGGCACATCCAGCCATAAGTAGTTTCTGTCTTTTTGGTGTTAGTCTGAAAATCCATATTTAAGAATTCAGACTGTCCAAAAAACGATAATACCGTCGATGACAACTCCCATGTGTTACATTCAAAGTTTCAGCTTATGCCATCAGGGAGGCGGTATAGAGTCCCAACAGTGCAGACGCATAAGATTAAAGTGCTCTTTTATCTCAGAACACACGTGAATGCTAAATACGAAGTCCAACAATGTGATGGCTCTGGGTTTAATCGGGGAGATTAATCTGTCTTTCACTGTGTGAAACTGTGCCACTTTAAGATGCAAGATAAATTTCTGTGTATTCAGACAATATAGCATTGTTATCATATTGTATTTTGTCGTATTTAATTTGTGACTTGATAAAAACAATTACCAATTACAATTACTAATTCCTGGTTATGGTAGTGTAACCTTATGAAATTTGCATCCACTTTCTTATCTCACCAATTCTTTTAATGTCCAAAATGGTTCGGCTGCAGTGACATGCTGCCACCACGCAATTTGTCTTTTATTGGTTATGTGAGAACTATTCTCACCAAACAATATAGCCCATCCTGTCTGACCTCTACCTCCATAACGAGCATCTCTATTTAACACCAGGATATTTTTGAGCATAAGCAGTTTTCTTCTTTTGTGCTTGCGGAAACATTTAGTGTAGAACCTGCGCAAAGTTTTATAAATAAGGCCCCTGGTGACTAGTAAAAATCAGTAGTCGTGCAACCTCTAGTGTGTACCACTCTGGGTTTGTACACACATACGTGTATGTTTGTCTGTCTACCAGTCTGAGATTGTACACACATACGTGTATGTTTGTCTGTCTACCAGTCTGAGATTGTACACACATACGTGTATGTTTGTCTGTCTACCAGTCTGAGATTGTACACACATACGTGTATGTTTGTCTATCTACCAGTCTGAGATTGTACACACATACGTGTATGTTTGTCTGTCTACCAGTCTGAGATTGTACACACATACGTGTATGTTTGTCTGTCTACCAGTCTGAGATTGTACACACATACGTGTATGTTTGTCTGTCTACCAGTCTGAGATTGTACACACATACGTGTATGTTTGTCTGTCTACCAGTCTGAGATTGTACACACATACGTGTATGTTTGTCTGTCTACCAGTCTGAGATTGTACACACATACGTGTATGTTTGTCTGTCTACCAGTCTGAGATTGTACACACATACGTGTATGTTTGTCTGTCTACCAGTCTGAGATTGTACACACATACGTGTATGTTTGTCTGTCTACCAGTCTGAGATTGTACACACATACGTGTATGTTTGTCTGTCTACCACTCTGGGATTGTACACACATACGTGTATGTTTGTCTGTCTACCAGTCTGAGATTGTACACACATACGTGTATGTTTGTCTGTCTACCAGTCTGAGATTGTACACACATACGTGTATGTTTGTCTGTCTACCAGTCTGAGATTGTACACACATACGTGTATGTTTGTCTGTCTACCAGTCTGAGATTGTACACACATACGTGTATGTTTGTCTGTCTACCACTCTGGGATTGTACACACATACGTGTATGTTTGTCTGTCTACCAGTCTGAGATTGTACACACATACGTGTATGTTTGTCTGTCTACCAGTCTGAGATTGTACACACATACGTGTATGTTTGTCTGTCTACCACTCTGGGATTGTACACACATACGTGTATGTTTGTCTGTCTACCAGTCTGGAGATTGTACACACATACGTGTATGTTTGTCTGTCTACCACTCTGGGATTGTACACACATACGTGTATGTTTGTCTGTCTACCAGTCTGAGATTGTACACACATACGTGTATGTTTGTCTGTCTACCAGTCTGAGATTGTACACACATACGTGTATGTTTGTCTGTCTACCAGTCTGAGATTGTACACACATACGTGTATGTTTGTCTGTCTACCAGTCTGAGATTGTACACACATACGTGTATGTTTGTCTGTCTACCAGTCTGAGATTGTACACACATACGTGTATGTTTGTCTGTCTACCAGTCTGAGATTGTACACACATACGTGTATGTTTGTCTGTCTACCAGTCTGAGATTGTACACACATACGTGTATGTTTGTCTGTCTACCACTCTGGGATTGTACACACATACGTGTATGTTTGTCTGTCTACCAGTCTGGAGATTGTACACACATACGTGTATGTTTGGGGGTGAGTGCCTGTGTGAGATTGTACACACTTACGTGTATGTTTGGGAGTGAGTGCCTGTGTGAGATTGTACACACATACGTGTATGTTTGGGGGTGAGTGCCTGTGTGAGATTGTACATACATACGTGTATGTTTGGGGGTGAGTGCCTGTGTGAGATTGTACACACATACGTGTATGTTTGGGGGTGAGTGCCTGTGTGTTGTCTGCCCATATATTTCACAGCGCTTTATCATCTTTATTCCACAAAATCTTCAAACCTAAAACCCTAATATTTCTTTATCATGACTGCTTGTTCTGCAGTTTATGATGGAATAGTATTATGAGGATGCCATATTTAGGCGAAATAAACGGCGAGAGGAAAACACATTTGAAAAACAATCCTGGCCTGGGGGTCCGGCTGAGAGGGAATGAATGCTTTCAGTAGAGAGGTTAATATATCTTCTGTATAAATACTACAGCTTAACGCACCATTACACTCTTCCAGACTGGAGGATTACACAATGCCCTGGACCACTCTAATCATTGCTTGCTTCCTTTAATGCACGCTATTTTAGTCCCATAAAAACACATTTATCTGTTCTAGTTGAGAAAAACTGAGAAATTTTTTAAATCCTGTTGCCTTTGACCAAATTATATACATTTCTACATGAAAAGCATACTCTGTTTTCTATGTTTGTGTGAAGCAGTTTTTGCATTGCTTTATGCATGATAAGATGCTAAATAAAGATTATTATTAAGTGTGGTGCAAATAAAGGCTCAGGGAAGGAGGTGAGCCAATTAGTCTGCTTTACTGAGGAGAGCAGTGTTCTGATTGGTCTGTGTTAGTCAGTGGCTGACTTGACCTGACAGCTCCACCCACAATCAATGGTTGGTGCAGCCTCCCTCTCCGTCACACTACAAAGATTATGATTAGCAGAAAACGAACCATGACAGGAAGGGCTTCGGTTGATTGCATTCATCTAATCCAGGAAAGAAATCTGGTTTGACAACCATCTGTCTGGTGTTTCCTAGCATGCAGAGTTCATTCCATAACTCTGGTGACTGGTGTTCAAAAATATATGGTTTTTCATTGGGCAGCACCTAACTGGAAGCATTGTCTTAAAATTACCAGTGTACATGGTGTACAAAAATCAGGCTTTTACCCAAGCGTATTTCAGATGTGATTCAGACATCTAGAGTACAATAAGAGTATACAGCAGAATTTAGAGTACAGTAAGAGTATACAGCATGTCACTTGGAAATTATTTTAACCCTCCTTTAAGACATGAAACATGAAATGTATAGTGTATTCATTGTGGAGAATTTCATGGACGCAATTTTGTGTACATGAAATGCTCATGATCAAGCATTTGAGGTTATGTTGTGTAGTCTGTATGCTTACTAACATTTAAAGTTGTCCTGGTATGCATGCTGCAAATAGTTTTAAGTGCATCCGTCTAACCTTTGTTTTAAAAAAGGTTGTACCAATTCTTGCTCAATTCTTTTTCAATACATTTTAAACATCTGCTGGGCCCATGCAGCAAAGAGTGCGTACTCCTGAAGAGGACAAACAAAAGTAATGGTATCTTAATGCGAAGCCGAACCTCAGGGAGTGAGGTGGAGCTGAACTGTTTGTTAAACAGTCTGCTGGAAGCACAGGGACAATGCAGTATCCGACATCCAGAATTCATATAAAACAGAATTGTCTAAAATGGTTTAATGCTAGACTATCCTACTGTAAACAGGGCCTCTATCATACCTGAATCTTAAAAATGCCCAGAGATTAAATATTATGATTACGCCATAATTAGCTGGCAAAACATCAGACTTCTTTTGAGAATGTCTGACACAAACATGCAATTTTGATGCAAAGTACTGACTGGGAATTGAAATTGATCTGTAATATTTATCAAGATGCATAATGTAGTGATAAACAGCAGCAATAGGCATGGTCAAATCTTTTTTACAATTCCCATAAGATATCACACCTGATTTGGGCCGTTTAATCTCTACTGTTTAGTAGTCAGCGGTGTGAAACCGCATATGAATATCTGTCAATCAATCTCCTCAGCAGCCCATCCAGAAGCTCACCATCCTGTGGAGTGATACAGATGTCAACATCACCAGGCCTGACAGATGGTATGTGGAAGACAGGTACAGTTATTCCTGAGGGTGAGTCTGGTGCTCCCATCTCTTCCTGATACTCGGGATGGGTAACACTTCAGGCTCCAATGCTTGCACAGCACATTCAACCAACACAAACCAGCCTAGACAGCCATGCCAAGGACCAACAAATGCAGCTTTTCCATAGCCGGTGTATACGAACCGGTGTATACAATTTGAGCGACGCATCGCATAGCAACCGCTGCTACACAACACAGCCTGGATAGAGTGCCATATTTTGCATATTTTATAGAATATATATCTTTTTTTAAAGATTCAGTAAACCCCTTATTACTGTTGTATCCTCTCAATGCATTTTAAGTGGTCTTCTCTATACTAGCTACCCATGATATGGTACACTGCAATTTTTTGTCTTATATAGGCCACAGTATTTGCTTTTGAAGTCTGCTCAGTGTTTAGGTAGTGAGTCAGTTTAAATTGAAATGCGGAAAATTTAGACCCCCCCCCCCCCAAATCTTGTAACCTTGTTGTTCAAATGTGTAAACACAATTTTTTGTGTATTTTTTATGTAATCGTATCGCGATTTTCCTAATTTTGCCCATCACTAATTAAAGCTGGAGAACGCAACTTTTTTGTGTCAAAAATATCAGGGAACAGTCAAGCTTAGTTGGTAGCAATCATAGAAAGAACTGTTGTGAGAGAACTACAGCACCATACACTATGGTTATACCCTTAAATTCTGCATTCTAAAACCTGTGATTCAGCCCAAATTTTTGTTTTCTAAACAAAGTAGCTCATGACATACACCAATCAAAGAGATTGGTTTACGTCGCAAACCAATCAACAATGGGTACGTTTACATGCACACTAATACTCCGATCTGAACCCGGTTATGGCAATACTCTGGTTACTGAAATGGTCATGTAAACACCTTTATCCGATAATGTAAGGTCATAATCCGTGTTTTCGAAACCCGGTTAACACCCCTGGTTTTTTGGCCAAACTTTCGATTTTTTGGAGCATGTAAACACCTTTCTCCGGTTTCTTTCGGCTTTTCAAAACTACGCATGTCAGGCAGAAGAAGCGGTGTAACGTCAAAATGATTCCACCCGTCAACATTTGCTATGCCTGGGGTTCCTTCAGCATCTCACTTCCAGAATTTTATTATTAAATTAGCATTTCACCGGTGAAAATATATTGTTCAGTGTTACGTGCTTGTACTAGCTAGTTTGTGGCTAGCACATTAAATAACTGAAATTTTCTGGAAATTCGCCAGATTTAGAGATCGGTAAAGCTAGCTAGTACAATAATATAAATCAACCACTACTCGCAATTAGCTATAAATAAGTAGCTATAATAATTACTAGCTAGCTATAATAATAATAATAATAATAATAATAATAATAGGCTAATAATAGCCTAACGTAAATTTTTGACGGGCGGATCATTTTTGTCCTTACAACGGGAAGCTAGTAGCTACGTTTTCCACAGAGCTGATTATGGAGAGAATCATGTAAACGCGGCTTTTGGAGTAACGTTAATCACATTTCTTACGTCCATGTGAACGCAATAAGTTAAATACTGGCGTAAGCTGATCGTTTCCAGTAATCGGATATTGCTGTGCAGATTGACTTTGCGTGTTCACCAGCTATACCCGTTACACCAGCACTATTTGACACAAAGAAAAAGAAAAGGGATTTGGATGAAGCTCGCTCGAAAACTAGAGTAAACAGGTGCTCATTTTAGAAAGTGGTGAGATGTTCGGGAGCGGATTGGTTTAAAGACAGACGTGGAGCTTGCATTGTTTCTACTGGAAAGGTAGGTGAAAAGTTTCAACACTAATTACCTGGACTTTCTGCTTGCCAGATAATTGTAATTACCTATAATGATGAATAGTAGCTAGATTGGTTTTATTGATAACGTTACTTAATTCGGCAGCTAGTTCTTGGAAGAATTAAATGTTTGCCAATATTATTTGCTAAACAGATCGCGTCAGCTAGATCCAGTTAGTGAGCTATAACCATGCATGCCAGCTGTGCCTAGTTACAACTAATGCTACACAAACTGAGTTTGATGCAACAACTCTGCAACAACATAAAAGATTCCGTTGTATTACCTGGACTCTTGTAGCTGACATTTTTACTGTAAGGTTAGCTATACCAGTCTGTAATCCTGCAATCGTATCTAGAAAACTCGGATGCACGTTCAGGACGAGGTCTGTGGAAGCGGTGGGTTGGGGGTGTGTCTCTTTCTCTGTGGGCAGGGCCAAGGGGTGTTATGTCATTGAAAGGTTTTGACAACAAATGCGATAGCTTTAATAGCTAGCGACTTTACTATAACTCAATGGTTTAGCAATATGATAAATGCAGGAGAAAGCTCATTAGAAGGATTCATTTTCTATAGCCGATTGACTTTTCTCCTCAATGTACACTGAGTAGGCATTACTCTTTGTGTTACATTAGACAACACATGCTACTCCTGAAAGAGCCTCATATTCCATAATCCTAAATGACCAAATAATTGATTTGACCTCTATTCTTCATTGCTTGACTCCCTTTGAATAAAATGTGCAGAACTTGGTCGGAACTATTAAAAACTCATATTTTAGGCAAACACCCTCCCATACAGCTTACTTGTAGTTCAATTGATTCAGGTCAACCCTCCTTTAATGTTCAAAAAGGCCAGAATATCACTACATGTCTGTACAATGGGTGAACATATCCCTGGCATTTTCGCCTGCAATTGCAGACAGCCTGTGGTCCACATCAGCAACAGCTAGTTTTTAAAGGTTGTATCAGCGATTTTGGGTGACGTCACTTCTGAAGCGAAATCCCAAACAAACATACTTATGAATAATTATGTTATGTTTTAAAAAATAGTGTTCAAGCATCCAGAATTATAACCACGTTAATAACGTTTGTAAGAAACCAAACCGTTTGTAAATCCGTCAAGATTTCAGCGAGATAAGAGTATTAGCGTTTGTGCAGATCATTGTGATTGGTTGGAATACTGTTTATTTTGGTTTTGAGTGGTTGGTAGTACCATTTGTTTTTGTGTACGATCTCGGAGCATAGGCTGCCTACAGAGACGCGGTTTTTTGACGGCCTGCTTATGGGGCGGGCAGCTAGCGGATCGTGAGGAAAAATCAGATGAATGTGATCATTTATGTTTCCACCCAAAATCGCTGATACAACCTTTAAGGTTCAATTTAAACTGCAGTTTCACTTTACTGAAAAGTAAAATCGACCACCTACATGTTTCTGTAAAAAATTATTACCTTTGTTTTTCTTTTGGAAATTTATTTTTATTGTTTTTTAATTTGCCACTCAACCCGGGGCTGTATGCCTACCCAATTCTGGAATGCATAACTATCAGCAATGTTCAATGCATGAACCAGCCTGCAAATTTGGGAGAGCTGGGACATCCACAGTTCTCCTCCAAAGCACGTGGTGCCAACAGCTACTTCTTTATGTGTCACAGACTGCAGCTAAGCTCTCACAGAGTGGTGTCGGGGGAGGGACCTTTCATATGCGGCTTTGGCATGCAGTCTTACGAGCGCCCTTTTGGCCAGCAGGGGTCGCCCAAGTGTGAGAAAACACAGAAACCTTGTCCACTCTGAGCGACGCAGGCGTAAATTGTGCGTTGCCCTGTGGAGCTACTGGCCACAGTTGGCACAGTCACAGTCCGGATTCCATACAAGGCTGTGAGGCACATCCTTGCACCACAGTGTGGTGTGTTAACCAAATGAGCCATCCAACAGCTCTTGACTGATTTTTAACAAAATAGTATTCCATATATGCTGTGTATATTGATGGGTTTGAATTATAGGGTTCCATGTGAAATGCATAAAAAATGCTTCATTATATGTATAGTGTATATGTTTTGGAAGCATGTAAAAAGAACAGGAGAGAGGGTGACGCTGTCAGCACCGCCAGTGTTTCTCTACCTGGGAGGCCTCCAGACCATAGACAGCGTCAGCCTCATGCACAGGCAGGGTGACAGCTGCGGCTAATTGCCAATCACACAGCTGCTGCCTGTTGCCTCATTAATGGCCTATATAAGGGCCTGGGAGAGAGGCCTGTGTGCCGCATGGCTGCTATGTGAGCTTTGTTTGTGGCTGTGTGGGCTTTTTATTTATATTCTTTCTTGGTGGACTGTTTTAAGTTCAAGGGACTAAAATGACATTTCTTCTTTTTGTCCTACCTATTCACCACATTGCATAATGGTAATCCCCAGCACTGTGTTGCAATATTTAATGCAAAAAAAAACATATTACAGATTTCGCGATTTGAAAAGTAAATATCTAAATACAGTAGAATTTTATTTCTTATACAGTTGTCAATCACTACAGGAATGGGGGCTGCTTGGAGCTTTGGAAGTCTTCTACCTTTAAAAGTCAAAATACACAAATTTTATTTGAATGGTTACTTACATTATTCTAGCCTCATTTTTTTTATACAAGCTACTCATTCTAGTTATAGATCTTGTTTTATGTTTATAATCACTTGAAAATTGGTCAATGACTATTCAAAAGAAAAGTGTGTGGGTTTTGCTATTTTTAATACTCAAGTAATCAAACGAGCAATGAGACCTTATTAGAACCTTTTTCTGCCAACTGTACAACCTTGTTATGCATCTTAATACTGGGTTCTACTTATATCTGCACTTTATTCCCCAATAATACAGAGAGCTCACATACTGTAATTTCAAATGTATTCTCAGCAACTCACTACAACTATTTGAGACCTTTTATATCAAATATACTGCTGATCTTCCCAAATTATATTATTTCAAAATAAGACCACTTTTTATGAATGGAAAGTGTAATTTCTTTTAGTTTAATGTTGACATTTTTGCCTCCAAGCTTGATACTGCATCTACGAGGCAATACTTCAGGTTTCATACCTTGTTTGAGTGACCGATCAGTGCACAATCCTGAGGTTCTTATCTCTGAGGTTCTACCGTATGGTGACTTTGTGCCTCCAGACTTGTATATCACACACGCTAGAATTGGCGTTTAGCTAATTAACACACCCTCACCAAAGCCACATGTAATTCATTATTTTTAAATCAACCTCTTGAAACGGTGCTGCTGGTGTACTGCTGTCTCTTGTCACGATATTACCAAAATTGAGTTGGACACGCTTCAAATCACCGCAGTCCTAAATCAGAGCCTGCATTTTACAATTGTGCCTTGATTGCGAAACTAGGGCCCCTAGTATCTTAAAACATATTAGAGAAGGCTGCCACTGAAAGTGGTGCGAGCACTTTATTAAATGCCTAATCACTTCACTCCACAACCTTGAGACATACAGTGCAAAAAGCAATTTCCTTTTTTTGTGTCCTTTTGAATATTTTGAGGTTGTGACTTTAATTCTCTGGACAGGTAACAGTAATAGCCAGAGATAAGACACTCCAAATATGCCATTAGTAGGAAAACACAGAGGGCATAGCCTACGTTAGGGATGTAAATAGCTAGCTACAAGATGGGACTCATTGGGGAGCAGCCTACAATTCTCTAGTTAGAGAATGAGGTTCAAGAATGTGGAGTAGCCTAGCCTATTTCACTCGCTATCAGAATGCCACGGATGAGATGGGCTGTCACTCAAGTCATTGCACAAAGATTAATCTGGAAAATCTAAGTTAGCCTACTGTGAAAGCAAATAACTTTGAAATGCATTCGCAGGCACCTACAACGCTAGAAATGTAGTCAAGCTGCAAATGTGTCTTTGTAACCATTCACAATAGCCTACAGACTAATAGGCTATCGTAGGCTAACTTGTAGCGTTGGAAGCGAGCTGCTTCTTGTTTTGGATTGTAACCTTGTCTCAACCTCTAGCAAAGCATCAATTGGTGAAATTATATCGTTATTATTATTAGGCTATTAATAATAATAATATTAAATTGTGCTCATTTATAATGATATTCACGTGCTTGCTAGGTAGGTATGCTATGGGTAGGTAAGCCTACCCTATCGCTGCACGCACAAAGTTTTCCAGCAAAGAAATCTGTCCATTAACAGTTATCTTATGTGCTAGCTAGTAAGTTGACAGCTCGAGCGAAGTCTCCGCTGTCCGAGACAAATGTTACCATAACAATAGAGGCAGCGACAGGGTCAAAGTTTAATTTATTTAATGTCTCAGCAACATCTTCAGCGACCGTCGCAGCGACCACAGGACGACAGTCGCCCGAAGTATAAACCAAATGTCGCTGGCACGTCGTCGGTCGCACTGGCCTTCAGCTCACGTAAATGGACCTATACAATGACCTTTCTCTTGATGGCAGAATGTTATGACTTCGAATTTAGGAGAGGTTTTGGGGTGCATGAAGTCTAGTTCTCTCAATCATTGCTGCTTGAGAAACCCCATTGCAATGGTTCTCCATTCATAGAGCAATATGTGGCTTTCATTCCAGCAGATGAGCACCACAAATTTTTATATGACTCATTATCTATCTAGGGTAACTGAGCAAAAGCAATTTAATGAACATCAAGTTGACCATGACATATTAGTTCACAGGCATGAAACAATTATGAGGTTATTAGCAAAATGTAAATTTATTCATTAATTTATTTAATATTTATGCACCCTTCAATAAGGAGGGAAAATACTGTGCGTTATCAAACAGTGATACAAAAACTACTGCCATTTCTATAAAATACTAGTAGCTAGTATTTGTAACATATAGCTCTTTTCCTTAACTTTTTAAATTCCATCTTTTAATTATTTTAATACATAAGCGAACATGCTTTTGTTCAGAGGATTTATAATGATTTTATTCTGTACAGTATTACTAAAAATAATGCTTCTCTTCTGTTGCATTACATTACATTACAGGCATTTAGCAGACGCTCTTATCCAGAGCGACTTACACAACTTTTTAGCATTTCTTTTACATATATTATCCAATTATACAGCTGGATATATACTGAAGCAATTCAGGTTAAGTACCTTGCTCAAGGGTACAACGTCAGTGGCCTACCTGGGAATCGAACCTGCAACCTTTCAATTACAAGGCCAGTTCCTTAACCATTATACTACACTGCCGCCTACTGTAGGCTATTGGTAAAAGGAGACTTGTAATTAATATACATTAAATCCCCATTGTTGAAAAAGTGCTGCAAGTGCTATATATATTTAGTTTTTGCTCTAAGCTTTAAAAAAATGTCAAATTTACACACAGAAATGACAGTTTATCAAATAAAAAAAAATTATGAACTTGGTATGGGCCTTAAAGACTAAGCAAGAGCAACCCTCATCCTTTACAATGACCACTGCTTTCAAGGACTATTTTAAATAGCTTTAATGTTATCGCCATTTTGCCTCTATGGTGAACCCTGTAAGCTGAAGATGTCATAGAGCCAGACACCCCACTCTGTCTTCTCTCTGTGCCTTGTGCCTATAAACAATGTTTACACTCTGTTAAGCACACAATTACAGGGAGAAACGGTATGGTAAGAACTCAAAACTCTGCAAAGTGATACATAGTGCTTTCCTCTTTACTGGCATATCTCCCTTCTCTGTTTCTCTGTAGGGCAGGTACTATTGCAGCCACTGAAATTAATAGCTGGAAGTGGCTGTTTCAAGCTAACTTTTCCATGCCCTCAACACAAAGATGAGCAGAACACACTTTGAGATGAAACAACGGCCCTAAGTGTACTGGAGAGAAGTTTCCCCAACTCCAGTTTCCAGTGGATTGAGGCAGTTCACTATTTTGAAAACTGCATTCTGTTGATTGAAAAATAAATGACAAGTGCAACAACCACAAGAGAGCAAAAAATCATAAGAACTGTGAAGTGTTCCCCTTTACAGGAAATGGTGTCAAGCTGCACAAAATCATTACATACTGTACCTGGCGGGAGTTTGGCAAAGCTAGCGTTGCTGTCTGCGGAGAGGTCAATACTCAACATCCAGTAATAACACATATCATCTTATTCTTAAATCGAGGACCCACCGCTCAGTATAAGTTAGGGCTCTGACTGAAAGGGAATCAGCAGCTAATGAGCAAATAGAGCCATTCCACATATAAGTGATTTAATTATTCCCTTACAGCAAAAAGGCTGTACACTGTATCTTCCCATACACTGTATCTTGACAACATGGTATCATCTTATGTACAACTAACCAGACTTGGCGCTGAGGAGGTTTATTCTTTCTCCACCAAGACGTATGAAAGGAGTAGACTGTAGCAGAGGAAGACAGAGTGAGGATAAAATGTTTCAAATATACGTACACAGGGAGGCAGATTTTATTTGTAGCTTGTCTGCACTCAAAAATAAATTGACCTGGGACCTGACACAGAGTAATATAAGGCTGAACTTCAGAAGTGCTCTCTTGAAGATCCTTGATAACGCACAAATTTATTGTGGTTCAAAGAGAAATACGGGCTATTTATTGTCTTCTTTAGCTTTCAACAAGGAGGTAAATATGTCACTTCCTTGTGTGGAAGTCTCACTCGGAGGGGGCAAATTGGACTCCAATTTGACATAAAATGTTCTGGCCTATTGGAGCAGAAAGGAATGTAACCAATCCCTCATGTGCCACGGTGAACAGGTTAGACAGTCTACCGCGGTACTGCATTGACTCCCCGGTATTTCATGGCACTGCCCAGTAAAGTCGCGACTGATTCATGTCCAGATTTGCCTGACACTCTGTTGGTGAAGAACAGCAAATAAACTGACACCCACATTCACAGGCACAGCCAGTAAATTGCACTAAACCTGTATGAAGCAGACATGTCTCTCGGGCCAAGCTTGTTAACATTCAGTGATCATCTCCATGACTCAATGGTAGTGGTTTTATTTATTACATTATACAGTAATACCAAAAATATTGTTTAAAATAAGAAAAGAAAACTATAGTACACTTACTTGAGACGGTGTTTCCTAAAAGACAGAAAATGACACTTTCTTACAGCCAACCTTAAGTGCTGTCAGAAGAATTATCTTGCCAATTCAGAAGTTAGAAACAACTGCTATGAGGCATGGAAGACTACACAGTCTCAGATTATTCACCTGATTAAAACCATGAAGCAGGAATAACCTGTGATATTTTAAATGCAAGTGTCAATGTACTACGACAGGGGTCTTCAACCTTATCCCGCAAGGGCCGGTGTGGGTGTGGGCTTTTGTTCCAACCAAGCAGTTACACACCTGATTCTACTAATCAATCACTAGAGTCTTTGCTAAGGACCTTGATTAGTAGAATCAGGTGTGCAACTGCTTGGTTGGAACAAAAGCCCACACCCACACTGGCCCTTGCGGGATAAGGTTGAAGACCCCTGTACTACGATGTATGAGACCGCAGCTGAGACATGGGGAAGTAAATCTATACTGACTAAATGGTTTTTGGCAGACAGTGGGTGCAGCACACACTAGGAGAGGTAGAGAAGTTGCGTCAACTTTCCGCTCCACCATGGCTTGAGTTGGAAGCCATTACACGTGTTCTTCTGGTTTTACAGCCCTCTTTCAAGAGCTTCCTTCCTTCGCCACTGCCAATTTCAACATGTCTGAGGTTGCCATCATGAGGGTTCACGGCGACCAGCCAACCTCTTATTATCGCATTGATCACTGTCAATGCTGATGGATGGTGATATGCATTATCAACCTAAACAAATTAAGGAGAGAGACAGAAATATAGAGAGGAAATCCTCTCACAGTGGCATGTGTCATTAAAAGGATGGCTTACTTTTATGGGGAAACCCATCAGGACTGTTAATCAGGATAAAATATCTATCGCATCTTATTTCCATTGCTGACCGTGACAATGAGTCCTTTACCATTGTCATTTTAGGATATTCATCACAATCGTTCTGGAAGAATATCCTGCCAGCTTTAGTACAACTCACACTACCACTGTACAAAATAAAAAATCCCAAAACATTTAATCAAATTGGGACTACACAACTGGTTACGTACATGCTGCAAGGTTGATTTTGTATAAACACCTCAAACCGATATAAGAAGCCCCTTCCCTTCTAAGCATGTCTTTTATTTGCCTCTCATAGTGTGCCGTGAGTTCAATGAAAACCATTATTTTCAGTCTTTAAAACGCCCTGAAAATAAAGCATTTGCACACCGAGTAGATTTTATTTACTGTTATATTGAAGAAACAATAAAGAAAGACAGACTTAAATGTTAGCATCTTCTTGACAGTAGATAAATTATATTTACTGGAAGTAGCATTTTGTGGATGATTTCTTTCTTCTTAGTAAACCTTTTGCACACTTGCACATTTCTGCATTATTGTTCTTTAAAGCCTGATGTTTTCAGAATAATCCATGCAAGCCTATAAGACATTATCACAATTTTGATAAAGTTCATTAATATTCCTTTTTTTGGAGTGGGGGGTGGGGGGTATACTATTTTCTACATTGAATGTCGACAAAGTTTTTGTTATGATACTTAAAACATAGTAACATTTATCAAAACTGAGATTAAAATAAAATTGTCAGGAAAAAAAAGCTTCTTCACCCTGCTTGTTTCTCTTGACAGTCAAAACAAATTCATTTGTGAGCTAAAATCTCAAAGAGGTTGAAAGCTATGGCAGCACATTAATGCCAAAAATCAGGAGAGAAAACAAGATCTACGCGCATAGAAATTGAGGAGAATTTGTTTTGGCGTGCATTTTTACAGCGCAAGGAAAGCACAATCATATTTCAAGAGCAAAGAAGGTAGTTGTGAGAATAACTTTGCGCACTCCTTACGATTATGTGCACACTCAAAGCCTGTATTTCTCCTAAAAGGTTACAATATTGCACTCAGATAGAACTTTCCTTGTGCAGGTGAGTGCTGTAAAGACGCGCGCCAAAACAAAATTTGCCTCGATTTCCGTGCGTGTCGATCAAGTTTTGCAGTTAATATGCTGGAAAGCCACCATAGAAAGGCTTACAGAAAGCCTCAGGGCCATGAAACACTTTTATTATGTATTTTCAGAATGTTTTTTGAAACCAAAGGGATCGCACTCTCATAATGCACATTTTTACTTTAGGAAAATGTATGATGAATAAAAATGGTCAAACGGATGGTAGCATGGCCTTCGATGGATGAGTAACTCTTTTCAGCTCAGGAAGATCCTACTGTAGGTTCTAATTGCTAGCTTTGCAGAATTTTTTTTAATAAAGTGCTTAAATACAGCAGAATAGTCCATTGACATCTTCTGTTCCATAAGATTCCAGGCCTTTTGTGTCATACGAAGGCCCTTTCATTAATCAAATGGCATCACTTAGTTTATATTGTATATCAGAACTCTATTGAAATATGAATGTATTCAAATGTAATAATTTAAAAGTGTAATAAAAAAAAGTTTGACATACGAGTCCCCAATGACTGTGCTATAGGTTTCTCAATTATATTTTACATGCTTAATGACACTAGCTGTTTCATTAGGTCTACACCGATCAGTGTTGCCACATGCTTACTAAATCCATGGTCAGTAGGTAATGTGTTTTTCAAAAACAGCTTGCAGTTATAAGGGGTAAAGTGGATCAGATCCAGATCCTACTTAGATGATGTGATTTGTAGGCTGCTTTCAGCAGGTATATTTCAGAAGAGAGAAACATTGACCATTAATGGACGCCCAGATAAAGGTTTTAGGGACTTGACCTAAAGCAAGACTCTTACAAGTTTAAATCCTGGGAGAGGGGCCTTTGAACAATGTATTTTAACCTGACTTGCTTCAGTAAATATGCATTTTCATGAGCAGAAAATATGGAGGAAAGACAAGCAGTTTGTGTCCCAAAGGTCCGTTCCTCATTAGCCAACATGGACCCGGTGACCATAGAGCCATACGTATGTGCCATGTGGAAGTGAAGAGAAGGAGAGCAGGTTTATAATGAGACGCATGGAAACGTTGGCCTGCGCTGAGCTATGGAGGCACACTCAAGATTAGTGGTAGTATCTGTCAGTCCGCCAGTATACCTCTTATGTTCTCAGCAAACCCGGATTCATGCATTAGAGTAATTCATCACACCAACACGGCTTACAAATCAGATGCATATGGAGTTAGAACTAATAAACCACACTTTTAAGAGCCATTTATATTGTTTCGTATGATTATTACAAATCCTTGCAAATGCCTGCATGCCATAAATTCCACTTCAATTGGTAGTTTATGACTAATATTCTAAGCGGGAAAAGGCAAACTTGCTTCATTCCCAGATTTACAGCCAGGCTACATTTCAGTTTATTTTGGTAAAAAGCCAATTACATGAAGAAATGAAGCCACCAGGCCGTATTTCATGTTAATGCACTCCATTAGTTTATTGATCATTATGGGCACTATATCCATGAACAATATGTGATGAATCGAAGGTGTTTTATGTGTGTGCGAGCATTCACACCTGTATGTGTGTTTGCATATGGGTCACATCTGACAAAAGTTCACATAAATCCCATTAAAATGTTAACCAATGTTGTTGAATAGAATACATTTCTCAATATAATAAAGAAAGATGGCAGCCATCTGGATGTGCATCCTTGACTAAGAAAGACATGGTGTTTTTAACTGATGAACATTGTTCAGGCATGTCCCTTATCATGATCATTCAAGTCCTGCATAGTATCTTACTACTAAAATCCTTAAATCATCAAAAATGTCACCATTATATTTTGGCAATAATACTTGTTCTTATATAATTCTTATTTCATTGAAAATAAGTGATTTCTTAAAAATAATTTATAAAAGTTGTGTCCCTCAGTCCACCATCAATCCTGATACCCTTACAAAGCCCCCTTGTATAAAGTAATGGTCTATGCCAGAATTCATATAGTCCTCAGCAATTACATTTAATTAGTGGGAAAACAAAGGTACAAAGACAAGTAATTCTCTGTCCTTTTTTGTTTGTTTTTCATTGGTTTTGTTTGCTTAACAACCCTGTTACCCCAGTTTGATTAAGCAAAAATATCTTCTGTAAAACGCAAAATATGATTAATAATGTATTTCAATACCCTTCTTTATTTGCTGGCATGATCATAATCATATGGAGATAAATGGTTGAACACAGCACTGCATGTCAACTCTGTTACAAGTTAAAATATAGACTCATGCATATAGTCTCACACATACTCTTATATGAAGAGAACAGATCAGTGTATCAGGAAGTTCTAATTATGGGGGGAAAATCCACTAAAAGTCATGACTTTCCCACAAAACTGAGTGGCAATGTGCATTGTATTAAAGATATCACAAACATTTTTTGTCTTTTTTAATTACACCAATGAAATGAGTGGAAATACATTTGTAAGTAAATCCTAAAGATCATTATTAAAATATGTAAATGCCATTCAGGCAGTCATGCCCTTTTGCTGATGGACTGGCAAAGGAAAATTAAAACTTTATTCCGAGAATATTAAACCTTTAAATGGCACTCTATTGGCAAAAAAAAAACTCTATGACAAAAAATACACATACAGTACCTAATAACATATTTTTTGTTCTTGTAATAACATATTTATTGTTCTTAATATAATCAAATATTGCATTAAACACAATGTACATGTCAAATACTGTCAAAAATCTCCTGAGAAAGATAAAATAAATATTATTTGGGCAGAAGGTGTATGGAACCATCATCTTCCAGCCATCACTATAGTCCTAAAGTAGACGTATTTTCACAGAGATTATATAGTAATAATGATATTTATGACATTCGTTGGGAATGTATTTAACAGAGGGAGGAAAACTTGAACATGAACATCAACAGCATGTTGACGAATACATGCAATTATCTATACACAATATGATTAATTATGCTTGGTATATAAATAGAACATGATATTTTCAGAATTTCAAATATATAAAAAGTGGGTAATATTATAATTTGCATGATAAATAATAAAACAAATATTACTATTGTTCTTAATAGTGCCATGGCTCCCTGAAATATGATATCACATCACATCACAGTCACAAGGAATGTTTTTTCACGTAGGACAATGAAAAGCTTTTCCAGAGATGGGAAATCCAGGAAGTGAAAGTCTCCCCCAGTATTTTGTATTTAGCACAATTCATCAGCCAGGAGGTAGAACTAATAGTCAAATCAGCTGGCCGAGTTCTTGGGTGAAGACGCTTGGCAAGACATTTACTTTCTGATCCCTGGGTTTTACACCTGTGAGCTTTTCTTCTCACTGCAAGTGCAGGACCACCTTGCCTGTTTTTCCACGGTGAGTCCATGAGTCAAGCCAGATCCTGCTACATCTGTGCAGCATTAGCAGCTTTTCAATATCTCTGCATATTCTAACTGTGCAGTAGGGAAATCAATGGGCTTTCATTCCACTGAAAACATATTTGCACAATGAAATAACCAAAACCTCAAGTGTTGCCACTGTTCACCCTCGAGAAAGCACTCAATCCGTGGGCACTGTATATACTGTCTTCTTAAAGTGACGGTCAAGGAAAATCTGTCATATGCTTATAACCACGTTATTTATGGCTATTAACGTATGTGTTGAGCACCAATAAAGCGCGAGGAATAAATTCCATTGAAATCTCGTTGAATTTCAGTCTATCTCTTTATTCTTGTATGCTGAAAGTCAAAAATGGGTCCATGGTGACGTAGACGTGAAACCTCAACCAATACATACTTTGATCTCATTACATAACTTCTCCCATAGTTTGAGGCGAATAAAACTGTCCTGCCCCACTAAGAAATCATGTCTGGATCAAACGCTTGTTTTGTTTGCCCTTGAGAATAGTTGTCCGCATTATCAGCATTTGGATTTGGAATAGTTAGTTAGCTAAAGTGTTTATTTTTCCCCGCTCTCCTTATCCCTATACCAATTTTATCCCTTTCCCAATCTTTCACCTTTTTATCCATCGCTCCATGGTGCTAGCTAGTAACATTAGCTTGCTCCTTGCACAGCTCAGCATGATAACGAACTAATCACTCACGTGCCGTTTTTACTTGGTGCACTGCTCATTCGTCAGATAATATATTGAAAAGAATAGATAGTTAAGATTTTGCCAAATAAACCATGCCTTGGAAATGGTTTTGTCGTATTGTTCAGTGGCTGGTTACAGTAACACAAATACGGCGAGAACCATTATCTGCCGAAGTACTTAGTTGCCATGCACGTAAATTTCGTTCGATTAGCAACCAAAATTGATGAATGGGCCTTTAAATAAATTTTAAAAACTTGATAAAACCTACCATTATTTAATGATTTGTGTGGAACATGCATTTGGTGAAACGTCGCTTTGCAATTTAGCTTGATTTACATAGACTAATGTTAGATCAAACGGTTGCAATACTCTGCTTAGTGTTTAAGTTAACTTAACTTTGATTGCGAGCTTGCGTGTGATATTTATCTCTTGATAGCAGCCACACTGTATTTTACTTTTAGTTGATTGCATTAATTCCGCACAGGGTTCAAACCTATGGTTCAAACCACAGAACTGTATAAGAACAGTCTGGTTCAAACATGTAGGGCTGGATGACGCTTATGGCACTCGAGTTGAGGGCGTGACCACACCCCTACAATCCTGAGTCCTTTCAAGACTGACTTTGAGATGTATATTAATATACCTATTCACATTTTCTTGAAAAGATATTTGGTGGGTGTGTAGTGGATACATCCCTCTGTGATATGTTGTGGTTATTTGAGGTTTTTAGAATCCCTTGACCATCACTTTAATATAAGGTCACTCCAAATGAGACATGCTTAACATAAGGTCACTCCAAATGAGACATGCTTAACATAAGTGTTTCCAAATGAGACATGCTTTCCAAATAATTACAATCTCTTCTGTGTTTTTGTGGTTGTCCATGCATTGTAATGGGTTTACTTTTTTATCTTCTGTAATCAAACCTATGTGGCTTGGCATTTTTTGATTAACATTTTGTAGTTGTATTTATTTATTTATTTTATTTACTTATGCATTTATTTAGCTTTTTGCTTATTTTGGTTGTAATGAGCACCAAAAATTTTGTCTTACCACCAATTATTCTTGGTCTCGTTTCTTACTCCAAATATCACTGAATTGTTTTCTTATCAGCCGTAACATGTTTTCATCCTGCAGTGAGGTGGGCAGAACTGTTAGAAAAATCTGAGTAACAATCAGAACTGTAATTATCTCTCTGATTTCTGTATAATTAGTGATGGCTCACCCGCAAAAAGCATGTTAAACCTTTCCAATGAATGGCAGTTAAAGGGTCAGCAAAGACCAGCCTAACAATAAAACCGCAATATCATTCTATCAATGCAAAACGCATATTCATTCAAAAATCACAAAGAAATATGTCTCCATTTAACTTTTATTAGTATGAAAAAACATAATGGGAAATATGACAAATTGAAAATAAGGCAGATAGATTTCCTAAATTAAAGGATTTTCTATTGGTTTAGCAGCCCCATAGAGAGCTGAGCTAATCAGTTTTGCATGCCTTTAAACACAATGGTTAAAAACCACAGAAAGAGGGGTAATGATTTTTCTGGTGAAGCTTTCCACAGCATGCTACTGTCTGTTTAGAACAGCAAACATTTTCTATCAATACAGAAAAAAAGATAAACCAGACAACCCAGAAATTGCACGCAGACACAAAAGCAATGTGGACAACACACCACTGCTAGGAAATGTGGATGTTCGTCCGACAATATCAATGAAATAAGCAAACTTATTCAAAATTATATATCCCGATACAGACACAGACTTTCTAATGACTTGAAACTATTGGTTTTCTGGGCCTAATAGTCTTTTATGTCCTACATCAGCGTAAACAGTTTGGCAGAGCATGCATTTTTAATCTCTCATTCCACCACTATCAGTGATATAAATAAATGCATGAATTTGGAGATTTGTACTCCCTGTTTCAACAAAAACACAAAGCTGTACAAAATAACAGTTAAGTGATGCTATACCTGCCAAAGCAAAGTTCTGAATTTATTTTAAGAAGCCCTGCTGGACACCGTTCTGTAAAAACAGGTGGGTCTGTGGACCGGTAAGCAAGAGATTTTAATGTACTGGACAGTATTTTAAAAACTTCTGAACTTTCACTGCTGAGACAGTGGCATAATTTTCACAAAGTATTATTTTTTTCTGTACGTTGACTTATTCAGAAAATTGGTGAGAATGAAAGAAAAATGTTCAAAAAGATAATGATTAAATCCATGACATTTTATTGTGTGCAAGACTGACATAAGACAACAGCAACTTCAGGCAAATGCACCGTGAATCTGGAAGGCATGTCCACCATTATAATCTGTTTCAGCTTCAGTTATCCCATTCTTCTCAAAAAAGGAACCAGGATTCTAATTTAGCCCTCAACTCACCACCACTGACACCTAAACACAAAATCAATGGGTGCCTCATGATGGGAATTGATCTGAAAATTGAGGTCTTGCTATTTAGAGATAACATTTTGAGAAATTGAAATTGCATCTGTCAGGCCTTGCATTTGGGAAAATAAAATCTAGAATAAAGAAAAAAAGTTTTTTCTTAAAAGCACAGGCAATGCAATTTCAGTAACAGACAGTCAGGTAGTTCGTTGTCTTTCATTTATTCAAACTGTGAGTATAATAATAATAATAAAATTGTTAAGGCATTTCAATATTTCCTGTATGCAAATTTATAGACCGTGGGTAAAATGGCTGGGACAGTGGTACACTGAGATACGCTTGTGTATTGCATATGTAGCCATGATAATGAAGATAAAGTAGATACCTACAAATTAAATCCAACAGCCTCTCTGTCTTCTCCTCATTTAGTAATACTCATTAACATGCATTACCAGCCAAGTGCCATTTGAATTGTCACGTGAATTTCTGTCTGTATAATTTTTTTCCCATAATAAATAATTGTATTACAATGATAAAGATAGGGTTAGGATTAAGGAAACAGCAGTCTCAGGGCACACAGGCATTAAAAGCACTCATAGCCACTTCTAAGGGCTCCCATACAGCACCTGTTACAGGATCAGAGGCTGTAAGGTGATGTTATGCATGGATTAGGTAGACAGCAGAATGACAGAGAGAGGAGGCTTCTCACAATGTTCCTTGCCTGTGGGGTGGAGTGTAAAGAAGCCAGTGTGGACGAAGTAAGAGTCATGTCTCTCGCTCACAGGTCCCTACCAGGTGGGCTCCTCCTCTACAAAACTCCATCCAATCACTGTTGCTGGGACACTGTACAAGTCCATGCTGAAGAGCACAAAGTGCAATATGAATGCTGTATGATGAATTTGTTGGTAAACGGGTAATGTTACTGTGCAATCATCGGTCTTTGATATTAGGAAATTATTTGTAGGCCATCCATCTGGCTAGTGCGGTTGAGGGGGGAGAGGAGTATAATGCACATATGGGTGTGGGTGAGAATACCAGTGTGTCTGTGAAATGCTGTGAACTGCACAGAGTGAATATGACAGGAGAAGTGTGTATCTGTGCATATCCGGCGCAGAGCAACACAAGTGCTGGCGAATTACTGTGTGTGCGTGCGTGTGTGTGTGTGCGTGCGTGCCCGTCTATGAGGAATGCATTTTAGAGTTTACCTGACTGATTGTGCGGGTGGGGAAAATGTAGTTTAGAGAGACCAGACGTTCTTATCAAATGAACACTCTGCCCATGAAAGTGGAGTGGGGGAAAACCTGTAACACTGATTGGACAGGAGGTAGCGGAGAATGAACATGCTGGCAGGTTCAACTCTGATACACCAGATTCTTTGTAAACCCATCAGTCAGATACATGGAGTCTGGCAGCAAGCTCTCCTCACTTCGGAGCTTGCTGCACAAACACAGAGCTCTATGGCGCCTACATTAGCCATCGGCCTTATAATCCTTTCTGCCATGCTTTCACAGCTAACTATATCTGTAAAGCAATAATCTACACAACCTGCACAAATGAAAAACTGGGAATTGAATTGTTTTTAATCAATTCTTGATGTACAGGTGTGCAGCTTTCGCCTGTCGTCAGCTACACTTCTGTTTCCTGTCTCAGGGCTCTTGGTGAGCAGTCTGCTGCAGCAACACCTACAGATAGAAAGTGAAACGAAACTGTACCCCTCATCCATTGTGGGTCAGGCGTAGCAAGGTTAAATCCCACCATTAGGCCAACCACTCGCTGGGCAGTGGAGAGCAATCCACAGACAAAGGGCACTCCGCATATTTACTGACTGAAGAAACTCCAAGACTTACAGACTGAATAGATTGCAAACTGCTGGAAAAATATCAAACGTCTCAGGTTGCTGCCTCCAGAGCTTGAGGAGGCTGAATCCCATATGCCAAATGTGGGCAGACGGCAATGCTAAATGTTAGAATTGTATTTGTTTATTACTCTTTCAGGTAGCTATTAATTTAATGTCTGATACAGCTAACCTAGTTAGCTAGAGAGTTAGCTACCTAGCTACATAGGCGTTTGATGCCCGAGGGAGAAAGGAATGCACATAAACCGATTTACTGCTGTTTACTGAATCTCTGCAGGCTGGATGTGAGGGCTGGCTGTGGGCCAGCTGCTGACGAGGCTGTATGAGTGGAAGTGTGTGGGATAAGATGAGTGTGTCAGGTGTGCTTATGGAACATGCCGTGCAGCGGCTCCCGACGGACGCACTCGAGAGCCATTGACCCCGTCGTGATAAAAATGGAACAGATTTTTTATTTTTTTTAAATTCCGTCCCCATCCTACCTGTAGAGCAGGGACTCACACTAAAGCAGTCCGTGATGAATACTGATTCTGCTGTTAAGTCACATTCCCCGGTTTACCAAGTAAAGCCAATACAAGTGGAGATTAAATGCACACTGGAATCCACACCACAGCACTCGAAGACTGCCGTCAGAAATCTGAGGGGCCTTTCATAAATGCTAAAGAAGATGTCTCACACATTCACAAACGCTCACACGTACTTGCCTTATATTTACATTTTATATTTTAGGAATTTAGCTGATGCTCTTATGCAGAGCGACTTACAATTAGCGCACAAAGAAAAGTCCTAGATTCGTAAATCACCAACATTCCAAGTAGCAATTAATGAGGGTGTAATAGTCAGGCCATAACACACCGGCGATAGGTACTCCTTTGTCACAATACTTAACATGTGGAAGGGAAGGTAGAGGATAGATAGGATAACTTGAAGAGGGCAATGGGAATCAAAGCGGACAAGGGGAGGAGAGGCATTCCTGAATAGGTGGGTCTTCAGGTTACGCCAGAAGGTGGGGAGGGACTATCCTGATTGAGATGGGCAGGTCGTTCCACCATTGAAGAGTTTAGGCCGGGTGGAGCGATGACAAGGTCATTGCTGGGAGGGGAGAGCTAGGCGTCCCATGGCAGCAGAGCATAGAGCACGGGTTGGGGTGTATGACTGGACCATGACCTGGAGGTATGGGGGTGCAGCTCCTTTAGTAGCCTTGTACGCCAACACCAGAGTTTTGCATTTGATGCGGGCAGCCACCAGGAGCCAGTGGAGGGAACGCAGGAGCAGGGGTGACATGAGAAAATTTGGGGAGGTTGAAAATGAGGCAGGTTGCGGTGGTGAAAGGGTTGGAGAGAGTGCTGTGGAAGCCCGGGCCAGAAGGGAGTAGCAGTAGTCCAGTCGGGAGATGACGAGAGCTTAAACCAGGAGCTGGGCACCATCCCTGATTCAGCATGTTGTAGAGTGTGAACCTGCAGGATTGCTTTATGGCAGCAATGTTGGCTGTGTAAGACAGTTGGCTGTCTAGAGCTACACCAAGATTCCTGGTGATCTGGGAAGCGGTCACTGTGTTGCTGTCGTTGGAGATGCAGAGGTCCTGCAGAGGGCAGGATTTGCCAGGGGAAAAGAGCAGTTTGGTCTTGTCCAGGTTAAGCTTGAGCTGGTGGGCAGACATCCAACTGGAGATGTCAGCTAGGCAAGCAGAGATGCGTGCCTCAAACTGAGTGTCAGAGGACGGGAAAGAGAGATAGAGTTTAATCTTTAACTTGGGACCATGAATGTTTACCAAAGCAAACTAATTGAACGTATTGACAGTTCAATGACAGCAGTGGTTTTTGAAACTCACCATGACAAATCCTCTGCAAAAAGCTTCTACAGAAAGCGATGCCTCTGGAGACATGTGCTCCCCCCGAGATATTTGCTCCTCCCTGCTGATATCTGTTCCCCCAGAGGCACTTGCTCCCCTCTGCCGATATTTGTTTCCCCTGGAACTCCCTGCTACTGCCTGCAGATATCTCCTACCCGCTGGCAATATCTGCTCCTACCAGGATTCCCCTCCCCCCTGTTTATGTTATACCGTTAGACATGTGCATGTGCAAAACAATAACATTATCAATATGCAATTACCTGTAGCTTATCTGCATAAATATAATACACATATACTCCCATGGTAACATATACAGCACCAAATAAAGAAGCACATGAAAGTGTAGACAATGTGATAGGTGTGGTGCCATTACATGAGGATAAATAACGGCATATGTCCCAGGTGTCTTTTCGTCTTTGGTGTTTTGTTTTTCTTCTTTGCGCGCATACACAGGCCGACCTGAGGAAATAAGGTGGTCTGAATACTAAATACAAGCGTTGTCGCCACCTGCCCACTTTCCGTCTCACTGACTCATTATTTTGTGACCTTGGCTGAGATGCCAGACAGCAAATGACATACATGGCATCGGGCATAGCGTGGGCTGCCAACCTGTGCCGTTCTGAGGTACTGGCACACTTAAAACGAATACAAAAAAAACTATGAATTTGTGGGGGAAGACTTTTCAGAAAGTTGGAAAATGTGCAAAACATTTAAAACCAGAAGCCAGACTCCCATCTATCTCTGCACCAGCCAGGATGAGAGCTGCGAGCTTTTCGGGTTTTCAGAATTTCCTTGTTTAGACGATGTTTCCTTGAAGGCGAGTTATATTACATCATTATATTTCTATACCCAGGTCTTTGGCAAATTAATTCTCCCTTGCTTCTTTGGATATTGTTATTGCTAGTTGTTCTAAATGTCAGACCTTTCACTTTAGCATATAATATGTCCCATTTCTACACTAGAAGTCACACCCAGAACAAAGAAAAACAGAAAAATTGTTTTTGTTTTGTCATCTTGTATGTATTTCCTGCTCTTGGCAAGCATACTTCATTTTAAATAAAAGCGAAACATATTCTCCAACTCATTTTAAAAGCCTGCTCTTTATGTGTTCTTGTTCATTGAGAGCACTCCTATTTATTACATTATTGCTCGTAAATATCAGCACTTGTTGCTTTTCGAGAGACATGAACTTGAATTTACACCAGTGGAGATGGTTGAGGTGAAACAGTGTCCATGAACAAAGTATATTATAAACAATTGAACAAAGGCTTTGAAGAGTAGTGTAGCACTCAGTTTATTGAACCTGAGTTCATTTATACAAGCAGCTGCCTAAGTGCTATTAGATAGAACCACCCTACACTCCAAATGCATATCATCACATTGTTAATGAAGTTTGCACCCTGGAGGAAGGACTGTGTGCTGCTCCACATTTGCTTAATGAGCGCATTCGGCTTGAAAGGAACTATTGAGCCTGAGTCTGGCTCGCCTTCACAATGCAGACATGCCCAAACTTTGTCATTTCACATCGTTAGTTAATTGCCCCGTTTTAAAATGTCTCGCAGCCCAGACACAAAAAGAGAGTAGTGTCAGGAAGTAATTACACAGAATGTGCATTGTGAAAGTTAACGATCAGAACAGAATGTGTCTGAAAGGCATACAGTAGGTCTTTGTGTCTGGCAGAGTACCTTGTCTGACTTCTCCCTGCTGTACATAACGTTCACTTTGAGAGATATTAAAGCAGGTAAAAATATACCTTAGAAAAATTTTATATACCGCGATAAATTATCAGGATAATGCAAAACGTCACAATATATCCTCCTGAGACCTGGCAATTCATTTTTGTCCCCTATAGGGGACAGCAGCCATACCACCATGCAATCCGCTCCTGCTGGATGGCTGAAGCTAAGCAGGTGTGGACTTGGTTATTACTTGGATGGGAGACCTCTTGGTAAAACTAAGTTGTGGCTGGAAGTGGTGTTGGTGGGCCAGTAGGGGGCAGTCTTCCCTCTGGTCAAATAAACCCCAATGCCCCAGTGCAGTGATGGGGACACTGTGCTGTTGGAGATGCTGTCCTTCGGATGAGGCGTTCAATTGAGGTCCTGACTCACTGTGATCATTAAAAATCCCTTGACACTTATCGTAAAGAGTAGGGGTTTCCCTGGTGTCCTGGTTAAATTCCCAACCTGGCTCTTTCAACCTGCCACCTAATCATCCCCTAGTTTAATTGGCTAAAAATGATTTCCACCTCAGCTGATGTGTGGTGAGCATTCTGGTGCAAAATGGCTGCCGTTGCATCACTCAGGTGGGTGCTACACATTGGTGGTGGTTTAGGCGAGTTTCTCCCTCATCATTGTAAAGCACTTTGAGTGTTGAGAAAGGCGCTATACAAATGGCAGGCATTATTATTACTATTATTATTGTTCTTAATCTCAAGAGTCATATTCTATGCTGAAATGCAGACTACATTCAATAAAAAAAATAATATTCAAAAATATTTTCACTGCAACATGTTTTTGTGATCCAAGACAGGTATTATGTCAAAAAATTTAAAATTTAAATTTAAAAAAAAATTTAAAATCTTTTCTGGAGGATATGGACAAATATACAGTACAAATGTAGTTCTATCAGATATTTCATCATATAAAAAATACATTGCTATGAAATACATTTATCATTACATGTAATCCCTCCATTTCCAAATCGAATAGGAGGACTAACACTTGAATTTATTTTTATGTCACTCTGCTCACAACCAATTTTACAATATGCTCACGTATTTTAGGGCCTGTTTTGATCTTAAGGAGATAAAGGCTGTGTTCGGAATGGCTCATTCATTCACTCCCTTTCTATACACTACTTAGGGAAATCTACATAGAGCACTAGATAGGGATTCACTGGTGAAAGGAAGAGGTGATTTCTGACACTAGCGTTTCTGAGCAGGTTACTTAGCAACGCGCAACGATTGCGTGACAGCGGTCACCGGCTTGGTGAGAAAGCCTGCAAGAAATGGTAAAAAAGTATTCTTTTTTTATTTTGAACAAGGGTTTTGTTGTCTCGTTGTAGGTAGATGGGTAAGTTAGGTAACTAGGTAGCTAGCTAGCTAATTAAGTTGCATTTTCCATTAAACATAGTAATAATTGTTAAATTAAAAAAATAGTTAACACTGTAATATACCGCGTTGTTTATATTTTGGTTACAAAGCCGACTAAACTGATTATAAACTTGAATTATTGAAATTATAAACTGATTATGAAACTTACAAACTTACATTTGTAGACCAGAGCAGGCTCAGCCATCGCCATCTTGACAAAATAAAATGTCTCCGGTGATGTAGTGTACATCGTTTGTACCCTACATTTTATGGTGCATTGTGGGGGATATTGGGTGAACTATTTAGGGTGTCAAATTTGACATTTTGAATTCAGACACCCTACAAAATGGCCGATACCTTAAATAGTGCACTATAAAGTGAATAGGTAGCGATTTCGGACATTCCACAAATTCTCAGTAAAGGCTTATTTTAAAATGACAACTGACAGATGAAGCAGGTACCACAGTAAAAATACTGTTTTTTATTTTATTTATTTTTATTTTCTTTTGTGGGCATATCATTTTGGTACATGAATAAACAGCATAAAAATGGCTCCCCTCCCATCCGCACTCCTACCTTTTGTATTAATGGTATTTTTACGGTTTTATCTTTTTTTTCTAGGGCTTCTTATGGATATTATCTACATATAATCAAGATGAATGCACACATTTTGTTCTTGGTTAGCTCAGTCAACCTTTATTTTGTTAGCTATAACTGTATTATAACTGTAACTGTATTACTTATACAAATCAGGTGAATGCACTTATGCTCTCTTACATTGCAATTTGCTCTGGATAAAAGCATCTGCTAAATGAATGTAATATAATGCAATGTAATACTTAAATATATAAATATAAAATAACCTTATATTATTTTAAGAAATTGGAATCACAAATTTGAAAAGACATGAAGCAGGCTTATACAGAAAACCAATTATTTATAAATTACTTCAGTGATATACTGTATATAAGTGTATAACCCATGTTTGCCAATTTCACTGTAAAGCATTTTGAGTGTGAGAAAAGCGCTATATAAAAGTAAGGAATTAGTATTATTAAATACTTTAAATAATCAGTCATACTTAATTACAGGAAACAGCAACACACTGCATTTTTCAACTGGTGTCTAACAGTAATAAGAGACCCTTGAAATAAAGTGGGACTGTGGTATTTTTACATTAGCAACTTATCATTTATAGGGCGATAATGTGTTCTGTAAAATTGTATTCTGTTATTGTGGGTACAGCACATATTTTCTGCAATGGTGAAACAGTCTAGGGAAGAATAAAGGCATGATATACAAAACATAAAAACCCTCATATAAATACTACTTCTAACCATTTTGTTTGATAGAAAAAACATAAATCAGTAAACATGCATCTATGAAGGGTTTCCTAGATCACATAAGCCCAGAAACTGAGCCATATTGAGGCCTATGCAGTTATGCACATGGATATTCCACCTATGTGTCTGCTTGCTGGTGTACCATAGAACTTGGAGCCAGCTATTTTATTTAATGTGAAGCCAGTGCTATCTTAAAGCCAAGAAACATGTCATCTCTCTAGTTTTCCTCATCTATCTTTGTTTTGATATTATCAGACAATGTAATAGCTCTAACTTATAATACGAACCAGATCGTTGTTGATATCCCTTTTCCCCTTGGTATGTCATATTTTCACTTCCTAGTACAATAGTACAATCTTCCATTGGACAATAATTTGATGCCTCTCATCTTATCGTGGAGGGTTCATAGATAGAGACCCAACAACATCAACATTATTTTCTGGTACTCTTACAAGCGATACTATAACGTCTCTGCATTTGAATGGATCTCTATGGGAATTGGGGGGTGGGACTAGATTTAGCTGTAAATTACACTGGAACAGTATGGAACACATGGTTGGCTAAATGGCTCTAAGTCATCAAGGGTCTGACATATGAAACAAGCCTTAAACCATCACTCTGCTGGCAGAAATACAGTAGATATGGCTGGATAACTTGAAGGGTTTCTTCTCCTGATTTATTTTTCCATAGAGTTCAATAGGAACATTTTTTAGGAGAAACAACCCTTAAAGCGATCCATCCATATCTACTGCATATCTGGCAGCAGAGTGATGGTTTGAGGCTCATTTGATACCTCAGACCCTTGATGACTTACAGCCATTTTACCAACCATGTATTCCATACTGTTCCAGAATAATTTACAGCTAAATCTAGTCCCACCCCCCAATTCCCATAGAGATCCATTCAAATGCAGAGACGTTATAGTATCGCTTGTAAGAGTACCAGAAAATAAGATATCAAGAGTATTTTAATGTTGTTGGGTCACAGATATCAGGAAGTCATGGCATACAAAGGATTTGTGACCAAATATTAAAAATGATTACTTTATTCTATATATAAATGCAGGGGTGCCAATAATTGTGGCCAACGTGGTTTTGTTATAATAATAATAATTATTTCTTGATGAGGGATTTTTTTTTCTCATAATAAATTTACTTCAATTAAAGGTTGGATTTTTCTAATTTTTTCAGTGTGACATTAAGCTAATTAACCGATCCAGGAAATGTATAGTTTTAGTTCAGTAGCTAAGTATTTCATTGCAAACCATTTTTTTTTTTTTGCATTTGTTTTTTTTTCTTTTATTTTGACCTAAATTATGAAAATAAACAAATCTAATTTAGTATTGTAAATGGTGCAACTGTCTTGATTAATTTAAGTTTCTGTGATGCTCACACCTGGGGCTCTATCTTGGCGATCTTGGCGCTTGGTCTAAGCGCATGGCGTAAAGTCCATTTAGGGCTTGTCCAAGTCCACTTTTGCTATTTATAGCCAGAGGAGGATGGGTTCCCCCCCTTGAGTCTGGTTCCTCCCAAGGATTCTTCCAAGTTACACCAGGGAGGTTTTCCTTGCCACTGTTGCCTTTGGCTTGCTCTTGTGGGGGGTTTAGGCTGGGTTTTTGCTGTGAAGTGCATTGTGACAATTAGTTGTGAAATGCGCTATATAAATAAATATTGATTTGATTTGATATTTTAACGGCGTGTTTTTTGGGCACTAAGCACGGCGCAACGTGCAAATGGGCTGAACCTAGTCTCTTTATTAATTATAGGTGTGTCTTGGGCGTGACATGCAATAAACCAATCAAAATATCATATCCCATTCCCTTTAAAAGCCTGCTTTTCCACCTTGGCGGATTGCTTGATGGCGAAACGGACATGCTCGTGCGTGTTTAGTGCGATCAACCCATATGTTCACGCATATTTCCTCTTGTTTTATAATGTCCTGTTTATGGAAATGTGACCAACCTGTTTTACTCGTAATGCTTTAAAACAATCCACTTTCCCAGGAAGACCGTGAAACGTGCGACTTATCTCCACCATCTCTGGCCAGCCTATCAATCTCGGCAGTGAAGAACATTTCACTGTGTGAGTGCATGGATGGGTGGGAACTATCTGACAGAACGATGGAGGGGCGCAAAAGTTTCTGTGTATCTAGAGTAGCGATAGCAACTCACCCACTTACAAAAATGGAATGGACAATAATCACCAGAGTAAGAAAAATGCATGCCACTGCTTTGAATAAAGTTTCCAGCCAGTTGAACTCTCTCAAGTCTCCTTACTTTTAAACACAATCAGTTGAAGCTGAAAGCGTTAATTGTAGCCAGAGCTTCAGGAGAATGGTTCTTTCACTGGCAGAGCAAGGACAAGATGGCACTCGGCCTTACCCCACTTTTGTAGAATTCAAATCAATGATGTAGAATCATCAAAGAGAGGGAATAAAGATACAAAGCACCTCTCTGTCGGTGACCCTTGTGTGGCACTGAAACCTGTTTAGGAAGAAAAAGGAAGTTTGACTAAGGTGCAACAGGAGTCTTTAAGAGAGTTGGATTAGTTTCAAAAGGCATGTGAATGCGGGATACAATGCGAAAAACTAAACGAAAAAAAAACCGAGTCTAAGCTTCATTGGGTGACACACAATTGGCGACTGTGTAGCCCAGCATATGGGAGGGTTCAGTCAGTTAGGGGTCTAGCGACCCCCGCTGGTCAATCGAGCCTCCGTGGACTGCTAGCTCAAGCCAGACTCGGCAGTGGGGTTTGCGCATGAACGCCACTGCTGCGGTTGCAGATAATTGGACATTACAAATTAGGGTGGGAACTGGATATATACAGCCCCATGTTGGCATTTTTTCACTGATCAACACAAATACTGATCATTTTAACTGATCATTTTAACCAAGACAACTCATTTTCTTGTGGTATAGAATCTGAAGTATTATCTTGCAGGATCATGGTGCCTGACCAACTCTTTACCCCCCCTTCCCCAAAAAAAAAAAAAAGCTCTGAATTTACAGATCCTGTGTAACTGCATTATTTCCAGTCAAGATCCATTATTTGTCAGATACATGTGAGGCTTCCATGTTTAAAGTCTTCAAAACATCTTAATATTCTATCCTGTAAAAGTATGCTGCTTGTTCCATTCCAATTCTTGTTTTTGGTACATGTGGAGTGGATAAACTGACATGTGTACTGCTGTGAACAAGCCCAATCAGGAATGGTAGCCCTGCTCCCCTTTTGATTCGAGCCTAACCTTTAACTGGTAAAACATCAATTCTGTGGCCCAGAGATGTGGAGTGACAGTCAGACATGTGAAGCCAAATGTAATGCCCTTGAGACTAGGGCCATAAAGCAGTTTAAGTTTGCAAACTCTACTGCTGTGTGGTGCCACATGATAAAAACCGGGATAAGAAGATACAAACAGTTTTACAAAAGAATCATTGATGTTCAATACATTTAATGGAGCTCTTTAATTCCCCTAGAGTAGTTAGAGGACTGTGGGATTAACACTGTGTTCATCTGAGAGGGTTAACGGGGAGGGCGAGGGATTACAGATAGGTACACACACCAGAGATTTTATTTTTCAATTGTCCTCCCTTTGAACATAAGGGTTTTTTTCTACATTCACGTCAGAATGTCCTCAAACAGCACACAGACAAAATACAAAAATAAAATAACACAAGCCTTCATCTGTCTGGCTTCCAATGATGACAGATGTCTCTCTCTGCCCTCATCCGGCTGTTCAATATCCTCGGATTTAAAAAGGGACTCTCTGCTGAAACCACCCACAGCCACTGGCACCCGGGTTATTACCAATCTGCTATTATCTCTATACGCGCCTGAAAGATTAAAAAAGGTTTCTTTTAATATTCCCAGCAGAGATGCGCATGTGAATGTGTGTGTACATATACCGTATGTATGTCATTGAATGCGTGTATATTTTGGGACTGAGAAGACAATAAGCTTGATAAATCCGGAAATTACCATTCATTTGTCAGTTGGAAATCACAAAACTGTCTTGGCAAACTAAAAAGAAATAACTACAAAGCATATTGTCAGATATCTAGTTTTTAAATTATGACCTTTGAGAGAAAGAGAGACACACTATAATCTGATAGGGAAAACTTGTTCATGATCCATACAATATTACCATAGTGTCACTGTTTCACGGTGTATCATCTGACAGTTACTGCACCGTTTACATTAAAAAAACAAAGAAAACAATTAAAATACATGGTACACTCTGCGCAGACCAACAGCAGCCGAAGTGAAATTCAGTAGTCAATACCTGAAATTCCAGACAGTGTCTGCGGGTGTAGAATGGATTACATGTAGACAACCATATTTAGCTTAGCAGTGCGTACGTAGCCGTTGATAGACGTCCTCTTCAATTTAATCTATGCTATCGGTCTTAGAAAAATATCAGTCGCTCTCCTCTTCTGACTCACATGCAAAATACATGACAGTAAAGCCAGGAGTTTCTTTAGCCATGCTGATAAGTTTACAAATCCGTAAATTGCAAACTACTATTACGCCATATAATTTTGCTGCGTAATGCTTATTCGAGTGCGTAAGACTGTAGCGATGCAACTACACTTCCTGTTGCGCACGGCCCTAAATAGTTGTTCAAAGCTTTCAATTAGACAAAGCTTATCCCGGCTTTCAATTATTATTCTTTTTTTATTTTTTTATGTTTTAAATGTTATCTCTGTTAACTCCAGGGGCCCTATCTTACACCCGCCGCTAAGAGGTGCTAACCCAAACGCAAGTGTCTTTGCTATCTTACACCCGGTGCAGGGTTCATTATAGAGCCTAGCGCTCACGTTGTTTAAATACCGAGTGATCTGGCGCCCATACCAAGTCAACTGGGTGGGTTGGTCTTAAGATGAGGTGTGGCCAGAATAATTTTTGACGTATTTCCATCTTGAGCCAGCAGAAAGCGCTTGCGCTAAAACCACCATAAACCTGTCTAAAGTCATGTCGCAGTTATTTTTATGTTATTTTAACAGCGGAATATAAGTGTGTCTACATAGACATGTGCACAATACGCGTACACCCTCCTGTCTGTTACACACAGGGGCACACACAAGCATGCATACAAGATATCAAGATCACATTTTGGAATAGGGATTAATATTTTTCCCAAAAATAAATATTTTCTCTCCCGCAATAGACGCAAGCTGTCTGCAATCCCGGGGAAATTGGCTTGTTTTAAAGCATTAACCAGTAAAAACGCGTTGGTCATATTTCCATAAGCAGGACATTATAAAACACGGGAAGTATGTGTGAACCTATGGGTTCCCAACCTGACAGCTTAATGGTATTTATTGTCATCATTAAGCCAAAATAACGCTATTCATAGTATCATGAGAATGCACGTAATATGAATTTCGGATTAAGCTTGAACTTTGCTAGCTGAAATGCATTGTCTGTGATCGGACTGCTGTGAGAACATGGAATTGATGTTTGACAATGCTTCATTGTACAAACCTAATTCCTAAAATGTTGGGACAGTATGTAAAATGCACATAAAAGCAGAAAGCAGTGATTTGTAAATTTTCTTTTACATACATTTAATTGAAAACAGTACAAAGAAAAGGTATTTAATGTTTTACCTTATCAAGTTTATTGATTTTTGTAAATATACGCTATTTCCGAATTTGATGCCTGCAACACGTTCCAAAAAAGTTGGGACAGGGCCTAAAAAAAGACAGGGAAGTTAAAAAAACACCTGCTTGGAACGTTCCACAGGTAAACAGGTGATGCTATCATGACTGGGTATAAAAGGATATCAAAAGACTCTTGATATTTTATTTTCAGCGATACTATAACCTCTGCATTTGAATGGATCTCTATGGGAATTGCGGGGTGGGTCTAGATTAAGCTGTAAATTACACGGGAATAGTATGGAATCCATGGTTGGCTGAGTGGCTGTAAGTATTCAAGGGTCTGAGGTATCAAACGAGCCTCAAACCATCACTCTGCTGCCAGATATGCAGTAGATATGGATGGATCACTTGGAGGGTTGTTTCTCCTGGCTTATTTTTCCAAAGAGTTCAATAGGAAAATGAGTCAGGAGAAACAACCCTTAAAGTGATCCATCCATATCTACTGCATATCTGGCAGCAGAGTGATGGTTTGAGGCTCATTTGGTACCTCAGACACTTGATGACTTACAGCCACTCAGCCAACCATGGATTCCATACTATTCCTGTGTAATTTCTATCTTAATCTAGTCCCACCTCCCAATTCCCATAGAGATCCATTCAAATGCAGAGAGGTTATAGTATCGCTTCTAAGAGTACCTGAAAATAAAATATCAAGAGTCCTTTGATATCCTTTTATACCCAGTCATGATAGCATCACTCGTTTACCTGTGGAATGGCAAACAGGTGTTTTTTTGAGCTTCCCAGTCTTTTTTTTTGCCCCTGTCCAAACTTTTTGCTCATTGCAGGCATCAAATTCAGAATTAGAATATATTTACAAAAATAAATAATGTTGATATAGTAAAACATTAAATATATTTTCTTTGTACTGTTTTCAATGAAATATATGTAAAAGAGAATTTACAAATCACTGCTTTCTGCTTTTATGTGCATTTTACATACTGTCCCAACTTTTTTGTAATTGGGGTCTTATAATCAAATTAAATTAGTTAAACAAGCAGGCCAATTTAGCGTTTTCTAAGCTGAGAATGAAGCCGCATTCTGTTGTCATATTCTCAGCGGTTGCAAGTGCTTTTTAACTAAATTAAACCACATACATTTTCTAAAATAACAGCACTGTCGGGAATTACTGGGAACCCGTGCCGGTCTTAAACCCTAATGTTAAAGTAAATAATTTGAATTTTCAAGAATATCAGCATTGAAATTCAACATTGTCCAATTAAAAGAATCTCTTCAATGAAAAAGAATGATTAATTCTACAATTCTGCAAATACCGCTCTTTTTGGTACTGAAAAGCCATTTAACATTAGCAAGATCAGGTGCATTTATATTTGACATCAATGTGCTACAGTATTATTATTATTTTTTTGGCAATGCCTGTCACTTGGCCTAAGTGAATATGAACTTTGAATTAATTTGCATCTTTACTTGCAAAAGTAAAATGTAGAAACTGCACACAAATTGTGTACCAATAAAGATAGAACTTGGAGTTTGTTGTTTCCACTCATAATTGGGTTGAAGGAGCAATGAATGTCTCAGTTGAGCTATCTAGTACGCTGGCACCCTGCCACTAGGGAATCTGTGGAAGGGGTTAAGAGCAGGCCATTCCTAGTTCTTATGGAGGCTCTCTTCCCCATAGACACTTTTGGGTTTTTGCATGTTGTTTGCCTTCTTGTTTCCTTCTTCTTAGTTTGCACCAAACAACACTCTTACACACACACTTTTATCATACACATCCTACACCACTGATACCACTGATACTGACCCTCCAAACAATTTTTTTATTTTTCATGATTTGGTTTAAAAGAAATTTAATTGTATATTTTGGTGTGTCTCCCTTCTTTGTCATGGCCTTACGAGCCAGGTTGCACTGTTTACAGAATAGCTTTGAAACGGCTTATTGTCACCCCCGACTGAATCGGAGTGTAAACTACACAGGTGCGGTACGATTTATGACACTCCCATAGTATGGTTAGAATAGGATGGTGGTATTTTGTGCATACTGCCCATCACATAGTAAAAAGTATAGACTAAACAGTACGCAATATGCTTAGTAGACAGTATATACTTTGAGGACGCAGTAGTAGGAGGCCTACCTGTATGTGTGTTGGACGCATAATACCGTGATACTGTAAAATCATGGTATTTTTGGACACCCCATGACACCCCTACTACTAGCCTGCTCTGCTTGACCTGACTGTAAGAATACTTCCTGTTTCTCTCTCCCCTCCACACACATCAAAGGAAATGTCCTTGGGCAATTAAAAGCCAAGCTGAGGCCCTTATTTTTGCATATAAAGGTGTCATAGTGTCTCCTCTGCTGGAGAGTTTAATTGCCTCTGGAGAGACACCAGAGCACAAAGCTATTTATGGGGTGTTTTTTAAGGCCACAGCATGGGCCCAGATCATGGTTTCTCTTTTGATTTGAAGTTTGAATGCCAATCTGTGACATTCAATTGAAATCGTCAGTTGAAAGTCTACATGTCTATGTAGCTAGTGGTTGTTGAGCCCTGCCAGTTTTACAGTTTTGGAGGCAGCCCCAGTTTCAAGCAGAGGTCAGTATGGTACAACAGGCCTTAATAATATTTTGCCCAAAGGTAGAGATTACACTACTGGTTGGACTTAAGAACTATTGCCTACAACCATCACCTGTGTTAAAAAGAGTAAATGTACATCTTATAGAAGTATTCAATAGCTGAGCTGAATTACCTCGTAACATATTCATGCTTAGTCTCATTAAAAAGAAGTTTAAACCATTACACTTTTTATAATAATATCTTGGTGCTTAGCCAACATAAGATTATTTTAATTAATAAGTAAAGTTGTCAGCTTTTAGATAAGCCAGTCCTTGTCATAAATGAGCCTGACCCCCTTTCCACATCTTAACTCCCTATCAGCCAATTAGGGCAATCCTCAATCCCTGCTGGGTAAGGTATTTATGGTGCCGAAGGAAGTTTGGAGAAGAAAGATTTTCCTCTTTATTTGGGTGGTGGTTCCTTTTGGGTGTGTTCACAACATCTGAGTCTTTATAGCTTGTTTCCTTTGTCCCTGTTGCACTGAAGCTCAAAGAGTACCCAGGCAATTTCTCTGGCAATTTCTGGTTTATCGGTCTCTCTCTTTGCTGGTAATTTCAATTTAACGTCTGATTAAAGTCTTCTTTGGTAACAGCTCTTTTTACTTCAGTCCATGTTCCAGATTTGGGAGGGTTCCTGGTTTTACTCAGTGCAGTTATCCAGCTAACTCAGTCATCCGGCTTTGTGGTACAGGCCCCTGGTTACTGTTTGTCTAACCTTTACTAACTAATTCCATGATTTAATTGATTGTCATTTTCAATAATAATTATGAAATGAAATCATGTAAAAATATATTTTAAATGTAGGTTAAGTGAGGGGTTTTCACATGCAATACCTGAGTGCTGAACATTGTACAAGGCTGTTGGAACGGCTGGATTCAGAAAATAAACACGTTTTACTTAATACTCACTTCCCTGATAATATGATGAAAAACAAACTGAAATGTCAGTGTTAACAGGGCATTCCTATAAAAGAGCATGCATGCTCAGTCAACCTACCCCGTATGAATAAAGGTTAAATAAAAAAATATAAATGTTATAGTAGGGATACAAGGGGAATGTTTAATGCTTCACACACCCAGCTGTTGATGTAGATAGCATATAGTTGTACCATCACACAGCAGCTCTTTTTAAAAGGCTATTTCAGAGAAAGATAAGTGTAAAACCCGGAACCTTCCAAAATCTGGAATATGGACTGAAGTAAAAAGAGCTGTTCCGGGATTTACTCAGTGCAGTTATTCAGCTAACTCAGTAATTGTGCTTTGTGAAATACCCCCCTGGTGTCCCAGGTGAATCACCTCAAACCAGTTTTCCCGCAAACCTTCACACTTTCTAAAGCTTCCCAGCTGGACTCGCTGAAGGACAGTCTTTTTCTGAAAAGGTTTTCAAAATTATATCCCATTCTCAGCGGTGTTCAGCACCAGCTACAACAGTGTAGCGAAGCGCAGAAGTTGTAAAACACTTTGAATGCCATTAGTGTCCTTTCAAATGATTCTTAAAGGTTCTGCTCCCATACTACAATGAGCCATAATGAGCCTGCTATTAGGAGATTTTTATGTCTCAACATTAGACGCTGTTTGGTTGTGAAATACAGCCTAGCAAATGTACATTCCTTTTGGAAGGATGCAATATTCTGACACTCGGCTTCTCGGCAATAAAAACTGCCCTAAAGATGATGAAGGAAACTTAATTGTGCAACTCAACGCATGAATTAACCTTTCAACCCCCTTCCATTGAAAAATAAAACTTGCTAATATGTGCCACGATTTTATTAGTGGTGGGAAAATGCCCAAGCTGAATTCAATTTTCAATTTTATTTATATAGCGCTTTTCACAGATGACTGTCACAAAGACGCTTTACAGAACAGAAAGGGGAGGAAAGGGGAAATGGGAAATGCCAGCTCTAAGCCAGCTCTAAGCCCCCAGATAGCAGAGGTAAAAACTCTAGTAGGAGAAAAAACTCCCCAATGGGAAGAAATCTCGAGAGGAACCCGGCTATTGGGGGGATGCCCATCCTCCACTGGCCTATGGGTTGATTATGTCATAGGGAGGTATTCTATTCTGATGACTCCATCACATAGAGATCAGCAGTGGCAGGTGGGGGGCGCCTAGCTGGTCTTGGGCTGGAGCTCCGGGGCAGGAGGGGGGCGGGGAAAGGACGCGGGAAACTCGGGAAACTTGGGCTAGAGCTCCGGGAAGGTGCCCAGAGCAGGGAAGAGGAAAAAAGAAAAAAACATTGTGAATGTGAATGAATACTTCTGTAATCAGACGTGCCTCTTCCCTGGAGCGGGACAGAGTTTACAACCAGCTTTCAAGCTGAATGGTTGTTAATTTTCTACATTAAGGTAATTATATGATCCAAACCATATGTTGGGGTGTCTGAACCACTGACCTGTGGTCCCAATGCACCCATTTGAAAATCAGGCTGCTTCCAATGCTGCCCCCCCCCCAAAAACAAATATATATATATATATATATATATATATAAATAAATAAAACCCTCAACCTCCCACTCTCCACTTCAGAGCCTGGAGAATCACCCCTGTATAGTTTTCTTTCCCTCTTAAAAATAACAAGTTATTTCTAACTTTAGCGGTCAGTTTCTCTTGCTGCATACTGCATCTCGTCGAATGGTGCAGACAGCAAAGGAACTCATCCTGGCTTTGATCAAAGTCACGCACACACGCGCGTGCACACACACATACAAGGTGATCTAGTCTGATATCAAGAAGCTACTCACACAGTCTGTGGATGTTTTTTTGATGAGAATTTGACTTCAGGGTAAGACCCACTATGATCATTGTTTTATTTAAGATAAGACTCCAAATCCTTTACTATATGTATTTTTGGGATCGAGCAGGTGTGTGTGTGTGTGCACGTGCGCACATGTGTGTGTGAAACTGTATCCACTGGAGAAAGGGGAGGGGGTTGGTTGGGGTATAATTGGTTGAGTAGCAGTGGTCTGTGGAAATGGTAATTAATGGTCACAAACAATACTGAAGTTTGTCAGAGTATTTCTCCTGGGAGACAAAATTCCATTTGATCTCTCCTTTCTTATGCTGTTATGTAAAGCATTGCATTATGTTTCATTATGCAAAATAGTTAATTTTCGATTTGACACTTCAGAAAGTCAATCACTCACTCACTCACTCACCCACTCAGCCATTTGTTTTGCACACAGAGTATACCAACTTGTTTTTAAGAAACTTTTTTTTTCTTTGGTCAAAGCAAAAATCCGAAGTTAAAAAAGCAAAAACAAGGGCTTTGTCTCAAATTGCATACTTTCGCACTCCCAAGTGCACTAAAGACTTATGCAAGAAAGCAGAGCGCTTAAAAACCTTAAAACCCGTAGTTGTACTACAACGTCATAACTCTTATGACAAAAAAATACAAGAAACACATCCGGTGCAGATTAGACTGCAACTGACATCTATGCTACAGCAGAAAAAATAGCTTGTTTTATTTAGTCCCTACGACCATTAGGGTCATCAACTTACGAATATACCTTCTTGTTGCTGGATGCATCGAGAATCTTATACCGGACATTTGTCATGGACATGACCTCCGCAAACTTGTGCTATCCCCAGCGCCTTGTGACTACGGGTGGGGCTACGGTTTTTGCCATCCGCCAAAGGCTGTGATAGCATTCGCATGCGGTAAACCGCTGGTAGAATTGCTGCTAAGATACTTGGTATCATTCTTTTTCATTGTTATTTGCTAACGCTAAACTTTGCTAATTGTTTTCGTATAGCATATAGTGCGGTTGGGCACTAGGTGCTGCCGCGTTTATATTGCATCTTTGGAATGTTTGCTCTGCTTTCTGCCCCTGCATTTCCCCCTACTCAAGTTCACCTGTCCACATTTGCGTCATCGGGTGTCCAGGTATGAGCGCCTTGTGCACGGAAGATGGGGGAGCCACATGCAGATGACTAAAAATATATTGGCTATGTCTCTTCGCCTTTTATTCTAATTGATTGTCATGCTCGTTTCCGCTTTGGATCCTTTTTCTCCCTGACAGATATTAGGCTTTGTTGGTTTTGGTGTCTTGTTTTTCGTGACGTGCTTTTTACCACCAATTCCAAATGTTCACTTCCAGCTCGGAAAACGCATAGGGAAAGTATGCACGGATGTATACTTAGTTCTTCGGTCCTCCCAAGTACGCCAGGAACCCTTCTGGTGCATTGTAAATATACTTGCGTGCTTGCATATGCGTTTGGGACGCACTTCATCACGTTTATTAAATAGTATGCAGCCATACTTCGTTTTTTGGTCCTCCCAAGTAAGCCAAGAGAACATACCTGAGTCTGGGACGCACTTGATCACGTGACCGCTTACTTCCGCGCTTGATATACGCACTAGATAGAACACAAGTGTGCAATTTGAGACACAGCCCACATCTCAGCAGAAGAGGTAAATATATGTCTCCATTAAAGTATGTTGACTGATCCTGGCATTAACAACCCCCCCTGTCTGTTCCTTCATTAGTGATTTGAATGCCTTCCAAAGATAGGGTGGGAGGACCTCAAAAAGTTGCATTATTTATAGGATTTAATTTGTGTTATTGGAGTCCATGAGCTCCCCAGGCCAAAGTCAAAGAGAAGAAATTGATGGACGTTTTAAAAACTGGCATTTAACCCAGCTTAATTCACCTCAGCCTCTCAGTTTCCCCTCTTATATTAATATTTTGCAAGGTTGAAGCCTGCAGGGTTGAAAAGAGATAATTAGCAAAAAATCAATTTCAAAATGTTTTTTATGTATTTTCTATATTGCTCACTATGCATATGCAGTAATTGTTAGGATCTTAAAAATGTTAACATGTGTAACATTACACAGATACACATTGTAATTTAGATACTGTGTGAAGGATTAGCAGTGCATGTTGGAAAAGTAAAAAATTCCACAACTGTACAGGTATTTATCTACTTCAATAATTTTGCCTGAATCCGAGCCACAATCTAACAGAGACGGGCTCAGAGATACGGTCTAACAGGAGTTCAGGCTCACAGACACACAATCTAATGGACAAGCAGCCTCTCGTACATTCTAATAGGCATACAGTCTCACAGACAGTCTAACAGGCCCACCTTTCAGTGCCTCTAGAGTCTAAGCCTCTCTGGAAATATAGCCGCCATGTGGCGCACCGAGAAGAGGCAAGTGCATGATGAGAAATAATCTCTATCATTGCGACGTGCCGTCCCAACAATTCCCCACTCCCTGACTGCTCCAGCCCATACACTCTGACGTCAATCATCGGATTATGGGTTTTTCCTCTCATTCATTTTTTCCCCCCTAATCCGAAAGCTGTTCCTCCATAAACCCGGAAAGAATGCATCCCACTGGCTCACACAAAGTACTATACCAGGAGAATCTGAAGACTTTACTCCAGCCTGAACCTCCATTAGAGGACAAACAACTGCGGGTACAGGTCCCCTGACTCTGAATCAGAGTATCCGCACCAAGATGTATGCATATGTCATGGCAAGGGTTGTTTTTTATTTAATATTTCTAAGACTTTCTTTTCCATAAATATATAATTGTGCTAACACAATTCATGGGAATATATTTACAGATTTTTTTGGTGCAGTACAGGCCACCCCAGTGCAATATGCACTCAACCTTGGAGCACATTGATGCTCTTATGAGTATGTATACTTATGATCTTTTTTTTATATTATTATTCAGCGATCATATAAATTAATGGGTAAAAAAAACTACAGCACACAATTGAAGAATACGGGTATTTCCGTTGGATACTGCAAGGGCACTTGAACAGCACCAGTCAAGGGTGCTCATGGGATCACTCTTCACTCTCGGCGAGCAGCTTTTTTCCAAAGACCTGGAGTAATCATCTGCAAACTCAACTTGTCATGATTTCTTTTTTAGAGCAGACAGCACGAGTGATGGGGACATTTCTCTGGTCTTACCACCTCACTTAGCCTGACATATTTTATAATGGCAATAGAATCAGTTGCTGATATTTTATTACGTGCATTTTTGTCCAGACAAAAAGGTTCTACAAGGTCACGCACACCAGCACTGTTTGAGATGGTTCACTTTCTTGATATTATTTCAGTTTAAGTTGGTTTTTCACTGGCCTAGACAGTTCTGCGTGCGATGAAGGATACAGTGTTTTTCTACCAGAAGTTTCTGATGATAATGGTGGTTATCAGGCCATTCAGGGATTCACGGTCTAAGAACAAGAGCAAAGACAAGTAACTCCAAAGCAGCGTGTTCAGTGATGTTACATGCATAATTACCCCATTATTCTCCAAAAAACTACAGTGCCCTCCACAATTCACCGTTTGGTGAATTAGCTTAATCTCACACTGACAAAATTAGAAAAATCCAACCTTTAATTGAAGTAAATTTATTTTGAGAAAAAAAAATCCCTCATCAAGAAATAATAATAATTTACCACGTGTGCCACAATTATTGGCACCCCTAGAAATTCTTAAGAACAAAATATAACTGAAGCATTCTTTCCATTTTATTTAACTTTTTAAAGTTGATCAGAGTGTTTAGGAACTTTCAAGTAGTAATCCATGACTTCCTGTTTCACTGGAGTATAAATATGGTGACACAGAGGCCATATTCCCTTATTCATACATCAAATGGGAAAGATAAGAGAACACACAAATCAAATGAGGGAAAAGTGTGTTGAGCTTCATAAGTCAGGGAATGGCTAGAAAGAAATAGCTACTCACCTGAAAATGCCCATATCTACTGTTAGGGCAATACTTAAAGTTAAGTTCAAACAACTGGAACTGTTACAAACTTGCCTGGAAGAGGACCCAATTTATTTTGCCCCCACGCACAGTGAGGAGGATGGTAAGAAGCAAAAAAATCCCCAAGGATCACTGTTGGAGAATTACAGAGGAAAGTAGCATCTTGGGGTCATCAAGTCTCCAAAACTACCATTAGATGTTACCTCCATGCCAACAAATTATTTGGAAGGCATGCCAGAAAAAAAGCCTTTCCTGTCATTTCACCACAAACGTAAGCGCCTGGAGTTTGCTAAATGCTACTGGAACCGTTTTCTATGGTCAGATGCAACAAAAATTGAGCTTTTCGGCAACCAACACTCAAGGTGGGTTTGGCGTAAAAAGAAGGATGGCTATACCGAAAATAACCTGATCCCCACTGTTAAGGATGGTGGAGGTTCTGTGATGTTGTGCGGCTATTTCTCCTCTAAAGGCCCTGGGAACCTTGTTAGGGTACATGGCATCATGAACTCCATGAAATACCAGGAAATTTTAAATCTGAATCTGGCTGCCTCTGCCAGGAAACTAAAACTGGGTCGTCGTTGGATCTTCCAGCAGGACAATGATCCAAAACATACGTCCAAATCAACACAAAAATCGTTAACTTAACACAAAGTCAAGCTTCTGCCATGGCCATCCCAGTCCCCTGACCTAAACCCCATTGAAAACCTGTGGACTGAGCTGAAGAGGAGAGTGCACAAGAGAGGACCTAAGACTCTGGATGATCTGGAGAGATTCTGTCAAGAGGAATGGTCTCAGATTCCTTGCTCTGTATTTTAGACCTTATTAGATGTTACGGGAGAAGACTCACTGCTGTTTTATCGGCAAAGGGAAGTTGTACAAAGTATTAAATGTAGGGGTGCCAATAATTGTGGCACACGTGGTTTTGTTAAAAATAATTATTTCTTGATGAGGGATTTTTTTGTTCTCAAAATAAATTTACTTCAATTAAAGGTTGGATTTTTCTAATTTTGTCAGTGTGAGATTAAGCTAATTCACCAAACGGTGAATTTTGTATAACCCTTTTTACTCATCTTTACCAGGGGTGCCAATAATTGTGGAGGGCACTGTATATATAATCTTATTTTTGGTTGGAACTCTTCTTCTATGGCCATGCAACCTGTGCTCGAGGAAATTGACAAGTGGCTCAACATTACTAAATGGGTCCTTGGGAGTGAAAAACTTGTACTGCTTGAGAACCAAGAAAAAAAAGTACAGCACTAGATAAAAATATAATATAATTTTTATGCTTTTAATTGTGAATAAATGCTGTAGATTTATTCTGATGACGTGTATAGCCTCTGGGAGCATAATTTTGCTGTTCAAGTTCAAATTTGAGTGAAATTGCTGATTAAGCACCTTGAAGCCATGCCTGATTGGATACGTTGCTAATTCCACCAAGACGTTTAAAAGCTGGCCGAGGTCACATCTAGATGGCGACACCCCTTCAGTGCCCAGTTGAATTACGGCCATGGTGAGGGCTCCTATTGTACATAGATTAAAATAACAGGATTCATAGGCTTGAGGAAAAACATGTAAAAAAAAATTTAAAAAAACATGCCACCATGTCGTTTTTTTTAAAATCAGGGCTTACTTCCACAATGCTTTGATTGCAGAATAGCTGTATACTGGAATTTCAGTCTGACACCTCCACATGGATAAAACATGACTTTTCTTACACTGATATCATGCTTCTCCATTCTCAGTGACCAGTCTCACAGCAGCAGTCACAAGTCAAATGTACAAGACTGTGAAGAGACATAATTAATTTATGCAGGTCCTCATCTGTTATCACCTGCACGTTGTGATTCAAAGAACCATGTCTTCAAATAATATTCACCATGGACTCCTGCTTACAGTAAATTTGTTTCTGAAGCCATATGTTAGGGAAGGCTCCCTCAACTCCCTAAGCAGGACAAATATGTACCAGAATATTCACTAAGCACTTTAAATAACACCAACGTCATATGATTGCACTTTGAAACAGCCAAATGTCACTGGCCATTTTCCACAAATATAGTTTCTGCTGTTTGTTACCCTGAAAAATAGAAAACATTAAAAAGAATGACTAAGGTCACCAGGATAAGTATTTATATTTAGTATTCTGCCCATAGCCCTTTTGCCTAATAGTGGACATATACATCATACAGTAATTGCTACAAGAAGCTGTTAACACACAGGCCTCTGGCATTGCAGAGACAGTACTATCTGTGGTTGAAAACCCTGAAAATAGGAATGCACTGGTGATTTTTTTTAGGTAGGAGGGATAGGGTGCTATTTTACCATTTTAAGACCTGAAAATAGAGATATGGGTCTCTCTTACACTTGGTGCGAAGCGGTGGTAACCCAAACGCAAGTATCTTTGCTAGTTTCAGACTGACACAGTTGTCATTTTACCATCCAGTGCCCACATTGTTTAAATAGCAAGTGAACTTGCGCCCTTCTGGGCGGTCTTAAAATGTGTGGTCAGGCGCATTTTTTGCATATTGCTATTTTGAGGCAGCAGAAATGATGTAGGTGATTGATGGAAACCATTTTCAGCTAATTCCATGCTGTCCCTTCTTTTGGACATACACACGTTGCTAATGCTAGCGCAACCCTATGGTAACCGGTAGCATCCACTACCAAACGCACTGAAACACTCCACAGTGCACCCAAAGCAAATAAAATACGACGACAGTCTATCTGGGTTATTCTGAGTGTTTATGCCATCATTTTTGAAGTCAAACTATCGTTGAATCCTTGACTTTGTGCTGACCGATATTCTCTGTGGAAGTACGGCAGCGGAGCGAACGTGGCCATTGCTACTTGTTGCTCTTCTTTGTTGTTGTAGTCGACCAGTGCCAGCACTACATTCGTGGGTAACGTAAAGTATCACTCCGCCGCCGTACTTCCACAGAGAATATAGGTCAGCACAAAGTAAAGGATTCAACGATAGTTTGACTTCAAAAATGATGGTAAAAAAAATAAACTAAAAAAAATGCCTAGATGATGATGATGAAAATACTAATTCTAGCAGTTCCTTGCTTTCTTTTGAAATGTGTTTTTACGTTCTGTAAAAGTGGCAAGATTAGGTTAAGTATTAAGGGATAGTATCACGTTTGTATGCAAGATGCTGAGATTTTTCATTGAATGTTTTGTTTCTTTTTCTTTTTTCTTTTGCTCTCACAAGATTGATGTAGGCCTATATAAACAAGGCATACTGTTTGATTATAATTAAATATATAGGTTAAGAGTAGCCTATCAGAAATTTCATGGAGTCAAATGTAAGGGAAATCGGTCGATATCGAACGGCTGCATCCCTAATACATATTTTAATGTTTTTAATAACCAAATAAGCAATCCAATGCTTAATTCTGTAAAGTGCATAAAACAAAGTGCTTACATATGATCACAAGCTAATGAATACATTCAAGTCCCCATCACACCTGTCAACCAAGAACGGGTAAAACAGGAGTTCACGGCGAACTTTGGATTTCCTGAGGTTCTGCACATGCGTTTTAGACCATGTGCTAAGATTGTCAAGATAGAGCCCATGGTCTGTTATTACTGATGGTTCTCATAACCACTAAATATTCAAGTATTATGCCCTGTTAACCCCTTGCTGCCAAACGCCCCCTAGCGGTAACGCGGGCGTTACGGAAATTATTACATTATACATTTAATTAATTTAATAATATATAATAAACTGCTCACCTCAATATTTTGATTAAATATCCTTAAGATATATCCATTCCTTCTGGGAAAGTGGTTTTTTAAGCCCAAAACTATAAGTTAAAAATTCGTAAATTACGTTGGAAACAACGACCTAATTCGCAAACATGTATTGCAGCTTGATGTCACACCATAAACAATATGCTGGTAAACTGTTCTGCTTAATTGTATTTCACAAAACTTTGGTTTGAAAAATCCTTATAACTTTAGACTTCAAGAAAAAATACGTTAAAACTTTCATACGGCTGTACATGATTTTTTTTCACATTTTGTTGTTCAGTTTGGCGTTGTGAAACTCAGCCAGTTTCTGGAGTACCAATCCCGTGGCTTAGTATATTTTAGTCAAAGGGGTTTTGTACTTGATTGCTTTTTACTTTACAGTCTCTTTCATACAGTTTTTGGTTAGTTATGTCTAGGTTATTCAGGCGTTTCTCCGTGCAGCAGGTCCAAGCCCGAAGATGTTTTTGCGATGTTGTCTCAGTGATGCTGAGTGGTAAGGTATTTTTTAGCCGGTATACCAGTGCGAATTCACTGTTATGTATAAAACGAATCCCTCTGAATTAAATGAATATAGCTAACATTACTATATTGTAACAATGGCAAGCTAGCCAGCAAAATAGCAGCTGGCTATCTGGCTAACACATAGCAGCTGGCTATCTATTTGTGTCTGAGACGAGCTGTTCCGAGTTTCTTTTGAATTAAATGGCATCTGAAGTGTTTGTTTAGTAGTTATTGTTCCACATTAGTAAATTGTTCTGTATGCAGTACAGCAGGCTGTGCAGGTAAACGAATGAGCAATTTATGCATGACGTAACATGAGGATGAGTTTGTTGTTGATTATTATGCAGGGGTTTATTTTATCTAGGAAACTGGTGGACATTTGATCCCGCATATACCGGGACTCATTGCTGGCTAATGGGGCTCTGGTGGAATACAAGATTCACTGTGCTGCTACATGGGTTTGGAGAGCTTTTTGGGGACCACAGGTAGCTTTTCTCTAAACACAGGGTTTACAGTATTCTTAATTTTTTCTGAACTGTCAAACATACTTTTGTATAAATTTGGTTTTATAGACAGTAAATATGCTTGGTAACATTACAGGTGGGACCTCTTCTAGGGCCACATGTATAAACAGAGACAGCAGAAAAATGCCCTGAAAGTTGCGTAAGGGAATTTCCACGCAGAAATTCAGATGTATAAAATAATGTGCTGTGAGAATCTGTGTACCTCTGCACATGCTGGACACCATACACATGCAATGTTTGGAGACAGTCTGATATGGTGACACTGTGACCGAAAGACAGAGGGAGAAAATGCAAAACTTTGCGTAAGCAGATTTCTGACTTTCTCCCTGAGCATTCTTTTACGCATTCTTGTACTCAAGAGTTTTATACATGTGGCCCCTGGTGTTGCAACCACTGCCTTTCTAATGAATTCTAACTTAGGCACAGTCTTGGCCACCTTTTCATCTGTTAGTTTTCATGATGTGCAAAGTGGCTTTCTCCCAGAATCACGAAGTCTGTAATGACTGTTTATAGTGCAAAACCACCAGTATATTTTTCAGAGTGTCGGTTAATGCCAGCATCCTGTGAAATATTTGCTGTACAAATGGAAGGAATTACATTTTTATTTTTTCTTGACCTTACCAATCCATCACCCACCATTTGGAGACACATCCACTTACTGTCAAGTGCAGTCACAGCATGTCGCTTCCTTGGAGCTGTCTGAATGCTTTAAATGCAGGGCAGTGAAAGTTTTTTTACATTGGCAGTTGGCCATTCAAATGGGCCAAAAAGATGAAACTGTGGAGTGACAGGTACTTCTTCCATCACTGTCTACCCCCCCCCCCCCCCCCCCCCCAAGACCCTGACCACAGGAAAACCTTAAGGAGTAGCCCCCACCCACAATTTCAGTACGCTGTTGCATTGCAGAGAATAACAACACATCAATTCTTGTTAAAGCCACATAACAGAAGATGTTTCATTAGCTACTTCAAGGAGATGCTACCAGGCCAACAGAAACAGCCTGACAGAACTATACTTGAAAGGTTTAAAGGATGCAGGCTCAAATCACTGACACCCTTCATATGCATAAAATGCTGGAAGGGATGGGGCATTGGTTTCTTGCGCCACGGTTCTGTAGGATCCTCCGCCACCCCATATCTTACTAAAGTTACCAGTCAAAAATCATACTGGATCCACAATTCTTTTCCAGACTACATTATGAATAAAATATGTTAATGGACTTTTAATCACAAGTTCAGTGAGTGAACTCTTTAGGAAGTCCCAAAATGTCAAAGCAATTCACCAAATGTGAATAGAAAGGATAAAGTGGGGGAAATGATGTCAATGATTTTATAAAAGAGTGTGACCTTTACAAGTTATTCAATGTGATACAGCACACATATTTTATTTAATTTTCGAATGTCACAGTAGATGCAAAACCTCTCATATGTGTGTCCCTAAAGCAGGGGTGGGGAACCTCATCCGCAAAGGGCCGGTGTGGGTGCAGGTTTTTGTTTTAGCCCAGCACTAAGCACTAATACGTTCTAACTTATGTCAGCAAGATGTTATTTTAGGTATGATCTTATATTGTGTAGGCTAAATTACTGTGCTATTACTATTCCCAGAGATGAACTGACTTAAAAAAAGCGTATATGGCAGGCAATGCTGACAGACTTGGACAGACTTCACAGAACCGTGGCGTGAAACCTGCTGTGATTCGTCGAAAGGACGTCTGATTGGCTGCAGTAGACACAGCTAAAAAAACAGCTATTTGTGGATTTATTCACACATCTTGCTGTGAGGATTGTCTGAAAAATCCACAAATAAATATAACTGATTCACAAATAAATGCAGCTGATCCACAAATAAATGCAACAGATTCACAATTCACAATTTACTGCGACTGATCCGCAAATAAATGCGACTCAGTCACGTTTATTTGCGACTCCATTTCATTTATTTGTGGATCAGCTTCATTTATTTGTGAATCAGTTCTATTTATTTCTGGATCCGTTCCATTTATTTCTGGATCAGCTGCATTTATTTGTGAATCAGTTGCATTAATTTGTGGATCAGGTTCATTTATTTGTTTATTTTTGAGACAATAATACCCCCATAGTTATAGTACATGTTTGGAAAATATTAGGATCATTTTAATATTCTTTCTGGATTATTTTTGTAATATTGAACATCAGCACACGAGTGAGCAAACCTTAAACTGCTAAAAACAAGACAGGACGTCCCAGAAAGGAACCCCAAGGGAGTTTTGCCCTATCATTTCATAGAGACAAGGCCATTTTCCTGTAGTTCCATCTCATTCTCATCACAGGGCATTACCTTTCATCTGGAGCATGACTCTCTGTAGTTTTTCTATCAGGGAAAAAAGGCCTTTTGATACTTGATAATATTACATAATTTAGTATAAAAAGCAAAACATGGTTAATTCTCATCATTGCATTGTAATGATCAGTTATGGGAGACCTCCAAGGTTCTAATTTGAATTGTCAGATGATTATATGGTCATGCTCTTGATTAACCAAAGAGCGAAGCAAAGGGTTCTCATAAATATTACCTTGAATTTTAAAGTGATTATACATTTAAAAACGGTAACAGGAGCAAACATTTCACTGGTAGAGGGACCTCCAACATCCAGAACCTGTTTGGCCAGGGTTCGGCCAGGAGTGTTTTTATCAACAGTTTTATCAATCAAGGAAATGGTGAGGAACTTGCAATTGGGGGCATTGGGGAGAGGTGGGTAGAACAGACGGATGTGAGGAGAGTCCAGTCACACTCAATCAGTTGCAGATTGCTACTAATATTAACAAAGGGATATAAATAGTATTTAAGCTTATGTTAGTAACTAATATAACAATTATTAAATAATATAAAATATTAGTCATTGTTTAGAACTTGAGCACTACTGGCCAGGTTGTGACTGTACTGAATGTAAGGATTTCAATTTGGTCACAAATACATAGACACAAGCATTTAATCAAATTAGAATTGGGATACTTTGGAGTATTGACACAGTATGAAGGACTCTGAAGGTATGTTGGAGAGTGCCTTTAAGAGGGGCCGTTTCCATTCAGTTGACGTTCTTCACATGTACCTTTGAAACACAGACTAAAAATGAGATTTCTCTGAGCATCACAACCCAAGTCACCTTCTTAATTTATATGTGCATATAAATGTGGAACAAACAGATGGAAGTGAAACAGAGAAAATTGGATTTCCTGAACTTCACTGGGGTTATTAACCCCCTGGCCTCACTGCCTCCCGAAGCTCCCAGCTAAATATGATTTCATGATAAACAAAAACCCACTCCAAAAATCGTCAACCACTGACCCGTCTGAACTGATCATCAGCTAGCATGGCAACAGACCGACTTGCACCAGATGGTCATATCTACAGCTACCAAGGGATATGTTGTATTCACGGAGTACAGAACAAATTATTATAACTAACGCAATACTTTTCAACTAGACTGTCAATTAATATTTCCCTTCCTAAAATGCCTGTCTGTTCTACTTTTCAAGTCACTACTTCAAACTAATACTAATACTTCAGACTATAATAAAAGATTTATACCCATGTGACTGAATGCACAATCACTTAAAACCCTTGAATTCCTGAACTCAATTATCATATGATGTTTTGAACAACTGCATTAATCACGCAGATTAGTTAGTTAAGTCAGTTATGATACAATGCCCTCCACAATTATTGGTACTCTTGATAAAAAGAGCAAAAATGTATAAAATAAGCAATACGCTATATTGTACGCTCAAAAATATATGCTTATAATTGCAGCTGGACTGAAATTTGTACTGATATTAGGCACACCCAACTCAAACTGCATTCAAATATTTTTAAAAAACACAAAATCCAGATGTATCGTACATATCAAAGTAGTGTAATACAGACGAATGCCCGTTTCACTCAATTCCTTTCACTTCATATCAAATGACACAGCTTTCTAATAATCATGCCCCTTTTCACAGCAGCATCCAGGCCTAAACAGTTTCTGTCTTTTTGGTGTTAGTCTAAAAGTCCACATTTAAACATCCAGAGTGACTGTCTGAAAAACGATAATATTGCCAGAGGTGACACCTCATGTGTTACGTTCAGACTCAAGCACTCTTATCCCAGAATCCATTTGAATGCTGAATGTGAGGTTATTTAAAATTTTATGGTGCATGGTTTAATCGAGGAGATATTTAGATATACCGGGCACTTATGAAGGAGTACTCAAGGAGTCTATAGAAATTCCCTCAGGTACGTGAGTACTGAAAACCATCCCAAATCTATCAATATTCACAATGGGCATTCCATTAACCATTTATGGTCAATTGTGGGAGGTTATGGGATAGGATACTATATATTTATATTATAAAGAGAAAATGAAGTGCAGGTGAGGGCATGGTCGGACAGTTTTATAAACTGTCACGTCTCATGCCTCCACGTCTTAATCTACGTCTGGTTTTTCCGTTTATATGTATTTTCTATCTTGTAGTCCGTTCCATGTTTTCCTTCCCTCCCTCCATTTTGTGTCTCCACTTCCCCGCTCCTGAATTGTGTTTTCTCATTTGTTTCGTCTCACCTGTTCCTCGTTGTTTCTTCATTAGTTTTGTATTTAGTCTCCTCTGTTTCTGTGTTCTCTGCCACATCTTCTTGTGCTTGCGTCTCATTACTTTCCAGCGTTATATACCTGCCTGTTTCCTAGTGATGGCGAAATGAGGCTTCCTGAAGCACTGAGGCTTTGCAGCCAATTGTATCACAAATAGGTTCATTACTCGAAGCCTCATTCAACACAGTGTACACTAGTGACACCTGCTGGTGAAAATAATTTCGAGCAGCTAAATCATTACAACCAATCCCTAGGTTAAAAATAACGAAGTTGCTGCTAAGCAGCAGCAAGCGACCCTTTAGCTCGCTGATAACGTGTCGGACTTTAGAACCATTGGTGCGAGAGGAAGTCGAAGTTCGAAACCTGACTCTGGCAATCGGCTACTCATAAATTATAGTTTAAATGACATTAGGCTAGATTTGTTTCCTACTACGATACATTATAAAATAATATATGTAATAGGCTAATGGCCTATTATACACTGCCTGGCCAAAAAAAAAGTTGCACACTAATATTTCGTTGGACCACCTGTAGCTTTGATTACGGCGTGGCATTGTTTTGACAACCTTATGCAACATCACAACATTTATTTCCATCCAGAGTTGCATTAATTTTTGGCCGAGATCTTGTAATGACGACGGGAGAGTCGAACCACTCCTTAAAGTCTTCTCCAGCACATCCCAAAGACTTTCAAAGGGGTTAAGGTCAGGACTCTGGTGCCCAATTCATGTGTGAAAATGATTCCTCATGCTCCGTGAACCACTCTTTCAGTTTGAGCCCGATGAATCTTGGCATTGTCGTCCTGGAATATGCCCATTGATGAGATAACCTGGTCATTCAGTACATTCAGGTACTCAGCTGACTTCATTTTATTGCTGTATAACGTTGCTAAGCCTAGACCTGTCCAATTGAAGCAACCCCAGATCATAACACTGCCTCCAGAGGCTTGTACAGTGGGCACTATGCATGATGGGTGCAACGGCGACTTTATTTTTGGCCAGGCAGTGTATTCAAGGTATACTATGTAGTTTCAAAACACTAGATGGCAATATAGAGCATGTAGGAGAAAAGGGCTCCCCGAAAATTGCTTATCACGTGTTCTTCAGACACGCACGACGACGCACGAGCATTGTGGTGACGTTTCACACATATTTTCTCTGACTGTGGACTCAATTCAGTTCGCTTTATTGGTATGACAAGACATTGCTACAAAGCATACTACATTAAAACAGTCGAAGACATCTAACTCTGAACAATACAAAACAGCAAAGACTAGAAACAAATGAACAGTAACCATACATGAAAACAATAACTTTTCTTTGATTATGGATTTAGAAATAACAATAATGTAAAATAATAAAGTACAATAAAAAATTATAATTATCAATAGGAATGATAATAATGATGATGAGAACGACACATATGATCTTATAAAGTGAATATAATAAATATAAAAAATTAAAATTGGTTTATAATGATCTCTGTCACTCACTGTCCCTAAGACGATGGCAGGCAGCTATATATTGTGCTGCCAGGTCACAGCACGTTCTCTCCTTTCCTAAGAGGATGGGGAGTTTTTGGATGTCTGTTAAATTTTTTAATTGTGGGTATCTGATTTATTTTGGGAAAATATTTATTTCTGATTTGATTGTATTTTTCGCATTTTGTGATAAAGTGCCGCTCCAATGTTTCTCCTCCCGGAGTCTGTTGACTCTATCACGGTCACTCTGATCAAGCTGTCCTCTTCCCCTGGCCCTGCCTCGCCCACCACAAACACAACTGTCGCTTTGGATAAAAGCATCTGCTAAATGACTAATGTAATGTTTATGTAATGACTGCCCCTCACCTTTACTCTGGGGCCGCGACCACTGGATGTTGATGGCTACAGAATGAACCGAGCAGAATTACAAAATGATGATTTTGAATTATTTTATGAAAATGAACAGTGGTCAAATTTACACAGCAATAGCTAAGATTACTAACTTATATGCTTTGAGCATGTAACATAGTCTCCATTTACATGATCAAGGTTTGGTCAAACATGATAGACTATTGTCAACAATAAACAAACATCACGACAATAGATAGCCTTAGCTATCGGTAGCTGCTATGTTATGGGAAGGATGTTCTTTGTCTTATCTGTTCTGTAGTTACTTCGATGACGTTTCTGTATGCACTTACTGTATGTCACTTTGGATAAAAGTGTCTGCTAAATGACTATAATGTAATTTAATGTAGCTAGGTGTATGGTCGCTATTTTTATAATGATATTGTTACCTCCTCGGCTGAAAACATCTTGCTAATGAGTAAGGGCAGAAACATACCTCACGCAAATAGCTATGCGAACATGGACGCTTCGAGCTACGCGAACAGTTTTTCTTTTGCCATGACATTTCTGAAAGACAACCCAGAGGAAAGCACAGATCGAACAAGAAAGTTGTTTACTGTTGTTGCTGCTATAGCGTCCCTTGCTGCAACCCTCTGGCTTGTCTTTCACAAATGTCATGGCAAAATAAAAACTGTTTCCGTAGTTTGAAGCGTCCACGTTTGCCTATTTGCGTGAGGCATGTTTCGGTCCTAAGCTAAAATAAGAGTTTACCTGGAAGCCTGCCCACATGGCCTGGCCATGTCAATCAAATGAGCAGGAACCGCCCATTCATGACGTTTACACAATTTTAGCTGTTTCTGGCTTTAAAAATTATTCTCAGTACAAAACTACAATTTCAACTGGCACAAATAATGAAGAGATTATAGTTCTTGAGGAATGAAATGGCCTGCTTTCAAATTTTGACAAAGTAAAAACAAATGGGCTACATCAGTAAAGATAATGCATTAATTGTTTTTATAAAGCATACATGATGGGTGGCAGAATTAAAAAATTCTATTTACTAAAGTCACAGAAGGGGGATTTTTATTTTTTACCATCCATATACTTTCCAGTTCAACTGACAAACACTTAATACTGAGAGACAAAATAAAATAGTTCTTTGTAGGTGACAATGTTTTTGTTTTGAACCTGTATACTATAGATACTATTTGTCTTTCTAATAAACTTGTAGAATCCACAGGCTTCTGTGTGAATGATCTAAGCTGAAATTCAAAATCAGTGCAGCAAGACAATGCAAATTATATTTATATAATTATAGGCAATTCGGCCACAACCCAGGTTGAATGAACCCCACTACCCATCAAAAAAAAAAAAAAAAAATGCTGTAAGATGTGAATCTGAAGAAGCAACCGGGAATGTGTCCTGTATGTAAGCCAATAATGTGACAGTTTAGACTATTTCCATGCAGGTTATATAGATTTCACGACAAATGGCAACATTAAAGCCAAAAGAAACACAAACAGGAAATCCTTGAAATATGATTCTTTCCGGCAATTGGTGCACAGGAGCCCTGTCCCGCCACAATCTCTTCTTCCTTCCTCTGACTCAATCCCAGCTGTCACAGGCAAATGACTTTAATACCAAAGTAAAATATAAAAACAAACATCTTACTTAGCTGTTGCTAATACAGAGGCCAGGTAATTTAAATTTTTTAATCATACAGTGGTGTTCAAAAAAATAGCAGTACAACATCAGTAACCTGATGAACCGCTGTTATTAGTAGTAGTGATATTTCTGCATGGCAAATAATTTACTTGTAGATGTAGTAGTGTAATAGAAAAAGAACAGACCCAACTGTCATGACATGCATGCTGGATCGCTATGGGATTGGGGGGTGGGACTAGATTAAGCTGTAAATTACACGGGAATAGTATGGAACACATGGTTGGCTAAATGGCTGTAAGTCAACAAGGGTCTGAGGTATCAAACAAGCCTTAAACCATCACTCTGCTGCCAGAAATACAGTAGATATATGGATGGATAACTTGAAGGGTTTCTTCTCCTGATTTATTTTTCCATAGAGTTCAATAGGAAAATTTGTCAGGAGACACAACCCTTCAAGTGATGTTTTGAGGCTCATTTGATACCTCAGACCCTTGTTGACTTAGAGCCATTTAGCCAACCATGGGTTCCATACTATTCCCGTGTAATTTACAGCTTAATCTAGTCCCACCCCCCAATTCCCATAGAGATCCATTCAAATGCAGAGAGGTTATAGTATTGCTTCTAAGAGTACCTGGAAATAAGATATCAGGAGTCTTTTGATATCCTTTTATGCAGAATCATGATGGCATCACCTGTTTACCTGTGGAATACCTGTTTGACCTGTTTTTTTTCACAGAATGAATGAATTCTCTAATTAAACTCCACACTATTATTTTGAACACGCCCCTTTCAATGAATGAGTCAATTACTCAGAACAAGCAGCGTGCATGTCATGACAGTTGGGTCTGTTGTTTTTCTATTACACTACTACATCTACAAGTAAATTATCTGCCATGCAGAAATATCACTACTACTAATAACAGTGGTCCATCAGGTTACTGATGTTGTACTGCTATTTTTTTTAACACCACTGTACTTGTTCACTAAACAGGAAGTAGTGATATTCACCACAAATAACTTAAGACAAGAAACAGTGACACTCCTCTCAATTTCTTGCATGTTTTACCTTAAGCAGTTTCTACAAAATGAAAAGACTGTCTGGCACAGTCCATAGGGTGGTCAACAAACAACCCATATACCCATATACAAATCCCCTTGTGTGGCCAGGGTTTTTATTCCCCGGTGTGGCAATTTCTGAAGATCCCATCTCTATCTGTAAACCTCTCTGGTTTCCCCTTTTTTTTTTTTTATAAAGTGTAAAAATAAATAATACTTAAAAAGGCAAAGGGGCTGAACATTCCATGTCAGTTTGATTTCAATATATATTTGTATTCATTCCATGCAAAACCCACAAAACTCATCATCTTCATTGGACCCAGCCAATGTTGCCAAAGACTGGAGCCTATCCCAGCATGGTTTGGGCATTCCATTCACTCACACACTCATACCTATGGACAATTTGGAGTCTCCAGTTAGCCTAACCTGCAGGAAACTGGAGTACCTGGAGGAAACCCACACGAACACAGGGAGAACATCCAAACTCCACACAGAAAGGCACTAGGCTGGGATTCAAACTCATTACCTTCTTGCTGTGAGGCAACAGTGCTAGCCACTGCACCACCGTGCAGCCCCTCATGTAACACTGTAATACTAAATTTAGGGACTGAGTTTATCTTATTTCCTGGCATTGACTGCTGCGGTATCTTTGTTGCCAGAGCACCAAAAGAGTTTGTGCAAAATCGCAATTTCTTGGATTCGTCCCTTTTGACTACACCCAAAAATGAGCCAGCATGTTTCATGCTTCCGTGGCCTGAGAGTAAAGCTAATAATTTGGCAGAAATGTGTGTTTGCTTTGATTCTTCCCCATTTTGGTACGATCTATCACAGCTGCAGGTCTGTGCTACTGCAGTCTCTGCCACTGTCAATCTGAGAGGCCAAAAATATGCAGCCTGCATAGGCATCTCACAGCTGCCCAATCGACCAGAGGAATCACCATTATGCACCATCCCACCTGTCTCTTAGCCAGTCAGCACTGGAAACATTTGGATTCAATCAAAAGCATAGCATGTGTAAGATCATAGCTGTACTTAACAAGTATCTTAGTGGGATGCACCAATCAGGAGGTCCAGATATGCGCTTAAATGTAATAAACTAAAAGACTAGATTAAACTTTCACCACAAAACCCCTTAAACTGCCACAAGCTAACAAAACAAAGCAAACAAATTAAAAATGACAGGGAAATCAGCATAGTGCTATCAAACTGAGGAAATATCTATGCTTTTTAGCCTCATGTCAAAATTTGATTCACAATTACATTATGTTCTTCTTACTCCAGCCACATTTGATCCATGATTATTTAAGTAGTGTAAATGAGTCTGACCAGGACACATATTCCCTTTGGCTGGTAATATTAATGCCGGCTAAGTTGGTTGTCGACTGGGTTTCCGCTAAGAAATGTTTGTTCCCTATCCAAAAAAAGGCAAAAAGTTTGCCACTATGTGGCATACAGTGGGACAGAGAAGGTGTACAGACAAGAGCTACAACTTGAATGTACCCTGTGAAAAGAGCTTGTTCTTTTCAAGTCTCTTGCAATCTAACTGTTGTATGGCTGAATCACTCAAATCATCACTGAACATCAAAGTTGCTGCTCGGTGAGGAGGAGTGCAGAGAATAAGCATTATCAACCCATTATCGGCATTTTCTAAACCATGGAAAATGCTTTTTTTCCTTGATTATTGTCAAATAATTTTAACTGCCCACCTGGAATTGGTATGCATTCATGGCTTTCTTGACTGAAACAAAACAAGACACATTATCCAATCGAAAGTGACCCCTCCCCACACATAGACAAACATTGTTTGCAGACATTTCAACTGTCTGTCAATAAAACAATTAATTTTAATGTCAAATAAAATTCTTCCTTTCTCATGAGTGACATAATAATTAAATGGTTACAGATTTACAGTACATGGCAAGTACTTTGAAATGTGGTGAACAAACACTGTTGCACATTTCATTTTTCTTTTATTAAACGTATACTGTTCTGACATGCTTTGATGTAATGAACAGCGTTTTAATTACAGGTGATTCTACCCATTTTATTGTTCATACATTAGGTAGTGTCCCCTGAGCTGTTTTTATATTAATATAAATAATAATCCCAAGATTATTGTGTTTCATACTCTGGCTGTTAGATGTATTGGGAACAAATCCCCCTTTACCCATAACCTTTAGCACTGGTACAGTACAGGACAGTGTTATAGATTTTCCTATTTGCATGGTTCTCTGGGATATACTCCAAATAAAGACTGAGGGCTCTATTTTAATAAACCAAACGCAATGGTGAACGCAAGAGTAATCGCTTGGCGGTATCGCTCTGAGGGCGTGTCGGCGAGAAATTTGGTAATTTCATGACGGCAATCTTGGCGCATCTGATGGCGGTATTGCTAAAAGGCTGGGTTTAAATGTCCAAGGTGTGTCTCTATGGTAGCCAATCAAATAGTTGTTCTCATGCTTTAAAAAAAATCCAGTTGGAACGCAATCGCTCCATGCAATTTCATAATGAGCAACCCAAACGCACTGGACCGTCAACGACAAGAGCGATTTTCCACACAGGAATCAGACATACTTGCAACAGAAGTACAGGCTAGGACTAGTAATTTATGGATCACAATCCACACCACCTCGTCTCCCAGAAGTTCGGAAGGCACGGGAGGAGGTGGCGAATGCATTAATTAGCCTACATGAGGTGATGTAGGCATAATTAGGCTATGATTCAAATGGTAGGCTTATGATTCAACTGTGTCAATGTGTAATTTATATATTATAGGCTATTGGCCTACATGATCGCAAGTTTCTTGTAAGCTGTCCTGTTTTATTCTAGTAGTTTAAATTAAAATTAATTAATTAATAATAATTATAGGCTATTTGTTCATTAAATGGAAGTGTAATGTTGGCATCACCTATAGACACTACATAGAACTACATGACTAACAAGTTGCCAAATTGTCAGTCTATTGCGTTGCCGCTAAGAGGTGGTTCCAGCGGATCATAACGCAATGGGTTTTCGTTGGTTCAAATTGTCACTGAGCCGAAAGTATTTTAGAACACACCCCAGACAGCGCCACCCATCCCACTGCAGCGCAAGCGAAAGGATGTTATGTTGAGAATTTGTTGATCCTAGCGGTATTGCTGAGAAACGCCATAGCGCCAGTTTTAAGACGTTGATGCTGTCAACAAGCTTGCGTTTGACTATACCGTCCCCTTGCGCTGGTTTGAAAATAGAGCCCTGAGCCTCCTATGTTCATGTTTAAAACGGAGATATGAAAGGATGAATTCAACAGCAGAGGGACTGCACTTAAGCTCAAGCACAACGGAACATTTCTTTTAAACTGTTACTCATCAGACAATGTACTCAGCAGGCTTCCGTGTCCACCAATTCCAAAAAGACAAACATACAGTGATGGAACCTGATAAATCTCAGGGTTACTTGAGTTAAGTGCTCAGAACAATTCCTGGGAATGATAGTGTTGATCTGTAAATACACTGTAGTGTATTTTCAGAAATAAAAAAATAAACCATACAACCACAGTACCTACAAGTTAATTTCAAACCCACCGGCTGTGTACACTGTTGAGTATGTATCTTGTGGAAAGCAATCTGGAATAGAATTTAGCAGTGAAGGCACAATCAAATTACAGGTTACATATAAAGGCATTAAAAAGTTTTTGTTTCATTTGTTTCATGATGCCGTTACCCAATCGGAAAGTGCATGTGACTACAGCCATATCAGAGATGAAGATTCAATATCTCTCTGTCGCACTCTCTCTCTACCATCAGCCAACCCCTTGTACAGATCATACAGGAAATAAAGGGATCTATTAATAAAATATAGCTGAAGGCAGCGATTCGCGGGGTCCAAGACACCAACTTTACATATACGTATACGTTCTGGCTGAGATGATGGACCATTCCATCAACCTAGGGACCTGTCTGATTATTTTCATGATTATTTAAATATTTTTTTATATATTTTATACTTCTATAGCACCATCATATGGTTGGATTTGGCTATGCTTATAGGGCTGGAGTAGTGATCTAACTGTCAATGCACATACCAAGTTTAATAACTTTATGTCAAAGGGTATTGGAATTATTAGCATTTTTGTGATAAGCCATGCCCACTGCAAATTGGAGTGTCTACTGACATTGGTTTCAAGTTTCTAGGTCAAACAGTGCTGGTGCTACAATTGTTTAATAATTCAACTGCAAATTCAACTGACTATAATAGCATCACCATGTGGCCAATCGCTATCAAATTTGGTAACAGCTTCTAGCAACATGCCTTGTTTCATAAGAATCAGGCATGGAAAAATTCAAAAAAGTAATATGAGTAAATATAATACAAAATGGAGCGCATTCAAGATGACGCCGACCCATATAGCACACATCTATAGTCCTAATGAGGGCTTTTGTCATTGGAGCAAGTTTGAAATCTCTGCAAAGGAACAGTGATTTTTTAAATGTTTTTTTTCATATTTGGATCTCTATAGCGTCACCATGTGGTTGGATTGGGGTAAGACTTTAGGGCTGAAGTCTTCATCTAACTCAATGCACATACAAAGTATCATAACTATGTTAAATGGATTTGCAATTATTAGCATTTTTGTGATTAGACATGCCCACTGAAAATGAATTGGATCATCATTCGGCCATATTTTGACATAGGCTCTAGAAAAGTCATACCTGTATAAAGATGTGAGATGAAATGTTGGTCAACAGTTGTTTTTAAATGTACTTTATATAAAATTAGCCAGCTAGCTAAGGATTTATATTGTGATTGGATATTGCTTGGCCCTAATTGCTAGTGTTGAATAACAGGTAGCATAATCATTGCTAATATTCAAATTGATACTTAATGTTTTTCCCAGATCAACATAATTTTATGTTAATTCTTTTAGAAAGTGATGCCATCTTTTTTTTTTTCCTGTTGTCAGATTAGCATTCAAAAATTTTTTCCAAAGTAATTTTAAAAAAAGTATGTCCCTCAGACCACCCACCACTCCAGAAACAAGACTATGCAAGCCTAGCTCAGCCCGTACGCCTGTATGCAGCCAGTGAGGAACATGCAACAAGGACAGGCAAATTTTGTTCTGGAGCATGCAGGTTGGCCTGCATACCGGAGTGCCTGATTCTCAAAGGTGTGTGTGGCATTGTATGTGAGAGGGAGCGAGCGAGGAGGGGAAGCGGACATCATTTAATTAGAGTGATGAGCGCTATTAGAATGTTACGACTCCGCAAGCTCCAGTTCACTCTGGTACCGCTCAGCCTAGAATGTCTTGCTTCTGCCAATAGCTCTAATTTCAACATTGAAAGATGGAGTTTTGGAAATATTTTACAAAAGCCCCAAACAAACAATACAAGCAGGCTATACCCTACTTGTACCCGCATAGTTCTAAATGCTTGAACCCCCCGGATGGCTGGAGTGCAAAGAGATGTCCCTGCCCCCCAACTCGATTCACCTCAACACTACCCTGCACAAGAAGAATGGGTGAAGTGGATTGGGCTTCAGGGTTTCGGAATGTCACGGTGCTAACCTGAAGGGTGTGGTACGCAGGCGTGGGCAGTATGTCACGTATGTGCATGTGGAATGACTAACCTTGTACCCCCCTCACCATAACACCCTACAGCAGCAAGAGAGGTGCCCCTACTCCCTACTCCAGGGAGAATACTTCAGCTTAAAGGGTGGTTAGCAGATTCAAGGCAAGTATTATATATAGGTAAAAACCAAGGTAAGTCATCACGTCCAGGAGAACAACTGTATGACTCTGACAAATACTCATTACGGCTGTCAACATTGGCCAAAAATCACGTTCGAATATTCCTTCTGAAAAAACACATAAGTTTGAATATATTCGAATATCTATTACAATTTTAAAATGTTACAATTTGACCAACTTTCGGGGTGTGTTATTGCGCGTTAGGTCCACAAGAGGGCAAACCAATACAACGAGACACATAACTAGTATCGGTACTAATTATTTTAACATAAACATGAATGCAGTCAAGTTTGAAAAAAAAAACCTGTTAACATTCGAGATGGCTTTTAAAATCTACATACACTTATAATGCTTTTCTTTGAATAAAATTAAGGCACACAATTTCGAGAAATGTTACTAAAAAGAATTTAGATCCTGAGGGATCATTTACAATAAAGTGCTATTAAAAACAGAAAGGTACCATCTTTGACCTTTTGGAGAGGGAACTGTGATCAGCATAGTTTTAATGTTTAACGTAGGCCATCTGTAGCTTACATAGCTTGCATACAACTTTGTCTCGAGGTTCCACAATTTTGCCGTTCACTGACCAAAAACCAAAGTAGATGTGGATGGATCACTTTAAGGGTTGTTTCTCCTGACTTTTTTCCCCATAGAGTTCTATAGGAAAATGAGTCCGGAGAAATAACCCTTGCAGTGATCCATCCACATCTACTCCATATCTGGCAACAGAGTGATGGTTTGGGGCTCGTTTGATAGCTCAGACCCTTGATAACTTACAGCCATTTAGCCAGCCATGTGTTCCATACTGTACCAGTGTAATTTACAGCTGAATCTAGTCTCACCCCCCAATTTCCATAGAGATCCATTCAAATGCAGAGAGGTTATAGTATCGCTTGTAACAGTACCTGAAAATAAGATATCGACAGTTTTTTGATGTTGATGGTCACAGACTTCAGGAAGTAACAGCATGTAAAGGATATGCGACCAAATATGAAATATTATACTTTAAAAATATGTTAAAGCAAAGGGTATGAATACTTATGTAAATGAGAAATTTTAGTTTTTTATTTTCAATAAATTTGCAAAAATCTTAAAAAACCTTTTTTCACATTGTCATTATGGGGTGTTGTGTGTAGAATTTTGAGGGAAAAAATGAATTTAATCAATTTTGGAATAAGGCTGTAACAGAACAAAATGTGGAAAAAGTGAAGCGCTGTGAATACTTTCCGGATGCACTGGAACCCATTTATTATTAAAGAGGGGAAAGGGCACCTGAATTTGGAGAGTGGGGGGTGGGAGGTTATGGGCCAGTTTGTTCGTACCACTCTTTTTGACTTAGGGCTCCAATTTCCGACTGGCGCATGGCGGGGTGGCGAGGCAGCGCATTGGTGAAGTGACATTTTCGGTATGCATTTTCACGCTCCTGAGCCAGTTTGACTCATGGAGAGTCGCTGGTGGAGGTGTGTCAGTCAAGATTGAGCAGCAAACGTGCAAATTTGGGGCTGTATTTAACGGCCGGTGGCGAGCCATCACTGGCGAAGTAGCAAATTTTGTCAGGGATGTGCACGCATCTGAGCCCGTTTGGTAATTTGGTGACTTGCCGTGCGCTGAAGTGGGAGGGAAGTCGCTGTTGGGGGGGGGGGGGGGGGGGGTGAGGGGAGGTGAGACCACGTTCATAGCGCAAATCGCACAACAGCGTATGGCAAATTGGTAATTTCGGGCTTTCCCGAGCAATGCTTGCAGCAACATATTAAAAGGCCAATCAACCATTTTGTGGATCATATGCGGTCCAATCTGACTTTGAAATAAATCCCCAAGCCGGAAAAATGTATAGCCTACTTTGCATTTATTGTTCGTTGTCTTCTTTATGTTAGGCTAATCCCTATATTTATTTATGTTTTTAATTGTTTATAGCCGTTATTATACTGCACTGTGGTCCCCGGGGTACTGTATTCTTTCTTACACCCATCGTTAATGAGAAGAATGACAAACTTGGTGCATACATTCGCTCTTATTGCATGTATATGTAATGGCGGCGTGAGGTGTGAGGTAGGAGGAGCCAAACGCAGCAAGGGGATTCATTAAGCCCTAAGGCCACTAAGGCGGGAAATCCCACAGTTAAGGGAGGGAGACAAAACAACGAACAAGCCTACCGACACTACTAACCGGCTCACTGTCACATGCCAATAAGTAGAAGCGGAAGGACAGGTTTCTCAGTAACCAGAAATAATACGCGCCCTGTCTCGGTAACAAGACGCATAAGAACAGGCAAGTAGCGTAATGGCAAAAATAACACACAGTCAACAAACACTGCAAAATAATACGATACTATATGAGGAGGCGAAAGGAACAGAGATCTAACGTTCCAAGGCTACTCTCAGACTTACACAGTCACATAAACATGTCCACAACATCGCCCAATCTTCCCTATAGGAAGACGTACCGAAAGACAAAACAACTACAGTTCCGAACAAAATCGTCAAAACTCCATGTACGGAGACAGGTACCCAAAAGGAACGAACAGGACAGGCTGCACCGGACAGTTACCGGCTAAAAGACCAAAGCGAGATTAGTAGAAAATAAATGCCCTACCTCTCCATAAAGAGGAATGTAACGAGGCAAACAGGAACAGAGATTTAACGTTCCAAGGCTACTTTCAGAGACTCGTAGTCAAACGCAAACATGTCAACAAAATCGCCCAAGCTCCATATGAGGAGAGACATACCCGGAGAACGAACAGAACAGTTCCGAACAAAATCGTCCCACAAGTAAAAAGGACGAAACCGGACAGCTGCACCGGACATTACCGGCTAGAAGACTAACACGAGTTTGATAGAAAATAAACACCATGCCTCTTGGTAAAGAGGAATGTAACGAGGCGAAGGAACAGGGATAACATTCCATGGCTAGTTTCATAGGCTCGCAGTCACATGCAGAAAACATAAAGGGGTAAACGCCCGATCTCCCAGGAGAAACATTTTACAGGCGAGCCGACGGAGCACCGTCGTCCCATAACTTTACTATCAAACATGACTAACGCAAGCTTAATTGAAAACACACGCCCTAGCCTCTCAGTAAAGGAATATGTAATGAGGCAAAGGAACAGAGAGCTAACATTCCAAGGCTACTTTCAGAAATGCGCAGTCACACACAAACATGTCCACAACATCGCCCAAGCTCCATATAAGGAGAGACACACCCGGAGAACGAACAGAACAACAGTTCCGAACAAAATCGTCCCGCAGGTAAAAAGGACGAACAGGACAGCTGTACCAAAAGACCAACGCAAACTTAATAGAAAATAGCACGCACTGCCTCTCAATATAATAAAGAAAACCCAGACTCACAACAAAGGGGAACGTAGTCCACGAGAAGGAGACAAAACAGGGAACAAACGTACCGAAGCTACTAACCGGCTCACTGTAACACGGAAATGAGTAGAAGCTCAAACGCCTGGTTTCTCAGTAAGAAAACCAAACGAAGGCGAATGGAACAAAGAACTGCTACCCTATACTTCTACGAGCTAAGTAACTAAGTAGAAGCGTGAACGCCCGATCTCCCAGGAGAGAGAAACATTTTACAGGCGAAATAGAGCAGAGATCTGCGGTCCCATACTTCTACGAGATAAGTAACCAAAGAGCCAGCAAAAACAAAGCCCTGCCTCAGCAACGAGACGTTAAAACAGGCGAGTAGCACAAATGGTACAAATAACTCACACCAGACAATGCAAATAACACAAATACAAAACAAACAATCAATATCGAAGCCCCGAACGAAGGAAACGGGAGGCTTATATAGCTCTCAGGTGACCCGCACAGGTGTGGATGCTGACAGAAGCTCCGCAATCAAAGCAGGGCGGAGCAAGCATCCACCAAAAGGGGCGCGGCCGCCGAGGACAACGACCGCATGGGAAAAAAGGGTAGAAACCCATGACAGTATAGCGATAAAAACATACCTCTTTACTCAATTAAATCAATGCAAAATACAAACCCCAATTCCAAAAAAGTTGGGACAGAATGTAAAATGCACATAAAAGCAGAAAGCAGTGATTTGTAAATTGTCTTTTACATATATTTAATTGAAAACAGTATGAAGAAAAGATATTTAATGTTTTTTACCTCATCAACTTTATTGATTTTTGTAAATATACGCCAATTCCGAATTTGATGCCTGCAACACGTTCGAAAACTTGGGACGGGAAAAAAAAGTAAAAAAACACCTGTTTGGGACATTCCACAGGTAAACAGGTGATGCCATCATGACTGGGTATAAAAGGAAATCAAAATACTCTTGATATCTTATTTTCAGGTACTGTTACAAGCGATACTATAATACCTCTGCATTTGAATGGATCTCTATGGGAATAGGGGGGTGGGACTAGATTAAGCTGTAAATTACACAGGAATAGTATGGAACCCATGGTTGGCTAAATGGCTGTAAGCCCTCAAGGGTCTGATGTATCAAACATAGGGGTGTCACGATTCTCCAAATCCGCGATTCGATTTGACTTTCGATTTGAAGGTCACGATTCGATTTTCAATTTTTTTCCAGCACTATAGTCTAACTAATGGCTATGCCATTGTTAGACTATCGTGTCTTGATTTGTAAAGAAAAATACTTGTTTCTCAATAAGTAACTTTTATTTGAATAATAACAATTATAAATAATAACAAAAATATGAGAATATTTAAACACACCTAAACAGTTAAGAGCTTTATCAAAACTAGACTCTAGAATAAACAGTTGAACATTTACCACGCTATTAACAATTTACACATTGGTTTTATGCCCTGACAACGTCATTTACATTTTCAAATTCTTCTTTAAAAAGATGAGCGTGTTCACATTCTTTGAACAGTTGAGAGCTTTAACAAACTAATATCTGAAATAATAAACAGTTGAACATGTACCACGCTATTAACTATTTACACGTTTTTTTTCATGCCCTGACTGTCATTTGGGTTGTCATTTGAGTTGCCTGTGTCAATGTTTTTTTCCCAGTCAAATCTATTTCTTTGTGATGACTGCGAATGTGTCCTGCCATATTTGACGTGTTGCCTGAGGTGGCGTATGGTACTCGCGTGTAGCATAGCTGACAAACTGTCGTTATTTTGTCAATGACGCGTTCGTTGTTTATATAACTCACGGGGAAGGCAAAATGTTGCCACACACCGGTGACTTGAGGGAAGCAGGAGGATTTTCCAGTACTGTTTCTCCATCTCCGACTCCGGCAGTGGCCATGGTGTGTCGTAAAAAGTAATGCAGGCTACCGGTAAGCTAACGTTAACTAGCAGCTGTGTCTTCTTTGAAATATCGTTGTTTTTTTTTCTTCGGACGCACGCCTGCGTGGACGAACAAAATGCAGTGGAAGGCGTCAAGTTTCGTTTTGTCGGAAACGCTTACATTAGAGATGGCCAAGTAGGCTACTTTTTTTACATTTTACCCATCACATGAAAGGCTAAGAAGAGCGCGCGGGGGGCGGGGGTGGAGAGAAAAAAAAAACTTGGAGAATCGCGAACCAGCTTGTGATTTCGAAGTTCGAAATCGAACGCTCATTTCGATCGATTTTCGATTTCGAATCGGTATCGTGACACCCCTAGTCAAACAAGCCTCAAACCATCACTCTGCTGCCAGATATGCAGTAGATATGGATGGATCACTTCAAGGGTTGTTTCTCCCGACACATTTTCCTATTGAACTCTATGAAAAATATAAGTCAGGAGAAATAACCCTTCAAGTTATCCATCCATATATACTGCCATGTGCTTTCCTCTGGTTTGTCTTTCACAAATGTCATTGGAAAAGAAAAACTGTTTACGTAGGTCGAAGCTCACAGCACAGCATGACTTTGTGCAGTATTGGGGGCAACGCCTAGGGTGCGTCCCAATATTTTTCACTCCCCACCTCCTTTCCTCCACTACCACTCCTCTCCTAACGGAAGTATGCAAAACTGCCTGAACTTTTCAAGTACAAGTATTTGCATGTACAGTATACAATGCACCTGACGTTGTGGTTTGCATCGAGACGTTAATTAATATGTAACCATTAATATGCAATTAAAAATGTAATCAGCATCAGATTAAAACACAAAGATCTGTTTCCGGGGCACAGAGGAGAGGAGGTGGTAGTGGAGGAAAGGAGAGTGCACCCCTACAGCATCAATGTGAAGGACATCACAGCTGACCACTCCGCTGGTTCCCATGTTGTTGAAGTTATTGTCAGATTTCCTTCCCACTAAAGCAAATGTCTAGGGCTCTGGTTTTACAGCCAACTCCCTTTGTTTAAAAATCAGTTATCTTATTTGGCATGCACTATTTAGCTCTTAGAGACAGTTGGTAATAGAATAAATTACATAAAATTTAATTATTACAGAGATTTGTCGAGATGCAGTAAGCCACTGTACAGAATGGAGAACTCATTTTTAGAAGATTCATAGATGTTTTAAATTGTACCATGAATCAAATCATGAGCAAATTCTTAACACATAAAGCTGTAGCCTATTTAAAACAGTTCAATTGCAGTACAATTTACATATTCATACCTATTTTAGAAATTAGCAACAATCATCTTTGATGCCAAGAGGCAATGTTTGAAGTGAGAAAAAAAAATGCTTGTACTTTGCACAATGCAGATTTTTAATCACATTGAATCCTCACATGTCCAATTAGCATTGTACTCAAATGAAGCATGGTTTTTCAATCAATGTAACCTGAGAAAAAGTTAGTTCTACACAGATTATCCACTTTGCAAATTAGCTGATAGCAGGCTAGATCTTAATCAAATCATTTTATCTCCTGCGGGTTTCCTAGATACACTGGTCAAGGATTTTTTTATGTTTGTGTCACACATTGATCAGACAGCCAAGCACATATAAATCAGACTGTGTGATCGATTACATAATCCACAGAGCAATCTAAGCGGCATCGATAAAGGACTGCATACAGTTAACCTCATGCCCCCATGAACACCACTCTGGCCTTGACTGCAATGTGGCACTACTTTATCACTTTCATGCTGCTACTGTAAACATATGGCAGCTTTGAGAGGATGCAAGGCATGAGGTCTCTTGCACTCATTGACATCAGTTTTATAATTATGGTGGTTACTCCTCAACTGTGTGCAATCAGCTCCACTGTCCATCGAAAACAATACATTGTCTCCATTCGAGCTTTCCCAAATCAATTACGGCAATATGCATGGCCCTTCTGGTGAAGTAAATCACACCCTACTTCAAAGAAGCATGATTCATGACTAGTAATCATCACTAAAAGATGCAAAGAACCAAGAGGCCTAATTGTCTGCATCTATAATGCCACTCCCTGTAAGTAAAAATGCAAGATGAAAAAATATGAAGATCAGAGAAGCCAATGCTTTTCTGTATTGTTTTTTGAGAATGAGAAAATTCTCAAAATCATAATAAATACTCGAATGAAAAAGAAATCTGTACATTTATGGCCTCAGTATAAACATATGCTTTCCAACAGCAGTGACGGAAGTATGATAGTCTGGGAGTGGTCCCTTCCTCCTTCACTAGAGCAACTGCAATCTGTGGCAGAAATAACAATATTTTCAGGTCAAAAGACTCATTCTCAACACACCTTCTATATGTTAGATCCTTTGTATTGGAAGGTAGGCACATATAAAAGCCACAAAACCCAAGGATTTAGAGGGCTTTAAAAACAGCAGTGGGGCACAGCCATGGCAAGCGCATCTTTTCCATTCAGGGGATGTCAAACCATTCCATTTTTCTTATAAAGCCTGTGTAAACACAATGCTGGGGACATTGCCCTTTGCAGTGCAATCAAAACTAAAGAATACAGATGGAAGCTTGCATCATACACACATGCATGTGCACAGACATACACACTTTTTATATTCATATAAAATCACAAATACATCATATCGCATCCAACAACAATCTGTGTCACTCCCATGACTGAGGACATTGATCAGAAACCAGCTGCATTTTTGAGATGTGACTTCTTTTAAACAGTCAAATCTTGAATAGCCTGTTTTGACCAGAAAACTGACTAGATCAGCAACAAATATCTGGCTACAATTGAGGCATAGTAACTGCAGTCCACTGGATCACGAGAACCCACCACTCAATGAGCAATGCTGAGCACTGGGACCCCTCATGAAAATAAACATTATGTAAAATATGAGAGAGAGCACGCCCATACAAACACAAAAATGAATTAAAATGCCTTCACCCTTCACCCTTCACCCTTCACCCTTCACCCTTCACCCTTCACCCTTCCCCCTCATGGGTTCCCAGCAAAAACAATGAACTAAAACAACAAAGACACGGGCTCACACACAGGCGTGTGCTCCCGGTCTCTGCCCCGCACTGTGGAGACGAGCACACTTTAAGCACCTGGGCTGATTAGCTAACACAACCCAGGTGTGTGTGCTCTCCCCACCAGTGGGCATGGCTGAGAAATCCAATTAGTCACTGGAGCGAATGCCGCACTAACCTTGCATTAGCTAAAGTATTCCAATAAGGCTCTCAAGGTTTGTGTGAATGTAATTTTTTAAAACTCAATCCAGCAAGGTAGTATTTCTTTAACATGTTGTCTTTCACCGTTCATAATCATTGAGTAGGCTACTGTAGCTAAGAGAGAGATGGTTGTGCCACAGACCAACAGACCACAGACAGGCAGCTGGAATGCTTGAGCAGATGAGAAAGGGGTAAACTGCAGAAATTCAAGCTATGCTTCCACCTCAAAATACTTACCATAATTTGTGCAATCAGAGCCCCCCCACCACCACCACCAATCTGAAGAAGCTGATTCTAGAGAAACAATCAATAATCTCAGGTCATCAGGTTTTTTCTCCAGATTATTTTTTTATTTAGCAAATTGCAGTTACCCACAACCTTAAAAATGTTAGCAGGTAGTTCTAGGCATCCAGACTAGGTATCCAATTTGTCCATTCCTACAGATTATTTCCAATATAATATTTATATGGTGACTTCTGGAAAATGAAGTGCAGCACATCAATATTTCAAAGTATTATTTGACAATGTATAAATACATTTTTACATGCAGAAAGTGGCAATATAGTTGATACTGTTCAGGTATGTGCAGTATAGGCCTATTTTGAAAAAATAAAATCCTTATTGTGGAATATCATGGCTGGGTCACCTCTAACCCAAAATATAATCAAAAGGACTAGTGCCCAAAAGCAATTTACACATTCCCCATGCCATTTTATTGGTGGTAAAATATGAATTAAAAAGTGCACAAACATTACAATTGAGAAATGTGCATCCAGCATTTCAGTCCATCAGGACTACCATCAGCACAAGCCTTTAAGCACATTTAAACTGTTAGGGACAATGTTCCTTTTTCATTTTATTTCAGCTTAGCAGTGCTGCTCTTCCAGACTGCACATATACTTAATTTACAGGAAACCAATGCACCTGCCACATGAATTCTGGCTAGATCCAAAGAAGGACAAGAAGATTAGGTATGATGATAAAAATGTACTTTATTAAGGGAAGAAGATGATGATGAGGGGTTTTAAGAGATGGTATCATTGAAATACTGGACTTTATAACTAAAAATAAACAAAGCTACAGTGCACTTCAAATGTGTTAGGACAGTGATACATTGTTTTGTTGTTTTGGCTCTGTACTCCAGCACATTGAATTTTAAATGGAACCATGAGGTTAAAGTGCAGACCTTCAGCTTTAATTTGAGGGTTTATACATCCATATCAGGTGATCCGTGTAGCAATGGTTGCCATTTTTACACATAGTCCCCCCCCATTTTAGGGCACTAAAAAGTAATTGGACAAATTAACATAAACTTAAATAAAGTCATCATATTTAATATTTGGTTGCATATCCTTTGCATGTCATGACTTCCTGATGTCTCAACAACATCAAAGTACTCTTGATATATTTGCAGGTACTCTAACAAGCAATACTATAACCTCTCTGCATTTGAATGGATCTTTATGGGAATTTGGGGGTGGGACTAGATTAAGATGTAAATTACACAGGAATAGTATGGAACACATGGTTGGCTAAATGGCTGTAAATCATCAAGGGTCTGAGGTATCAAACGAGCCTCAAACCATCATTTTCCTATTGAAATCCATGGAAAAATAAGTCAGGAGAAACAACCCTTAAAATTATCCATCCATATCTACTGCATATCTGGCAGCAGAGTGATGTTTTGAGGCTCGGACCCTTGATGACTTACAGCCATTTAGCCAACCATGTGTTCCATACTATTCCTGTGTAATTTACATTCCCATAGAGAGTCGGAGGCAATTGACACCACCGGTGAAACCTCTCAGTCTCTGCTGCATCTTTTAAATTATTAAGGAATACCTGGATGTAGGGCTGGGCGATAACAGTGTAGAAAACCATCAAATGTTTTTTTTAAGCGTAATAACGTTTATCTTTCTTTTTTTCCTGTGATCTAGTGATTTGTTCACATGAGCTGCAAGGTCATATCAACACCCAAAAGATAGGAGTAGTATTTTTTTTTTCCTAGAAGCATGTCACATGGTCTCTGAAGTTTGTACGTTTGCTACCCTATCAGGTATGATTAAATACGCAATATGGCGGCGATGATGATTTCGCTTAAAGACCCCACACAATGAACATTTACCTCTCTTAAGTCTATAGTTTAATTACTTCAAGGAAATGATCTAGACCAAATAAAGTTGATACTTGCGCAGCAGAATATTTTCCTCGCTTCTTCCTGTAAAACAGCTGTGTGATGTTTTGATGACGCGTACCTGCACTTGTCCTCAATGTCACTGTGAGTGACAGCTATCTTAGGGTAGCTTAGGTTGAAAACAATATCAACAACTGTCAGTGCGAACAAAATGCTATGAAAGTGCCTGTTTGGGTGTGAGAGTCCTCACACCCTATTTAGTTCCCCCACAAACCCATGGCTACGTTAGCTATCTATCTATGTAGCTATATTATCTAGACTTCAAGAACTGCAGTTTCTCCCTTTTAAGAAAGCGGAGGATTTGAGTGCCAGGGTGGGATTTGAGCGTCGGAATTGAGCACCACAATTGAGCAGGTAGCCCATCCACAATTGTCTGATGATAAGCTAGTCAGTCCGTTTGCTCCATCTGGACCTCTGACTTTTGATATGAATATCTGCAGACAGAGCTCCATCTAACTCCATAGAAACGCTGTAACGTAGAGCCATTTTGCGTCCATTTTGTCCATATCGCCCAGCCCCAGTAAATTTCAAACCCTCCTACAACTGGTGCCAAGTGCACTGCATGCTAGAACACTTCAGCAGACCACAAGCAACTGGTTTTTCGTACATTTTCTAAATTGGGATTGTTTGCATGTAGGCACTGGCAGGCTTTGTTAAATTACAAATAAAAACACCAGAAGCAACTTGATAGGTCTGGACCACATTTTGTGCCTCTTTTGCTCATTTGTTTTTTGTTCCTGCTCTGAAAAGGGAATCTAATAAAGGGGTGTGAGGTTTTGGCGGGTGCTGACGGAAAACCGTCACACAGAATCAATAATCCGCCAGTGTATATCATTCTGGCCATGTCCACATTCGTCACCACAACTTCCCTGCTTTCCTTCAAATGGTCAACACCAACATACCAACTCAAGTTATCTGACTCATGATAGTCCGATAGGGCTTTGCCCTTCCTCCTAAACCATTTTCCATGAGGCAAAATTGCCCAGTGAAAGGAATGAAAGGGAATCACAGATTCTTCCATTACTCTGCTTATATGCAGTCTGACCTCACCATGCTCACTCACTAAGACTGAATGACCCATGGAGAGCACAAGCTACATTGGATCAGGCCGGATTGATGCCATGGTGAAATAAACCATAAGAGGAAGCTGGGCTGTGTTCATTCATGGAGAACGTCGCCCTTCGGACACGTTCTGGTACGCCAAATCACAAGCCCCCTCCAGTCACAGCTGTATTTATCCGCGTATTCCGTCAGGGCTGGGCCGGAGCAATATGGCCACAAGCCACTCAATTAATTATTCTAAACTAAAACTCTTCTTTTGTCTGCTTGTTCTCATTCATATCAAGCCAACTAGTTAAAAAGTATTTTTTTAAGTTAAGCCCAGGTACATATTATGTTTAAATATTATGTTTCAATAAAACAAAAGAATGGCACACACTCTTCTATATGTCTATATGTGCTGTTTATGTTACACACGGTTTGTCATTACATGTCCTCATGTAATGAATGCAATACATTTCTAGGCATAAAATCAATTCCAAGACATAAGAACCCTCAAGGTACCTAAATGTGACAAACCTAGCATCCCATCTCAAAGCACTGCAGACAGTGACTCATTAATAAATATTTAATATTTCATGGAAAATTCATATTTCACTACAAAGCAGACGGTACACTTGACATGGTACTTCTGTATTAAAACCACAGTCCATTCCTGAAACAATATTTGAACAATAAAAGTTCCCACAAGTTCTACTTGCCATTATACCAATAATTCACAAATAGCAATTCCTTCACTTTTTCTAAGCTTCTGTGTGAAGGGGTATTTTCAATAATACCAATAGAAGTCAATAGTCACCTAAAATCCCATTGTGAAACTATCCAAGTATATAGCAGGCCACAATGCATTATACTGTAGATCCATGGATACTTGCTTGATAATCAACATGCCCACTGATGATAAGTGCTGTTTGGAAATGTTGGCTCACTCACATTTAACTATGTCTCCAGAGAAACTGTTAAGGTAAATGTTGATATGAAGACTTCTGTGTGTTTTAATAGTTAATAAAATCACACCTGATGACATTCTGGTCAATGATAACTATGAGACACATGATAAACCACAGGTCACACACGCATGTTTCACACCAGATAATCTAACAGAGTCAGTCCCCATCATGGTCAGGTAAAATCAAAAGGGCAGATTTATACAAATGTATTTAAAATCCAATAAACGCGTCATAACTGATGGCTCTTAAAGAATGGCATGTGTCCTGACTGGGGCTAACAAATACTGACCTCCCACCTATTAATATTGAACTTCTCAGGCCATATTAATGATGTAATGATGGTCTTGCTAAGTTCATCGGCGGTATTCTTTGAGAAATGAGTTTCAGTGCAACATAAATAGGTGGCAATGCTTTTTACAGCTCTCACCCAGATCAATGTGCAATGTCAATGTGCTACGCTGCATAAGCGTGCTACAATGTTGTAGGTTACAGCTGCAGGATGCTGCATTATGACTTCGGGGGTAATTCAATCCTACATAAAACAGGTTGCGGACCTCAGTTTCATTATACATAAACAGGTATTAGTATTCCTTCTGTTATGTATGTAATCATTTTAACTAAACGAAAAGGCAATGAATAAAGATGTGTTTTATTTTTAAAAAAGCAGCCTTATAGTCTAATTTATTTTTAAAACTGGTTTAGGGTTGGACCAAATGTCCACTCTGCTACAAATAAATACCCACCCCCCAAAATAAAACCTTATCTATTCACGTTGTGAATACCAGCATCTGCATATTAATGTCCATCAGAGTGAATCTGTTGATTTGATTTTGGCAGAGCATTGCGTCATTTAAATAATTCTCCATCTGTGGCCAAATTCAGTTTGAGTAGAGAAAGGGCCTCTGAACTCTCTGGAGAAGGTGGATATAACCAGCCAAGCACTAATCACACTGGATTTAGCCAGCAACGCTTCATCGGGCTGCTTGTAGGATGCATCACAAAGCATTTATTGGTATGCTTCAAGGCTGCAGACAGAATTGGTCTTGTGCCTGGCCGTGAACTTAGGCAGAGTTGGGCCTGACCTTCAGTGAGACACTCAGTCTGTCAAAGAAACCTCACAGCTCTGGCCGCCCTAAGAAAACAGATGACTTCAATATTGTCACCTGTCACCCAAATAAGCTGCAAAGGCCTGTGGAGGTTTTCCCTTTTAAACCTGAGAAATGGTAACCATGATGACTGTAAAATCTTTTCTTTGCCAATTCTTAACACAACTACAGTTGAAGTCAGAAGTTTACATACACTTTGAAGTCATTAAAACTCATTTTTAACCACTCCACAGATTTCATGTTAGCAAGCTATAGGGTTGGCAAGTCAGTTAGGACATCTACTTTGTGCATAACACAAGTAATTTTTCCAACAATTCTATACAGACAGATTATTTCACTTTTAATTCACTATATCACAATTCCAGTGGATCAGAAGTTCACTGTGCCTTTTAACAGCTTGAAAAATTCCAGAAAATTATGTCATGCCTTTATAAACTTCTGATAGGCTGGCTAATTGACATTATTTGAGTCAATTGGAGGTGTATCTGTGGATGTATTTTAAGGCCTACCTTCAAACTCAGCGCCTCTTTGCTTGCATCATGGGAAAATCAAAAGAAATCAGCCAATACCTCAGAAAGAAAATTGTGGACCTCCACAAGTCTGGTTCATCCTTGGGAGCAATTTCCAAATGCCTGAAGGTACCACGTTCGTCTGTACAAACAATAGTACGTAAGTATAAACACCATGGGACCACGCAGCCGTCATACTGCTCAGGAAGGAGACGCGTTCTGTCTCCTAGAGATGAACATGCTTTGGTGCAAAAACAACAGCAAAGGACCTTGTGAAGATGCTGGAGGGAACACGTACAAAAGTATCTATATCCACAGTAAAACGAGTCCTATATCGACTTAACCTCAAAGGCTGCTCAGCAAGGAAGAAGTCACTACTCCAAAACCGCCATAAAAAAGCCAGACTACAGTTTGCAACTGCACATGGGGACAAAGATCTTACTTTTCTGAGAAATGTCCTCTGGTATGATGAAACAAAAATTGAACTGTTTGGCCATTTTTTGGAGGAAAAAGGGTGAGGCTTGCAAGCTGAAGAACACCATCCCAACCGTGAAGCACGGGGGTGGCAGCATCATGTTGTGGGAGTGCTTTGCTGCAGGAGGGACTGGTGCACTTCATAAAATAGATGGCATCATGAGGAAGGAAAATTATGTGGATATATTGAAGCAACATCTCAAGACATCAGCCAGGAAGTTAAAGTTTAGTCGCAAATGGCTCTTCCAAATGGACAATGACCCAAAGTATACTTCCAAAGTTGTGGCAAAATGGCTTAAGGACAACAAAGTCAAGGTATTGGAATGGCCATCACAAAGTCCTGACCGCAATCCAATCTAAAATGTGTGGGCAGAACTGAAAAAGCATGTGCGAGCAAGGAGGCCTACAAACCTGACTCAGTTCTGTCAGGAGGAATGGGCCAAAATTCCAGCAACTTATTGTGAGAAGCTTGTGAAAGGCTACCTGAAACGTTTGACCCAAGTTAAACAATTTAAAGGCAATGCTACCAAATACTAACAGTGTTAGTAAACTTCTGACCCACTGAGAATGTCATGAAAGAAATAAGAGCTGAAATAAATCATTCTCTCTACTATTATTCTGACATTTCACATTCTTAAAATAAAGTTGTGATCCTAACTGACAGGGAACAGGGAATGTTTACTTGGATTAAATGTCAGGAATTGTGAGTTTAAATGGATTTGGCTAAGGTGTATGTAAACTTTTGACTTCAACTATACATACTGTATATGAAGCACAGAAAATGTTACTTGACCATATTGTTACATTAGTGTTGTCACCGTACATTTTATTGACTGCTTGAAAAGTATTGGCAAAGTATGATTCAGACATAGTTAAGAGGTGATCACTATATTGTTAAATCTCTTTGCCTTTGCAAGAAAAGACGTTCTTTAATGTCATCCTTTGTTATTTATTTTAAAGAAGAATTGTTTCAGCACCGGTATCAGAAACGGAGAAACGCAATGTTTATTTTCACTTTTCAGAGCATGGGTAGGCTACTGTAGGCAGCTCTCTGCTGTAGGCAGAAAATGGGATGGGAGGGGTGCTTGTGTGATTCCGGGTGAGTTAACCAATCATCGCAGAGCATCTGAAAAAAACCTGAACTGCCCACCCAAACAGGCTGTTTAGCTCGAAGGTTAAAATACTCACTGGATTTATTATTTTTTTTAATATATTCCAATATATTCTGTATGTGCGGGTATAATCTATTGCAGAAATATCGGACAGACTGACCTAATTACCGACAGAGTGACTTCTACTAGCTTCTGGTCACAGCTAAAAAATGACTATGTAAAAGTACCAAAACATACCGCACGAGCTATGCAGTTTTTCTTTTCCAATGACATTTGTGAAAGACAAAACAGAGGAAAGCACAGATCGAACAAGAAAGTTGTTTACTGTTGTTGCCTGCTAAAGCGTCCCTCGCTACAATGCTCTGGTTTGTCTTTCACAAATGTCATACCAAAATAAAAACTGGTTGCTTGGCTCGAAGCGTACACCATCGCGTATTTCCGTGAGGTATGTTTCGGCCCTGAAGGTTAGCTGTTAGTTTAGCTATAATTATCAGGCAACTGAAAAACACCAGCCGTATTTAACGTTAACGCTACATAGAAACGCATGCTAAATTTAACAGATAACGTAGTCAGTTTACCAGATAACTAGCGTTAGCTAACTCAAAATACCAACGTTGTCATTTGATCGGTAACTTCCATATAAAAGATAATCCGCGCAATGTAACGTTACGTAAAGGCCAGAACAATGATCCAAGCTGGATCAACGATGACACCAGCTGTTCACAATCGCTGCTTTCATATATTTGAGGTGAATATCGCAACCAGGAAGTAACTACGCTAACTCAAAAACACTGACACGCTGCACACGTTACTCTAGGTAACCCGGATCAAGCATACTACAGAAGCAGAACAAATTCGGACTGACAGACCGACCACAGAGTTACTTATACTAGCTGCTGGTCACAGCTAAAAATACCATAAGAAAATGGCAGCAATGTTGCCAGTGAAATGAAGGGGGAAAACTGTTATTTTATGGGATGACTGTTAAATAATGAGTTATTGCTGTTATTCTACATGACTCTGACAGTAGAAGTCCTGTAACAGTTTTTACAGTGTATCTTTATGGTATATATTTTTTCAAGTCATGTAGAACAGGGGTTCTCAATCCTGGTCCTGGGGGACCCCTGTGTATGCTGGCTTTCGTTGCAACTGCAGTTGCAATCCCAGAATTTTAACAAGCTGTTAATTTTTCTTAATTAGGTGCTTGTCATGTTTGGAGGAATTATTCACCCTCTTAAGCCACATTATATCAGAAATAGCTATGGATGCCATGTAGAATAAACACCCCATGTTCACATTGTGCTATATTATTTAAAAAAGATAAGAAAATTATTTAACAGATCCATTTAAAGACTGATTTGAATCAATAGGCTCCTAATTGGTGAAAGTGTGGACACATGGCCACTAAAATTAACCATTTCGTAGATAATGAAGAATTCAAACACAAAGCAAATGATAACAAGCCAAACCTGCATTGTCTTAAGCTTAAAGAAAAAATTGAGTTAAACACATGTGTTCAACAACCTAATTAGGAGCCTATTGATTCACTTCACTCTTTCATTTGAGTGAAAATACATTATTTTGTAACCTTTTCTTATGTAATTGTTGCAATATAGCACAATAAGCACAATGTGAACATGGGGAGTTTGTTCTACATGGCATGCATAGCTATTTCTGACATAATGTGTCTTAAGTGGGTGAATAATTCCTCCAAACATGAAAAGCACCTAATTAAGAAAAATTAACAGCTTGTTAAAATTCTGGGATTGCAACTGCGGTTGCAACGAAAACCAGCATACACAGGGGTCCCCCAGGACCAGGATTGAGAACCCCTGATGTAGAATAATGGCATTAACTAAAATAACAGGATTAATAAATTTTTTTCCATTCATTAAATGTTTTTTTACTGGCAGTCTTTTCGCCGTTTTCTTACGAGATATTTTTTTACAGTGTAAAATTATTAGGAAGTGGAAATGAACTGCCCACACAGTGTACCAGTTGTACCAAAGTTACAATCTCTCTCTCCTTCCTGGCCGCAGAATCATTCCAGCATGTGATTCACTCACAAAAATAAATCATTGTACAGTGGTTGCACATAATATTATTAAGTATATGTGATTTCAACTGGCTAAGTTGAAGACCTCACATATAGGCTACTTAATAATACCACAGTACACAATTTAATAAGTAAATCGTAAAAAAATTTTTTTTTCAACAGTCAGTTAAATTTGCCTTTTCAAAATGCTTTTGGTTATGGGGGAGCAGCCTATAACACTACTTAGTTTTCAATAATGCTAGCTCATGTTGATTAATTACTTGTAGCCAGAATAACTACATACCCAGCTGGTAAACAGCATGATCATACTGAAAATGCAGACACGATTGTTTACAATGCAATGACAACTTTATTATGGGGTTCATTATTCACTCTAAGTTATCCAATGCTGCAATGAATATTCATATCATTGCCATCCACTGACCCTTTTTCTGGCATATGAATGCAAGCATAAAGGAGAATTCAACTGAACTGGCTATACCTGCTAAATGTTGCTGATATTGCTGTTTATATCAGAATATTTCAGTAAGAGACTACTATTTTACAGTACAATGCTAGCTAACAACCTAATGTTATTCCTGTCAGGTGTACTTACAAATATAATCAGAATTTCCCTGAATATTATGGAAAAGGTGAAAGGCTATGGGTGAGATGTCACCACAAAGTGCATCCCACTACCAAGGGGCCAGCTTTCAACCTCAGCACCGGACATAATGTCACCCGCTGCTGATATCTTTAATTTGCACCTAGAAAGCCAGTTTCCCCATTGGGCTCCATTCATTTTTGACAGAAAAATACTTCCACTGATATATTGACGTTAACTCTGCATTCAATTTTTATTCTGGCCTACATCAGTATTATTATTTAATCTGGCCTAGAATGCTAGTAGGCAAACAATTACATACTCATAAGGCTTTGACGTAGCCGTCTGCACATCACTTTCTGCGCCATCCTCATTGTACATGTGGCTCCAAAGACACAACTGTGCATGTGAGATGAGCATGAAATGAAAACTTCCTGGTTTGGATGTATTCCCCATAGGTTTCTATTGGCCTTGCTGTCTCAACATATTATATACTCTAAGACACAGCCTTTGACTATGGTCCAACAGCAAATTAACTGCAGATGCTGTTGTGATTGACTCAACCCTCTGTAATAAAGCTTAAGTAGCCTACACATAGTAGGTTAACAATTAATGCTCCTTTTGCACAAGTTATCTATAAAAATTGTTTTTGATCATGTGCATAGTTTGTTATCTTTTATTAAAAGATATTATGGTGTGTTTTCCCAGTGGTATCGGAAATGGTATCAAATTTCAAAGTATAGTTTTGAAGTTTAAAGGTTTAGTATCATGACAAATCTACACATTACATAGGCTACCTGAGCACTGCGTCTCCAGGCCCCTACAGCTTTAAACAAGTTTTCGCCCTAAAGCATTACCCTTTCCAGTCTTTCTAAGTGGTACAGCCATCACCCCTGCACTAAAATTATAGTTTAGGTATTAACCTTTGCTGTCACACCATTTTATTTTTTTGCTGCTTTTTTGTCTGATGGTTTGTTTGTTTTTTACTTTGTTTAATGAAGGAATGGGACACGTCAAAAACTGTAGGCTACTATCCCAGACTCGAACGTAGTGTAGTTCATATGCCATTAGATGAACGCGTCGGGAGAAACGCAGATTTCAGACGTGCAAGGATGCAGTCGGAACTAGCACCTTCCGTTCGTGTGCTGTTGCTCTCGATGGCATAACAGCATTCCAGGTATCCAGAGGGGAAACAATTTCACATCGCACACAAAAGTAGCTACGGCTATAAGGTGTACAAGAAGGAAGGCAGGGTATGTGAATTCACCACAAATGCATTTAATTCCCACAGATGTGGTGGTCACGTGCAAACGAGAGAGAGGGTGTGAGTGGGGGGGTGTAGCTACATATAGGAATCACTACAGGAAAAGCATTCCACTGATATAACAGCTTTTAATTGAATCTAATTCCCATTACAACAATAATTCCTGTTTTTACTAATATTCCTTTTCGCGAAGTTTCTTAATTTCTTTAAACGTACCTTGAACCCACACTGGTGTTAATGTTGTGTATTAACTTAGGCGGATGCATACTCCACCTCAGGCTGAAGTGAATATAATGAGAACACCTTTTGACATGGGAAAAATTGCCACCCTAAAAAATCTCATTTGAATTGAATCACGAGGCAGTGATTCGCTGGTAAAGATGAAAGCAACAGATTTGTTTTCAATCAACACGAGCGCTGTAGGTCGATGTTCCACATCACGGACCACTTTATGTCAGGAACTAAATGTTAGTGCAAACAATCAAATTACGTGTGTGTGTGTGTGTGTGTGTGTGTGTGTGTGTGTGTGTGTGTGTGTGTGTGCGCGCGCGCGCGCGTGCGTGTGTGTGTGAGTGTATGTGTGTTGGGGGGGGTAACTAACTAATGGCAGAAAAGCGAACCATGATAAGTCTAAAAATAAACATAAACAACTTGTCTCCTGATATAAAAGCTAACATGCAATATATCAATCATGTGGATTGGTGGTGTCAATGCTTAATATTTAAGGTTTGCTTGAATTACCTTCATGTATTGCCCTCTTTTGTGCCCTTCTCTACAGTGCCACCTCTGAAAAATGCCAATGAGCAAATCGAGACTGCTGAGGAAAAACAACCTCGTACACCGAAAGCAGTCACTCTTATGGCTCGAACAGCAAGTTGACATTAACAAACACATGTAGCCTAATCATCAGTGAGTAGCCTAACTGTCGTTGAACCCACACGATGACAGAAAGCACGAGCCTTTCCATAATTTTAGATTGCTACTCATAGGTTAAATAGAAGAAGAGCGTTTAAAAGGGATGGAAATTCAGTCGAAACAGTGTTCCCAAAACAACAACAAAAATTTAAAAGCTTCGAATTGCAACTCAAGAATTATGAGCCAGTGTATTGCTTGAATTAGATGTAATACCAGAAACAAAGTGACCGACTTACCTACGGCTGAATCCAGTAGTTCCGCGCACAAGAGGAAACACAATGAAAAGACGGTCATCTTTCCTGTATTTTACAATAAATCCAAAACTCCATCAGCGTTTAGTTGCTCGCCTTTCCTCGGCTGCGTAACCCCCACCATTCCAGAGGTACGAGCTCGGGTGGTCCCCAGAAACTGCTCATGGTGCAATTTTGATGTGAGGGGAAGTAGAAATTAATAATCGCTTCAATGCATGCAACAACGGACACGAACTCCAAATTAAGGAAAACAAATCGTCTACAGCGCGCTTTATAAAAAACGTTTCCTCCACATAATATGCGGCTTGTGATGCTGCAGCGGTTGAGGATTAAAAAACAGAAACAGATTTGGATGAAAATCTTTGCTCTTCACTCAATGCTCATCCTCTCTCTCTCTCTCTCCTCCCGTCTGCCCGCCCTCAGTTGGTCACACGCATTCACTCCTGCTCACTCTCTCTTTATTTCGCACAATTTTCCTTAATCCTGCTCTGGCTCCAAACCCTTCTCCTATAATTCTATCCACTAAGCCGATTTATTCCTGTTGGATTTTGGTCTTCCTCTGTGAAAAGGTTTTGAAGATCATTACAACATTCAATACGCAAACCATTGCCCGCGTAACGGCAACAAACCTGGAGAGTTAGTCTACTTGTCACTACACAATGTAATATCTCCCCTGGGCGTCCCCAAGTTAACGCAATCTCAAATTAACCCCAGCGCGCATTACGCGCAATATTAAAGCTAACTTTCAGACCAGAGGCTGACATTCAGAAGTGATTTCGAGCAAAGGGGAACTCTGGTTGTTGGTCCCGCGCCACATCTAAATTGGAAATGCTCCTGAATTATGGAAATCTCATTGAGGTAGTTGGAGGGGGTTAACAATAACATGTTTATCATACTTATGATAGTGATAGAATTACTAGTAAATATAATTTTGGTTTTTAAATCGACAGATATTATTATTTATTTATTTATTTATAAAGCACATTTAAAACAACAATAGTTGACCAAAGTGCTGTACAATCAAGGTAACAAAAAAGAACCATGCAGATCGCACACACTACGAAAGCATCCCCTTCTAACATCATATCCTTACATGATAACACGGTATTGTTTCACCAGGAACAGTAAACTGTATACTGTTTAAACGGATATTTTAAACTGGGGACATATCACTTAAATTAATTTATGTACACATTTTTTATGATCTTGGTTTGTAATACTGTTTTCAGACAGAACATAAATTACTGTATCTACTCATTTTATGCATACGTTATTAAATATCTTTCAAGAAGAATCAAATGTATTTATAATTTTTATACACAGAAAACACTGCATGGTCTGAACAAAAGAGCACTACTTCATGTCACAACTTGAAATTCCCTTAAACCGCACAGGATCCGCCACTTATAATCTCAAACAACACTCTGGACAGATTTCGTAATTGAGCAGAATTGGGCCTGTAACCATTGTACAACTCTCCTGGGTAATGGTCCCATTGAAGGTTTTCAAGCAAGTGTGCTTAATTTCATTATAGACCAAATAAGGGAAATTTAAATTTTGAACTGCAAAAGATGCCCACAGCAGAAAGCAGTAATTAAGCAGCTAAGGTGGCCTCAATCTTCACTGCTACAAGGGACTTCTTGTGGAAATTGATTTATCCACTTGAGTGTACCTAATTTATGTGTATATGTTTATTCCACCCACAAACCATATGTTTATCTACAGTCATGTTGCACTTAGACCTATGGTTCCAGTCATTGAACTGAAATGCAAGTTTTGTTTTACAAATAGTCTGACATTTTCCTGCAATATGCACTCTTAAAAAAATATGCCATATGCTGAAAATGGAGAAAAAGGCATATAGGGAAGGAACCTCAGGGATTAGAAGCATGCTTTCTCAATTATTAAAATGGCTACTTTTGAAATGGAAAGAACAAACACAAATTAAAGTAAGCATTCCAAGATTTACCTTTAGCCATTTCAAATGGAACTGTTCATAGGATAGCTAGATGTTAGCCATGCAAATAATATTTTCACTTGAAAAAAATCTTTTCCTGGAGGCTATACATATGAAAAGGAGAATACATTTCCAAGTGTTTGGTGTTTTTTGTACAAAAATAACTAGCTATTTATTTAATTTATAGCTAGCTCCTAATTTTCCACTTCCCAACACTAAAAAGTATTTAATGTCCAAACTAAAACAAAGACCATTGATATTTTGACTGTACCTAAAATTAAAATAACTTGTTGCTATGTTGTTCTGTAGCAGGTATTTTTTTGTTGTATAAAACAAACCATAAAATTGGTTGACACACACTGCTATATTTATTTATTTATTTATGATTGGGTGTTGTTGCCTGACTTGGAGAACATCAAGCAAATGATGTATGAGATGCCAAGCACTGGGCTCCCTGGAGCTGCGGTTATTATTTTTCTGTTACTGCTTATTTCCAGTTAATTTCTACAATCCAAATTCTAACCACAACCACAGAAAAGCTGGACATGGATTGAGTTCCAGCAGCAATTGACGTAACTTGACACTACTATACCTGTTACATAATGCTTTTCTGCTTGATTGACAAACATTTATCTAACTTGAGTTGGACATATAGAGCCCAAGCACACAGTTCACTCCAAAAGTGTTAGGACAGTGACACATTTTCCGTTGTTTTGGCTCTGTACAGCACATTGAATTTGAAATGGAACATTGACAATGAGGTTAAAGTGCAGACTTTCAGCTTTAATTTGAGGGATTTACATCCATATTGGGTGAACCATGTTTGGGTGAACCAATTTCTACACAGAGCCCCATTTTAGGGCACCAAAAGTAATTGGACAAATTAACATACACTTAAATAAAGTCTCATATTTAATATTTGGTTGCATATCATGTCATGCCATGACTTCCTGATGTCTGTGACCCAACAACAAAAGACTCTTGATATCTTATTTTCAGGTACTCTTACAAGCGATACTATAACCTCTCTGCATTTGAATGATCTCTATGGGAATTGGGGGGTGGGACTAGATTAAACTGTATATTACATGGGAATAGTATAGAACACATGGGGCCCTATCTTGGCGATCTTGGCGCTTAGTCTAAGCGCATGGTGCTAAGTCCATTTAGGGCGTGTCCAAGTCCACTTTTGCTATTTTAACGGCGTGTTTTTTTGGCGCTAAGCACGGCGCATGGCGCAACTGGGCTGAACCTAGTCGCTTCATTAATTATAGGTGTGTCTTGGGCGTAACATTCAATAAACCAATCAAAATGTCATATCCCATTCCCTTTAAAAGCCTGCTTTTCCACCTTGGCGGATTGCTTATGATGGCGAAACAGACATGCTCGTGCGTGTTTAGTGTGATCAAGGAATAGGCTAAATGGAGTATGATCAATATTATTCGGACTAACCATTAGCCTATGAGTTCCCGGTAATTCCAGACAGGGCTGTTATTTTACAAAATATGTGCGGTTAAATTTCGTTAAAAGGACCTGCAACAGCTGAGAATAAGCTATCAATGGCTTCAGTCTCACCTTAGAAAACGCCAAATTAGCCTGCTTGTTCAGCGAATTTCGTTTGATTATGCAATGAAAGTGTCAAACATCAAGTTCAAGCTTCATCCAAAGTTCATTAGGCTACCTGCATAGTAGGCTAATATTGATTAATAACATACATACCGTTGTTTTGCCTTAATGATGACACTAAATAGCCTACAATAAAGCTGTCAGGTTTGCAACCCATAAGTTCACGCATATTTCCCCTTGTTTAATAATGTCCTGTTTATGGAAATGTGACCAACCTGTTTTACTCGTAGCGTAATCCTTTAAAACAATCCACTTTCCCAGGAAGACCGTTAAACGTGCGACTTACAGCAGGGGAAACAGAACATGCAGCTCACGTGCAGAGAATGGCATTAAAATTAATTGTGAATTAATTGTGTAACTTGCTGCAAATTTGTTTTAGTTTCTAATTAGACGCTTAGTTCTCTTTAAAATCGTTTTGTTCAGTTAAGGAATAACGGGTGAAATCAGCTGGGTTTTAAACGGTGAGAGTATGGAAACCTGGTCACTGTAATTTAAAAAAATATGAAGGACGAAGAATAGCTAAGGTTACAATTTAGTTAACATGGTGACATCTCCGTTTTTTAACCATAGGCTATCGAAAAAAAACTTATGCACAGCGAATCCGCTGTAGCCTAGGCTATTTGAAAAACAATAAAAGCAATATTCACTGGACAAGGTTTTGAACTTTTTTCAGTCACAAACCATTCTATTTACTTACAGGCTGTATTCACAGATAAACAGAGCTGTATTGTAATGACATCTGAAGTGCATTTTCAGAACTTAAATGTCCGTCTATTGCCGTGCGCGAGTTTTCCATTGAATGACAATTCACGCATTAGGTGCAAAGACAATTCACGCATTAGGCTTGATAGCTATAGGTGTTATCAGCTCCTTTTTAATGGATAGCCATTGTCCCGTACCATCGCACATCGCCTGGATGTTGATGGAGTGGGCTGAGAGCAATGTAATGTGGCATTGTTTCCCTTCGCTGATGGAAAGGTATGTGGACCTATGGAACCTTTTATTATTATGCATTTTTGATATAGCCTACACAATAATAATATTTCACATTATGATCTAGATATTTTAGTCATGCCTGTGCACGCCCCTGTGTGTAACAGACAGGAGGGTATGCGCGTTGTGCACACGCCTATGTAGACGCACTTATATGCGCCGTTAAAATAGCATGTAAACAACTGCGACATGACTTTAGACCAGGTTTGTGGTGGTTCTAGCGCAAGCGCTTTCTGCTGGCTCAAGATAGCAATACGCCAAAAAGAATCCTGGCCACTCCTCATCTTAAGACCAACACGCCCAGTTCACTAATGATGGCGCAAGAGTTACGCCGTCAACATGCTAGTTTGACGGCGTAAGCGTTAGACGCTATTATGGGCCTAGCGCCGGGTGTAAGATAGCAAAGACACTTGCGTTTGCGTTAGCGCCGCTTTGCGCCGGGTGTAAGATAGGGCCCATGGTTGGCTAAATGGCTGTGAATCATCAAGGGTCTGAGGTATCAAACAAGCTGTTTCTCTGACTTATTTTTTATAAGAGTTCAATAGGAAAATGAGTCAGGAGAAACAACCCTTAAAGTGATCCATCCATATCTACTGCATATCTGGCAGCAGAGTGATGGTTTGAGGCTCGTTTGATACCTTAGACCCTTGATGACTTACAGGGCCAAAAAGTGGGATTGACTGGCCAAGTCAATCGCCCGACCTGAATCCAATTTCCTGAATCCCATGCGTTTCACTTGCTGAAGACAAGACTGAAGGCAAAAATCCCCCGAAATGAACAGGAAATGAAGATGGCTGCAGTACAGGCCTGGCAGAGCATCACCAGGGGAAAAGCCTAACATCTGGTGATGTGTATTGGTTGCAGACCTCATACAGTCCTCAAAAGAATTTGCAACCAAGCACTTAATATGACAACTTTATTCAAGATTATCTTAATTTGTCCAATTACTTTTGGTCCCCTAAAATGAGCGGACTATGTATAAAAAGGCTGTAATTCCTGCACAGATCACCCTTGATTAGTTGTGTCCCAGATTGTTGTCAACACTGTCAGATTTCTATAAAATGTAATTTATTCAGTCATAAAAAGGGTTAGCTATATCCTAAGGACCCCTGTCTCACTCTGTAGTTTCACAGAAGGCAGCAAGGTTTCTTGTCCTCTGTTAAGTTTTCTATTTTTTGAAAAATTAAAGAATATTATGCGAATATTGCGAACATAACAGGTCAACTCCATCTCCCTTATAAATTGAAACAAAATAAGAATTATGGTCTAACCCCTTCTCAAGCACCACCTTTTTTGAACACAAGCCCGAAAATAAAATGGTTACTGTTCTTGAACCCTTTTGACTACAGATACACATAATCCTGGTTTCTTCTGTAAGGTAACCCTTGGGAGTTTGTTTTCCAAGAGTGAGAATTACTGTAAGTATTCCTGAAACAAAGTAACAGTAATCAAAGCTCAAACACAGTGGAAGTGTGAGTCTTTTTTTCTCGCCTAAAATATTTTTTATCGCCACGATAATGATACTGACTTTACCGTTATTCATGTAGTTCCGAGGAACACGGTAATGTAGAAGGTGCAGTAATGTTTTCCTGTCTGGTTTCTCTATGGAAGTCAATGGAGAAATTTGATGGAAAAAGTTACTGAACTTGCACCCTTTTCACATATAGTAATGGTGATTTATATTTTATTTGAACCTCCAGGGACTGGTCTCAAATTCCATACAAGAGTGAACAACATCACAGATACTGTCTTTGAGTATTGTGATGTAACATTCATTGTACTTTCTAAAATCCCATTAAGACCCATTAAAATGCATTGAAGGGACCTGGTCTTGGTTACGAAGAAAGACAGTATGAACACTTGAACAGTATGCTCTTATGTTCTTCCTTTTGATGTCTATGTTTACATCGTGTCTGTCCCATCCAATTGTTTTAATTTTTCTGATCTATTTTAATTATATATGTATGTACTTTTAATGTAAGGTGACCTTGAGTGTCCAGAAAGGCGCCAATCAAATAAAATGTACTATTATTATTATAACACACATTATAAAAGAACATATTGTTCCCCGTCCTTAAATACAATCTAAACATGACCGGGCTAACGTCTGTGCAATTTTTAACAAAGTTTTGCCTGTAAGGCTGTTAAAGTACCATGAAGCAAGGGGGCTGAATCCACTCACACCACACAGACACACAAACAACAAGAAGGGGAGATAGAATCTCCCCCCCCACAAAATAAATAAATAAATAATAACCATGCTAGGAGCCTTTATGATTAGGCTGGCTTTTTCTAGTCGCTCCAAAAACCTGTGTGTGCTCAGCCTTTTATCGGCACTGGAATCTGAGTGGTAACAGGAGAACACAATAGCACGCAGTGCTCTGGCTCGTGATTGGTCACACGCACAACAATATCGGGAATGATCACTTTCCTTCCTGAGCTGGCTGAGAGGATCGAGACGACCGAAAGCCTCTGCACCGGTACCCAAACTCCAGATTTTCCATCCTCTTCAAGGACCTGGCCACTGCATACAGGTGAGTCACCCTGCCTTCACACACACAGGCACATACTCATACCACTACACCACACAGATTACAAATAAAAATAACTCCAAAGACTGCCCCGAAATAAAAGAGCACAAATAAATGAAGCCTACGTTCATAAGGCCTGTGAGTTGCAACCTTGATGGGGTTAAGTTCCCCACCTTCCACCTCACCTCCCCCCAGATGCGCCAGTTTTCACCTTTTTCTGGGCACTTACTGTCCCCATTCTTGCAATGAATACAAATTAAACATTTTGCATCATTTACCAACGCAGTCAATTGCCAGAGGTACCACATGTAGCATGGGCTAGAACTGCAAATGTTCTTTTCAACCATGTAGTTTAATAATATGCAAAGGTACTCATGTAGCAGTCATGATGAGAAAATCAGCCATATCCATAGCCATCATTTTGCAGAGGACCCATAAATCTTCTGAGTTTCTGCACTTCTTCTAATAATGACCTAATTGTTTTTTTCACACCTAAAATGAGAAAACAATCATAAAATATTTGTTATGGTTGAACACTGGTATGGACCCCAATGCAGGACTCGGAGGCAAACTCAGGCAGAAAACTCCACAAGGAGTATATTTATTAAAGCAAAGAACAAGACAAGGGAAGGCTAGGTGAGGGGCTGGAATCTGGGTTGGTGAAATTAACTGGGCTGGCCAGATGAAGGGGCAGGAGCGAACTGGAACAGGGAGCAGGCTGGATGGGCTGAAACTGGAGACAAGACAAACAGACAGGTCAAAAATGCAGACAGCAAACAGAGGCTAAACACGTAAAGCGAACAGCAAAACAGATGGAACGAACTGGCAACGAGACAAACAAAGAGAGCGATATAAGTAGGGGAAGAAACAGGTGGAAAGGAGATGAGGGTAATGAACAGGGCGTGAGAAATGTGTGCGAGAGCTAACGAGGTAATGAGGTGAGTGCGGAATGCGAGTGGAGGGGGCGAGTGATAGGCTGAGAGATAATGGGGAGAAAATGCTGAACTAAACGGGGAAGCCACGCCCAGCCTGCACAACACGGAACAGACAGACAAGGTAAACGGAAACACATGACATGAAACAAGATGAATGGGGAAAACAGGGAGAACGAAAGGAAGGTGGACTGGAGGGAAACGGCGGATGTCACAATATTATTTGTTTGTCCTATTCTTCATTTTTATTCATTGACCAAGTGAGAGAGAGAAAGATTTGTCTGACAGAAATATTTTTTATGGAAGTCTCTAGCATTTCACTGCTCATTTCACAGTATTCCAAAATATCTCCTCTTTGTTTTCTAAATGAATTGACTGATAGAGAATATGACAGAGAAAATGTGATTGTCATGTGGCTGAGATGTATTGGCCTCTTTTAAACTGTGCAAATGGAGTTTGAATTGCATTGCCAGGCATCATCCCCTTACTGTTGATATGTGAGAAGTCTCCTGCAGGGTGAATTATGCTGATTTTATCTCATATTTGGTGTTAACAGGTAACAATCTAAAAGGAGAATAATATGTGTCTACATGAATCCAATCCAATTTGCATGGAAAAGGGCACGGCATGAAATACATACTGTACATTTCTGGGATATCGTATTGATAATTCCATAACTACAAGGATGCTAAAATATGTCTGATAAAATACAAATAACATAAGAAAAAATGCACACCAGAAAGCACGTAGATTTATCTGTGCAAAAATACTGTGTGTGTCAGAAAGAGTGAGAGGGAGAGAGTCTGTGTACATGACAATAGGTTATCACCTGTTTCTCTAAGACAACCTTCGCCTGGAGGACTGTTAATCATACTAGGGCCTTGAGGACAATGGAGAACTATTGGCTCACTCTTCCATGCAATAGAGCTAGAGCCATGCTGAAATGTGAGCCCGACACTCACTCATTTTGTTGAAAAATAAAGATATATTTAACGGAGTTCAAACCTCGTCAGCCAGAATGGGACAAATTCTTCCCATAATGTTGAATTAGTGATAGCGCCTGATCGTTCTGTAGGTAAACGACATTGTCAGACCCTCTTGGGCAAAAATGTGGTGAGAAGCTTGCTTCTGGCGCACGTGTCATTGAGTCAAGATGAGAGCTTGCACAGACCTTTCAAATGATTTATGAGGGAGGAAGAAATATGACGTAAAAAAAAGGGGGGAGAAACGAGGAGAGATGGCTTCTCATAAATGGTCAAAGACAGTCCTGGTCCCTGGAGCATGTAATTGTGCTGGTGGATATGAAGCAGGCCTCTACAGCCCGTGTCTGGGATTGGGTCTCTGGTACTAATGCACTGCCTCGCGTCTCTAGAGGGCAGTGTCAACAGCAATTTATCGAGGCAACAGAGCTGAACATGTTCCCATCCATATGGCCTCCGCTGCGAACAAAGAGAGGTCTCTGTTCTCATGGGATCATCACATCTTATACAGTTGTCACATTGTGACCTGGCCTTGTCCTGCTAGTGTAGATAGAGCAAGAATACACAAAACATTTTTCAGATGTCTTTTGTCCCTGGAGTCTGATTTGATTTTTGAAGCCTGATTTAAGTCTAGGCAAGTGGGCAGAGAGACACACAGGCAGACCAATGAACAGGTGAACAGGCAGACGGAAAGATCCAGAATCAATGATCTTTTCTTAATTTTGACCCACAATTAAATTCATGTGATAAAAATTGCTATTTAAGAAAAAATTGAATCACTGGAAAATGGCCCCTTTATTGGGTTTAATAGGCAAGACTTTTACCTCCTGTGGGAATCTTGGAGGTGTTTAGTGATTAGTTGCACAGAAAGTCACATGACCAGCAGCAAGTGGGGAAAGTCACATGACATCAAGAAGTGACAAAACTTTGTTACCGGTTGAGGTGAGATCCCTTAACTTTTGCTACATGCACCCTGTTGTGGTGGATCCTCCTCTTGTGCAAGGTGCTAGCCAGATGAGAGAGTTTTGTCCTTCACGGAGGGAACCGGAGCAAATTGACGTTTACGACTGACGCGACCACCAGCAAGCTGCTGTGGCTATAGAGACTCGGATATACTGCACTGGAATCCTTCCTCTCTCCTCCTGCATTACTGTGCTACGGGAGTTTGTGTATTTTTGCAAAGGACCAGGCCAGCCACTGTTTTCTATTGTTGTTTAACCTTTTTGTTTGTTTGGTTATTTGATTTCCAAACCCTTTACACCAGCTGTTTGCTTGCTGGTTTACATGCCCTACTTCATGAGACTGGCATTAGAGGTTTACCTTTAGTAGGTTACTGCTGGATGGTCATTTCATTTAATGCAGGCTGCTCTCCTCTCTTCTGTATTTCGACAGCTTGTCTCTGTACAAGGCCGGGTCCGCGCCAACACACTGTCTCCTTTCCGTGGTGGGACTGCACTGTGTGAACACCTTGTAGTGGTGTGTATACTTAACTCCGACATTGCGTGGTATTTTGTAGGTGATATTGCAGATATTAAGTGGGTTGTGCTGAGCTTGTGTAGTGCATGCTTTTTGGTGTTGGGCCTGCTGTCCCCCTCTTCTGTCTCCCACAGGTTCCTGGCGGAGCGGTATGCACGGGTAGACCTGACCTTCTTACCTTGAGGAGAGTTCATTCTGTTTTCAAATTAACTTAATAGCTTGCTTATTTACCTCATGCCTCTGGTATTTTAATTTGGCTGTTATAGATACTATTTTTGTAATAAAATTCTACTTATTGTCATATGATATATGCCTCTTGCTAATTGTATCTATGCGGGGAATCCACAGAGTTGGCCATACTACACACTGATGAAAATACTAAGGGTTTAAGGGTTCCTCCTGCCCCTTAGCGGGAGGTGGCGTAGTCAGGTATTGAAGGGCATTCTAGGTACCAGGTACCACACTAGCAAAATATATTTTCCCAACATAATTGAAGAGTAAAAAAAAAACAAACAAGGTTTTGTCCCAATTCTCAAGAATGGGTCATATGTACGTATCATTTTTTTAAAATCACAACCAGTTTGGCAAGTTCAGGAATTAATAATGTATCTTATAGAACTGCGTTTATTACCAATATAAAATGTAATTGAGTTAATTGCAGTCACAGTTAAAGAAAACTTTTGATGAATCAGAGAAAAAGACAGATGGGCGGAAAGCACAATGCAAGACAGACAAACAGACTTTACCACCTCGGACGATGTGTGTATAATGAGAGCCATATGGCTTGGTGTGGTTTATTACTTACAAATATGAACGTTTTATAGTGCTAACAAACAATGACTTTACCACTCTTAGCTGCTCATTCCTGCTTATAGATAATTACAAATTATAGAACTGCCTTACTGTATGTGTCCCAACGACAAACATCATTGTGTTCTATAATTTTATAAACAGTAATACATCTTAAACCTGCGGCATGTCTCCTGTCACTTCATTCTGAAGCCTTGAAGGCATCTTGCCACTGTAGGAATGAAAAACAGGATATAAGGCTAAAAAGTGCTGGGCAAGAGTGAGGCTCTGCTTTGTCTTGCTGAATGCATTAGGCCATTGGCTGCGGTAATGTCATATTTCCCCCTCCCACTTTGCTTCCCTAATGCTTTCTTTTCTCCAAATTTCGAATGCCCAGTAACAGTCATATTGCTTTATCAGTTGCTTTCTTCGTGAACCTGTGCAGAAGGCATGTCATTTAAAATACTATTTCTCATCATCTATTGCAAGCTGACTAATGATATTCTGTTCCTGGGAAATATTAATGCACTATTCTCACATTATTCTGAATGCTGCTGAATAAAAATATACGGCATGAACACTGTTCTGTGAATTGACTGGGAATTGTGCATAATTGCCCATAATTAAATGACAAATTGACTTGATAATGTAAGAAAATGTGATGACTTTTACTCAATGCTCAACAGGTAGCTTAATAAGAATGTTTGTCAACATTAGTCTTACTACTGGGCGATTGAATTATGGGCTATGAAATCAGGCCGAGAACACATGGCTTTAATTAACAAACACTTAGGTTGTAAGGTTTGAGGCTATGGCCTATATTCAGTAAAAACAAGCAGAGAAATTGCTGCGCTTTACAAACATAGGACGAAACTGCTTCAAGCAACAGGTACGTGGGAAGCGGAAAAAACATTCAAAATTTTAAAAAGGGCTCACTGATTTCCAAAAAATTTCAAAAATCTGCTTTAGTAGTAATTTAATTGCAGTGCTCAGTGCTAAAAAAAAAGTGCTTAGTTCATTACAAAGGAGAAGCAAACTTTCAGTCAAAACTATCGAGCTAGATTAAGGGTGGATGCTAAAGAAAACAAAAAACCTGCCCAGAATAAATTGACCTATTGAAATTGACCTAGAGAAAATGTCTAATCTTTCAGGCTGGTGGTGATTTTACACCCTCTGATTGATGATCAGGGACTGTGTCAGACATGCATTTGTAAGTAGCCTCTTCAAACCTCAACTAATTGTTAAGTGGGATGTTTGTAATATGAGAGTGTCTTCTCCACTGTTTACAACTTATTAGTGCAGCAAAATGAAAATATCCTACACCAAAAAAGATTATAGCGAGAGGTAGTGTCCAAAAAGTGGAAACACTTTGATAAATGAGGGACACAACGTATATTAAAAGCAAATGGTTAAACACAGTTGTGGTTCCTCAGTTAATTAAGCAGTGAACATCCCACCATGCCCAGTGTTATGTACAATAATTCTGGTCAGATCTAGTTGCCTATAATTGTGGCTAGCATGGCTAGAAGACAAGACCTCAGTGACTTTGAAATATTGATTTTGGGGCATGTTTGGCAAGAGCTTTAATGATGACAACTGAACTTGCACAACTGTCTCAAAAGGAACAGCGTCTGCGATGATGTCGGCATGGAACTCTGAGGGAAAGACATCACAAACAAAGGGCAACTGTGGTAGGAAGCACATACTCCTGCATTGTGATATTTGTGCATGAGTTTGAGGTGTAAAGCTAAACAGGTGAGCAACTCCAAATCAATCGACTACAAATTCCAATCGATGACATGAGCAGGCAGTTTAAGGTATGGGGTATGTGTTTGGATTTGAAGCCTGTCTGAAATGCTAGAGATATGTGTAAAATATATGGAAGTTGATTGCAACCCCCCCCACCACCACCCCCCCGGAAAAAAAATAAAAATACATAAAACTAATTATTCAGCTGTATGGATATATAACATATTGTACAGTATCTCTAATTTATAGAATATTATTAAGATTTAGTGTAGTGTATTGTATTTTATCTCCCCTCTACACCTTTCACCTTAGCTTCTGGCTCTGCATTGAAAGGGGTGGCATTTGTCTCCAGAATAACAACTTTATAAAACGTACTCATGTAGGAAATAAAATGTTTTATGCAAGATCATGTCAATGATCATGTCATTCTTCTTACTCTGGGTGGTTTAAAAGGCTGTCTATGGGGTACTTCAACATTTCTTTCATTCTAATCTTAATGGAACATGCATATTCCTCTGGAAAATTACATTTTTCACTTGGAAGCAAGGCAGAAAAATACTAATGGGGCTTGGCATGTTGATATAAATTTAAAAAGCTAACCAGAGTAGGATCAGAATGTTTTCAGGTTTATTAAGGAGAGTAAGGAGAAAGATTGAGCAGAGTCCTGGCCATTAAACTAAGCTGGTAGTAACAAGGAGTTTCAATAAAAAATAATAGGATAATAAGATGATAAGAGCAGAACATTGTTTTCTCAACCCTTTCAAATAAACACATTTTAGAATATGTTTTCCAATCTAGCAAGGCACCTAGAGGAAGGCCAATGTTTAGATGAAGAGGGACACAGTCGCATTAGTAGATGGGACTCCCCCTTGAGCTGTTCTTTTTAATTTGGGGCTTGATAGCTCCAGTGATGCCGAACTCTCTGGATAATCTCTCATGCTCCATTTGTAGCCCCTTTGGCATTATTAAAACCCAAAATTACCCATAAATACTTTTAAAAAGTTGTCTTAGACTTAATACATGACAACATACAACAGCTTAAGAGGGGTTACACTTCTTGCCTTGTCTCAGATGTCTCAGATACGTAGCCTGCTGAAAAAGCATCCTGTGGTTCCATTAGATGCTGAAAATGCCTCTGCTCACTTTAAGTGAAGTTATGTGTAGGCTTTCTTAAATATTTTGCTTTTGGCCATGTCATTCATATGGATTGCACTCTTTATTACAATCAAACTGTTTACATACAGACAGATTGCTGGAGGCCCTACAGCTCTCAGTAGAAATTACTCGGCAAGGTTGACCACTTTCTCAAACCTTTCTCCAAACCTGTTTTCCCTCTCATCGGAACCACTCATGCCGGCTCTGTTATGAAACCCATCCAGATTAAGAGCTTTACTCGCCATATTTATCTGTGTGCCGATGACGTCCTTTATCTTTCTGTCACAAAATCAGCTCCTCTTTCAACATGATTTGATGAATACAGTTCTTCAGAATACAAAGTCAGTTTTGTTTATTAATAATAATAATAATAATAATAATAATTAAATTCACATGAATTTGTTAATTCAAGTATGTTCTGCCTCTTAATATATTGTATCTGCTGGCCACGCTCTCTGTTTGGTAACCTGTCTGTCATTATGTTAATCTGTCTGAGATGCAAGCACACTACAAAAGCAGAGAAGGCTGCTCGTGTTTGTTGTGTGCTGTCCGTTCTACACCTTAGGCTCCAGGACCATGGTTAGTGTCAAACACACTACAAAGGCACAGTTATAGCTTCTTGCTAATCATGGAAGCTATTACCGTGCCCATTGCTTAATCAATGGGTTTACATGAAGGTCCAGCTGTCAGACCTTGATATTCTTCTGTTCTGATTAATAATTTTTTGGGAGTGTCTCTACTATTCCATGCAATTGTTTTTTTGGTTTTTTTAGCTCTGCCTGACTTCCATGCTATGCTATATAAATAAAATGATTCTTTGCTGCCAAACATCAGAACCCAAGCCATGATCTCCCTTTCATCCACCTAAAGAGTGATCACACACAGCACTCTGACCCTCTCCCAGTTCCAAGTTTCCAGTTTGGATGGGTTACTCCTGACCTTTCATAGGACGTGTTAGGTTCAGGGATTCTTAATAGGTTATTCACTGGAAAATGGAGTTTACAAAGAGATCATAAATCTAATGACTTTTCTCCAAAAAAGGTCCTCTGGAGGGATTCAGTTTTAGGTCCTTGGTTCCATTAAATTGATATACACAAAGCTTTTGGCAAAAATAATAGAGGGGGTTGTTTTGGACTTGATACATTATGAGCAGACTGGCTTTATATTACCTTTTATTGTTCAAGGCATTGTTGTAGTCTTTTGCTATTTTGAGAATTGTATGTTGCCTGTACAAAACACATTTCTAATCCTAGTTTCTGACATCTGGCCAGGAGTATACTGTACAAAGAGTACATTTTACAAATATTATTTTATCCCTACAGCCATAAGCCTGCTTTGCGCAGATGGCAAATTTGGTCAATTCGCACCTATTTAGGGGGTGCTCTGTTTTTTAGGCTTTATAACTCCAAGTGTGAGCATCACAGGAACTTGGCAAATGTCGTGGTTGTATATGGGTGTATATATGTATATGTCATGTTTATTTTAATGTGTGTTTATATGTACTGATGTTCATGCGATAAATGCCTGCTATTGCGTTTGCGGGTTGTAGGGATGTGGAATTAATTGAAATGGGGGGGGGGGGCCGAAACTGAACTGAAATTGATTAATTGAATAATGAGTCTGTTGGGGAAAAGGGGGAAACTCACCGATTTCCTGCACCTGCTGTGGAACGCCATAGGTGGACCTGTGAGGAGGGGAGTGCTGAAGGATTGATTGTCTGTTTGCGATTGGGTGGAGTTTATTTTATTACGGAGAGCTGTGGCGGTGAGGCGGGACGGAAAAAGACGGGAGATGAGAGTGAGGTGGAAGTGGAAGCTGGCTGCTAAAACGAAGGGAAGCGACCAGTACTGCTGTTCCAGGTGTAACATCCTCCCCCTCCCCCAAGCTCAAAGCAGCCACGTTGAGGAGTGACGTACACTCGGCTCGGGATGCTGATGACGGTGGCCACATTGTGAGACTACCTGTAAAAATAAAGGATAATAAATAAATAAAAATAAATTGTCTGCATTGACCTGAAGTTAGAACTAGTGCGAACCGGGGTGCTGGTTATTGTGCCTGCGTCCTTTTCTTTTTTTGGTCGGCGATTGGTGCGCCGACCGACTGACTTTTTATTATTCCCTTTCCCCTCCTTCCTACGAACAATGCAGTTTAAGTGGGAGGGTTTGACCGCAGTAACGGTACTGAAGCCTGTATTTGAGCACTAATGTGTGGGTGAATTATATACTTTTTTTGTGTAAAGCTTGATCTATTGTGATTAATGAATTAATTGCTGTGCTATTAACCATGAGGTTATTTTCTTTGGAGTGTACCACTGCATGTTAAACCATTATAGGTCTGAAGGCATAATGGCGCCATTTACTGTTTGTGTTTTCCCTCTCTTACCAACTGCCCTGTAGGCTACAAATTTTGTGAATAAAAAATTTTAAGTAAACTTACCTGGTGTGGTGACTATGCTTCAGGGGGATCCAAACCTCTAAAACAAATAAAGTGGCTGATGATGTAATATAACCTAGCTGGTCACGACAATTTTTGGTGTAGTCGGCAGGATCTCCTGTGAGCACAGCACCATGGCTGATGAACAGGATGCAGTTAGCGGGGTGCGTAATTTGTTAATGGTGCCGTGGTTCCTGGGGGGTTCTTGGATGCCTAAATTTAGTGATGGTAAAAATCAACCATTTGCAGAATGGCATAGCCAGATAGAAACTTACTTGCGCGCCCAAACACTCTCTACAGAACAGCAGGTGGATTTTGTTTTGAATGCTCTCCAGGGGGAGGCTAAGAGGGAGGGATACAGGTACAAAAATTTTAGCTGCCCTCGATAAATTATATGGGGAACATGCTACAGTAGCCCAAATTTGTTCTCAATTTTTTACATGCCACCAGCAGATGGGGGAGGGGGTTGTGCCTTTCATTCTCCATCTCCGTGAGTCTCATTCCAGATAGTGTAGCCGGGAGCCAGCTACAGGCTCAGATGACGAGATGCTGCGGGCTCAACTGGCTTTGGGCCTACAACCTGGACCGGTACAGAATGAACTACAGCGACGGATGCGCCGTGAACCAGGGCTCTGGTTTTCAGCAGCATGTCAAGAAGCAAAGGCTATGGAATGGGAGATCAAGCTGGTTGCAGCCCTGAGGGAGGCAGAAATACGACGGACCTACACCTCCAGCAGACACTCTTGGCAAATGGGATGAAGTGAGGGAGGCCCTGCGAGTAGAACTGGCTAAAGAGATACAAGTACAGGTTACAGACTCAAAAACGGCCCTGTTGACCGAGCTAGGGTCGCAGGCTCAGGCGGCCCAAGTGGAGCAGCTGTCTTCTGGGGAGTTTGCCAGAAGAGGGCCCCTACCTCCACGGGGGGCATGACTGTGTGTTACGGTGGGATGAGTGGACAGCTAATCTGCCTGCAGTGTGAACAGGTAGGGCATGTGCAGCGGAACTGCCCTTGCCACCGGTCAGCCATGCAGGAGTTTTAGTTTCCTGGGCCGCCGTTAGGCAGACAGTCGAGGAGAGCCCACCTGGTGGAGCCCTGACCAGACCAGCCATTGTGGGTGAGTGCCCAGAGGTGGAAATTTGGGTGCAGGGTAAGTTGATTCCCTGCATATTGGACACTGGCTCGCAAGTCACCCTATTTAGTCAAGGTCTGTTTGAGCGTCACTTACAAGGGGAGGTGGTGCGGGAGGTGACTGAGATCTCCTGGCTGGCTCAATGGGCTGGCTCTCACATATGTTGGATATGCTGTAGTGGATTTTGAGGTGAGAGGGGTTGTGGTGCCAGCTAAGGTGGTAATGGTTGTGGATGACCAGTACTTGCCCCCCACCTATGGGATCCTTGGCATGCATGTTATTCAGCACTGCTGGGAGGGCTTACTGAAACAGGGGGGGCATACATTGACTCTGTTTAAGTCTACTCTACCCAGGCCAGCGATAGTGGTGTGGGACCGGGCGTTTACCGTATGCAGACAATTAAGAGCACCTGCACGCCGAGACCCTAACCTTGAGGTGGCTCGCCTTCACCCAGGAGAACCAGTCGTGCTTGCCCCCCCAGACGGAGACCATGGTGCGGGCCTATATTTCGCAGGCAGCCAGACAGAGTGAGGAAAGTGTATTGGTGGAGGACTACAGCAGTGGCCACCAAGAATGGTGTGTGGGACGGGCTGTGACCCAACTGTGTGATGGCTTTTCCTCCGGATATGTAATCCCCATCCTTACGCTGTGGAGCTGCCACTATGCCGTCCCTTAGCCAGGGTGATGCGGCTTCAAGAAGACGACATACAGACCCCAAATCAACTGGTGTTGCGGAGGGAAGGAGAGCAGGTGGTGGAGGTGGATATACGGCCGGTGAGTAGCGCACTCTCCAGTAATCTGCATGAGCTGTCTCAACAGGCCGAAGGGTTGTCCCCTGAACAACAGCAGCAGCTCCAAGATGTAATTCAGAAGTGGCAGGGGGTGGTCGCCCGGAATGAGGAAAACTATGGTCATACCACCGCGGTCCATCACACAATCCCCACTGGTGACGCCGCCCCCATCCGGGAGCGATACAGGCCAGAAGGAGGGGTTGTCACAGAAAGTTCCAGTCCATGGGCCGCACCAGTCGTGCTAGTGAAGAAGAAGGACGGGTCTTGGAGATTCTGTGTTGACTACCATAGGCTGAACTCGGTCACTCACAAGGACGCTTATCCCCTGCCACATATCGAGGAGTCACTCACATGCCTGAAGGAAGCAGCGTGGTACTCCCAAAGAGACAACTAAGTTTCACCATCATGCTCCCCATGGGGCTCAGTTTACCATGCCGGTGTCTACCGATTTTGTGGTAGAACTAACTAAGTATTGGGCACATCCTGGCTCACGTCGGGTGTCCGCAGACTGTAAGATGCTCACACCATCCGGTACCTGGCGGTTATCCCTGGCCAGATCTTCATGGAGGGAACCGGGAGCCCCTCGTGCGGTTGCCCGTGCAACGGCGTCTGGGTTGCGTCATGACCTCATGGGTCCACCTGCCCGTCCAGCTAGGGGGCAGCAGTCCAAACGCCGCCCCACTAAACCCCTCAAACATACCACCAAATGGGCATGACGCCGGCGGTGGGGCAGTTTCGCCAAGACCAACTGGCAAATTAGGCGGCCCTTAGAAAGGATCCGTGGATTTTTTTCCACGATTTCAAAGGGTTACCGCCTCCAGTTCAACCGGCGGAACCCAACATTCTCCAAAATCCTGCCGTACCTGGACAATTGAATGATAGGTACCGAGTCATACAGTATGGCGCTCTCACACACTGACCAGACGGTAGCACATATCTCCAGTCTGGGTATCAGTGTCAATTACAGCAAAAGCCAGCGAGTGCCGAGCCAGTCCATCACTTATATCAGACTGTTGCTGGATTCAAGGAGCATGAGGGCATCTTTGACGCCCCGTCGCATAGCCAGTGTGTTCGATGTTGTGCATCGGTTCCAGGTGAACGGGGTCCTTGAAATGAGGGTTTTATTCCGTTGTTACAGTTGCAACCTTTGTTAACAATGGATGAATAACTATACATTTCGCTATTATAATTTAGAAATAAGAAGTGCTTATCTCAAGATCGAGATTATGCTTCCTCATAAACATATTGTAGTATTTTATATCTGGTTTAACAAAGTTTGTCTACTATTCAATGATTAAATACAGCATGATACAATGATACTTTGTTCATAGTGTACTGCATGTATTTGTACAATTATTTCTGTGGCTCCGTGTGCACTTATTGAAATGAACAGTGGTGGCTAATTCATTTTTCCTGACCATTATTGTATGTATTGATATAGTGTATAAGTGCTGGCATAAATGTCAACAATACAATTTTGATTCAACTGGTCAAAGCTAAAATGCATAGTTCATAAAAGACTAGGGTTGAATATTCAATGTTAAATAAGGGTAATAAAACGCAATGTTCCCTGTCATGGTTTTCCTGGAAACTGGCCTTTAAAAATATGCTTTAATGGTGAAATGTGTTGGGAAATAAAACATGTTATTTTGTAAAGTGAATATAGGCACATACAAGCCATTTAAAACTAAGTATTTTCTCAGTCATAATAGCCTAATGCAGACATTCAACCCTTATAATTAATTGTTTATTGCTTTTATCATTTAGCCTACATATAGCCTAGATCAAGGTTACTGATGGACCAAAATATAACTGAGCATACATAATTCTTACTGTATGTAATGAGCTTCAGATAAACAGAATGGTAGGGCTAGGCTACTGTTGCCTAATTCAACAGTAGTCTGTGAAGCATAAACAAAATTATTACATTTACATGTAATGTAATGTAAATAATACACAAATTAGGCCTAGTATTATCAAGTAACAGACAGTCCCAGACAGTCTGTTGCTCATTTATTTTTTATGAAGTTTGCCTTAAGGATTTGACACAGTGGGTTCCTTGTTTTAGTAACAAACCATCTGCAAACATAATTACCTTTCTGCTTCTAACCACCTCTTGGAATAAACAACCTATGGTGATCATTCTTGGCAAGAGTTTTGAAAACAAATCCATCTACTCTAGCCAACTGGAACATACATTTTTCAAGGGCTTTTGTGTACACTAAGTATGAATGCATTGTTCTCATTCTTTTGGTCTCTCCAAGTCATTTTCGTCTCCTGGTTGCTGTTGGAAGACTTAATTGGAATGGCAGATGTTACTGTTTGGTGGGGTATGCCCCATACCTATACATCACTGAGAGCACTTTTCAGGGTTTCCTATAGAAATAACCAGAATGACCACAGACTTTCAGCCCTTAAGGACAGTAACTTCTCATGTAAAAGCACACAATTCAGATACAAATTCACATATGACATCCACACAATAAGCCCCAAACTTTTATTTTTGCATTCTTCTTCTTCCTGCCGATTTCAACATCAGAAATGCTCCACGCCCACAAATAATAATTCTCCCCATTGGAGATTTAGCCAAAAAATTTGATTCTAAAGTTTGAATGACCATATTCTCTTTAGATGGTAAGATGAAAAAACACAGGACCAAGTTATATGAAATAACTTAGGAAACATTGGGTAGAATTTCTTGGGAACAGAGCTGTGAGCTAAAATAGCCAATATTGTTTATTGTAACTTGGCTACATTTTGACATCAATACGTTTAATGACAGGCCTATATTTTTTTCTAATTAAAGACTTATAACCAGTGCTCTGTACGTGTAAGAAACTTGCCATTTTTGCATATACAAAAAGCTTTTTGTTGAGATATTACTATGCACAGCTGAAAACTGTGTGCACACTTCATATTTTCAACCACTGCTGCTTGCATTGTTTTGGGGAAGCTATATGTGAAAAAACACTGAAACACCATTTATCTTAAGCAATTGGTAATTAACATGGGCTTGTTTATGTTTTTGTTATTTTTTAATTTATCCTTTATTTAACCAGAAATACCCCATTGAGACCCCATTGACCCCACTATGAGAATTTCTATATTCTAGACAACTGAGGTAGGAAGGAAGTAAGCCAATTATTGATTTATAGATAAATATATACCAGTGGGTCAATCTGCACAAGTGTGAATAAGTCATTTAGACCATTTATATAAGAGACAATGATGGGTCAATGATATTGCACCTGTAATTAAATGCAAATCACTATGGTATACTGTATCCAATGCCTATAAAATGGTAACAGAGTTTTATCATCAAACCAGATCCCAAGGTATTTGTAAGAAAATACTCTTTCAATGGATGTGCCATCAAAAGTGGTGATTTTTAAGTCGTCCAAAGAAAGAGAGTAAGACCCTGGAAAACACTAGACATTTTGTTTTGCCTGCATTGAGGACCTAAGGCAGATCCAAGAGTACAGACTGAATAAAATTAAAAGCTTCTGAAACATTCGAAAGGCTTGGGAAAGGGTGGGGGCACAACAATAAAGAATTATGTCATCTGCATATACAAACTAAGTGGATATTACACTTAGATTTGATTGTAACATGAGAAAGATTATTAATATAAATGGTAAATAATATAGGGCCCAGGATGGAGCCTTGAGGGACTCATTTTGTTAATTTCATGAAAGGGGACTTATGCCCATCCATAAATACAAATTGGGTTCTGTCAGAAAGGTCATTTAAAAACCCATTTACTGCTGCAGACCCAAAGTCAACGTCCCTAACTGGTCAACTGTGTCAAATGCTTTGGGAAGATCAATAAACAGGGTGTCACAATGTTTTTTTGTTATCAAGATTTTGGGAAATGTCATTCAGGACTACTGAGGTCGTTGTTACCCTAAGCCTAACCCACCGCAGAGAGTAACCTAAATCTATGGAGATAATGCATTGCTACATTTGCTAAATTTGTTTATGAATGAATTACTTGTCTAACCCAACCACAAAAGATTTGAAATTCAACATGATTGAGCCTGATTCTGTCTCTGACTACACTCTTCACACTCAGATGAAGTAACGTTACGTACACAAAATGCAGATGAAACAATCTGGCAACCAGTTGAGGTTTGTGTGCTTCCAGTTCCGGCTGTGTTGTTATAAAATGCAATCTCCATATGAGACACTAGAGGGGGTGAAATGCTGTATCTGTAGCCTTTAAGATCAGAGGGATCGCCACCTTTTTAACAGAGGGAGCACATAGGCTGCCTTCCAATCATTGGGAAGAGTGTTGGTTAAAAGAGACAGATTAAAAATGTGAGTAGGGGGTTCAGTGAGAAGAGGTGCAACCTTCAGAAGCCTTGGAATTTACAGATCAGGACCAGCTGATTTTCTCGGCTCTACAGTGCACTCCAAAATTGAACAAAATTGATACATTTTTTTATTGTTTTAGCTCTGTACTCCAGCACATTGGGTTTGAAATGGAACAGTAACTATGAGGTGCAGACTTTCATCTTTAATTTGAGGGTATATACATCCATATCGGGTGAACCATGTAGCAAATGTAGATATTTTTACACATCAAACATCTTCATCGTATTTTTTCTTAATCTGAAAATAAGAGTACCTGAAAATTTCCAGGTACACTTACAAGCAAACCTCTCTGCTTTTGAATGGATCTCTATCGGAATTGGGGATGGGACTAGATTAAGCTGCAAATTACATAGGAATAGTATAGAACACATGGTTGTCTAAATGGCTGTCGTCAAGGGTCTGAGGTATCAAACAAGCCTCAACCCATTGCTATGCTGCCAGATATGCAGTAGATATGGATGGATCACTTTAACCCTTTCCAGCCATATGGCATCATAATTTTCAAGACCCATTTTTTAACTTTTTGTTGTAAGTAGTCACATGACAACATTCCTAGAATCAAAAGCTATTATTGGTTCAAAGTTTAGCCAATGGTGGATGGGTTTGTTTCAAACAGAGCACATTTGAGGAAGTTTCAAAGGCACCCTGGTCATGAGGTAAGCACAACTCTGATTTCTGGCTGTTTTGTCACAAAGATATCAAAATGTTAAATGTATAACTTTGAACAATTTGTGTTTAACAGTAATGGGAGATGTTGATTATTAGTAAAATAGTTGATTTGCTGATTTATGTTTATATTTTCTATGTATTCCATATGGAATCATTGGACTTGACTTGATTACTTAAATTCAAATATTTCAAAAACATATATTCTAAACTTAAGAAACATAATTTCATGAATTTAAGTGTAATTCTATTTTAATTTGATCCTTAATTAATTGTGACTAAGTACTGTATTTAATTTTATTATATTATTGCCGCCAAAGCATTAGTAATTGCGCATACAGTAATCCATGTTTTCATAGTCTTGCTCTGCTCCTAATGCCCACTCTACCATTGGCCCTGGCCCCCCTCTGCCCCTAATGCCCTCTCTAACATTGGCCCTGTCCCCCCTCTGCCCCTAATGCCCTCTCTAACATTGGCCCTGTCCCCCTCTGCCCCTAATGCACTCTCTAACATTGGCCCTGTCCCCCACTTCCCCTAATGTCCTCTCTACTATTGGCCCTAGCCCTCTCTGCCCGTAATGCCCTCTCTACCATTGGCCCTGGCCCTTTCTACCCCTAATGTCCTCTCTACCATTGACCACAGCCATCTAACCTGTCTTCTTTTTGTGTATCAGTACCCCCCAGCTCCAGTTCCAGGAACTCACCCACAGTACCCGGCCTCAGAAACACAGCCAGAGTTCCTATCTTCATCTCCAGCCCCAGAAACTCACCCTCAGTTCCCTCCAGCCCTAGCCCCTGAAGCTTGCCCACAGTACCCGGCCCCAGAAACCCCCCCTGCACTACCCACCAGCTCCGGTCCCCGAACCCCGCCCACAGTACCTGGTCCCTGAAACTCACCCGCAGTACCCTGTCCCTAAAACTCGCCCGCAGTACCTAGTCCTCGAAGCTCGCCCGCAGTACCCGGCCCCAGAAACCCCCCTGCACTACCCACCAGCTCCGGTCCCCGAACCTCGCCCACAGTACCCGGCCCCAGAAACCCCCCTGCACTACCCACCAGCTCCGGTCCCTGAAACTCGCCCGCAGTACCTGGTCCTCGAAGCTCGCCCGCAGTACCCGGCCCCAGAGACCCCCCTGCTCTACCCACCAGCTCCGGTCCCTGAAACCCACCCGCAGTACCCAGTCCCCGAAGCTTGCCCTCCTGTCCCCAGCCCCCTTGCTGTCACGTGCCTCTGTCCAGATTTCCTGGTTTTCCGTTCCGTGTTTTCCCTCTCTCCCTCTATTTTATGTCTCCACTTCCCGCACATGAATTGTATTTCCTCATCTTTCTCGTCTCACCTGTTCCTCGTTGTCTCATCAGTAATCTGGCATATAGTCTCCCCAGTTTTTTTGTTCTGTGCTAGATAGTCTTGTGCCCTGCCTTGTGCTTGACATATTACCTTCCAGCGTTTTTGTTGTTTCCTGCCTGTTCCCGACCTGCTCCTCCACCCTGTGTTCAGTCTTGTGTACCCATCCAGTTTGTCTTCTCCTGCCTGTCCAGCCTGCTCCTGTCCAGCCCAGCTCCTGTTTTCCCACCTGCCTTGCCCTGCTCCTGCCCTCCGCCCTCTTGATCCCCTGCTCTGACGGATTCCCCGGTTCTGACCCCTGCCTGTCCCTGGACTTCGCTTTAGCCTGTCTGCTGCCTTGTCTTCATTATTGCAAATATACTCCTTTTTTCTTTGTTTCTTCGAGTTTGCCTCTGAGTCTTGCATTTGGGTCCAATCCAGTGTTCTAACCATAACAGAAAATGCTGGTGTTCTTTTACAATTATTTTATGGTCCACCTCAATCAATAGAATAATCTACAATTCATGGTTCATAGCTCGTACCACAACCCACAGTATTATTGTTTTAATTGTAAGGACAGAGTAATGGCATAGCTTACTAGTTCTTCAATTGGTTGGTTGTATATGGTTGGTTTGTGTGATGTCATAGCCTGTAAATCCTTCGATCATAGCTATATAATAGATACCATTTAAGCCTATGACGGATTAGGTATGATGTCATCGCGCTAACAGCTGGGCCCCGCATAGGTTGACAGTTGAATTGTTTAAGACACTGACACCACAAACCATTCTTCGATTAACCATGAAAACCATTTCACCCTATACTTTGACTGATGTAATTCGTAGAGGTGCAGTTTGGAAAAAACTGTAGGCTCGCCCTATGACTGAAATGTTCTCCTTCAGTTTTAGGGTTGCAGGCCAGCACACAGCTCAGGATGCAGTCCAGCATGAATTCTTTGAAACACGTGCAACCAACCACAACTAACCATATCCACCCTGCAATCTGCAATCTGAGCCTTACAGTTACTTTGCCAGAGGATTCCATGACTGCCAATGCTGGACGTTGCGGTAGGGAATACCCTACCACCTGAAACCCCCCTTTTCTGTGCTCTACTCCAACATAACTTTATGTTACCATAACCAGTACTGAAACAATCAAGATTCCATTCCCGGAAGAGGGAACCACTGCAAGAAGAAACAAAAGAGCACTGGAAATTAATTTCAGAGTCTGCTTAATTTCAGTCTGTAAATAACTAGCCAATCAGCCCATCCCCTGTTCACATGAATCTGTCATTACTTCCATATCCACACACCACCTCCACCCCCACCCCCACACCCCTCCTCATTCACCCTCAACCAGCTCTGGAAGGATTTTATTAGAAATCTCACAGACAGATGAATTTCATTCTGTCAGCATCTAGGGACAAGGAATCAGCACAGGTTTGTGGTTGACGTGACCACACTGTAAATAAGAGGGTTTACGACCGGGTCATGATGAAATGGAAGACTGTCAGTCCCTCTGGGCTCAGATGCACCAGTGCACCAGCTGCTGAGTTATGGAAAAACAGGGAAGAGAGGAAATCCAGTAACACTCCTGTCTGTTCATTCTGTGAGTAAAGGAAAGATATCACAAGCAAAGGAGGGCAAATGCTCTTTTGATCCTAAAGCTGAATCTTCTGACATGCATCATGAAAGTCGCAAAATTTTCAAAAGCAATAAAAAGAAAAAAGTTTCAGTCGGACTGTGGTGATGCCATCTGGTGCCGCACTGGCCATAGCTAATATTTCCAGCAAGTACTTTGGATTAGTGTTGTCTTAGTCTCTATGAAAGTTTAAGGGAAGCATGGTTTTGTTATTTTTCTCCGTTGCTCTTACTCTATTACACCATGGTGAGATGGGTAATTCTTAACATTTAGAACATGTTCCATCCTAGTTTCCCTTCTGCAGGCTTCCATGTATATAAATGAAAAAGGTGCATCCATTTGAATTGTATTAGTGCTAGGGTTGCACAGTATACCGGTACTGGAAAAGTAACATGTTACTAGAATTTAAAAATGGTACTATAACAGCTTTCTGAAAATTTCAATACTTTTTATCGTATGGGCCTTACATTTCTCTTTTGCACTGAACTGAATTGGCAGAGGGAAGTAAAGGATCTGTGACTTGAAGAGATTCGTTGACATCGCTCTGGTTGGCTGTCAGGTTGGGAACCCATAGGCCTACACATATTTTCCCTTGTTTTACATTGTCCTGCTTATCGAAATATGACCAACCAGTTTTTATGGGGAAAACAGACAAGCACAAGCAGCACTGTAGACGAAGGGCCAAAATTTTCATCAAAATTATATATTTTTCTTATTTCACAGTTCAGGGTTCACAAAAGGATCCTGAGGGATAGCAAATGCTTCAGCTGTGTAAAAAACATGCATATGACCCGTCATCCAGATCAAATTGTAAGGGGTTGGGTTTGGAGAACCAGACGCGACAGACAGGGGATCTGAAAGATGTCCCACGAAGCGTGAGAAACAACCACTAAAGAAGGAAATCCGCGAATGGAGTAGAGAGAAATAAACAGCAAGGGAATATAACTCCCGGCGTACAGCCAAAATATAACAACCCAGATAAGTGGGCGAGAATTTGGTTACAAGCTGAGAAAATAAACAAGGGAAAAAAAAAAATAAGGGAAAAGAATCCCGGCATAAGCCAAACCAAAAACTACCCCAAATAACATGGTGAAGCTCGAAGACTCGAGCAGAAAAAAGAAAAGGACAGAATAGCCTCTAGCTCAATAACAGTCAAAGGCAAACGGAAACGAGGCGAAACCAAGGTAATATCTCAACAAAGATAGGGGAAAGATAACCAAGGAAGGAAATGAGTGAGAAGGAAAACAAAAACTCTAAAAAGAAAGAGAACTCCTAACTCACTAAGGCAGACCCCACGTGTACTTTTAGTAATATAAAAGAACAAGTGGTCACCAAATCCTATACCGTCGTTCCCTGGCTTACGTGCCACAATGACACTTAAGCACCGGAAGAAGGAAACACAGTGCTTATATAGCCAGCAGGAAACGAGACACAGGTGCACCAGATAAGTGCCTGGGAAGAGGAAAAACATGGCACGGCTGGCGGAAAAGTAAAGCAGGAGCGACCTCTAGGTAGTCCCGTGTAAGGTAGTGTCGTTTTTAAGCGTACTGGCCGCAGTTTGCGTTATTTTAATTAGACCTTGTTGAACTCTGATCACATTATTTGCATTGCTAGTTTGTGTTTGTTCCGCGATTGGCTGTTAGATTGAATGCTGATCATATTATTTGCATTGCTAGTTTGTGTTTGTTCCGCGATTGGCTGTTAAATTGTTAGATTGAACGCTGATCATATTATTTGCATTGCTAGTTTGTGTTTGTTCCGTGATTGGCTGTTTATTAGATTGTTAGATTGACTAGGCTGTTAGTTTCGCGTTATTGTGCTTTTTAATTGGAAGTACTTATTTATCCGTGCTTGCGAAGTGTCTCACACAGCTGTTAACCACATCCTGGCTGGCCTGCCAGCATCGGCCATTAGACCCCTTCAGCTTATCCAGAACGCAGCAGCGCGCCTGGTCTTCAACCTCCCCCGACACTCCCATGTCACCCCCCCTGCTCATTGACCTCCACTGGCTACCTGTGATGGCTCGCATCAAATTCAAAACATTGGTGCTCGCCTTCCAGGCAGTCCGAGGATCAGCCCCTCCATACCTCCAAAAGCTCATCAGACCCTACACACCTACCAGATCCCTGCGTTCCGCCTCCTCAGGACGACTGGTACCCCCCCCCCCACTTCATACTAGCACCCGGTCTCGACGTCTGTCTGTCCTGGCCCCACGGTGGTGGAATGAGCTCCCCGTGGAGGTCAGAACAACAGAAAGTCTGACCGCCTTCAAGCGCAGATTGAAGACTCACCTATTCAAGCTGCACCTCTCTCCACCCCTCCCTACCTCCTTGTGACCTCCCTTGATTGTGTTTTTCTGAATCCTTGTTTAAGTGGTTCAAGCTGCTAGTTTAATACTTAAGGTTACTTATTGGCTTACTGTTGTACACACCAATGATTGATATCGTGTGGTTTCCAGAGGTGAAGAGAAAGGCTGCCAAACCATAACACAAATACTGTATTTGAGAAGTGTCCAAATTATAAAGGAAGGGGAATTATGGACCCTCATTATTCTAGCACTGCACAGCAGTCTTGCAAGCTCTATGTACAGAATGAGAATATATTTTTTAATGCTAGCTTTATATTTTGATGGACATTTTATGACCTTTGAAAAGCAGGTGTTAAAAAAAGCCTGGAAACATAATGTTGATGTTGTATATTTTTGTTAACACTGGTATATGCAGCTATTGGTTTAACTGTGTTCTTTTTTTTTCTTGCAGCTGCTCTGAATACCATGAGCTATTTTCTTGTTTACAAGTTTATTGTATGTATTATTTGATTCTAAATGTTGCTTTTAGTTTTCATATTTCCTCTTCAACCCCTTTGTTACCAGTTTACTGAAGTAAACCAGGTGGTGTGTGATCTAGTGTTACACTCAAAATGGGGATTCCCTCCTGCTACAACAGCGTACTACAAAATGTTAACAGAAACAAACAGATGCTTTACATATGAGTCCATATTGGTCTGGGCCACTTAGCGAGTGTTACATTCTTAATTATAAATGTACCACTCTCTTAGAACATTTGTCAGAAAGTGTTTGTTCTGGCTGGCTCCAAACCATTACTTTTTTGCAGATTGCACAAGAAGACATGTAGAATCCCTCAAAGTGAAGGACTTAGTAAAGATTTAATGCAGCCTTATTATACATAAATAGAAAAAAGGAGGGAAATGTGTCTTTAAAAGTACCAGGGTGGTATGTTCATCCTGAAAAAGGAGCATGTCTGATTAAAAGATGAGCTGTTTTTGCCATTATGGAGTCCTTTTCACTTCTTGGAACAGTTCCTCAAATGTGTTCTAAGGGTTTTAGTGGCTGCAAATTTATTGAATCATTACAATGGTAATATTCAGTATGACAAGTGCACCCTTACAGTAGTTTACAAATGCGTATTTTTGTTTATCCTTGAAATAGGATTTCTACATTTTCATGTCAGTTTTGAATAATTCAGTTTTGAAAAAAATGTTCAGTTCCATTTTCTGGCTCACCAAAATGCAACACATGGCAAATTAATGGGCAGAATTTTCAGTTTACCTAAAAAAAATCATGTCAACTGTCATTATTCCCTCATAGGGGTTTGATCGGATTTCAGATCTCCCATTAAGAATGTGCTAACAGGCCCCTCATCAGGCAATTCATGTTGCAGTTAACATTGTTTAATAGCTGTCATGGTCAATTACTCTAGCTCCATTGGCAGCGATGGTGAGTGTTTACCTAATGTATGATACTGCTCAGATAATCAGAGGATAATGGTGGTATAATCCCTCTGGATGTGGTCCTAGTAGTAACACTGACACACAAGCTAATGTAGAAAACAACTGTCAGGCACAGAAATTACACAATCAAAAGACACTCCCCTCACAATAACACCTATGAGAATCCTCTAGAGAATTAACACATTTTTTTGAATGAACTTGAAAAAAAAAACATGTAAATGTTGGTGAATGTTAATGGATCACTATCAACTCACTTTATGATGGTAAAAAAAAAAAATTCTTTATTTTTGAAACCATCCCAGAGATCATCTTAAAAAAGGTTAATTTTGAGCTAGTTCCCATGCAGAGTTAGTTTAATTTAAGATTCACAGGGAGAGACGAAGATGGGAGGCTCCATACTCACAGCAGAGATTTACAACGTGTCATGAATGTGCAGTCTTGACACATACACCATGTTGTGAAGCCTTTGAAAATAATTTTTTTTAGCAGTTGATTCATAAGATATAATTAAATATAATACCGTACAAATATTATTCTTAGCCTCCAAAAATCTCTTACCCGTAAATATACAGAAACTGTTTCTAAAGAGAGATGACATACATAACCTAAGAGGAAATATGATTTATAAACAAAAATCTATAAAGTCAACACTCAGAGGTCATTCATTATCCATTGTGGGGGTTAAGCTTTGGAACAGTTTACATGATGAGATTAAAATGTCTACAAACTTAAAGACCTTCAAGAGTAAGATAAGATGCAAGATGGTAGGAAATTATCAAGTATAAACAATAGGGGGTTGTCAGGAAATGAAAACAATGTCACGATGTGCAAAAAAAACAATGCAAGCGGTTTACACAGGATCCTGGACCTTGCAACACAAGACAACAGACACTGGTCGCACCGGGACTGTCTGCTGTTGAAATGAAACAAATTGTTTTGACTAATGTATGACATGTACATTTAAAACCGACTTATTTGGACTTTAATAATTGGTTTGTTTTACTTTAGCGTATTTTTTCTTTCTCGATCAGTTTCGCTATAAAGAAAATTCAGCTATGCTGTTGTGATACTAAAGAATCTGTTTTAATCAAATGTATAATATGAACATTTAAAATTGTGAGGGAATTGGGGCGGGACTTTGATAAGCAGTCTGCTTTTTTCCCGTATCCCTTTTCGGCAGGTACTGTATTTGTTCAAGGCATATTTCAGAAATGTGACTATATACATGCCGAAATAAATAAATAAATAAATAAGATATTTCACCAAATCATTCATATGGAGGCTCTATTAACTTGTAACTTATTCACAAAACATCATATAAGGCCAAAAGACACACATAATCAACTGTTCCATGATGATGTGTGTCTTAGGACGACCAGCAGCAGGACGGAAAAACTTTCGGGCCATAGCCGGATGGGGGGCCGGCGGCGATTGAAAGCGTTGGGACCCATTCGATGTTTCAGGAGGAGAGGGCGGTTTTAAGCCATGGCCCCAGTGGGTTTGGAGTGGAACTGACCAGGGCTTTGGGTCAAAATCAAAACACACTTTATCAAAGTCAAAAACACACTTTATATTTCAACTGCAGCAAAAGTCAATAACATACTTGTCTCAATTTTAAATAAAGGTTGGTTGTGCTGAATGTCATCCTGACTTCTTCAAGGGCAATAAAATGTACTGCATGAAATGTAATTACTTTGTGAAACATCAGACCAGGGAGCACAGTTTATAATCAGAGGATAACAAATACTCTTGAAGGATCTTGTACTCCATTAAAAGTTTATTATATTTTATTATCATTTGGTTGCTAACTAAAATGGAAATTCTCAGTGGAGTTCTATCTAACTATCAAACTGAAGTTGTACTGAAGCTGAATAAATAGCTGCTTTCTCCCTGTAGGGTCATTCTCATACCAAAAGTGGACAAAAATCTTTGCGTATTTTTCTTGGTTTCAAATTGTGATGAGACATTTTGGTGTGCATATTTTCAAAAACATTATCATCATACAGTTAGCTCAGGAACAAAATAAAAATGCATATTTAGTATTTATTTTTGATTTATTTGGATGATCAGGGGAGTGTACTATGAAGCAGAATTACTTACAGTAGCTGGATAACTGCACCGAGTAAAACCCGGAACCATCCCAAATCTGCAACACGGATCTGCAACAAAGAGCTGTTCCCAAGACACACGCACATGTACAATACACACACACAGGCGCTGGAAGTAGGGGTGCTGATCGTCGATGTAATGATTGCTACAATATATTAAATCTGTATGCAATACATTTAATAAGCTAACAAAGATAGTATTAATACAGGGAAATAGTTCTGTATCAATGATACAAAACAACTTAAAACTCTGTTGCGTTATAGCAAATGATGTGTCACACACACACACACACACACACATTATAGATTATTATAGATATAGACACATTGTAGTCATAAAACGAACGAACCTGAACAAATTTTGAAGACAAAGACATCAAATTAAATGGCTAGTGCTGCTACAGAATTTTATAAAAACGAGAACAATATGTTAGTCAACAAACCCATGGTACTTCTCATTTGTTTTGGTTAATACAAATGTAAATCTCAAATGCCTTTGGTTCAACTGTATTATCTAAGAACAATCCTTTTGAGTAATATTATTTATTAATTCATTTACTGATATAGCTATATCCCCATCACTGGATGTTTGTATACAAGCATTTATATATTATTTTCCTATCTCTTTTCCTTTATTCCTCAATTTGATAATAAAAATGCCCTGTTGTAGTTGCAATCCACCTGCTGAGCTGTGCAGTTGTTGCAGTGGATGTCTTATTTAACTCCTTCTCTAGCACCACCTTTTTTGAACACAAGAAAATAAAATGGTTACTGTTATTCAACCCCTTTGACTGAAGGCATAATCCTGGTCTCTTCTGCAAGGTAACATTGGGAGTTTGTTTTCCAAGAGTCGGTATTACTGACAACAAAGTGACAGAAGCTCAAACACAGTGGAAGTTTTTGTTCTTGCCTAACAGATTTTATTTTATTTTTTGCCACGATAATGATACCAACTTTTCAAGGATACTATTATCCGTGTCGTCTGTGGATTTCCGTGGAACACATGGAATGTAGGAGCCAGTTTTGTGTCTTATTACAAAATAGGGAACCATTGTCGCTATAACATTGGGATCGTAAAATACTTTATAGGGATAGAATTGTGAGTTTAACACTTTCAAATGATATATTGTTTGACCAGATTATTAAAAAATTTCACTGTAAACAAATGCAATTAATGCAAATAAACTAAATTAACTTCCGGCCTGAATACCGGCTGCTGCTAGTTAAGGGGTTAACTGGGGTATACAGACACCCAATGGGGCAGACAGGCACTCAATCAATGAAAAGCATTACTACTGTAGAATGAAGGGAATACACCTCCAAGGTAAGTGCTGGTATAGTCAGGGTTACATATGGCCAATGGAATGCTTCCCATTACCAAGAGGTGGAGTAGTGATGTTGCTAATCACACAGCCCAAGAGCCCTTGAGGTAAATATCTGACCTAACTTGTGTTTTCCCTGCTGCCCAATCACCCTTATTGGTTTCAATCAGTTCCATCTCTCAAAGTTGGTGTGAAGATGCAGAGGAAACAATCCCCTTACTTTCACCGACTGCCACAGGGGACAGGATGGTTTGTTCAAAGATAATGGAAAGTGTGTGCATGTGTGAGGGGGCCTGTGGACTGTAGGAACAAGCTATAAATGTTCACTCTCTCTGCGCCGATCACTTTAAGTGGTCTCTTGGCCGGATGGCCTGTAGGGTCATCTGGACCAATCAGGGCGATGACCTTTGGACATGACCAGAAGCCGAGTCCTCTCTCATTCAATCTACAGAGCTCAGAGAGGTGGAAATGTCCTTATCTGAGTCTGAGTACATTGCGAATGGGCGGTTGGACACGGCACCACTAAGGAAGATGGATTGCACCTTCCTTTGGAACTAATTAGGCTATGTCTTTCAGGGGTCATTTTCAAAATGCCAGGGCCAATCAAAACCTATTAGGATTGGGGGGTGACACACGGTGGGGGAGGCATTTATTTGACTACCCAGGGACCCTTATAGCAGTGCAGTCAATGCTGCCTTTTCCAAAAGATATGTGGCACTTGCAGTTTGGGGAGCAAAATTGTTGGACTTATCTGAACTGCAAGGATTGTTTGTACTACAGTCTCATTTGTCAGAGGAATAGTGATAGCCTTGATGCTGATTCCTCAAAATCAAGGAATACATTCAAAAAGGACTTTTAGATTTTATGCTTTTGCGCAATAAATTACAGATCTTTATTTATTTTTTTACATGGATCTTTATTAATTTTAAAATATCTTATTGCATCTCTTATTTTTCATTGCCTTGGCATTATGGCACATTATCTGCTATTGAGAAGCTGTTAGGTGTATGGAAAAGTGCCTTTCAAGGTGTCTTTATCTACCATATTTCCCTTCCCCTATTCTTCTTTGCTACAAAAAGCACAGGTGAAAATGTATCATTTAAAAATAACTACTGCGTTATTGCAGGAACCTATAATTCAGTTAACTGATTTTCTGAAATGTTTCATGTACGTATAAAAAATTCCAATCATTTTTCCTGACCTGGACTTCAAAGCTTCAGGCAAATTCTGATTTGACTCAAAATATGCAGGGTGTGAACAAAAACAGAAAACATTTGGCTGAACGTTGAATGAAATTAACTAACTCGGAAATTTACTAACCAGTTTCAAAGTAGTGGCCTAACACGGGGGTCTACTGCACAGTAGATACAAAATACAAGTATGGGTTCCATACTATTCCTGTATTCCTGTGTAATTTACAGCTTAATCTTGTCCCACCCCCCAATTCCCATAGAGATTCATTCAAATGCAGAGAGGTTATAGTATTGCTTGTAAGAGTACCTGAAAATAAGATATCAAGAGTCTTTGGATATCCTTTTATACCCAGTCTGCGCACTGCACTCAAGGGCACGGAGGACGACAATGATAAAATATTAAACATTGTGGAAAATAAATAAATGAAATCCACTTCGCATCTTTCGTCACTTCCGCGCCTCCCTTTCAATAATCAGTCGCAGAGTCAGGGCTGTCTACGCGTATCATTATTTTTATTATCGTTTTATTTTTTTATTTAGCACAATTTTATTATTTTACCACAATTTTATTATTTTATTGTTTTATTATTTTATTTACTTACTGTTTTTAAACCAATCATGCTGGTTTTGTTTACTTTTATTTGATTTTACTATTTTACTTCTTCTTGAACGCCAACCATCGGGAACGAGATAACCCCTGCCAACTTAATCTTACCGGAGCCTGATCCTCGCAGTGGGCCCAGTTTTTGGGCCCTTGTCAGTAAGGCCCTTGTTCTTGGAAACTACATCTCCTGTGAACGTTACTGCCTAAAGCCACGTCATTATTGTGGGCTCCATTTTAGGAGCCCACGTGAGTAAGTGCCGGGCTGTGCCTTTTTATTGCCTGCAAAAGGTTACCAATTTTTAGCTACCAAATTTTACCCATTGAACCCTTTACTGGCCATAGCTGTTCTCTGCCCCTCACCCAGCAGCTTTTCCAGTTCCCGACAATCATGCCTCCTCTCACCCCTTCATCCGATTGTGAGACCTGCAATCGGCTTAGTCGGAAGATCGCAGAACTGGAAGGGAGAATATCCGTGCTACACTAGATCCAGGAGGATGAGAAACTCATCGATTCCCTTGTGTCCTTTTGTCCTGCACAAACTACCACCGCTGGAGAGCTAGATTCCTCTATCCCGTGCATGGATGATGTTCTCACCCAGACCAAGGATCCCTGGGTCCAACTGGGAGCTAGACCCAAAACCCCGGTCAGTTCCACTCCACACCAACTGGGGCCATGGCTTAAAACCGCCCTCTCCTCCTGAAACATCGAATGGGTCCCAACGCTTTCAATCGCCGCCGGCCCCCCATCCGGCTATGGCCCGAAAGTTTTTCCGTCCTGCTGCTGGTCATCCTAAGACACACATCATCACGGAACAGTTGGGCTTTTGGGCAATTTCTCAGCCTGCTGTTCCCTCCCAGGTAAAAATCCCCTCACATTCCCGTCCAGTTTCACTGGACAGAATTCCACCGCCGCCCCCTCCTCCTTCCTCATTGATAATCGGTGATTCTATCATTAGAAACATAAAAAGGAAATCAGTGGAGACTCATTGTTTCCCAGGCGCCAAGGTTTTAAATATTTTGTAATGTATTCCGCGCATTCTGAACAAACATCCTCATGCCCACAATCCTCATGTGTCCACATTGGCTGTAACGATTTCACAAACGAAGAGTCAGAAATTTCAAAACGTGAATTTATCTGTCTTTTTAACGCACTTAAGGACTGTGGCAAATGTATTTTCATCTTGGGACCAATTCCATCTATTGGCAGAGGCATAGATCGTTTTAGCAGAACTCTAATTCTCCACACCTGGCTGAAATCAGTCTGCCTGTTACACAACATGACTTTTATTGATAATTTTTATCTTTTCTGGAATCGTCTGTCCTTTTTTAGGAAAGACGGAATCCACCCCAGCGTGCTGGGTATGCGCATTTTAACTGAAAATTGATTTCATACAGTCCAAAATAGCCATAGAAACTGACTAGATGCATTGCCCACGTGCCTGGGCACTACATTGACTAAATCTCAAAATTTCTTCTCTCTGCTAAAACACTCATCCACACTTACTAGCTCCCCCGTGTGGTCTGGCGGCCCCAAATTCAACATAATCGATCGTGATCATACTAAAACAGCCTCACATTATTATTTTTTTCCTATTTGCACTGTAATTACCAGTAGGCCTCCTAAAATTATATTCCTTTTTTTTTTTTGACTCAAGCTGCAGGCTATGCTGGTGTGGAAAATAAATTAATATTATCTGACAATAAATACAGTAGGACTACTCTTGACGCTCCCAGGACCCTATCTTCGCTAACCAGCGCAAGTGCAAGTGTCTTTGCTATCTTACACCCGGCGCTGGGCTTATTATAACGCCTAGCACTCACGTCGTTTAAATGCCATGTATTCTTGCGCCCGTTGCAAGTGAACTGGGCGTGTTGGTCTTAACGTGATACTGCAGTCAAAAACTGACTTTTCCGTTGAAAACCGATGTTTTGGGTTAGATTATGATCATACACAACTGTTTATGTCCGAAAATCTCATGTTTAGTCAGTTTTATCTGAGTTTTTGTGTAGGCTTACCAATACGCTGGTTTCCGGGGATTCGTGATGCCACAAGATCCTTAACATAAAAATGGGTGGAGTTGAGATGGTCCTAGGGGTGGTCTCGGCTGTGCACGTGGTATAAAAGCATTTACATTTACATTTTAGTCATTTGGCAGACGCTCTTATCCAGAGCGACGTACATTAGTGCATTTTCAAACTAGGAACAAGTGCGTTAAAACAACCCTAAAAGGTAAATACGATTTCAAACACCAGGCGCAGTCAGTATGATTTATTTATTTATTTATTTATTTATTTATTTATTTTTATTTTTTTTGGGGGGGAGGAACCACACGATATCGATCATTGGCGTGTACAACAGTAAGCCAATAAGTAACCTTAAGTATTAAACTAGCAGCTTGAACCACTTAAACAAGGATTCAGAAAAACACAATCAAGGGAGGTCACAAGGAGGTAGGGAGGGGTGGAGAGAGGTGCAGCTTGAAGAGGTGAGTCTTCAATCTGCGCTTGAAGGTGGTCAGACTTTCTGTTGTTCTGACCTCCACGGGGAGCTCATTCCACCACCGTGGGGCCAGGACAGACCGACGTTGAGACCGGGTGCTAGTATGAACGGGGGGGTACCAGTCGTCCTGAGGAGGCGGAACGCAGGGATCTGGTAGGTGTGTAGGGTCTGATGAGCTTTTGGAGGTATGGAGGGGCTGATCCTCGGACTGCCTGGAAGGCGAGCACCAATGTTTTGAATTTGATGTGAGCCATCACAGGTAGCCAGTGGAGGTCAATGAGCAGGGGGGTGACATGGGATTGTCGGGGGAGGTTGAAGACCAGGCGCGCTGCTGCGTTCTGGATAAGCTGAAGGGGTCTAATGGCCGATGCTGGCAGGCCAGCCAGGAGAGAGTTGCAGTAGTCCAGGCGGGACAGCACCATCGCTTGGACCAGGAGCTGGGTTGAGTGGGTGGTGAGGAAGGGATGGATTCTCCTGATGTTGTACAGGAAGAACCTGCACGCCCGGGTTACCACTGCGATGTTCTCGGAGAGGGACAGCCTGTTGTCCATCACCACTCTGAGGTTCCTGGCACAGGGCGTTGGGGTCAGTGGAGTGTCCCCTAGGGAAATGGAGAGATTGAGAGGGAGTGAGGTTAGAGCAGGAATGTAGATAAGCTCAGTCTTGCCTGGATTGAGCTTCAGATAGTGGTTGTCCATCCAGCTCTGGATGTCTCTCAGGCAAGTGGAGATGCGGGCTGACACCTGAGTGTCAGAGGGTGAGAAGGAGAGAAAGAGTTGAGTATCGTCAGCATAGCAGTGGTAAGTAAGACCATGAGCAGTGATAACAGGGCCAAGGGATTTGGTGTAGGTGGAGAAAAGGAGGGGACCAAGGACTGAGCCCTGGGGGACTCCTGTGGTAAGGGGATGGGGTGCCGATACTTTACCAGCCCAGGCAACCTGGGAGGAGCGCTCCGAGAGGTAGGACTCAATCCAGGCCAGGGCCGAGCCACCGATCCCTGCTGCAGACAGGGACGACAGGAGGATGGAGTTATCTATGGTGTTGAAGGCGGCAGAGAGGTCTAGGAGTATTAGCACAGAGGAGAGGGAGGCTGTCAGAGCTGTGTGAAGCATCTCGCTGATGGAGAGGAGTGCGGTCTCCGTTGAGTGGCCAGGTCTGAAGCCGGACTGGTGAGGGTCTAGTAGGTTGTTCTGGGTAAGGAAAGAAGACAGTTGGTTAGAAACAGCACGTTCAATAGTTTTGGAAAGAAAAGGAAGAAGAGATACGGGTCTGTAGTTTTGGATGTTGGAGGGGTCCAGCGTGGGTTTTTTCAGGATCGGGGTGATGTGGGCTCTCTTGAAGGATGAGGGGAAGCAGCCAGAGGTCAGGGAGGAGTTCACCAGAGAGGTCACAAACGGGAGGATATCTGGGGTGATTGCCTGGAGGAGAGATGAAGGGATAGGGTCGAGGGCACAGGTAGTGGGGCGATGGGAGAGTAGGAGGTGGGATACATCGGTATCAGACAGGGGAGAAAAGGTGGAGAAGCAGGGGGGGGACACGGAAGGGGTAGAGAGAGGAGGAGAGTGAGGGGAGGGGGAGTGGGGGGTCCGTGAGGGGAGGGGGAGTGGGGAAACAGGGGGGGGGGGGCATAGAGAGAGGGGCTGAGGGGCTGAAGGAGCTGCGGGTGTCTGCGATCTTCTCATCAAAGAAATCTGCGAAGTTGTCTGCAGTGAACGAGGATTGAGGAGCAGGAGGGGATTTGCTGAGGAGGGAGGAGAAGATGGAGAACAATTGACGGGGGTTAGAACTGTATTTGTGAATTTTAATATGATAGTAAGTTACCTTGGCAGCTGTGACTGCTGTAGAGAACGCCGCTAGGAGAGACTGGTAGGAGGAGAGGTCTGATGCGTCTCTGGATTTCCTCCACATCCTCTCTGCTGCGCGAAGACCGGCCCTGGAGGTGTGCAGGGCATCGGACATCCACGGGCAGGGAGGAGATGGGCATGTGGGCCTAGAGACAAGAGGGCAGAGAGAGTTAAGTGATGTGGAGAGAGCTGTGAGCAGGGTGTCGGATGCAGAGTCGATGGGGAGTTGAGAGAAGGATTTGAGAGGGTGGAGGGAAGCAGTGACACAGGGAGCAAGAGAGGAGGGTGAGAGGGAGCAGAGGTTACGGCGGACAGAGACAGTGGGGGTGGGGGAGGGGGGGGGGCGGTGTGGAACAAGAGGAAGAGAGAAAGAAATGAAGTGGTGATCAGAGGTATGGAGAGGGGTAACAGTGAGATCAGAGCAGGGGCTGTTCCTCTGGAAGACCAGGTCTAGGAGGTTGCCAGCCTTGTGGGTTGGGGGGGAGGGTTGGAGGGTGAGGTCAAAGGAGCGGAGAAGTGGTAGGAAGGCTGCAGACTGGGAGGCATCTAGATGGATGTTGAAGTCTCCCAGGAGGATCAGCGGGGTGCCGTCCTCTGGGAAGGAGCTGAGCAGGGTGTCGAGCTCATCGAGGAAGCACCCCAGGGGACCTTGAGGGCGATAAACAACTATAATGTACAGGTTAATAGGGTGGTTGATTAACACAGAGTGGTATTCATTCCAAAGCAGAGACCAACGCTTTTTTTTTTTCCTCTTTGAGACTGAGACCCTTGTACTGCTAACTAGCTAGTTCAAGTTCAAATGCAATTTGCTTTGTATTACTGCTAACGTTAACATTACGACTTATATCGAGCTACTAAGGCTACGTTCACACTGCAGACCTTAGTGCTCAATTCCGATTTATTGATCAGATCCAATTTTTTTTGTTTGGCTGTTCACATGAATTTTTTAATGTGGCCCATATCTGATTCCAGTGTGAACCGATTGCTCTCCTCAAATGACCCGTGCAAATTAAGAAAAACAAGCCTGCAGAAATAAACAACAACAAAAAGGAAGTCATCAAAGTCACAGCTTCTGCGTTAATTTTAAAGCTGATGTGCAGTGGAGCTAATGATAAGGGTGAGGAGACGGGAAAAAAGCCAAGGTTTTTACTAGCTTTTTGTGCTGCCATGGCTGCTACTTCTGTGCAGAGGGACTCGTGAATCCGAGATCGGAGCCAGGAATGGGGGTACCGTGACATGGGCGGTTTCAGTGAAACTCAAGCAAGGCATGAAATTAGTGATTCTGAGGACGGGCGAGTTAAGAAAATGGAGCGCTCGACCATTTGGCAAGTGAGACCAGTGGATATAACATTTATGAAATGGATAGTTCCGGGATGCAGATTGGTCAATACAGCATTTCAGCTGTGTTAAAATACACAATATAAAAAAGCTATCACGCGACACATCTGTTCAACTTCATGTGTAACGTTACCTAGGCTATAGCCTAACATAACTATATTGACACATTATTGGACCGACAACCATTAACGTTCGGTAAGCAGCTACATGAGAAAACCGTGAATAATGAATACTGTGCAACAAACCAAGACAATAATATGGACAGTTCTAACATTATTTTAAATCATAAAATGGTTAACGGAGCTGTCCGTTATAGCTTATGGTTAAAAAACGGAGATAAATGTCACCATGTTAACTGAATTGCAACCTTAGCTATTCTTCGTCCTTCATATTTTTTTAATTACAATGACAAGGTTTCCATACTCTCAGCTTATTAATACCCCACTGATTTCACCTGTTATTCCATAACTGAACAAAAGATTTTAAAGAAAACTAAGCGTCTTATTAGAAATTAAAACAAATTTGCAGCACGTTACACAATTAATTCACAATTCATTTTTATTCCATTATTTGCATGTGCGCTTTACAGGAGCAGGTCTGTTTCCCCTGCTGTAAATTGCACTTTTCATGGTTCTTCCTGGGAAAGTGGATTGTTTTAAAGTATTACGCTATACCAGTAAAACAGGTTGGTCACATTTCCATAAGCAGGACATTATAAAACCAGGGAAAATGTGCGTGAACATATGGGTTGCCAACCTAACAGCTAACGTTTTTTGGGGAATATGAGATCCTGATATTCTAGTGTTAACAGAAACCTGGCTATCAAGTAAAGTCAAGGATGACGTCATAACACTGGATGTTTACAATATTTATAGAACAGACATACCCTCACGTGGGGGTGGTGTCGCCATATTTGTAAAAAACTGTTTTGTAGTAGCCAAACAGTTTGAGCTCTTAGCATTAACTGTCTCATTGAATGCTGTTGAGTCCCTAGTTATTTTTGGTGTTTATCGTCCTCCGTCGGCTATGCAAAATACCATTGATAATCTAGTTAATTATTTGATGTTACGTGAGACCTCTGAAATGGTTGTTATAGGTGATCTGAATCTTGATTGGTTATCTAAAGCCTCTGAATGTTTGAAAAATTATTGTACTGAATTAAATTTAACTCAGCTCATCTGAGACCTGATCTAAAGAATCCTGAAAATGCAACCCTCCTGGATCTGATATTGACAAATAGACCACATAAATATGTAGCAAGCGGTGTTTTCTCCTTGGACCTAAGCGATCATTGTCCAATTGCCTGTATTCAATATACCAAAAAGCTCAAATATCCATCCCCTATTCATGTCAAGAGGGATTTTAAGTATTTTGTTGATCAGGCATTTCTGCATGACCTTTTCCACAGTGATATTGGAAGAGTATGTAGCATTCCAGAGGCTGAACTAGCTCTTAGACATTTTATTGATGTTTTTGATTTTCTTACAAATAAGCATTCTCCAATTAAGAAGTTGAGGGTAAAAAATAGAAACAACCCATGGTTCTCAGTCGAGCTCTCTGATTTATTAAGGGAAAGAGATATTGCATGGGCCATAGCACGCACATCAAAATCGCCAAAGGATTGGTAAGCTTTTCGTCAATTTAGGAATAAGTGCATTCGGAAAATCAAAGAGGCCAAATCATCATATTTTGTTAACAAATTGTCAGCTTGTTATGGCAATCCTGGTAAATTTAGGAAAACTGTTAATAATGTACAGGTCTCTCCTCTACCAAATCATCTTATTTATGATTCTAAAACTGTATCAGATAAAGAGCAAATATGTAATGTGTTTAATGAACATTTAATTTCTTCTGGTAATCGTATTTGAAAGAAAATCTCTGCCCTGCAACACTCACACACCCAGTATGGAAAGGTTTATCGAGTTGAATTTTTCACTGAGGTATTTCCTGTTGTTACGGTCGCTTGTTGTAAAGTTGTCACCCCTGTTTTCCCCTTTCCCTTTTTAGGTCCGCCTCCTGGGGCTTAATTGGCTCCCCCGGGTTTTCTTTAAAAGGAGGTTGAGACCGGATAACTGGGGTTGCTTCACTGGCGTCTCTCCTTTTCATTGTGTTGTCCGTCAAACTCTTATATCCGTGTTACACGCATCCATACACCCACCATACACATCCCATGCAGCCACGCATCCATTCCTACATTTGGTATTGTTATTTATTTAATAAAATTTGTTTACTTTTGCAACCACTTTTGTGTCTGTCCATTTATGTTGCGGTTGGGTCAGGGCCCTGACCATAACACCTGTACATGAGGTACTTTATGAGTTAATGACCATTGATCCAAAAAAAGTTACGGGTGCTGATTCTCTTGATCCAATATTGCTTTTGCTGGCAGCTCCCATTTTGGTTTTACCATTGACTCACATTTTTAACTTGGCAATTGCTGGAGAAAATAGTCCTAAAGTTTGGAAAGTAGCTCACGTCTCTCTTTTATTTAAACGCGGAGAGGTTAATGACCCAAATAACTACCGCCCAATCTCCAAACTTCTTTGCTTAGCCAAAAATTTTGAAAAATTGGTGAATAAACAAGTTTGTTCTCATTTATCTACAAATAGTATTTTAAACTCATACCAGTCTGGTTTTAGGCCTGGACACAGTACTGTGACTGCAGCTTGCAAGGTGGTAAATTATATAATCTGTTCACTGGATAAGAGAGAGCATTGCTTTGCCCTATTTATCGATATATCAAAAGCTTTTGATACGGTAAATCACACTATTCTTCTAGATAAGCTTAAACCAATTGGCTTTGATGCTAATACCTGTAAGTGGTTTGAGTGTTACCTTAATGGCAGAACTCAAGAAATAGTGGCGGATGGGCATCAGTCTAGTTTTCTTGAGGTTTCCATAGGGGTGCCCCAGGGCTCCATATTAGGTCCTTTGTTTTTTTATTTTATACATAAATGATCTTGGCTCACTGATTACAAATAGTTTTGTTCATTTTTATGCGGATGATACCATAATTTATACTTCAGCACCCTCAATTGATAAAGCTTTCACAAATTTACAGGCTGCTTCTCATGCCATTCAAAATGCTCTATTGGATCTTAAACTTGTGCTAAACCCAACTAAGACAAGCTCTTCAGTAGATCAAAAACAAAACATCTTAAAGATTTTCATTTGTATACTATGGATGGTCTTGAAATTCAGAGAACCCTAGTACTTAGGCATCTGGTTAGATGAAGAATTGTCTTTTAAAATACATATGGAAGAACTGGTGAAAAAACTAAAATATAAATTGGGTTTTTTCTACAGGAACAAACACTGTTTTACTAGAGCATCAAGATTAGACGTCATACAGAAAACATTTTCATCTGTGTTGGATTATGTGGATATAATCTACATGCATACATCTGCCAGTACCCTCAAACCATTTGATGCAGTGTATCGTAGTGCACTCAGGTTTATCACTGGTGCTAATTTCAGAACACATCACTGCATATTATATGAGAATGTAGGCTTGACCTCTCTTAGTTCCAGAAGGGAATACCACTGACTTATGTTCATTTATAAAGCAGTGTTAAATAAGTTGCCATTTTATATCTGTTCCCTTTTAGAGTTTAGATCTATTGCGCAGTATCCTCGTTCTCAAGAATATTTCACTCTCTGTAACCCATGTATGACTACTGAAACTGGTAAGGCTGCTTTTGCCTTCTATGCACCTTTTAAATGGAATCAGTTACAGGTCACCCTCAAATTGGACAGACTGACTAGTATTGAGGGTTCCAGGTTTATTTTGAATTAGTTTTTTCAGGAATCTTGTACTTGCTTTTCGTAATGTATTTGTTATTTTTTCATTATTTTCATATTGTTCACATTACTCTTGTAATATTTTAATTTATTGTTGTGTTTTATCATTGCATTGTTGTATTCTCAGGGCGCCATTGTAAAAGAGAGCTTTGTGTCATGAACCTAATACGGGCTGGACCCAAATGCAACGACCAGGAGGCAGAGGGACAGAAAAAGGTAATTTATTATTATAGCTTGGGGTAGTCCCAAGCTGTACACAGATAATAACAACAATAATAAAGTCAGGAATCTCTCCGGAACTTGAATCTGCTCCAAGCCGGAGCTGGACTTGAACAGCAACAGGTTGTTCCAAGCCGGAACTGGACTTGGTGCTGGAACCCTGGAGTTCCAACCGGAACTGGGCAGGACAGGAAACTGGAACGGAATAACTGGAACTGGATCACAGGAGCATGGAGTTGTTCCAAACCGGAACTGGACTGGGACTGGATAGTCAAACTGGAACTGGATCACGGGAACACAGAGTTGTTCCAAACCGGAACTGGACTTGGCACGGGACACTGGATGTTCCAAACCGGAACTGGACTGGACCTGGACAGGATAGTCGAACTGGAACTGGATCACGGAAACACGGAGTTGTTCCAAACCGGAACTGGACTTGGTACAGGACACTGGATGTTCCAAACCGGAACTGGACTTGGTACGGGAAACTAAAGTTCCAAACCGGAACTGGGCTGACAGGAACTGGATCGGGTTAAACTGGAACAGGACAACTGGAACACAGGAATGTTCCAGACCGGAACTGGACTTGGTACAGGACACTGAAGTTCCAAACCTGAACTGGGCTGACAGGAACTGGATCGGGCTAACTGGAACAGGACAACTGGAACACTGGAATGTTCCAGACCGGAACTGGACTGTGCGGGTCTCTCAGGTAAGTTCCAAACCGGTACTGGACAGGAACTGGACTGGACGGATGGCAAGGCAGAGCAGTGCAGCGGAGCTCAGGTTGGCCCGGTTGGGGCAACAGGGCAACAGTGCTGGCTGCAACCGTAACCATAGCAATGGCGGTAGCCACGGGAAAGGAGAGTGGGGAAAAGGAGTGAAACAAACGGAAGGAACATGCCTAGTCTGCAGCAACTGGGAAAACACGGACAAAGGGAATCAAACATGACACGGAGGGAAAGGGCAAAACACGGAAAACGGACCGGATGGGAACGGAATGTTACACTTTGCTCTCAATTGGCATATCCCTGGTTAAATAAAGGAAAATCAATCAAATCAGTCATGATAGCATCACCTGTTTACCTGTAGAATGTTCCAAACTGGTGGTTTTTTTTGCCCCTGTCCCAACATTTTTGGAATGTGTTGCAGGCATCAAATTTGGAATTAGCGTATATTTACAAAAATCAATAAAGTTGATCAGGTAAAACATTAAATATCTTTTCTTTATACTGTTTTCAATTAAATGCAGTGTTTCCCCTACCATTATCTTGGCCGGGCGGCCCGCCCGGCCAAACTCACGTGCCGCCCGGCTTGGACAAAAGGGAAAATAAATCATTTTAATAAAAAAAAAAAAAAATTATATTATTCTTTTTTTTAATATATAATCTTTTTTTTTTCTTTTTTTATGTAGCTGCAATATTTCCCTTACCGCAGAATGCTGGAATGATCAAAATAGCATCTGGAAAAACCCTTGCCAAAACAGCTTCGGTTTCCCGTTAGGCCTAATTAAAATTTTCGATGGCAGCGCTGATATTATGAGGGTGTAATTATAGTTTCCGCCTCTACGCAAAATGGCGCACTTTCGTCCGTTTCGCTATCTGACCAGAAGTAAAAGCTAATACTGCACAGTCGCGGATCTATGGGGGGCCTGGGTGGGATTGACAGCTTGCCCACCCATTCAGATTCATAATGACCTTAAATGTGAATTGTTTTGTCTTGGGGAATCGTTATGTATTAATAATCTCTAAAAAGTGTGGAGATGCCATAGAAACCAACTGGAGAAAACGCTGGATGTGATTGTTTGTCTCCATCGGCCCGTTGCTATGTTCTTTACTATGTGATGACACGGCACTTTCATAGCAGAAGTTCTCTTACGTTTGTTTAGGCTACATTACGAACTTGCGCGCCAATTCTGTCTGAGTTTCATGTACAGTAGCAGCCTAGTATGAGCCAACTATGGCTAAACAGCTATCATTGACCCATTTTCTTAAAAAACCACGTCTGGAAGTGGAAGATGAAAAAAGTTTGGACCAGGACTTGTCCAACGAAGAGGAATCGCACTCGCAGGATCGTCGTGAGACGTTTGCGGGCCCTGGCAATGAAGGAGAAACGGCCACAGCAACGACATCCCGTGAGTGTCATGCTAGCCTGCATGCTAACGTGGACATGCAGGCTCCACAGCCCCCTCCACTCCTGAAGGGACCTTAAGGTAGTCCTATAGGGGTTCATTTTTTTTAAAATTTACTCTGGGGCATGGTTATGATTACAGCCTCTGTGAGCGAGGCAGGGAGTTCTGTGACAAATTGTAAGTTATTGTATATTGGTTGTTTAATTTGTGATGTTTCTCTGGTACCCGCCGTGGCATGGATGACTGCAGCCTCTGTGAGCGAGGCAGAGTTCTGAATTGTGACAAATTCTAGGCTATTTGGTTATTTAATTTGTGGTTGTATTCCTGTCAGTGCACTAATGAGGGTTATGCAATATTTGTTATTATCGCACCTGTTCTGTAGCTAGCTAGCCATTCATCTGGCTGGCTCATATATAGGCCTATGTGATCTCTGGTGATGTATTTTGGTGACAGTCGTGGCTGTATTATTGTTAACACTAGAAGCGCCATCGTCGATGCCAATTGGCGTTGTGATTTTAAAATTATAATTATTACAGCAGTGTAAATGCCACGATCAACTCTTTCCTTGACGTTTCCTAATCATCTATGCTACAACTGCCTGCAACTGCAGAGATTATTTCATTTTCATTTTTCAAATAAGCAACAGAATTCATTTTTCTGCGTGACCAAAATCAAACTCCTATTTTCAGAAGTGGAAGCGCCGCTTCTGTTTCTGTTACTTTTGTTGAAACAATTCTGTTACATTTGTTGCTAAAATTAAGTGCTGCCTGGCTGAATACAGATTTGGATACAAACTTTCATCTTTCATTGTCATTTGCTTCATAGTGTGTGTCTTTAGAGATACACACACACTTCTCGTTCTTTCTTTTTTTATTATTATTATATTATTATACTTTATTTAATTTTTAATTTATAATTTTTTTCCAGTTTATAGTTACTTGTTTTTAAATTCATTTTGTGAATTCTGTATAATATAGGTAGAGGCCTCGTATAAGCCCTTTTGGGTTTCTTGCCTACCTTGCACCTCTCTTTTTGTTGTTATTTTCTTTATCTTTGCTTTTTTGCGTCATCATTGTGCAAAATAAAAATCAGATCAATTGTTGGGGTCCCCACATTGTATTGTAAATATCTAAGCCTGTTGAAGAAAACGTGCGGTGATGAGCTTCACTCAGGCCTACCCATCAGCCACTTTCTGTATCCGCCACTGATACTGCAGAGGCAGGAGGTTGATTCTACCTGTTTTTAAGGACTGATTATGGATCAGCACTATGGAGGAGTCTCAAAAGCAGCTCTACAGTGCTGAAAAGAAAGCTGATCCAGAAACAGTCCTTAAAAACCGGTAGAAACAAACTCCTTGTCCTGTGTTTAAGTTGTATAGTTCTGAATATCATTTGTGAAGCTAAGGGCAGTTTATTGTATATAAGTTCTGTTTTAAGTTTATTAATATTATAAATAAATAATATTTATTTACCATAAGCCTTTGTGAGCAAATGTTATTTTAGCTCAGAATGGAGAAATGCACCACTTTGTTACCAACACCCTCCCCATGTGTGCGACAACTCTCCGTACCCCCGACCTGCGCGATGATACTACCTCGGCCCCGCACGCGCGTTTGATGACACCGTGTATGTGCAACAACACTGGTAGTTTCGAGGGGCCTACCACCCGGCCTGAAAAAAAATCTAGGGGAAACACTGAAATGCTATATGTAAAAGAGAATTTACAAATCACTGCTTTCTGCTTGTATGTGCATTTTACATACTGTCCCAACTTTTTTGGAATTGGGGTTTGTACTTCTTAGGAGCCCAGTCCAACAGGACTCTGACATGAGGAAAGAGGAATTCTTTATTATGAAGCTACAAAATACAAATCAGATACAAAATGCTAATTATCTAAAGAAAACCTCTGTGACACTGGAATTTATATTCTCAATGGATTTTCTCTGTCTAAGCATAGTCCACATTCTCATGTGTATCAAGGACATTTAGACTAGGCTGCAATGCAATAAGTAATATATCTTGTGAAAGAGGTACAGTAAGATAAGGGAAACATGGAATTGACACAATATGGTTTACACAATTTTTATGCTATATGAATTACACATATACCCTTCTGTGTCAATTATGGTTGACATGAAGAATACTGATTTGTGATACAAGGTTGTTCAACTTGTACACAAGGAACTGGCTGTATACAGTATATCTGACTAACAGTAATTCTGCATACAGGATTGTCTAAATACTTTGCAAGTGCAATAGTAAAAAGATATTCAATTTTCAACAAGTAATAATAAAAAAGTGTCAACTAATTCTTCAGGTAGTATTATTTGTTTTGTACTGTGAAGTTTGATTTGGCAGGTCAGATTAGTCTCAGCCATGCCTATCGGTGGAGTGAACACATGCACCTGGGTTGTCTTAGCTAATCAGCCCAGGTGCTCTTCACAGGAGCGGGGCTGAGACCTGGAGCACACGCCGAGAGAGAGCAAATCTGTCTGTGTCGGAAAACAAAATGAAACTAACCTGGCTGTACAAGCTGAAAGGCTGTCTGTGAGAGATTGCAATTATGGGAGAGTAGATTCTGATCGCAGACCAGGGCACCTGTGGTTTTGGCCTATAATGTTGCCCTAAAAATATCTTCCAGGACAACGAATTGCTTTCCAGGACATTGAGGCAATTTTCTCATTTTCCATGACTTGTCTATGACTGGAAAACTGCATCAGAAAATTCCAGGTTTTCCAGGACACATGGGAATCTTACAAACAACTAGATTAACAATTCCTAAAGAAATTGTAGGTGTGGTTGTTTCACAGTGTTATCAATTGCTGGAAATGGCATAGAAAGCTGGTAATATGGTAGCTATAGTGTGAGGTGGAAAATAAAAGGTGGAAATGGTATGAATTGGTAATGTGGTATAAAAGGATCTAGTGAAGGTGAAAGTGTTAAAATATGGTGATGTAGCCTATTTTGTGGTAAGTCTAAAGAACCTGGAAGTGATATGAATTGAGATGAAAGCACAAAAAGGTAAGGCGTTAAGTAGGCGAACTGAGCGGCTCAGCTTCGCTCAGAGCAAAGACCGCACTTAACGGGTTGCTCAGTTTCGATCACTCAAACTTTTGGATTTGAATCAGACACGGAAGTAGGCTACATCATTAGGTATTGAATTTCTCATTGCCAATTTTCCAAACTCAGATGGTTGTTGACAGTTGCTCAGCACTCACGTAGAGCAGAACGTTAAGTGATTCAAAAATCCGCTCAGTGCTCACACTGATTATTCTCACCGTGAGCTACTCTGACATTAGTTACTTAACGCAACTAATGTCAGATCATCTGGGATAGTATTGTTGGGTCATAACAGTGTTGTTGAGGAAGGCATTGTGATGTCATAAGCAGTGTAATATGTTACAGCATCCACATTCTATTGCATCGGTTTTCAAATTGTGCCCATTGACTCCCATCCTTTTTTTTTGGCTGATAAAAGGTCAATTATCTGAAAAAGTATATATGGGATAAAGGTAAAAGTTAATAGCAACCTGGAGGGTGTATAATACAAGGTTTGAATGGTGTCGATGGTGTGAATGGTGTAGGAAGAGATAGGTTCTCAAAAAGTGGCGGAATAATAATAAGTATGGTTGGTGAATAACAAAAGGTGTGGTTTCACAACCACACCTAATTAAAAACACAGTCAACCTGTGAATAAGGATGAGAACACAATTACATACACTACTCACAAAAAGTTAGGGATATTCGGCTTTCGGGTGAAATTTCAGGATGAATCTAAAATGCACTATAACCTTTACAGGTGAAATTAATTTGACCTTCTCTAAACTTTTGAATGCACATGTCCAACTATTCAATGTTTCAGTACTTTTTGCACAACTTGCTGTTCTCTAACAAGGAGCTGAACGGCAAAATTCACAACAGGTGTTTGATCCATGAATCGACCAATAAATTTCCTGGTTCAATTAGAATTGGTATTTAAACAGTCCTCTTCATCATGCTGTTCACATTTTGACATCGTGAGACCAAGACGACACCTAACAATTGATCAACAGTACCTCGCCATTGCGAGGCTTCAAACAGGATGTTCTCAGAGGGAAGTGGCCACTGAGCTTAGAGTGTCACAGAGTGTCATCAGCAGGTTGCAACAGAGATACAGAGAGACTGGAAGAGTCACAGAAAGGCATAGAAGTGGACGTCCTTTGGCCACATCCCACACTGATGACCGCTTCATTGTGAACAGTGCCCTGCGGAACCGGATGATGAATGCCACTCAACTCCAGGCACATTTAAGGGAGGTGAGAGGCACCCAAGTGTCACGTCAGACCATTCGAAACCGTTTACATCAGCGTGGTCTGCGTGCTAGACGACCTGCAAGGGTACCTGACCACACCACCAGGCACAGGCGTCATCGTCTTGCATGGGCCAGGGAGTATTTACGCTGGACGAGGGACCAGTGGGCCTCAGTGCTGTTCTCTGATGAAAGTCGATTCACGTTGAGCAGAAATGATGGCCGCCAACGATGTTGGAGACATCAAGGAGAGCGCTATGCATCAGCCACTGTTGTCACCAGACGACCCTTTGGTGGTGGCGGTGTTACAGTGTGGGCAGGTGTGTCTAGTCAATACAGAACTGCCCTACACTTTGTGAATGGTACAGTGACAAGCCCATACTACCTGAATAACATCATTAATCCAGTCATTGTGCCCCTGCATGAACAACACAGGCCTAATTTCATCTTCATGGACGACAATGCTCCAGCTCATCGAGGTCGCATCATTAGGGAAAGGCTGCTGGAGACTGGGGTACCTCAAATGGAGTGGCCTGCACTTTCTCCAGACCTGAATCCCATAGAAAACCTATGGGATCAGCTGACTCACCGTGTAGAGGCTCGTAACTCTGTACCCCAGAACCTCAATGACCTGAGGGCCGCCCTTCAAGAAGAGTGGGATGCCATGCCTCAGCAAACAATAAGTCGACTTGTGAACAGCATGAGACGTCGTTGTCAAGCTGTAATTGATGCTCAAGGGCACATGACAAGTTATTGAGACATTGACATTTTTGTTGTGGTATACCCACCACTGTTGTTGGCTTTTGTTTCAATAAATAGTTTGAGATGAGGAAATCACCATTGCATGCTTCTACTTAAATGCCCTACTTTTATGATACGTATAATATCACTGTAGCGTGAACTTACATTTTCCATAAATTTCACCCGAAAGCCAAATATCCCTAACTTTTTGTGAATAGTGTATATGTATCATGCATAGTTTTGAGAAGGATGGATAGCCTATTTGAAAAGCCTTAGTAGATTCTTACTTAGATTCTTACTTACTTATGGACAGTGATCTGATTCTGTCTCAAATGTGGCCTCTTTGACATTAACATTTGTATTTCAAACATGAATGTACAGCAAGTTACATGTCTGTATATTTTGAGACAAGAGAGAAAATACACCAAGACACAAAGACCTATTTTTTCCTTCTCTTGTCTAATTTCTTGTCTCCAAGTTTTTTGTTTCCACATCAAAGAAATTGTGTTTCTTTTGAGAAGCTCCATGTTTGACACTTGTAATAAATCATGTTTTGTCAGACATAAAAAAGAGGAATGACCTCAGCCATACTGTGAATATAGCGATAGTCTTTATATGAACAATTCTGAGACCTTGTAACAGCATCAGATTTTCATCAGTTCTTTGGAATGAAGGTTGCTGCTGAACAAAAAGATTCTAATTTACGCTCAGAAAGTGGACACTGTTTTCATAACTTGTCGATTCAGTAAAAGGATTAGTTTACTTGATATCTAACGTAAACTATTATAAAACAAGTGTCAATTAATTGGTTAATTTTCTCATTAGAAATGGTTTGTTTTGCTACGGTGGGAAATATTTTGCTTGAATATTTTAAATATTTTAACCTCTAGAGCAAATTTACTGCTAGTGGGATCTCAGTTATCTACATGTATTGGTGTGATGGATGATTCAGAAACAATGAAATGGAAGTGAACTGTACATTACTGAAATAACCATTACAACTGAAGAGACTGTGGGCGAGTTGCTTTTCATAAAACAGTATTTAGCATGCCCCTGTGTTTCATTATGAGTATCGGAAAAGGATAGTCAGATAAGCACTACAAAAGAGATTTAATCACCATGGCTATGGTAGATATCTGTAGAGCTCTGCTGTAGTGTAACATACATCAAGGTAATTGCAGTGATCAGGCAGTGGCTCCTCAGATAAAGACTGAGGAAGCATAATGTATTAGCTGCAGTCTGGATCAGTATGATTAAAGATGAATTCTTGCAATGGTGCTGAGCTTTCGGTCAAAGACCTTAGAAACGCACTTTAAATAAAGTTTATACATGGAATTTGTAATGGAGAAAATGTGTGGACGTTGCCTCCAGCACTTTTCCTGAATTTTTGTCAGTGTGCAGGAAGTTTGTCATGTACGTATATTATTCAATAACAGGATATTCTCTTTTTTTTAAATATCTCATTAGTATCAATTACTGATTAAAAATATTTTTTCGTAAGAAGAAGCTCAAATTGACCACTTTACAAATCTCCTGTAGGCAGGAGATGGGAGGGGTGCTTGTGTGATTCCGGGTGAGTTAACCAATCAATGCAGAGCATCTGAAAAGAAACCTGAAATGCCCACCCAAATGGGCTTTTCAGCTTGAAGGGTGCTTCACTGAATTTATATATTTTTAAAATATATTGGAATACATTTTGGCTTTAAAACCTTACCAACATGTTGGGTATACCTTGTAGAATAATATAAAATTGACAAAAACATGGGACCTTTAACTTTCAATTAAAAGTACTTAGAAACAGCTCGTGCACTTAGCAACCACAAAAAATTACTTTCCAGATTGCTTGTGAAGAAGGATATTTGATGCTTGCATTCATTTGTAAGTAAAATACAAATATTGATGGAATCCATGTAACATTCCACTCCCATCCTATTGTTTCGCCGTGTTTTCCCTCTCCCCCTGTTTCGTGTTTGTCTCTCCATTGTCCGTTTTCCCCCTTGCTGCAGGTTGGGCGTGTTTTCCCGTTTGTATCACTGTTTCACTGCTCCTTTCTCAGCCTATCCCATTCCCCCGTTTTGCATGCATTCCACACTCTCCGCTCTGTTCAATCACTCTCGCATACATTCGCACGCGGTTCCTAATTGATTCCAATTAATGTTTGCATTTAGTCACCCGGTGTTTTCTGTCCTGTGCCAGTTCGTTAATGCTCTTTGTCAGAAACCTGTCTGGTTCCCTGTCTAGTTGCTACTCTAAAAGTCTTGTTCTGTGCCGGCGTTTATTCGCCCTGCTATTCAGTCTAGTCAAAGTCTGTTCAGTCTGGAACAGCTCTACCCGCTGTTCATTGTTTCGTCTTGCTATACTAACTTTGTCTGCTTCAGTCTGCCAGCCTGCAGTCATCTGTAATCCCTGCCTGTGTTGCGGTTTTCCTGCCTCCCACCTGACATGTGTGCATGCAGCTTGGGCTTTTGCTATTCCACCCTGCGGCGGGGCCCGCTTACAGCCAGTGTTGCGGTGCTGCTGATGTGCTGTTGCTCCTGCCTCTGCTGTCGCTGCTGCCGCCCTGCTGTTGCCGCCCTGCTGTTGCCGTGCTGCCACGCCTGCGTCCTGCCTGGACTCCGCTCCACTGTCCCACTCATCCCCTGCTCCAACAAACCCGGTTGTCTGTCTCCATAACCATCCCTGGCTTTCCCTGCTCCCACTGCTCCTGCATCATCATACCTGGAATGTCTGCAATTAATGTTCTCCCTATGCTTCAGGAGTTTTGGTCGAAGCAATAATTTATTCAGCTAACGCGCTCTGTTATCTGTCTGCTCACCCAGTTCCGGCTTGGAACTCTAACCACCTTTTGCCTTTCTCCCTATGCTCAGGACTACCCTGATCATAAATAAATATTGAGTTTTGGCATTCCTGTCTATGAGTCGTGCATTTGGGTCCAGTCCACTTCCGGGGTCATAACAGAACGAACTGGCCAAGAATGGACCCAGCCGACTTGGAGCAGATCCATCACACCTTCGCCTGCCAGACCGCTGTCAGCGATCAACTGAGCCACCGCATGGATGACGTCTTGGAGACTGAAGAACCTTTCGGATCAAATGAGTCAGATGTCGCCCCACCAGCCTCTTCCGAGGATCCAGGAAGAAGGAAGGAAGAAGGGCCAGCCATGCGTTCCATTCTCCACATTCCACGCCACTTTTCCCTCTTCTCCCGGCAAGAGTTCCGCATCTACTCCCACAGACAAAGAACCCATGCAGTTGGGCAAAGTCTCCATCGATGCTGAAGAACATTGCCGGAGAATCCGCACCAACTCGTGCATGTACTGTGGCAATCCTGACCATCATCTGGCTGCTTGTCCGACTCGCCCAAAAGGGCGTGGCTCACCAGTAAGACTGGGCGTTCTGGCGAGCCCTATCACCACTGCCCATTCAACCCAAAACCGAGTCGAACTCAAAGCAACTCTCCTCTGGAAAAGCCAAGCCGTTTCCTCATTGGCCCTCGTCGACTCTGGAGCCGACGCTAGTTTCATTGACGCAAACTTTGTTAAAGAGTCCGGAATTCCTGTGGAATCCCTGTCCTCGCCAATCTCTGCACTCACCTTGGATGGAAGAAGCCTGGGGCTGGTCAATCACTCCACCGTTCCCCTCCAGCTGGTGCTGTCCGGTAACCATCACGAAACCATCCAGTTTTACCTAATCCATTCCAAGCAGTCTCCATTGGTCCTCGGCCAAACCTGGTTACACCTCCACAATCCTTACATCAACTGGCGCTCCGGTCAAGTCCAGGATTGGAGCGCCCACTGTTTAGCTAACTGCCTGCGGTCAGCCCTGCCCCCTCCAGGGGTTAAGTGGTACACTCATAACCTTTCCGAACCTGCCCTAACCTGTGTTCCTAACCACTACCATGATCTGTCTCAGGTGTTTAGCAAATCACGTGCTGTGTCCTTGCCTCCTCACAGACCCTACGACTGCTGTATCGAGTTGCTAGCAGGAGCCAAACTACCCTCCGGCCGCCTCTACAGTCTGTCGGGGCCTGAAAAGACTGCAATGGAAACCTACATCCACGACTCATTGGCTTCAGGTATCATTCGCCCTTCCTCATCCCCGGTGGGGGCGGGGTTCTTCTTCATGGCAAAGAAGGACGGGTCGCTCCGACCCTGTATCGACTACCAATGCTTAAATGAGGTCACAGTACGCAATAAATATCCACTCCCTCTAATCAATTCTGCTTTCGAACCCTTACATGACTCCACCATCTTCACCAAGCTCGACCTCCGCAACGCGTACCACCTGGTCCGGATCCGCGAAAGGGACGAGTGGAAGACGGCGTTCAACACCCCTCTCGGCTACTTCGAGTACCTGGTGGTCTCGTTCGGGTTAACTAATGCCCCAGCTGTTTTCCAGTCCATGGTGAACGATGTCCTGCGAGATCTGCTGGGTCGATCCGTTTTTTTCAAATTCTTTCAAAAACCCCTCAGGAACACATCCTCCATGTCCACCAGGTTCTCAAAAGGCTTTTGGAGAACCAGTTGTTTGTAAAAGCCGAGAAGTGCTCATTCCACACCACATCTGTACCCTTCCTCGGCTTCATCATTGAAGAGGGGAAGATCCGGGCGGATCCGGCGAAGATCAAGGCGGTGACAGAATGGCCCCAACCGGCCACACGTAAGCACCTTCAACAGTTTCTTGGCTTCGCTAACTTCTATCGCAGATTCATCCGGAACTACAGTGTGGCAGCTGCCCCCCTCACCAAACTAACCTCCACCTCTATTCCCTTCCGCTGGAATTCCGAGGCCCAACAAGCATTCAATCTCCTTAAAGCCCGGTTTTCCACGGCCCCCATCCTCTGTCATACCGACCCGGTTCGCCAGTTTGTCGTGGAGGTGGATGCCTCCGACACTGGCGTAGGGGCCATTCTGTCCCAATGATCCGCCCAGGACAACAAGCTCTACCCCTGCGCCTACTTCTCCCGGAGACTGACCCCCGCGGAATGGAACTACAACGTCGGGGATCGGGAGCTCCTAGCAATTAAACTCGCCTTGGAGGAGTGGCATCATTGGCTGGAGGGGGCAGGTAATCCCTTTATTGTCCTGACTGACCACCACAACCTGCTTTATTTAAAGTCCGCTAAGAGACTTAACTCCCGTCAGGCCCGGTGGTCATTGTTTTTTCATATATTTAATTTCACTGTCACCTTCCGCCCGGTTCCCGTAACACCAAAGCTGGAGTTTTCTCCCCCCTTGCCAGACCTGCTGATCCCGAGCCGATTCTACCGGCTTCCTGCGTTGTGGCTGCGGTCTCTTGGGAGATCGAGGACGTCGTGAAGGCCACCCAGGCCACCCACCCAGATCCCCGCAATAACCCTAACTCCACTCTATTTGTCCCCGATTCCGCCAGCTCCCAGGTCCTTCAGTGGGTCCACGCCTCCCACCTAGCATGTCACCCAGGGATCGCCAGGACCACCGCCCTGATCAGGAGGAGCTTTTGGTGGCCCACCCTTAAGGGGGATACCCGTGCCTACGTCCTCGCCTGTCCAGTATGCGCAAGGAGCAAGGCATCCCACCAGCCTCCCTCTGGTCTCCTCCACCCCCTCCATGTCCCGGGCCATCCGTGGAGCCACATCGGCATAGACTTTGTAACCGGTCTACCCCTATCGAATGGCAACACTGCCATCCTCACCATCGTAGACCGGTTCTCCAAGGCGGTCCATTTCCATTCCATTTCGAAACAGCGGAGCTCCTGGTGCTGCACGTGGTCAGGCTGCACGGGATCCCCTCTGACATCATTTCTGACCATGGGCCCCAATTCTCCTCCCAGGTGTGGAGGGCCTTCTGCGCGGCCCTTGGCGCCTCAGCGAGCCTGTCATCGGGGGTTCCACCCCCAGTCCAACGGGCAGACAGTGAGGGCCAATCAGGACCTGGGAGCTGCCCTGCGGTGCATGTCAGCAAGCAACCCCTCCTCCTGGAGCCGATTCCTCCCCTGGGTGGAATACGCCCACAACTCCCTAAGGAGTGCTACTGGGATGTCCCCCTTCGAGTGCTCCTTGGGGTACCAACCCCCCCTGCTGCCGGTCCAGGAGGAGGAGGTCGCGGTACCTTCCGTGAAGTCCCACCTCCTCAGATGCAGGCACCGCTCTCCTCCCCACCAACTCCTGTACTTCACAGGACCGCAGCCCCACAGTACAAGCCCAGTCAGCAGGTCTGGTTATCCACCTCCACCATCCCAATGCAGTATACCTCCAAGAAACTGCAGCCCCGTTTCATCTGTCCCTTCACCATCCTCAGCATCATAAACCCGGTAACCCTTAAACTTTCACTCCCCGCCTCACTCAAAATTCACCCCTTTTCACATCAGTCAGGTCAAGCCTGTCGCCTCCAGCCCCCTCAATGCTCCCGTGGACATTCCACCACCACCCCGGATGATTGACAACGCCCCGGCCTACACGGTAAAACGCATCCTTGACATCCGCCGTAGAGGCCGGGGCTTCCAATATCTCGTGGACTGGGAGGGGTATGGCCCCGAAGAACGGTCCTGGCTTCATAAAAGCCTCATTCTGGATCACTCCCTCATTCACAACTTCCACAAACAGCATCCCCTTAAACTCAAGCCCCCGTGAACGCCAGGAGGTGGTGCCCGCTTACAGCCAGTGTTGCGGTGCTGATGATGTGCTGTCGCTCCTGCCTCTGCTGTCGCTCCTGCCTCTGCTGCCGCCCTGCTGTTGCCGTGCTGCCATTGCCGCTGCCCTGCTGCCACGCCTGCGATCTGCCTGGACTCTGCTCCACTGTCCTGCTCAACCGCTCCCGCTCCCGCTCATCCCCTGCTCCAACAAACCCGGTTGTCTGTCTCCATAACCATCCCTGGCTTTCCCTGCTCCCACTGCTCCCGCATCATCATACCTGGACTGTCTGTAATTAATGTTCTCCCTATGCTTCAGGAGTTTTGGTCGAAGCAATAATTTATTGAGCTAACACGCTCTGTTGTCTGTCTGCTCACCCAGTTCCGGCTTGGAACTCTAACCACCTTTTGCCTTTCTCCCTATGCTCAGGACTACCCTGATCATAAATAAATATTGAGTTTTGGCATTCCTGTCTACGAGTCAGGCATTTGGGTCCAGTCCACTTCTGGGGTCGTAACAATCCAGACTTTTTTATATTGAATAATACTGAACAGAACTATTAAATAATTGTCTTAACCCTGGACACTTATGTGTTTTCCATAGATTTCCACAGTTTACAACTTTTTTAGGTACAAAAAGAATACATGTATTTGAGAACTAGAGATCCCAATTGGGTACATAAGGTCTCAGATGTACGCTTCACCAAATAATCCTTTAAAAGTTATTAATCATAGATTGTAAAAAAAAATGGGAATGCTGTACCACCGCGCTGTACTGACTACCCATGAGATCCACTGTGGAAGGGGGGTCCAAGACAAGACAAACCTGAGAGCCCATAAGGCATGGCAGTACTCAATTGGACATAGTGCAGTCATAACCTGGGCTGCAAGCTCCTGACAATTGGACAATTGAGTCCCTGGGACACACCCGGACATGGACCACTCCACAGGGCAGGGCAACATGTGCAATACGCACGCTAGAGTCTAGACCACACAGGTCACTTGTGTGCACTTAAAGCCCCCATCTTGACGCTTGTTCGAAAATAAGACATCGAACATGGCAGTCAGACAATGTTGAATAAATCAAATCTCACTGATGCATGTCAGAAAGTCCAGCACCTGTCAATACCCCCTGGGCCACTGTACATAATGGGATCGATTTATTAAGATCCCAAATAAGGGGTGTTATTTTTGCAGGCGCAGCCAAATATTTGCACGCGTTATCATTTCACACTTTGCGGGTCATCAACTAAGAGTCATTATGTAAATTACTCCACCCGCAAACAGCCATATTTAAATAAGAGATTTTGTGTGTTTGGAATGGTTATACTGTAAGAAAACAGTGAAAAGACTGGCAGCAATGTTGTCATTTATTTATGTATTTATGGTATTTATTGCTACAATGACAGCCGTCATCTTATGGATTCCGTGTCTTTTAATACCTGCTTTCCATTTATACTAAAATGCACCCGCAAATAACTTTCCCAAACTTCCTTCCGGGCTTAGGAAATCACTTCACACGTGCTAAAGTAATCTATTTGCATGACCACCTCCCACTATTTAGCGAAATAACGTAGGGACGCCCAATTTTGCATATTCAATCAGGCTAACCTGCAAAAATGAGAAATCAAAGTATCTTTCAATTTTAGCACACGCAATCCTCTTTACACCTCATTAGTTGATCAGCTCGGATTATTTTTTGTGGGTGGTAACAGTTTTACACATGTTTTTGTACATGCAAACCTTTAGTAAATCGACCCCAATATGCATAAACCAGGTAGGATATTTGGTTCCTTAAACATGTTTATATCAGAGATTTTGTAGGAAAAAAAGAGGTGTCTACTAAACTGATAGTACATCGGGTAGGCTACTGTACATAGTAGCCTATGGGAATGCTGTACCACTTATGAATACTATAATTGGGACGTCGACTACTACCACGGGGCCCCCGTGGATAGGGCTAAGCAATGTTTATCTTTCATGCTTCATGAATGTCTTGGTCATTATATTTATTTTGAGTCTGTTTGATGGCAGTACCTAACATGCGTTAATATAAATAGCCATCCGTGGTCTGTGCATGCTTATCTGCAATCGCGCACACGTGTAAATTTCCCCCCAACCAAAATCTTCTGGCGCTGCCCCCTGCACACTATAAATAAACTAAGGGCCGGATTCAGAGATGGCCAACTTAAGTCGCTAAAGCGCCTCTCCTGCGCGGATTTAACGCGGGGTGATCTACGGCGTATTCTAACTTGTGCTCCGTGGGTGCTTGATATTCTAATGACCCAGTTCTTGTACCTGCCCCCTGGGTTACCAGCTTTCTACTAAAAAAATATTTGTGGGGGTATGCCTTTTCAACGTATCACTGACATAGCCTTTTATAACCGCATTTGCCTTTGTAAAATCCTACCTTTGTGCATTGTACTTGCTCTTGCATGGTGGGGAAGGCAGTGAACATATTAATACATTGCATTGATTAAATTATCTCCAAGATATTCACGACTGGAATATGCCCATCACACCATCAAAAGAATTATCGTTTGACAGAGGTTATAATACTAAGTAAACAAAAAAAAAGTTGGATTTACTTTTTTTTTGTAATAATTAAATATCCTTTTTTACGATTTACCTAATAAAATCATGTATGCTGGTTGAACACAATATTATTAAGTAGCCTATATATGTGACGTCTTCAACTTATATACACATATAGTTAATAATAGCCTATTACATGCAACCACTGCTCAACGATACATTTTGTTTGTGTATTTGTCACACGCTGGAAGGATGTGGCCAGGAAGGAGAGAGAGATTGTAACCTGGAGCACTGGTACTCTGCGGGGAGTTAATTTGCACTTCCTAATAATTTTGGAGCAGCTGAGCTGACATAAGTACAAAATCGTATCTCTGTCAAAGCGAAAGATGCTGTATTCTTCATAATCATCTTTTGGTGGCCCTAGACATAAAGCACCTTTTCTTTTTCGAAATAAGCTGTGTGGAAAAAAATTATTAAGTGAAAACTCAGAATCTTGCAGACACGTCTCGTTTTCTTCAAATCTCGGCGCGTATATACTGGAGAGACGCTTAAAACAGCGGATAAGTCAAATGTCTGAATCACAAATTAGGAAGTAAGTGCCATTTGTGCATGATTATCTCAACTCTGAATCTGGCCCTATGAGTGGTAAGGTAGCCTAAATAAGGTATTAACTAACAAATTACACGATTAGCAATTATTTTGCCAACACTCCTCTCTGGCTTGTCATTGCCATTATGATCGCTTTATATTCTTTGTATCCGTCCATTATAAGTCTTTGCTCGAAAAATGTGCTGCTCGAGTAGGCTATGACCCATGTTGTACTGCTGTGGGCTCACTGTTGCAGACAACTCCCCTTTTATGAAAACGTGCACAGAGCCTGTTTATCAAGGCCTGTGTTCATGTAACAAGTTGATAACCACTGTCTGGTTAAGCCCAACTGGTTTTGATAAGCCAGCTAATGCAAAGAAACCATGGGTATATTAAGCTTCCTTCATAGTATGCACTTATTGTATGTCACTTTGGATAAAAGCATCTGCCAAATGATTGTAGTGTAATGTAATACCCCTTGTGTTCACCAACAAGCTGCAGGCCTGCTAGCTGCTCCACACTTTTGCTATTTGTTTCAGAAGCTCTGGGTGACATTCAAAGCAACTGTTGGAAATCCTGCAAAATACAATTAGATCCTCTCTTGACACATGGCTTGACAGATTTGAGAAATGTAACCAGCTGTAACAATCCATTCCCTTTAATTTCCATTGTAAAATATTGGTTTTATATATTGGTTTTCTTGTTCTGCCACTGATGGGTGCATGCAAATGTGTTATTATTTTTTTCTGATGCCCAATCAAAATTCAGTGGCATTATTATTTTAACAAATCCAGTCTCTGAATTACGGAGGCATGTCTCACTGCTCTGCCCCTCTGAAGACACTGCTGTATTTGTGCGAACACTGCAGACATTCTCTTTTCACTGGCTGAGCTGCCTGACAAGAGGCAGATCATTATCTGGCATTACCAATATTTGCAAACCTGGCAAATGGATGGCATACAAAATTGGTAAAAGTACAATATCTCTTGTCTCAGCCATGAGGTCACCCATCTTCATTGCTTTCAGGAATAAGATTATCAGAACGTGTGCATTTCATTTCCTTGGTGTCATTAAACATCACACATAAAAACCTTGAACACATATGCTTTAAAAAAATACTATGGCAATGGCCTTAGTGTTACGAAGCACAGAAAATCAATATTGAAGATGGAGACAAAGATAATACTCCACTCATCCTTGTCAGTCAGGACTTTGTATCATTATAGTGCATGGAGAAGCATGGATTTATAGATTCATATTTGATGTATATTATTTATAGATTTAGATTATTTAGCATAGATTATTTATCTAGCATTTCTGCACAGAGCTGTATGCGGGGTCTCCAGGCAACATATATTCATCTCTAGATGGGTCAGTGAGTTGGTGAGGGATCAGATCATTTAAAATGTTCTGTAATACTAAAAAGAAACGCATTAGGAAAGATCTCCCTTGGTAATAAACCATACACATAGCTAGATCAGTGTTGTAAAATCTGTGAAAGATAACCCTTAGATCATTTGATAGCCCTTGAATTCCAGTTCGGTACTGAACCCCCTATGATATTCTGTCTCTGCTACTTGGCTGATGTCCTTAAAGTGAAGATGTTTTTTTCTGACAGAATGTGTTTTCCGTCTTCATATGAGGTGCTTCAGTTATGAAAACTGGATTGTGATTTTCATGTACTCTAAATTAAATTCTACGGCATAAGCAGGGAGCTTCATCAAGAATGGTCCACCAATAACTGAGCATGATTAGTCAAGTTGCAGTGTACAAACCATACATTCGCTTGCCAATGCATATTTACGTGTACAGTGGTGCAAACAGACAATAGACTCCTGAGCAATGGAGAAATGTGATGTGGCCAGATGAGTAATCCTTCACCATATTCTTGACAAAAGGACACGGGCACGTGTAGCACACACCTAAAACATTTACAGGCCAGAGGGCTTGGTTCCAATTGTGATGTTCTGAGAAGGACCCAAACGCAGACCAGAGGTAGCAGGCAAAAACATAGTTTATTCACAGTCCAAGATCTAGACACAGGTGAACACAATAGGAAACAATGATTCAATAACAAGGGGGAACAGAAGACACGGACTGGAATACACGCAAACACATAGATAACACACGGCCTGGGATTAGCAGGTAAACGAGTGCACAGCACGAGGGGCGGAGTCTGAAAGTGGATACAGCTGAAGAGAGTTAAGGAATAACAGCGAGTAGAGCAGAGATAGAAAAGCTAAGGGAGAATGGCAGCTGCAGTGCGGGTTAAGAGAGTGATTAGTAATTAAGTGACGTTCTAATTGTTCTAATGGAAAATTCTAAATCTCCTACGTTAGTAAGTGTGACTCGTTAGTTATATATACACATTAATCTATTAGTTATAGTTAGTATATAAATATAAGTACACAGTTATTGTTAGTTGGATTAGCATATGTACAATAATAATTAGTTAAGAAGAAAGGAAAACGAGACTTGAAATACAGGGGAAATCCCGCATGTACCGCAATCACGAATACAGGAATTGGATTCTAGGATAACATGGAAATGTAGACAGACAAGTTAACTGAAGTGGAGTGTCAAATGGGAACGTAACCAGTAATACTAATGAAAACAAACAACCACACATAAGGAAAATAATAAAGTAACGGAAAATAAACAGAACACAATACACAAACAAACAGAACCATAACACCAATAGCGAAGGGTTCTGGTGGTTCTGTGATGGTGTGGTGTGCAGTTTCCAGGTACGTTTTTTTTTTGTATACTCATCCCCTCAGACAGCAAGATAAGTGCTACTTACAGTAATGATTCCGAATGATCGCCATCCTATGTTGCAGGATGTCTTTCCTGCTGGAAGGGGTTTCCTCCAGGATGACAGTGCCTCTTTGCACAGAGCACATGCAGTCACCCATTGGTTTAATGAGCATGGTAGTGATGCTAATCCATATGTCATGAGTATATCTGAACACAGGTGAGCATTTATGCGAGATTCTGGAATGACATCTTAGACAGTATTTTCAACCTCCTTCAACAACACATTAAATTAATGAATAATTTGAGATATATAATATTTAATCTATTATTACAATATATATAATAATTACATTACATTCATTTAGCAGACGCTTTTATCCAAAGCAACGTACAATAAGTGCATACAGAGACATCATCAAGATCCTGGCTGCAACTGGCAGCCAGTGGAGTGACCTCAGCAGGGGGGTTACATGGGAAAATTTTGGGAGGTTGAACACAAGCCGGGCAGCTGCATTCTGGATCAGTTGAAGTAGGCTTGCGAGCAGGGAGTTGCAGTAGTCCAGGCGTGAGGTGACTATGGTCTGGACAAGAAGCTGGGTGGAGTAGGTGGTCAGGTACGGTCGAATCCTCCTGATGTTGTACAGGAGGAACCTACAGGACAGTGCCGTCGCCCTGATGTGCTCTTTGAAGTCCAGCCGGTCATCCAGGACCACCCCCAGGTTCCTTGCAGAGCGGGAGGCAGCCACCACGGTCCCATCAACGGTGATGGAGAGGTCATGTAGTGGGGAGGTCTTGTACGGCATGAAGAGGAGCTCTGTCTTGTCAAGGTTGAGCTTCAGGTGATGGGTAGCCATCCACTCAGAGATGTCAGTCAGACAAGCAGATATCCTCTCCTTAACCTGTGGGGTAGAGGTAGGGAAAGAGAGGAAGAGTTCATCAGCATAGCTATGGTATGAGAAGCCATGTGAATTCATTACTGAACCAAGAGACTTAGTATGCATAGAGAACAGCAGAGGACCCAGTACAGATCCCTGCGGGACTCCTGTAGACAGGGGATGGGGAGCAGAGACGGAACCCTTCCAGGAGACTTGGTAGGATCTATCAGTGAGATACGATACAAACCAAGAGAGGGCAGTCCCAGAAATGCCCATATCAGCGAGTGTGGAGATCAGGAGTTTGTGGTTGACCGTGTCGAATGCCGCAGACAGGTCAAGGAGAATCAGAACAGAGGAGAGGGAGGAGGCTCTAGCAGTGGCGAGTGCCTCCTTCACGGCCAGGAGAGCAGTTTTTAGTGGAATGGCCAGTTCTGAAGCTGGACTGATGCGGGTCAAGCAGGTTGTTCTGGTGGAGAAAAACAGACAGTTGGTTAAGGACAGCACGTTCAATTGTTTTGGACAGGAAGGGCAAGAGAGATACAGGATGGTGGTTCCTGACATCAGAGGGATCCAAGCTAGGTTTTTTAAGGAGTGGGGTTACACGGGCAGTTTTAAAGGCAGCAGGAACATGGCCACAGATTAGGGAGGTGCTGATAATGGAGGACAGATATGGAAGGAGCTCAGCGGATATAGACTGGAGGACTGCTGAAGGTATGGGGGTCTAGTGGACAGGTGGTTGCACGATGGCGCGTCACCAGCTGGAATATTATTATAATAATAATTTGGGTCTTTTTAAAATTTATATCAAGGATAGTCACATCCTTGATATAAATTTTAAAAAGACTGTATAAAATAAATAAATAATAAAGGTACTCCGCTATATTTTATTTTTCTCAAATGTGTGTGTCCGTGTGGGTCTGTGCGCGTGTGTGGGCACGCTAATAGTATTTCACAAGAAATCTTTTGATTTATTTCAGATGAAGCGATAATGCTTTTTAACCAAAGTAAGAATCCTTCTTCTTTACTTTGTACTTCAGGACTGCCTTAGTAAGAATTCTTTTTCAATCGTGATTGGCCAGTCACCTTCTGACAAGTTAAATATACATTGTCCTCTGCATGAGATCTTAAGTGGCCATTTTTGTGCTGTTGGAGAATGGAGAGCAATTTGTTTATAATGGAGAGGAAATGACAGGCTACCGCTTAAACCTGCATTAGCAACAAGTTCCACTGTGTGCTTTGACATGCATGGAATATATACAAGCATATTTTCTGTATCATACCTATGAATAATGTTGGCAAATTAAATAGTAACCATAGTAATTGATCAACTACTTTTATTTGCAATCAAATTGTACAATGGAGGAGGAGTACAGACCCTTAATGGATGGAGGAGTACAGACCCTTAACTGATTCAATGCCAGAGTGTTCCAGAATACTAGTACCTGCTGTGCCAAGCTAATATGGAAATATAATTTTGCCATATAAACCCATATACAGCAATAATGAACATAAATCTCAAAATTTCCACAGTAAAACTGCTTAATACTTGGTAGCCATATAGAATGGGCCTTGGTAATCATCAATCAGTTGAAAGTTTTAATTAATTATTGGAAAATCCTATGCACTCAAAGACAGTGCTTCCATATATGCCCGCATACAGTTATAATGACTTAATGGTCATATCTCAGAATTTCCACAGTAAAACCTCTTCATACTTGGTATGCATATAGTCTGGGCTTTGCCAATCAACAAGCAGTTGAATGTTTAGAATAATTATTGAATAACCCAGGATAATGGACTCCCACAGATAGTATTGTCATATATTCCTATATACCGTTATAATCACCTTTGGTCAAAATATCTCCAAAATAGAGTAAACCATTTTCTTATTTAGTATGCACAGTCAGTTTTTTTGTTAGCACAAATGCAGATAAATTGTGGATTTATTATTGGTAGATCTTATGAAATATGTTCTCAAACTGAGTTTTGTCATATATCCCTTTAGACAATTATAATGGCATTAATTAGTCATTTCCCCAGATCTCCAAATTGCTGCTGTGGAACATTTTCATGTAGGGTGTGCACACAGCTTGTGTCTGGTTTAGCCTAATACAATTTTAGTGTATTTGTGGACTCTGGAGTAATTATTGGTAAATCTTTCAATCACACGTAAGTTGCAACAGTATAGTAAAATATATTAAATTACTGTCTATTACTATATAATTACATTTTAATTTTAATGCTAGGTAAAAAGACAGCATTGTAAATTGTTATCAGGCATCTTGGCGAGAAATAGCTCTTTCCGTCTTTTTCTGATGAGTGCGTTACCCAAGGGGCCAGCTTTCTGCTCTCAACCTCAGCACTGGATAATGTATAATGTCGCCATCTACTGATATCTATAATTGCGCTCAAAAAGCCAGTTTCCCCATTGCGCTCCATTCATTTTTGACAGCACAAAAAAACATATACTTCCACTCATATATTGATGGTAACGCATTAGAATTGATTTAAAAATAGCTTATTATGCCGCTGCGGTGGTGTAGCGGTAAAAGCACAGACTTTCGGTCTGTGCAGTTGCGCCCCAAGGATTGGGGGTTTGATCCCCGGTCCTACCAGATCTGACTATGGCCAGTGCCTTGAGGGAGCGGCAATTGGCGGCTGCTCCCGGGGTGGAGGGAGGGACTCGGCAAGAATTGTCATGCATAAGATGTCCCTGGGGGAGTTGGAATCATGGTCAGGAGCTTCAGGAGTCGCGCCCTGAAGAGGACGTGGCGCTCTCTTTCCTACTACCGGCTGACAGGGTTGTGTAGCGGCGATTCTCTAGCGGTTGCTACATGGGGGGAATTGAATTACATAGGGTCCAATTGGTTACCAAATTGGGGGAAAAAGTGGAAAGTAAATTTAAAAAAAAAAAATTGCTTATTATTTTTCCATGGTCAAATATTATTTTCTCACCACACAGATAAAGATGTGAATTGTTTGTGCCAATAGCCTACATGTTGATCCATTTGAACAACTCCAATGAAATGAAAATAAAATAAATTTAAATTGCATTGCACTGCATTGTTGGCGATTTAAATTTAGAAAAATATTAGCAGTAGTAGTAACACAGCAGCAGCAGTAGCAGTAGTTGTCATTGTGTCTTCTAATATAGTTGGGACTTTACTCTGGTGGCAGCTGGTCTAATTCGTAATGAGGGTACTTGAGGGAACTTGGTCAAGGTGCTTAATCCAAATGTCTTCATGAAATATACAGCTTAATGAATAGGTATTAGGTAAAGTTTAAGTTCTGTAAGATAGGAAAAGGGTGTTGTCAAGAAAAGTAATGGTAATACATATTTTTAACCTTTTTGCCTTACTGGATATAAAAAGAATACAATAAAAATTGATGGTGCTTTTAAAGACTGATTCAGACACCTTCCATCAGTGTAAGAATATTCTTCTTGTTTCTGCTCCCTGATCTTTCCCTTGGTATTGGTTCAGTAAATTACAGTAACAGCCATATAAGAAAATGACCAAGGAATCACAAGGTTAATCTGCTGCTGTTTAATAATTAAAAGTTAATTATCTTTTCCCCATTTTTTCCCTCTAAGCATGTTGAGTAAACAATCCATCTTTCAGAAAGACTCTAAATCCAATATTTTAGGAAGAAAGGAAGAGTTGGGTATATCTGCAAGTCTCACAGCTCCAAGTAACAGATGGAGACATTCCACCAAATCAAGTTTTCAATTATTCACCATGGACGGCTTCTCTTCAATTGTTTACCACTGGGGATGAAATTGCTTTCGGGTTTTTATTGTTGATGACTCAATAACAATATCCAAACCCAGATAAAATCTAAAGTCAATTGTTTTTTCTGCTTAACCTTGCTAATGAATTTACACAATATTTTACAAACATTTCACATGGCTAGACTTAAAATTTAATTTAATTCTATTTAATTAAATTAAATTATTATGTCTGCTAAGAGCGTGGCTTCAAATCTGATATAATCAAATTGTTTTTCACCTTAACTGATTTTGGCACCTTTTTTTTTACCAAGTAATGTTGTCTTGTGTTCAATTCTTGTATTGTAAAATGATATCCCCAAGAATATTATTGTGTGTTTTTCACAAAACATATTACATGTCACTCCAAGCCAATCAGTTTTTAATTTCAATATTGTGCATACTTGTAATATGGTGAATATCGGGAAGTTGCATAGGGCAGCAACATTGTATAGAGCTGGGCTTGCAAAGGTTGTGGGTCCGATTCCCAGCTGGGGGCACTGCCGTTGCACCCTTGAGCAAAGTTACCTAACGGTGGGCAATTTTGCAGTCCTGCTGTGTGCGTGTTAACCCGGTCCATGTTTTAGTCTGCTGCCTGCCAGCTGCAGGCAGCTCAGTGTGGGGCTAGTGTTATGGGGCTGTGGGAGACTCAGCTATGGCTCCTGTCAGACTATGTTTCCTATAAAGATCCTTATCTACCTGTGCTGGCCCTCCAAGGCAGGTGATGGTCCATCACAGCACCAGATCTCTGCATATTCAGAACAGAAAATCCTTGTGAACAACCCCAAGTTTCATTTGCGCAAGAAGTTATTTTAGCCCTGTGGGTAAATACAGGGTTTTAAAATTGGGGGCAGATTCAATCTCCTGCAATGTGCTTAAAAAAGAATTGAATGTCACATTTCTATCCTTCTCCAAAATAGGTTGCCCCCTTCTCAGTGTGTGTCTCCAACAGTGACAAACAATTTACTTCTTAATCATTACACGTGATGAGGAGAATGAAAACAGATATTGCAATAGCGACAAAAGCAACGGTACCAGCAACATTCATCATTCATCAGCAGGCCATGGCTAAGGAAAGAAAATGAGGATAGGGCTGAAGCTTAGAGCGCTTGCATGTCTCAGAATTCAAATGCGCCTCAGTTTGCACTCTGAATGAGGATACTAGCCACGCTTCACTTGGCATATGATCTTGACCTTTGATATTCTCCTGATGTTTTTGTCAGAATTTCCATGAGTCACTGGAGAACTTTGCTTTACATGTTTATTCTGTGTGAAGCATCCATATTTATGGAAATGCACCAATGAAGATCCACTTACTAACATGCTTTACTGTTAAGAGAACTGATCGGAACCAGTCGCAGACACCAGAAGTAATAGGAATAGGCTTTATTCGTAGTCGACAAACAGAGGTCAGCAAACAGTGCAATAGAGGGCAGGGAGAAACATAGTCAAATCCAGGCAGGGGTCAATGTCCAGCGATCGGTGCAATACAGGGTAGGCAAGAGCGATGTCCAGGAACAGGCAGGGGTCAGAACCCGGGGAATCCGGCAGGGAACAGGCAACAAGTAATGAGACAAGCACGAATGCAGGGCACAAGACGATCGGGCAGAGAACACATAAACAGAGGAGACTAAATACCAAACTAACGAAGAAACAACAAGGAACAGGTGCGACAAAATGAATGAGAAAACACAATTCAGGTGCGGGGAAGTGGAGACACAAAATGGAGGGAGAGAGGGAAAATATGGAACGGACTGCCAGATAGAAAATATATATACGTGAAAAAACCAGACGTAAACTTAAGACGTGGAGGCACGGGATGTGACATTTTACCTTTTTCATACTCTGCATTTGGCATGTTGACGTGGTTTGGAGCTGCTCTTCATTACACAAAGTTCAAATTGTCTACTGTTTCTTAAATATGTTCATGATACATAAGAGCAGTTATGAACAATAACTGAGTAAATATGATTACAATTAGGTAATGTAATTAATAATGGCAATTACATGTTTGCTAGTCAAATGTATTGTTTACAGTACAAATAGTGCTAAAATAAGTAAATAAAAAATCACACCCAGGTGGTGAAGTAAGGTTTATGAGCAATCATATAAAAAAATGCAATAAAAAATGTGTGTGTTGTTTACATGTACAAAAACAATGGCCTCTGGTTTGGTGATATTTATTTACATACGCAATATACTCTGATATACCATGGTATGGGTGAATACTTGATTCTGATTGGTCAATGACTGGTGGTTATTATGTATAACTGGTCAGTCATCTGGGTCACAAGTTTAATCACAGTTCTAAATTAATGCGCTGACTAGGCCAGCTAGTACTACGCAACCTGGGAATGGCAAACATGACCGGTCAATTCAGAGTCCAAGACGTTCTAGAAAATAAGTGGAATAAATGAAATGAATTAATAAAGTAAACGAATGTAGCCTACCTACTTTATTTTCCTCAGTGACTAACGTTACTGTAGCCTACGGCAGACGGCTACTTCGCCTCGTAGGTATGCTGCAAATAGTAGGCTAACTTTGGCTAAGATAAACTTTTGTCATTGTTTTTAAGATAATGCAAATGCAATGGCGAGGTAACTATATAGCTAGCCATAGTTACATTATCACGGAGTTAGCAAAGCGCATGGTGTTTATGCAATGCGTAGCCTAATCTTTTTTTTTTTACTGCGAGCCATAAATCCGTCTCTAATGTAGAAGTTAACATTGCCGTAGCAACAGCATACATCTGATTTATAAAAATCGGTAAACAACATTAATCTACAGATTAAAAAAAGTTTGTATTTGGCAAATATCTTAGTTACAACTACTTTAATCTAGCAAAACATTTTTGTGGTTAGAAGTGCAGTATTTATTCAGTTTGGAAATACGAATTTATCATAGTAGCAATTTGCATGTAAATTAACGTCGGCAACACGCTGACTGCTTGTGAATGCAAGCTACTTCACAAAGCATGCTAATCTAAATGTATTATCCAGCGAAAATTCTTTGATAAATTACATCTAACAAACGTAGTATTTTTTAGATGGTCCCATGCATAGGACATCATGATGCGAATCTGCTACACACTGCGTGACCAAACCATTTTTAAAAAGCAAGACAAAGAGAGGGAGGTAATGTTGAATCTGATTGAGTTATGGTTTCATGCAATTTTCTTAAATAATGTAATGACAAAAATAACCAAAATTAATGCCAATTGTATGTTATAACTGAGAAGGAACTATTTTTTTCCCAATAGAATCAATTGTTTTCAGAACTAACGATGAGAGGGATTGCATAGCAACGCACTTAAATAGAACTAGTAACGAGAAATAGAATTAGCAACGAGATGTTTTCTGTTCAATTAGAACTACCGACCAGCTGTTTTGCATGACAACGCAAAAACAAGCCCAAAGAGCTGCAGAAGTATATTTAAATTTCAGCTGATTAAATCGATAAAAATCTATAAATATTAAAGTAACTATATATAATCATTGTTGGTAACCATGGTATAAGCGCAATAATCCACTCCGAGGTGTGGATTACGTAAGCAATAATGACCTCGGAGCCGGGCATTACACAGTTTAAATGCCCGACGCAGAGGTAGTAAATCGCCGAGGGCAATTTCCCTCCGCGAAGGGCATTTAAACTGTGTAATGCCCGGCTCCGAGGTCATTATTGCGCTTATACCATGGTTACAAACTATTATTATATGTAGTTACATTTATATTTATTGATTTTTATCGACTTAATCAGCTGAAATTGAAATATCCTTCCGAGGCCATTTTGGCATGTAGTTTGCCGTTGTCATGCAAAACTGCTCGTTGATAGTTCTATTTGAACAGAAAACATCTCGTTAATTCTATTTCTCGTTACTAGTTCTATTTTGTCCGTAGTTATGCAAAAACCTCTCGTTGGTAGTTCTGAAAACTATTGATTCTATAAGGAAATAAATAGTTCCTTCTCAACTTTATACCATAATATTAGCACCAATTTTGGTTATTTTTGTCATTAGTTAGATTATTTAAGAAAATTGCATGAAACCGCAACTCAATTTACCTCCCTCCCCAGATAACACAAGGCTAGCGGACCTCCGGCGGGTCCCCAACGGAGGAGTTGGCGGACCTCCGGTGGAATCCGCTGGCGGGTTCCTAGCCATTTGCACATCGAATGGCAAGCGGACCTCTGGCGGATTAGTAGCATCAGGGACAGCGGTCCGCTAGTAATCCGAAATGCTCCCGCTATTGCTCCACCGCCATTCCACCGGTAGTTTATAGTCTATCCTAGGCTATGTTCTGGATTTCTATTGCTAAATTAAATTACTTTTAAACAACAATTTTTGGTAATTACTGAGGAGACGCCTAGGTATAATTTCAAAACAAGAGTATTTCAATTTTTAAATTACTGCACATGAATTCAAATAACTGTTATAGCACCACCAGGTAAAAGGGCTACAGAATTTTAACATAACATAACTTCAATAACATCCAGTGACGAGCACAAATCACAAAGCTCATGTAAACAAATAAATCAGCATAAAGATAATTTAGGAAAACGTATTTAATTATTAAATGTATTAACAATAAAAAAAAGTAAACAACAGAACATGCAGTTTTTGTTTTGCCATTTGCTTTACATAAGCAGGCTTGTATTTGGTGTTACTGGGGTGAGAATTGATTCTCTGTTAGCCTCTTGCGCTGCCTCCAGCCACCCTCCCTGTCTGACGCCCCTTCAGGTACTTGGTAACTTCCTGCTGCAGTGCCTCCTCAGTGGTTCCCCTCGTGACTGGGTTTTTCCGTATAGCCCCTAAGAGGGATAAAGAAGATATTAGCCCAGAAACATATAACATTTCTGCTTTATTGGCACAGTGACAGTAGAGAATGACAGGAAAGTTGGGAGAGAGAGGGGACTGACGCCTTCATGCCCCGAGGTATCCGTTCATTCAGGGGATGGTTTAAATTCTAAATACAATTTATTTACAATAGACTATTACATTAGACAGAGAGTACAAGTGACAAGGTAAAAACAAGCTATTGTGTTTCACTTAACCTGTATTAACGTGCTATAATAGCTACAACAGTCGTTAATGGCTAGGTAGCTAACGTACTTAGCTAGCTTAAGTTACCGTAACGTGAATGTAACGTTAACATTCATGAGTAGCAAATGTTCCCCTCAATACGCCTAACATTTTTAAAAACATTAATGTGATGTTTTATTCAGCTGTACATTTTGACCCAAAATATTACCTGAACTGTCCGGGCGGGAGGTCGTGTTGAATGTGGGCACTCCAACATCAGACTAACTTACCCTCCAGAATTCGACGGTTGCAAGTGGAATTCCGATGGTATCCCAACCGAGTTCCACCAATTGGTTCCACCATCGGAAAAACGACAGGGCAGGGCGTCACCGCGCACTGACGCGAGTGAAATTCCGCTCTGAGACCGCTACCGACCCGCCAGCAGAAATTCGACAGGGCAGGGGGTCAGCGTGCGCTGACGCAAGTGAAATTCCGCTCGGAGACCGCTACCGACTCGCCAGCAGAAATTCTCCAGCTGTTTAACAACGGTACTCCTCTAGGCGCCCCCCAGTGGAAACACTCAAACAATTGCTCTGATTCAGATAGAGGACCGATAGATGTGTGCTATCTGGGTCTCTCCGTCTTGCTTTTTAAAAATGCTTTGGTCACGCAGCCTATTAAACAGCCCATGCTAAGGAAATTGCATTTCAGATTTGCATCATGAGATGGGAACATCTGAAAAAATAGCCTACTATAAATACAGAGTTTGTTACTGTTAGATGTAACTTTATATCTAAGACATTTCGCTGGATAAAATGTTTTTTTAATACACAGATTAACGTGCTTTGTGAAGTAACTTGCTCGCATTCGTAACCAGCGTTGCTCACGTTAACGTTACATTGCATTAGGTAAAGCCCTAGGCTACTAGGCTATGTTACGTTCATATTTACAAGCTGAATGAATACTGCACCTCTAACCACAAAACTGCTTTGCTAGATTAAAGTTGTTGTAACTAAGATATTTGGTGAATACAAACTTTTTAAATCAGTGGATTTAGCGTTATTTGCCGGCTTTATTAATCAGCTGTTGGTGTTGCTATGGTTACCATTCAAAAAAGGGTCTACTCTAATGGTGCTGGCAGCAGATAATGTAGACGGCGTATTAATTTAGATCGGTGATTAAAATGTTGCCAGCGCTACTTCAGAGCCGGGCGGTTACACAAATTAAATGCCCACCCTCCAGCCAATCAGAATCGAGTATTATCCAAGTCATGGTATAAACGGTTTTAACCGCACTCCGCTGAGGCCGCTTCGCGTCGGGTGGTTCTTCGCCTCAACGTCGTGCGGTTAAAACCGTGTAATCCACACCTCGTCGTTGATTATTGCTTACATAACAAACAGGAAAGATTACAGTTATTACTTGAACAATAACAATGGAATTCCAAACTCAACAAGAGGGTGCATGGATTGTTGGGCCGTTCCATAACTGACTGGGTCCAGCAGAACACTGGTGGTAGATTTTGTATTGATTTTGCTTCGGGGGGTTGCTACGGCGATTCACCTTGCTAACAGGTGGAATGTTCAAAACTCCACTCTAGCGGCAGTTGGTCATTTCAATTTCAAACCCATTTTCTAACTTGTGACGACTACAGTTTTTAAGGTACACAGACATAATATGTAGGCTATCAAAATGTTCATGTGGTTTCCAGGATTCCTACGGTGTAAATATCTAAGCTGTGACATTTTTAGTTTGTAAAATATTCAGTGTTGTTTGAAAACCATGCTCCCCATTCACACAAATGGTGGAAAATTCTACTCTAGCGGCAGCTGGTAATTTCAATTTCAAACCCATTTTCTAACTTGTGACCACGACTACAGTTTTTAAGCTACACAAGACATATTAAATACAGATGTGCATCTGGTTCCCCGGATTCCTACGGTGTGAACATTTAGCTAATGGCTTCATGCTTTCTAAGAAGCTACTGTGGCTTAATGGTCAGCATTGCAGTCTCTCACACAGAGGATTGTGGGTTCGAGCCCAGCAGGGTACATGCTTATTTTCCACAAAAACAATGTGCAACTGTTAAAGGGATAGTTCGGAATTTTGGACATAATGTCTCAATTACAACTTACCCATGATGTAGTTGATTGATGGAAACCATTTTCAGATAATTCCATGCCGTCCCTTCTTTTGGACATACACACATTGCTAATGCTAGTGCAACTCTAAGGTATCAAGTAGCATCCACTACCAAACGCACTTAAACACTCCACAGTGCACCCAAAGCAAAGAAAATAACGACGACAGTCTATCGGGGTTATTTTCAGTGATTATACCATCATTTTTCAAGTCAAACTATCGTTGAATCCTTTACTTTGTGCTCACCTAAATTCTCAGTGGAAGTACCAAAAATTCCGAACTATCCCTTTAAGTACTTTTCATTTAATAGACTGTTATTATTTTCACATTAACACATTAACGTATTTTTATTGCAAAGGCAAAAGAGGTTTCCAAAATTAACTGTTCAATGTTTCACTTGTATTTCACTTGTACTGTTACGCTCTGCTCTTGCGGTCATGACTGACTGACTGTGGAAACCCCTTGCCTCGGCCAACATTTCTTTATTCATTAATTTCTTCACTTCAGTTCTCTTCACTTTATCCTTTTTCACACATAACACAATGTCACCATAAAATTAACTACTAGGACAAGAATTTACGATAATAGCCTACATTAAGAATTGAGGATAGCCTCTTTTAAGCTGCAATCCTTTAAGAGATCGGATTTATAAACCGCCAATTACCCAAATATATCTGATTCATGGTTAGCCACTTAAAAAATGTTCTTTTAAAAAGCCTCCGAATGTGGCTCTAGTCTACGCTACTCTGCAGATAATGTAGCTTACTGCAAACACTTTTAATTAGAACAATAATAATCTCTGGTATGTACTTTCTTAGTAGTACCTATTGTTTTCTTTCTGGCTAAGATTCCTGGGAAATATGCGTTGTCCAATTAAGCTTGTTTGCCAACTTACTGTTGCCAGAAAAACGTCAGTCTGCTTCTAGTCAGGAAGCCGATACAAGCTAGGCTACTACGAAGCAAAATCAACATGCCTTATAGCCTACATTCATTGCACTACAGAAAACTAAACTAAACCTAGCTGTACGGTACCAAAACATTTCCCGCAGGTAACGTTCTACACTACCGGAAAAAAAACTGCGATCTGCTGTGCTTATGAACTCACTCGCTCGCTCGCTAGCTCGTAGCCCACACATGGAAGGTTGGAGTTACGCATCCGGCAATCCAGTGTCGAATAGCCTAACGTTAAATGTATTTCATTTTCTATAGAATACTAATAGCCCTATTTTAAAACTGTATTTCCATATTTTATTGATGCAAACTATTTAGGCTGTACTAGCTATTTAGGCTGTATGTCTTTCAGCTAGAATGTGTTTGCGTCTAGCCCATTGTGCATGCATGTCTCCATATAGACTTGGTTCATTAATTTACATGCTTCTTCATGATCCATAGCTCAGGATTGTATTCATTGTATTTCATTACACATTAAATCAGGGATGTCAACTCTCACGCATTGACCATGAGACTCACGCATTTGACCCTTTTCTCATGGTCTCACGCTAAAGCAAAATATCTCACGCATTTTCACGGAACAGCAACAATTCTCATGCAATTTCACTGCATATTTTTTCATAGCAAAAATAGTTCAACTTCCCAACTTCCCGTGTCCCGAAACTCATGTGTGTGCACTGCACGCCGTTCGATAGCCGTTTTCCAAACCAACTGGCAGACTTTCACATACTCTGCACCCTCTCACCTTCATCGCCGGCCAATCACTTATCATTGGCGATGAAAGGGTGAGAGGGCACAATGCATCGCGCAGTTTGGAAAACAGACTCGAACCGAGTTGTCTTGAGCGCAAATGTCGACTGTAAGTAAACGAAAATGCACTTAAAGTAAATCACGAATAAATTATCAAATATGTTTGCACTATTAACTGTTAGCATATTCATTGCAGCAATAACAATATGAATGCTTTGTTAACCTAAGAATTAGTTAACGTAGGTGACATCAGACTAATGTAATCTTGTTAGCTGTTACTAAGACTAGCCCATAGTTAGCTAGCTAACGTTAGATAACGTTAGCTAGCTAGCAAAAAAGGAGACAAATTACAATGAGAGGTGGATCATTCCTTGTAAAACACACAGGATTTCGACACCCAGACTTCAGATTGTTACAAAATGCTTTTGATAGTTATAAATAGATAAGGTTAGTAGACATTTGTAGGAATTTAATTGAATAAATTGAGAAAATAAGCTAATTGATTGGACCCAGATTGGACCTTTACTGTTGTAGGATTCATATAATATTCTGTAAATATAGTACTACCAATCATCCAATTTGTACCAAATTGTTCCTTGTAGCCTAATTATGACTAAGACATGAGGATTCCAAATAAATGGTCAAAATAAATCCATGGACCCCCGAAAACCCACACCAATCCCACAATACAATACCAGTTCTCTATGTTTGACAAGTACTATGAAGCTGGGCCTTGGAGTATTGTTTGTTCATAATATTTAATGTTTTCTTCTAAGTGAATATGGTGATGGTTATTTTCCCCTGTCCAAATTAATGAATCATTGAAGTTGTTAATTTTATATTCAATTAGGCCCTATATAATTTTCCCCAGCATCTATAATAAGGAGCACTAGTGGTGTAATGTGAAGTGTCTTTTGAAAAGCGCTATAGTCTGTAGCTGAATAATTTGTAATACTGAAATATATCAGACTGTAAATAAATTTTATGAATTTGAAACTAGAATTGAGTGTTTCATTCGTGAGGCACTGATTGGTCAGGTGGGGTGAGTCGGGTCGGGTCGAGTTGGGTCACTGAAAGTCTATTCTCACTCTTGCCCAACTGTCAAAGTTGACATCCCTGTTAAATACTGCTCATCTACAAACTCTTTTAATGTAATTGTGTGCTGTCTGTAATAGGATAACTGTTCTCATTCTTGTCAATAGAGGACGTTATAGTTACGCGAATGTCTGCATGCATTTCTTTGGAATGCATGTCTCTCTCCATGTTTATCTTCATGCATTATTCATCATTAGTTAGCTATAAAAAATAAGTGATATCAGATCAAAAACGTCTACGACGTAAAAAAAAAAAGAGCCAAGTTACTCACGCATAGCCTACATAGCGTTGTCTATAAGTCCTTAATTCCAACTTGCAAAAACTAGGCCTGCCTTTAAAAGTATCGATATCAAAATGTGGCCAAGTTACAACTAACAATATTGCCTATCGTAGCTCACACTAAATAAACTAGCTCTATTCCAAAGCAATGCTATCCAAACTTTCCTAAATTATTTAATGCAACTTGGCCCTGTGTTTCTTCATCTTACCATCTCAAGAGAATGTGGTCAATGAAACTGTATGTGCCACATCAAACTGCAAAATGAAAATAATTTATAAACAGAAAAATTACTACACTATAGGGCATGTTTGAACAATTGTCTGCATCCACTGCTTTGGGTCTATGAAAAGCACAGAATTAATAAAATGTATTATTATTATTATTATTATGTATTTATTGTTTTATTTATTTGGATTTCTATCAAAACCTCTGTGGTCCTACAGAGCATAGATATCCTTGTGTTCACAAAATTCTGTTTGCAAATAATAGTATATGAGGGAGATATGCTAAGGTTTTCTGCTGGCTGCAGTCACCAAACCAACAAACGCTACTGCCAAAAGACTGCAGTCATACAGGAGCCACTCCTCCTGCAGGTGATCACTGACTTCCTTTGCTCAGTTGGCAATCTCTCTCCCCTCTTATCTCACCTCATTTCCTCAATCTGTATGGAAAAATAAAACCCCATCTCTGCCAGGATCACACTATGATTTAGGCTAAGAAGTCTTACCTTGGATTTGACACTGAGAAATCTTACTGTGTGTTTGACATTGTGGAGTCCCACTGTGCGTTTGATACTGAGGTCCTTGTGGGTGTTTGGCATTTTGAAATGCCACCATAGTTTTGACCACTATGAAGTCCAACTGAGTGTTTGACACTGAAGTGTCTTGGCACATGCTTCACACCAAGAGGTCTCATTGGATGCTTGACACTGAGGATCCTCACTGGACATTTGACTTTGAGGTATCTCAGCTGGATGTTTGACACTGTCACAACTGGAGGGATTTGTGTCACCCAGTTCCTGCGCTTATGTCATTGGCCACCTGCGGGGCTCAGACAGGGTTCCATGTAACACGCTCATCTAATTAATGAGGTCACATGCCTGCAGGCAGCAAGACCAACACATTAACAAAGCTTGAATCTGGGCAATGTGGAGCAAACAGGGAGGGGTCACTGGCTCTGAGCATCTGACGGCGTGTTTCTCTGTCGGCTTGGTATTAATCAGACTAAACACAGGAAAGAGAATGAGATAGAAGGAAGGGAGTGGGGGAGTATTTGTCATCTTTGCGGTCTAATTTGCTTCAAGTTGCCTCAAAAGAGGTGGAACACCAAAATGCAGATGAGGAAAACCTGTTTTCGCAACTCATAAATGGAAGAGATCAAAGTTCGGTAAAGCTGTCTCCTTTTTATTTAAAAAATATACATACTTTTTTGCCTACAGACTGCAGTTGCACAAATCACATTTGTTCTCGTCGACATGCCTTTTGAAAAATTTCTGTTTATTTGGCATGAAGTTTGTTTTGTTTTGTTTGAAACACAGAAATGTCTGTTTACACTGCCTGTCAAGTTTGTGAAATTACGTTAAAATATTATATTTGGAACATTACATTTGACCAACCAACATACCAACTTGCTTGAAAAGGACAAGTCCCAAAACCTGCACATATGATTCATTTTGAAATGGGAAAAGAGCATAAATGCTGGTGTACATACATATATTTTTGTCATCAACTCTACGGAGTACTAACTTATTTATATAGCAGGGAATTTTTCCTTCCTTTACAACATAAATGCAGACTTTTCAATGTACAGTTTCAATGAAATCCAGATTTTTTTTGTATTGTCTTGAGTTTATTGTCTTTATTGTCTTGAGTTATGTCTACAGTGCCCACCAACACTGCCGATGTGCCCTTGAGCAAGGCACTGAACCCCATAACTACTCCAGGGGTGCTGCACTGTGGCTGACCCAGCACTCTGACCTCTTTGATGATACAGTGCATTTATGTATGGGGAATAGAGGTGACCATGTATGTGTGTGTGTCTAGGCGAGATATGTGGAAAAACTATTCCAGTTACCTTTTGTCAATTGGAAATAAATGATATTGTTTGTTTATAATTCTGCATTCTTTAACATTACAGTCTTGCCCCAGATTCTCATTGACAGAGGAGCTCAGAGATGGAGCAATTGTGTGTTTTGATTGGTGGTGTGTGTGTGTAGGTTATTCTGGCAGTGTCTGTGATGTGGGTCCTAGGAGAGGAAGAGATGTAGGCGGAGTGTGGGGAGAACAGAAGAGAAAGAATGAAGTGTGATTGACATTAGCGACGGGCAGTGAACCCCTGAGCCATGAGATTAGATTCATATTAGGCCTTCATCCCATGGGCCTCTGTTGATCCTCTCTGTTTGTTTATGTGTGGGCTGCTGTAGTTCAGGGTGTTGACTGCATATCGTGTCAGTCTGCACACTTGCCTTTTTATTGATTTGCACTGTACACATGAAAGAGAGACATCTCTTGGGTAGTGGCTGATAGAGAACGCTTCTGCCGAAGGTATGGAACAGACATAGTGTTTGATTGTTTTTCACTTTCCTCCAATTTTGCTCAAATTTGGCATGTAACTGAAGACAATCAAAATCAAAACTGGTCCTCTGTAGCACAAGAAAAATGGCTTATTTTAAATACTGCTATCAACCAGTTAAGCTGCTGCATTTTGTGCAGGCACATTGCAGACACCTGATTGACCTGCCGAGGAGTCTATATTTAGTAGCGAGGTAGAGGAAGACTGCTGACTGAAAGCATCACTCCCTGGGTAGTGCTATGGGAAATTATGAATCTGGCTGCAGTTGGCACTGGCACCATATAGATGCAATCCAAGCATGTACAACTGCACAAGGCACAGGTGTCTTAGTGGGATTTGGAAGACTTGAACAGTCATTGTTGCCATGTTACTTTAACTGACTTTCAAGAGTCACAGGATTCCTATTGTGTAACAACTCACTATCTGCCTGGAAATATATGGGATTTAAAAAAAACTTTGATTCATACTCATGGGTATGCACTGCAAAACTGAATGAAAGCTTCTGTAAAAAATATAATTAAAGAATTATTATTATTATTACTACATTTTCCTGTATTGTACCAGCTGATGAGTTTTGCTGCTTAAGCAAAATATCCATTCCTTTTACTCAGTATATTAAGGTTGGCACAGTGTGATTCTTTATTTAACTTATCATTTAGTTATCCTCTTGACCTCATATGTGAGGGTTGCATATGTGTGTACAGTGTGGTGCATGTCCTTTCACTCCAGTGAGATAAACTATTGAATGAAATGCTTCATGTGTGCCGCCCGGGTCCTCATTCTCCGGTTGTTTGCTGGCCGGCTTGTTTAATGGCTGTGACAAGGAAATTAAATGAAGTGACACATGTCAGAGTCTCAGGATCTTTCAGAGATGACACGCATAACCTGCGTTTAACGCGATAAGAGCTGTGATTGATGGGTGGAGAGCCTTCTGCCACACAGTCTAGCGGGGATGATTAACTACCGTCTGCAGGACCGGAAGCTTGCAATGAAATTAAAGGTGGTGGTGGTGGGGGGAGAGGGGATTCTGGCATTGGGAGGACATGTCTTTTTTTTCAGTTAAACGGTTTAACCAGTTTAACTGGCGCCTTTATTTTATCCTGAATTCCTGGGTTCTGTGTACTGTGTTGAGGAAGTTAAGCTGTGTGCAGGGGAAAGGCATGGAGCAGGGAGTAGACTGCATTTGTTCAGCAAAGCATGTCATAGCCTCCGTGTACTTCCCCCTAACACAGCTTTTCCCATTAACGGAGAAAGAGCAGCAGTTGCAGTCCCCTCTGTGGTCAGCGCCATACTCATGGGGGCGGTCAGAGAAAGAAGGAGGCCAAACCCCTTGACCACTTGGTAACCCATCACAATAATAAAGAGGGGCCACAGCAATGGGCCCCCACCACAAATACAGGACAGCGTCCAGGGGCCCTTCTACGAATACAGGAAGCAGCCACTGTCTGATTTGGAGACATTTGAAAGATTCTCAAAATTGTGCCCTGCTGGAGGTGACTGAGAAACTCTAGTCTTAATAACATCTCAACTTCACAATAGGACCTGTGTGTGTGCAGGTCTTTATTTCCACAAATTTCCTGTCTCAAATAGCTAATTCCGGTTCATTTGTAGATTAGATCTAAAAAAAGAAAAAGTCATACAGGGACTATTCACTAGCTTATAAGGGCGCTTTCACAAGTATAGTCCGTTTGGCTAGTCCGAATCAGAGTGAAATTGATACTTTTGGTTCGTTTTCTATTTAGTCTGGTTCGGTTTCACAGTGCACAAATTAAAGCGGACCAAATGTAAAAAAAATAATTTGCTGAGGGGCGTGTACGAATGTGCAGGGCCGAAAATGTACTCGCGGAAGTCTTCCTCATTGGTCACAAATTTGGTGGTGGAAAATGTAAACACGGAAATAAACAAACACGGAGAAGAACACTAACCGAGCAAGATGGAGCCAGGGATAAGTTGGGTGATACTGGCAGTAATCCTGTTTTGGTGTTCCAACCAAACACAGGAGAGTATTGCTCAGAACAAACGCCTGTTAAGGCTGTCAACAATATGATGTTGATAAACTATTTCAAAAGAAGACATGTTGCGATCCGACAATGGTATAACCAGAGAAGGCGAGCCTTGATGCGGCGCTACCACGACCTGTTCAGATTGGTATTTCAAGGAAGATCAAGGTATAGCATCTAGCTAGGCTAGTATCTAGCTAGTTGCTAGGCTATCTCAACAAATGCTCGCGCAGGCAGACCATATTTCTCTGTGTTTTGGTTCACTTCCTGCAATTGGGTCTAATTATGTTCCCACTGCAATCAAACCACACTAGGGTTCGCTAGGAAATGGTCCGAGACCGCTTGCTAGAGGTGGTCTCGGACCGGTTGATTTGGTCCGCACCAGAGTACGATTACTGCTTTCATAACCACCCAAACGAACCGTACCCGCCGTTGAACCGCACCGGGGTTCGATTAAAACGGACTAAATGCTGGCTTGTGAAAGTGCCCTAAATAAATGCAGCTAAAACATCAAAAATCACATAGATTGAGCTACTTAAATAATTATGAGCAAAGGCTGGAGTAATGTCCAGAAACACACATGGCTGTTCTTGCCCGTCCCTGCCCTTTCTATTTGCCAGAACATCCTCTCTTTATTAATGACAGTGCAGGCTAGCCTGTGTGTCCTCTAGTCCAAAGTGTGGGTCAAAGTTCTGTGACTGTAGCCCACCAGTCCACCACTCTAGATTTATGCATTACTCATTTATTAATCTACCAATCATATACATACTGTATCTATCTGCAGAACTTTGAAGCTGCTGCATAAGCCGCTGCATCACCCAGGCTGGAAAATTGACTAACAATGTTAAATTTGCATGAAGAATGAATAATTGTTTTTCACCATCTCCTTGGTGAATCTGACAATTCTTGATTATTTCCATATTTTTGTGCTGCAGGAGCCTGCAGTGCAAAGTCTTTTCCTTTTTGTCTGTTACTTGTCTCCTCCTTTTAGTATGTTTAGTCACCAAAGGGTGAGACTAGCGGAGTAAAAACTGGATCACTCAAAATGTAATTGCATGTGTATAATGGCTGCATGAGTTGGTTTAAATTGTCAAATTAATTTGTTTCTCTTAATCAGTGCATCAATCTCACTGGCTCCACCAGGCTCTCCTGATATATTTATAACTGGTACTTTCAAAAGCCATTCAAGCATTCTGTATCAAAAATAAACATGCAGACTGAAGTGTGTGTGTGTGTGTGTGTGTGTGTGTATATATATATATATATATATATATATTTATATTTATATTGGGGGGAGGACAGGGGGGAGGAGTGTTCTTTCTGGTGTAACCATGCAGAAAAGAAGATAATGTCACCATTGTTGGGATTAATCTGTCTCTGATGAGAACAAAGATTAAGGATAGCCACTGAAATTGGGCCAACAAGGTATTGACACATCCATATATGGGTCAGGTTCACAATGGACAAAATGGCACCACCTGCTGACTGGAGTTTGATATCAGGAAACCCACCAGCTAACTAATACTAAGTAATATTCAGAAGAAAAGAAACAATAGAAATCATAATTCTCTGTGAATTATGTGTTTACATTAAATTAAAATTGCAATAATTATATCAAATGTACAATGAATAAATATTGGTACATATTATCTACTCATTCCTCACTTAGTTCTGCCTTTAATTTAGATCAGGTTTGTCCAATCTTATCATAAAAGGGCTGGTGGGGGTTTTCTTTTAGCCCAGCACTAATACACCTGATTCTAATTATCAAGGTCGTATTGAAGATGACAATTAGTAAATTAGTTAAATCAGGGGCGTATTTCACAAAGCTGGCTAAGAATAGCCAGGCTTACTAAAATAAGCCTGGCTTCAATTACGCAGATGCCTAGTGACCATGCTGCCTGCGGCAACATTTTGCTCAACTGAGACATTTGTTGCTCCTGCAACCAAACTATTAATGGAAACCTCAAACTCCGTGTTTTATCTTTATTAGTACACGATTCCTGACAACTCTGCAAACTTGTCACTATTTTCCATAGCAAGTCCATTTAGCAAACTCTTTTATCCAATAGAGTACATTATAACCTTAGCAATGGTATATGCAATGTCTTATTGGGTGCTTTGAACAATTAATTACAGCCCAGCATAACAGCAGTTTTAGTTTTAACGGTCTAGTATTATGCAAGCTCTATAGAAAACGCATTCCCCGACCGAGTTTTCCCTTCCCGATATGAAAGTAGTACTACTAAAATGCGGTTGGTCTCACTGGCTACATATGTACGTTAGTTTTTCCACTCGAGCACTGTCTTGTCCAATATGATTGATAGGCCTATTGTTATTTTCCCATTTTGAGTGCATTTCACATACTGTAGTGTAAGTGTTCAGTTTACAGTCAAGCCAGAAAGTCTGCACACCCCTTTCACCTTCTCCACGTTTTATTACGTTACAGACTTATACTACAATAAATTGAGTTCATTTTTTGCCTCAAACATCTACACACAATAGCCAATAATGACAAAGTGAAAACAGGTTTTTAGAAAATATGCAATTTTATTTTACTGACAAATCTGTACACATATCTGTACACACCCTTAGCCTAATGCTTGGTTGCTGCACCTTTGGCAGCGATTACAGCTTCAAGGCGTCTTGGGAAAGAAGCTACGAAGCTTGGCACACTTGTTTCTGGACATTTTTGCCCATTCCCCTTGGCATATCCTTGCAAGCTCCATCAGGTTGGATGGGGAGCGTCGGTACACAGCCATTTTCAGCTCTTTCCACAGATGTTCAATTGGATTCAGGTTTGGGCTCTGGCTGGGCCACTCAAGGACATGCACAGACTTTCTCCGAAGCCACTCCTTTGTTCTCTTGGCTGTGTTCTTCGGGTCGTTGTCATGTTGGAAGGTAAACCTTCGCCCCAGTCTGAGGTCCAGAGCGCTCTGGAGCAGGTTTTCTTCAAGGATCTCAGTGTACTTAGCTGCATTCATCTTTCCCTCTATCAGGACTAGTCGCCCCGTTCCCGCTGCTGAAAAACATCCCCACATCATGATGCTGCCACCGCCATGCTTTACTGTAGGGATGGTATTAGCCAGGTGATGAGCGGTGCCTGGTTTCCTCCAGACGTGACACTTGGTATTCAGGCCAAAAAGTTAAATTTTGGTTTCATCAGACCAGAGAATCTTGATTCTCATGGTTTGAGAGTCCTCTAGGTGCCTTTTGGCAAACTCCTGCACTGTCAACTGTGGGACCTTATATAGGCAGGTGTTTGCAATCCCCAATCATGTCCAATCAATTGAATTTATTACAGGTGGACTCCAATTAAGTTGTAGAAACATCTCAAGCAGTATCAGTGGAAACAAAATGCACCTCAGCTCACTTTTGGGTGTCGTATCAAAGGATGTGCACACTTGTGTACATATGATATTTTGCATTTTGATTTTTAATAAATTAGCACAAATGTCTAAACCTGTTTTCACTTTGTCATTATGGGCTATTTTGTGTAGAATTTTGAGACAAAAAATTAACTCAATCTATTGTAGAATATGTCTGTAACGTAATAAAACGTGGAGAAGGTGAAAGGGGTGTGCAGACTTTCCGGCTTGACTGTATGTTTGATGTAGGCTACCGATTTTCTTTGAAGATAGAACATTTGGCAGCATTTTGCAGATGGTGGAATACTATTTTATTTTCATGTTATCGTACATAATATAGGCTATAGCATATATACTAGTCACTTAGGGCATGGAAAATTCTCAGTCCAGTTTACTGTGTGCTGATATGCGGTAGATTCATGTAAAACTTTCCTTGGAGTCATTATGAATGGTAACATTAAAAAAATTAATAAAATACAGAAAAATGCCATCCCGGGGAAAAAGGATACATACTGTAGAGTAAAGGTAAAAGTGATGTTTTATTGAGGTACAAGAGTGAATGATTAGGCTACATATTTAGGTGTATGTACCACTGTGATATTAAAGGGATAGTTCAGAATTTTGGACATAATGTCTCAATTACGACTTACCCATGATGTAGTTGATTGATGGAAACCATTTTCAGATAATTCCATGCTGTCCCTTCTTTTGGACATACACACATTGCTAATGCTAGCGCAACTCTAAGGTATCGAGTATCATCCACTACCAAACGCACTTAAACACTCCACAGTGCACCCAAATCAAATAAAATACGACGACAGTCTATCTGGGTTATTTTCAGTGATTATACCATCATTTTTCAAGTCAAACTATCGTTGAATCCTTTACTTTGTGCTCACCTAAATTCTCCGTGGAAGTACGGTGTTAGTTTAGTAGGTAACGTAAAGTAGCCTATAGCTCTGCTGTCCAAAAACAATATTGCGCGTGTGAAAGAATCAGACTCGTAGTATTGTTAGCTAACGTTCAGGTAAGATGGTATTTCGTTGTGCATTTCAAGGTTGTTCAAATCATGCAAAAACAAAATGGGCACCACAAAGTTTTCACCGATTTCCAGTGGAAGATCAACAAAGAAAACAGCTGTGGCTTCTTGATGCTCGCATGGATGTCACCAATTGAGACTCTAAAAAAGTTAAGTGTGTAGTGACCAATTCACAGAGGATCACTATGTGAAAATCAAAAAAGGACGGTCGGGACACCCTCTACTGAAGGAGACTGCTGTGCCATCACCTGTTTTTCTTCATACACCGAAAAGAACTGACGAGCAGGTAACTACTAAATGATTGCATGCGTGATCTATCTATTCAATTTAGCTAGCTAGCTGCCACGATTGTCATGGAAGTGGTCAAACATTTCCTGCAAATTGGTAGCCAGTGTGCTTGCTTGTATATGATGTGTTATTCTGTAGCATGTTTGTGTTTAGCTGACTTTTTGTCTACCAAATATGTAACTTTACGGCAAAACGGATTGTGTCGGCAACTGTGGAGTACAGCACATAGCCTACAGGCAGATACCCTGGCTAATCTACAGCTAGCTCCGCCGCCGTACTTCCACTGAGAATTTAGGTGAGCACAATGTTGCAAACTAAAAATTATTATTTTAATTTTTTTTTGCATTTTTCCAAAGTTTCTTTGCATTTGTGGCACTTTATTTTGACTTAAATTATGAAAATAAACAAATTGTATTGTAAATGGTACACCTGTCTTTTTTCATTTAAGCCATTTACCAAGTTTCTGTGATGCTCACACAGGGAGTCATAAAGCCTTACAGAGCACCCCCTAAATTGGTGAGAATTTACCAAATTTGCCATCTGCGCGAAGGTGTTAAGGAATATGTGATTCACCAATTTTAGTAGGTCTCACTTGCGGGGTGAAGGGATTAGAGTGAATAATGACTAAAACTAACAGTTTCAGTATGTATAATGACCAAAACTGATTCATTTGACTGAAACTGATGAAGGCATAAAGACGAACTCCACAAGTTATGGTGGACAATAAAACCACAGAGATACCGACCTGAATAACTCACCTGACTGATCACCTGAATAACCTGAATTAGTCACCTTTATTTTACCAGAAATATTTTCTTTTTACAAAGGAGTGCTGGCCAGGACAGCAGCACAAAATGTTGCCCATAAAAACATGACATGACACTTAAAACAGACAGCAAAATACATCAGACAATGATTTTACAGTGATGCAAAAATGTTTTCTGTAAAGAAGGGGGAGAACTAAATCAGTTTGCGTAAAAGGCCAAAGATAGTAGATCACTGAAAATATTTATTGGGCCTCAAGCAAGAAACGCTCGTACCCACAAATTTGTTCTTATGTGGCAGGTAAGAACGGTTTACGCAATTTTATGCCATTCACCATTTTTCTCTTTTCTTTGATTTACTCGTAGGTAAGAACAAAATTTAAGAATGGTTGCGACCTGTCGTATGAGTTACGCACAAAGCAAATAGGCCTAAACTATATCCCCAGCAATTGGGTTGTTTTAAAATAAAATATGAGTTTGACTTTATAATTTGTCCACCATAATCGCATTACCATGTTTAAATGATCCTGTTATTTTGTGTTTTTATAAAAATTGTATGGTTGAGTATTTATTGTAGTCTACACATAAATGAAAAGCAAGCGCCCTGCATTTACCTTCCTCAATCGAAAACAATGGTCTCAATTCCATCATCGTCCAAGTTAATAGCCTAGATGCAAAATACAACTCGTCCTCGCTCGCTGCCTGGACGAGAGGAGCATATGACTTGCCTGATATTATCAACCTGAAATGCATCTCATTTCACTCCAGAATTACTAATTAGCTTAGATCATGTTTATTCTTTTGTTTTCCCCCCATGCGATTCACTGGCTGAGGCTAGGAAAGTGCACGACTGCTTATTGGTGCAAGACAGTCCATGTAGGATGAACTATGTGAAATTTTTAAAAAATTATTTTGCACTCGTTATATTATCCTGAGAGGTACAGGCTAATCCAGGTGTGTAGGTTGCAACAATAAATGAAAGAAAAAGTGAATGAAAAAAAACTTGCACACTGATGTAAAATAAGGAGAAAATCCAAACGAAAGTATACCAATGTATACCAAAAAAAAAACGTGCTTGTCTGTAAAAGGTGAAACAAAGGAAAAAGAACATTGTCTTTTTTCCTTTTTTCTCTACCCTTTAGGCAAGATGCCAGTTTTAAGAATGCATCTTCCAGGTACAGGGGGCAGGACAGCTGGCCCTATATGGCATTTTGGGGGTGTTAATTATGTTAATATGTAATCCACGCGAACATGCAAATTTACACTGGTTTAAAATAATGTTTCTGGGGGTTTGAGCATTTGGAGAATCTGACGTGAAATCCACGTAAGAACATCCCTCAAGAACGAATATAAGAGAAAGTTAAAAGAAATGAGGCCCATTGTTTATCACATCACTTTCAAAGTTAGGGACATCCCAGAGTTCCATACAACCTTCACTCACTCCCGAGGTTTGGCTATTTCGTATGCAATTAATCCAGGAAGTAAAATTAATCTTGGATCAGTGCTCACCTTGTACCTCTACAACACAAACACACACATGCCCACACGCATCCACAGACTCTCAGTCAGAAAGTCCTATTGGGAATATCCTTTCTACTTCGAATGACAGTAGAGAGCCTGGAAAATTATTCCTAGTCTTAATTAATGGCATGTGGAGGCTAAATCAGCAGTGACTGTCATTAATAAGACCAAGCTGTGACTCTGAAAAACTGCAAGTGACACTTTTATTAGTTCCTGCTAACAAAGCCAATCAAAACTGCCACCTGGCATCTGCTAAGCTGTTCTGTAAGCTCTTATGTGTATCATATTCAGTGTTAGTGGCCTCTGAGGATATGTAACAATCCCTGATTGGATGTTATTTATTAAATGTACTGTTGATATCATTACATTTTCAAACTATTTTTGAAAAAATAAAATTTGCCTTCTCTGTGACTGTTCTAATGACAAGGCACAATTATTTACTTAACAATTAAGTGGGGAAAAAACAATACAAAAAAAAGATTCCTAAAATATGACATGGTGATCAACCCAGAAATGGTGCAGTTCTTTGATTTACCAGTAGCTTTTTTTAATTAAGCAATGAAAATTCACAGTTATACTTAGATGTAATGAAGACTAAGACTAAATATCACAACGTTTGTAAAGGAGATACATTAGATTAGTTGACATACTGTACAATCTCATCTGAACTCATCCAGCTGCTTTTGCACAAAAGACATGGGGCTCTATCTTGACGATCTTAGCGTATGGTCTAAAACGTGCATTTAAGGCAAGTCCAACTCCACTTTTGCTAGTTAGACGGAGGATTATTTGCTAATTTGCATGTGAAAATATGAACTTGCTCCAAACCTGCAACAATGGCAATGGTTTGCCGCAAATTTGCTGGACGGACTACATTTTTGTAAGGGCAATGCTCTCATTGGCAGCAGTCGTTCTGGCAGCAGTCTTTCTTATAGCTTCTGGCAGCAGAGGCACCAAGCTAGCATCTGAAACATTACTAACGTTAGCACTTGACTTGGTGATGATAGCAACGTTCTTTACTAGCTGCTGGTGTTGCTAGCTGCAGTAATGTCAGTTTGCTGAGATGGTTGAACAAGTGATGGTGTTTTTCTGTGTTCGTTGTCATTAACATTGATTCTTATTTTTTTAAAGACAAAAGACAATGTTTCTCTGGCAACTTGCCATTTTAACCGCGCATTCAGCTTACAGCACATTGAGAACGTATAGCAGCAGTAACGTTTATTTTTTACGTATACCAATACGTAGCAGACGATTATCCTGTAACATCCGTATTTTGGGGTAATTTTGACAAAGGCACTGACAGAGAGAGGTTTGGTCTATATGTGCACTTGTCACCATTGACAATGATGCTGTTTTTGTATTATAATCGTAAAAATACAACACTTTTATCATTCCAGAAGTGGGTGAGCGGCACTCCCCCGTGACCAACGCCCAACTACACCACTGGTTGCATGAATTATGCTCTATTTCTCTATGTGCATGCTCACCACATAATATTAATATGTAATCACCCTTGGGATGTGTCCCAAATGCTCAAAAAATGCATCATCCTTTCCTCCACTACCTCCTCCTCTCCTCCGTGCCCCGGAAACCGATCTTTGTGTCCTAATCTAATGTTGCGGATTACATAATAATGGCTAAAAATTAATTAATGTCTCAACGCAAACCGCAATGTCAGGTACATTGTGTACTGAAACTACTTCTACTCGAAATGTTCAGGCAGTTTTGCATACTTCCGGTTAGGAGACGAGTGGAGGAAAGGAGGTCAGAAGTGAAGAGTATTGGGACACACCGCTAGTCTCTTCATTAATTATAGGTGTGTCTTGGGCATAACATACAATAAACCAATCAGTGTCATCTCCCATTCCCTTTAAAAGCCACCTGCAGTTGACAAGACACGGCAGATATTGTTGTGGAGCATGCAGGTTGGCCTGCATACTGGGGCAATGGAATGCATCTGATGCTCAATATGTGAGCGGGAGCGAGCGAGGAGGGGAAGCAGACGCAATTTAATTATAGTGATGAGCACTATTAGGATGACTCCGCGAGCTCCAGTTCGCTCCAGTTTATATATTGTGATAAAAATGGGCATCACATTGGGCATTCCCCCCGGAGGATTGCAGGAACCTTTGGCCAATATAGAGTCGTAGCTTTATCCAGGATAATTTGCAAAAACATTTGTAACCTTACTCGTAGCATCACAAATCTCCTGGATGTTGATGGAGCGGGCTCCCTTACGTTTCACATCAGCTCAGCTGACAGGAGATGATAGAAGTTTGACGCAATTTAAGGCGGCATTCCCCTTCGTGACGGACAGGTACGTGGTCCTTGACTGACCCTTTTATTATTATGCATTTTTTGATATACACAATAATAATATTTCACGTTGTAATCTTGATATCTTTATGCATGTTTGTGCATGCCCCTGTGTGTGTAACAGACAGGAGGGTGTACGTGAGTTGTGGAAACACCTATGTAGGTAGATGGTGACACATACACTGCCTGGCCAAAAAAAAAGTCGCACACTCTAATATTTCGTCGGACCGCCTTTAGCTTTGATTACGGCACGCATTCATCGTAGCATTGTTTCGACAACCTCATGCAACGTCACAACATTTATTTCCGTCCAGGGTTGCATTCATTTTTGGCCAAGATCTTGTATTGACGACGGGAGAGTCGAACCACTCCGTAAAGTCTTCTCCAGCACATCCCAAAGACTTTCAATGGGGTTAAGGTCAGGACTCTGGTGGCCAATTCATTTGTGAAAATGATTCCTCATGCTCCCTGAACCACTCTTTCACAATTTGAGCCCGATGAATCTTGGCATTGTCGTCCTGGAATATGCCCATTGATGGGATAACCTGGTCATTCAGTACATTCAGGTACTCAGCTGACTTCATTTTTTTTGCTGCATAACGTTGCTGAGCCTAGACCTGACCAATTGAAGCAACCCCAGATCATAACACTGCCTCCAGAGGCTGTACAGTGGGAACTATTCATGACGGGTGCAATGGCGACTTTTTTTTTGGCCAGGCAGTGTATTAGGCAACTATCTTAATATTGTGCGTTAAAATAACAGGGAAACAACTGTGACATGACTTCAGACCAGGGGTGTATACTAAGAAGCCGGATTACTGTGTTAGCTGGATAACTGCACTTAATAAAACCTGGAACAGCTCATTTTACTTCAGTCCATGTTTCATATTTGGAAGGGTTCTGGATATACCCCCCAGGTTTGTGGTGGTTTTAGCGCAAACGCTTTCTGTTGCCTCAAAATAGCAATATGCCAAAAATTTGCCTGACCACACCTCATATTTGTCACGGTTTTTCTAGTCGCCGCCCCTTCTCCGCTTAGGGTTTCTCGCAGCTCCGGGACGGCGTCCGTGCCGTGATTTTTCCTCTCCCCGGCTATCAATTTGCTCCGGCTATAAAAACGCCTCGCTTCCATTTTCCGGTGCTTTGGTGTTATATCGCCACGTACACAAAGCCAGGTATCGGTACAGGAAAAGCGACCACTTCATTTTAAAGCATTGCTTTAGTTGCGTTAGAGCTCCTTTGTAGGATTTAGTTTTCACTTTTCACTTTCTGTTCCTCGTTCTGGTTCCTTGCTGTTCTCTCTGAGACAGTTTCTTTTGTTTCTTTCATTTCTTTCACTTCTCTGTTTTAGTGCTCTCTTTGATTGAGAGTGAGAAGTAACTCTCTTTTTCTTTTGTTCTTTTCACCTCCTTATTTTGGCCGTTATAGTTTTACCTGCCGGAGGTGTTTCTGCCTCCCACTTTTGTTTTGCTCTATTGGTGAGCTTGTGGGATATTTGCTAATTATACGCATGTGTTTCAGTCTCGCCCACTTCTCCTGGGTTGATTTTCGTTTGGCTATACGCCGGGAGTTTTTATTCCCTTTCTTTATTTTCTGCTCTGTTCGCATACTCCTCACCTCCTCTAGTGGTCCACACTTTTGTGGGAGACTTTATCTGATCCCCCTTCCTTTCACATCTGGTTCTTCGAAACCGGGCCCCTCACAATATTAAGACCAACCCGCCCAGGTGGGTGCAAGTTTACTTGGTATTTAACCAATGTGAGCGCTGGACGGTATAACTACATCTGTGTCAGTCTGAAACTAGTAAAGACTCTGAGTGTAACATCAAGCCCCAGGGGGTTTTCACAAAGCAGGATTACCGAGTTAGCTGGATAACTGCACTGAGTAAAATCCGGAACAGCTCTTTTTACTTCAGTCTATGTTCCAGATTTGGAAGGGTTCCGGGTTTCACTCAGTGTAGTGTAGTGTTGTTAGGTACAATAAGAATGTGGTAGTGAGGACAGATAGTTAAAACGTGTACCAGGGGTCGCGTTAGGCCGGCAATTGCCGGTTTTGACCGTTTTTTTATGACAAAGGCCGGAAAATGTAATTCCCTCCGGACATTCGGGCCGGTAAAGAAACAAAACATTTTTTTTTACTTTGCAATATAGTAATTTAACATATTTAGTCTCAAACCCACGGCAATTTATCATTAGGCCTATTATCACCACAAATCAGACAACGCTCCTCTCACGAAATCCGCTATTTCAAATCGTCTGCATATCTCAAGCTGGGCTAAAACTTATGACTTTCGATTTCAAATCAGCAGCTGCTCACTTCCATGAAATGAAGCATTGTCGCAAATGAAAGGAGCCTATTGCTCGTTTTTTTGCCAGTTATAAAAAGGCCGTTTTTAACTGTCAGTAAGCATTTAATTAATAGGCTAAAAGCTTGATATAATCAGCATTTTTTTCTGCCTTAAATAAAAAGCTCCCGGCATAAGCCAACACAAACTTGGCAATAGCGAGTAGTAAACAACAAAGGAACCTCACGCACTCACACAAGGGGTGTAAAATTAGAGGTCAGAGATAAACAAAAGAAAGCCTGTGTAACAAGGGCGAAAGAAAAGGAAATAGAAAAAGAACCTGTTACCTACAGCTCTAGGTGTGAATGAGGTGAACAAAAGGTAACAGGTAGAGGAATATAAAAGGATAAAGAGAGAAGGAAACAAAAAGACTAAATAAATCTTTACCCTAACTCTTTAACCGGACTACCTACGTTTCTGAAGAGTAACAACCAGAAACATAGAGACCGCTATCCTTTACCTTACCGACTCCGATAGTCAATAGCAAAGACAATATCGAAGAGTCGGCAATGCGGAAGCCCTGGGCTATTTATAACCGGCAGGAAATACAAAACAGGTGAAAGGAATAATTGCCGGGCGAGATTCAAACACCGAAACGGATGCAGAAAAATCCGATGATTGCCCCGATGTCGTCAAACAAAAGAACGACCGCAGAAACAACAGCAGGCTGCCAGAAACCATGACAGGTATTAGTATAAGGGTGATCGCATGTACTTTAAAAGGGAGGCAGATTGTAAATTAGTGTTAGTTTTAAGTTAGAGTATGTAACTTTAGCTATGTGAGGCGAATTGGCTGTTGATAGCCGGCAAGCAATATGTTAAGTTATACTCTAAATTCACACAATGAATACAATCAGACATGTAATTACATTGATAATAAACATTAAACAAAAGTTTTCCTAAACTATTGCCTGGGTGTTCATGTCAGTCTTATTGTACTGGAGTACGCAGGTGGGTCTGTGGCTTCTTGACGTCCAAGGGAAAAGTTCTGGCTTTAGGGTCAGGCTGTCCTTTGCTTTGTTTCCTTGCGGGCCCAGCTTCTTGCTGGTCCAGACTCTTTAGAGCGTCAGAGAGAGACTGGACAGGAAGTTCCCAAAGTCATTTTATGGGGTACAGAAGGGTAAGTGACGTACTATATCCAGTCCTACTGGTCACATGTTCTGGGAGTTCCGACCAGGATCACAAGACAGTGATGCGTGTTGGTTTATGTAGTCGCTCTGGAAATGTGACACGTGTTGGTTCCCAAAATGGACGTGCACTACAGTAATTATCCAGCTAACTCAGTAATCCTAAGGAACCAAGGAATTGTGTTGGCCTTTCCTACACAGTCTTCATAGCCTGGGAACCAATAAGGTGCTTATATTGAATTCACCTTCTACTTGTACAACCTCTCACCATTCTTCTCAGTATTCTCTCTAAATCTTACCTTTTCTCACCTCTCTAGTGGTGTAATGAACCGCCAGGCAACATAAGAACTACACAGTATATAAGTTACAAAAGAACTTTAGCTGCCAAATACAGCTTCACTTTATGCTAAATACATTTTTAAAAATTGCTGCTGTAGTAGAAAATCCATTACATTGGATTCCACTATGATTGTTTCCGAAATGTCATAAATACCAAGGGTATTATGACACAAACATATTTTCTGCTTTAAATGGCTGTCCCTTATCCAACTTCAAATTTCATTGTTGCCAGATGGAGCTGGTCCTCTTTACATCCTTATTTTAGTCTAAAATGCAACCAATTATATAGTACACAGTGAAATATGACACTCCTGAATGGGGTTGACCTCATGGTGGCAAACAAACTTCCATATCCCTTCCAGACTGTCAATAAATGGCATATCCACAATTCACAAAAGCCATAAGTCTGCAGAGCCCTTATTTGTCCATGCACTAATGCCCAGCTAATACGCTCTTCAGGTTATAATCAATCAAGTGGCGACAGGTTTATTTCTTGCCTGGTAATATGAAGTTTTATGCAGCTGAGAAACTATTAACAGCACTTTCCCCCCACTGAACATAATTGCTAAAAAAAAAAAAACAGGCTAAGAAAACCTAAATGAGTTTCAGCTGAACTGTAACATTCAGTGGCTCACTATTAACAGCACAAACATAGTTCATCCCACATTTTCAACCCTATTTCCATGTTACAGTGTAAATAGCTAATGTCATGTAATGTGAACTCTTTGATCGAGTTCATGTTCAACATTCATGCTTCAGTTACTATGGTCATTTGCATTGTTTTTCTGTGACTTCTTCAGAAGGCCCCTTCCTCTCTATATGATTTTTACAACGAAGCTTAAAAAATAGTTTTGAAAAATTCTAACAAGGGCTTGTTCATTGTAATTTATGTGATCCAGATCACTTAATTTGAGATATGTCCAGCAATGTTCAACATAAAGCAAGAGGATTATGTGATTCAAATAATAGCCTGATATAATGTATTCTAGTGACGGGTTAACATGAAATGCTAACATAAAAATAATCAGTAGCAATAATGATACTAGTAAAATGCTGAAAAAATGAAAAATATAGATAAATCCTAATCAGTTACAGCTAAGAGCAGACAAATTAGTATCACCTTATTTGGGTTTGGCTATTTGCTGTTGAGCATTTTTGTAGACCATAGATTTACGTATTTTCAGAACATTTTCCTAACATGTTTGAAAAACATTTTAAAAACACCTCCAGAAATTGTTTTAAAAGCCAGCTATTTACAATTCAAACCAATTATTTGCCAATTGCAAGATGTGTCAATAAACTCTTAACAATGCGTATGCTGTTTACAGGGGTTTTTTTGCTCCAAAACTGACCTTGGCTCCCAATGAAAACTACTCTTAATTCCATATATCAGTAGACCCTGTCCCTGGTCCTGGAGTGCAACGGGGTCTGATGGTTTTTTTCTTCACTGAAATCACTAACCTGACACAAGAAACCAGGTGAGGTTACATTAACTTTGAGTTAACTGTAAAACCAACTTATGTAATTGATCAATTACGTGCTGAGCAACAACAAAATCTAAGTCTCTGAAGCTCTTCAGCACCAGCATTTTGTACCATGGTCTTAAATGCTTCAGCAAGGGATTGAATTTTATTTCATACTGAATATGTTTTGTGCCTCTTCATACGAGCTGTCAGAGTTGATTGACACTTTATCTATGGCCCCTGTGCTAACCCCAAAGCTACATTTGCACATGAATGCATCAAACATGTGGCCCTGACACTGGTACTTCCCTCTTTGAATGCTGAGCCAACAAAATGCACGTTTCATGAATTTATAAAGCAATTGGAAATATAGGTCTACTTCTCGCCCTTTTATTACAGGTTGTAGCAGGAAAACTGAAGTTACCGCACATATTCTTGACTACTTTGCCTATCATTGTACACATATACTGCAAACAATGTTTATATTAGTCCTGTTGCAGGTATTGGAGAATTTCAGAAAAGTCTCCCCAAAACCCCAAAATTTCCTTGAAAGAATATTTTTACTTTCTCACTTAGACTGAGAACTAAGTGCACCTACAACTGTGATGCTGCTCCTCGGTCTGTCAGTCATGAAGCATTAAAATACATAACCCTTTTTTCACAAAATGAATTTTTCCGTACCGAAGGTAAGCGTACTGAACTCTGTGACCACTTTAAGAAACACGGGTATATATAGAGAAGGGACTGTCTGTTGGGGAGAGATAGTGGATCAAGGAACATGATACTGTACATCAGCCACAGTGTATATTTACCCGTGCCTGTCTGTCAGTCCACCTTCTGAAGGTCTATGCTCCTGCCAAACATAGAACAAGATAATAAGCAAACAAACAAACAGATTGTTTGACTGCAGGGGAAAGAAACACACCAATTACCTTGTGTCCGTTGATGATACTGCTGTGTATTCCTGGCTTCATTTCTTTTCTTATTTTCCAGTGGTGGTTGTTGAGCTGAAAATAGATGGGGTGGAAAACGTCCTATTAACTGATCATTGATCTAGACTTGTTTTCATTCATTTCCTTTGATTAACAATGCAGAACTTAATTCATCAAAACCTGAATCAGATATAGGCAGTTCTCCTCAATTAGGCTATTTAGGCAAGTACTATAATTATTTTTATTTGCTTCACAAAATGTTTTATTATTATTTAAAATTGTGGATATACTGTATGTATTCTTCATTCTCCACACTTCTTTTGGAGAATATCCATGGCAAAGGTCTGCAATGCACAGATTCTGTAATTTTAATCATCTTGAAGTGCAGGTTTTGTGAGCCTTTATTATAACCTTTATTGTGGGTTGTGCTGAAAGCTAATGTGGTAGTTACTAGGGGTGTGCAGCGATGCCACTATTTGTATCTCTATCTGTATCTGTTCAACCATTAACAATATCTGTATCCGTATTCGGATTAGAAACCGGAAGTGGGCGTGTCTTCGATCGGACGTTATGTTACATATAGGAAATGTGATCTTTTCTAGTCTAAAATTAATTGTTATTGCAATTTATGAGTGTTCACCCCCCTCACTGTCTTTTTTTTATTTTCAAAACTTTTTATAATAACTATATTCTGTGCTTTATACTTATTTATCTATCGTTTTGTTTTGTTAAAGGTTGTGTTTGTTAACCTATTTGAACCCCCCACCCCCTAACTGGGGGACACTAAACAATAATTTTGGATAAGAACTGGAAAAAAATCTGAGATACAATATATAATCAAGTCAGAATGAAAAGGCAGTTTTATAAGAACATCAAACCATTTCATTATACATTTGAATGGAAACTATTTCCACAATAACAGCCCTATCTGCCTGTTGTGATTTCATATTGTACTTTTTTATTTTATTATATGAACATAAATGAATGTATAGTAATATTATTATCATTACTATTATATAAATATTATTATATTTATTTATAAAATTCAAGGAGAAGAAAAAAGTTAAATGAACAGTCCAACAAGATGTATTTCTGAGCTAGCAGTAACAACAAAGTTCTAGAACACCTGAAAAGCTTTTAATTTAAGAAATTGAAAATAAGTCGGGACATGGCTGCATTTCAACAGCTTTTAATATGCTTTTAGTATACCATTGGTTAAACCGATCACCGCGACAAGCGTAGTTAAAACATTTATTTCTGCAGTGTAAAACGTCATTTTTGTTGCAAATTAATCAAGAAATCTTGCCCGCTAAACCGCAACAGGACAACATAGGTAGGCCTACACATAGACGGACGTTTTTGTCGGCTTTTGTGTGAGATTGAGACTAGTGACATGAAACATGTAGCCAATGGCACAGTTATGAATGGATTTTTTACATTACTGCAACAACGCGCTCTGTACCAGATCATAGTTTGCGTGAAAACTTTATTTTCTGTGTCTGACAAATGGATAGTTGTTCCCATCGCCAACTGCGTGAACATGACATGCGGTAAATCTTTCTTTAGTCAGTAGTATCGTAAGCTACTGGACCATATCAGCGGCCTTTTACGTCTTTTAAGTCCAAGTGAAACAGTGAACAGTTAATACTGTTAAATTTCTTAACCTTTGCAATAAAAAGGTGTTCGTTACTGTGAAAAGAACATTAAAAGCATAGCATTTGCACAATAATTTTGCCAAACATTAACTTAGCCATTGGTACCAAGCAGGAATGAAACCACTGACCTCACGCATGGACAGCCAAGATAGTAACAACTAGACCAAAGCAGGTTAACTGAAATGTGGAGGCCAAATAAGACTTTTGTGTTGCGGTATCAGATTGTGTTGGCTTACTGACTTCATAATTCAAACAGTTAATAGTTAATATTGTGAAATTTCTTAGCCTTTGCAATAAAAATAACTTATTTTATGTTAAAAGAACAATGTTAGCATGACATGCACATTGTGTGCCTCAAAAGAAATGTTAGGAACAGGTGGGGATCAAACCACCAACCTAGTACACAGTAGTACAATGCCTTAACCACTAAGTTACAGGAACTTGGAACAGTTGGTATGGTAGGTAGACAGCCTGTTAAGCATAGATAGTGTACTTGGTGGATGGCATACCTGCCATGCCAACATTTGTATTTCTATAGCACCACCACATGGACTGATTGGGTTAAAACTGCAGGGCTCATGTCTTGATCTAACTCTCAATCAACCCACCAAGTTTCAGAACCTTATGTCAAACGGTTTTAGAATTACTACCATTTTTGTGATAAGCCATGCCCAATGCAAAATTCATTGGCTTCTCATTCGGCCATTTTTTGACATGGACCTTAATGTAATGTATGTAAGAAAAGTAATGCATGTATGTAGTGATGTGGGCTGAACAGTCCCTCGAACAGGTTTTGTGCAAATTGGTCTAATTCTGTAGGAGGAGTAGCATTTTAAGTGTTTTACAAAAAATGCTAATTAGCGGAAAATCGAAGATGGCAGACGCCCACTGAAAATTCATTAGCTCATCATTTGGCCATTTCTTGACCTATGCCTTAGAAAAATAATACATTAAGGAAGGCCAGTGACCTGAGTGCACAGAGCGTCGGCAGTGGGCGTGTCAATGATTTTGAGTGACTTTTTAAATATTTTCTAATATTTGGATATCTATAGCACCACCATGTGGCTCGATTGGGTTGAAACAGCAGAGGTCAAGTCCGGATGTTACTGTTAAGAGACCTACCAAGTTTTATAACTTTTTGTTAAATGGTTTTGGAATTATTAGCATTCTTGTGATAAGCCACACCCACTGAAAATTAATTGGCTCCTCATTTGGCCATTTCTTGACCTAAGCCTCAGAATGAATGAATTAAGGAAGGCTGGTGACCTGAGTGCACACACAAAGTTATATGCAAATTGGTCGAATTTTGTAGGAGGAGTAGCATTTTAAGTGTTTTACAAAAAATGCTAATTAGCGGAAAATCCAATATGGCGGACTGAGCAGAGGGACCTGTATACCAAATTTTGTGACTCTAGGTGAAAAGCGGCGTCGGCTGTTGGCGTGTCAATGTCAAAATTTTGTCACGTGAACTACAGCGCCACCAGGTGTTCAATTCCAACAAGCCTGCCAAGTTTGGTGATTCTAGGCCAAACAAGCTCACGGGAATTTTCGGTGAAAGGGGAGACTTTTTTTTAATAAAAAAAAATAAATCAGAACAAAAACAATAGGGAAGGACTTAGGGAAGGAAAGCAGAAATATTTGAAATTATGAATTTACCCTACTGGATGTTCACAAACATTTCATATGAGTCTATTGAGATTAGATGCCTCCAATTTCTGGACAAATGCGCACACACACACAAATTGCTATATTTATTAGAATTTTGGGAGTTGTATTGCAAAGACATTTAGAATTTCAACAATGTCAAACCAAACAAATTTATCAGAACTCATTTAAATTTTAATGTGAAATGCATGAGTGTGTCATGAGTGAAAATGTTCTCCTTATTTATTTTTGTTTTTTTAACACACATTCAAAAGTTATTTCGGCCCTGTATACTGTCAATGTGTCCTCACTCAATACCTAAGTTGGTTCGAAACCCCACATGATGTAACCATAATGCCACATTGGTAAGTGGAAAATATAGCAGATTGTTGCCCTTCCAGAGAATACTTTCTTTGTTTCAAATACCAGGTTTTTGCCCTGCACTTACAACATGCATTATGTATCTGAGAGGAGAGATAGCCTTAACACAAAAGGCCTTCATGCTACATATTTTATATTCTACACAAAATAAAAAAAGTTATTAATGATTAGATGTAGTTACAGTACACCACAAATAGGTAATATTACGTATTTCTACGTATATTTACAATATGTGTGTAACGTCCCGTTCCCATCCAGTCCGTATTCCCTGTTTTGCCATGTCCCTCCGTTTCTTGTTTGATTCCCTTGTCCATGTTTTCCCTGTTGCTACAGACTGGGCGTGCCCCTTCTGTTTGTTTCACTCTGTTCCCCCACATCTCCTTCCCTCCTTGTTGCATGCATTCCCCACTTGTCAATTAGTCAATCACCCTCGGTTACATTCCTCACGCTTTCCTGATTGTTTCCAATCACACTCCCCTATTTAACCCACCTGCTGTCTCCCCTCCGGTGTTGGTTCATTACTTGTGTTGCCCTCCTGACCCTGTTTGCTGCTCTGTAACTTACCTTGTTCGTTGCCTGGTCTCCTGTTTTCTAGTCCTGTTAACTGAGTGCTTGGTTGTGGGTTTATGCCCTTCAGCTTTCAGTTTACCTTCCCTCCAGTTTGGTAGCTATCCAGCCCTGACATTTCGCTGTTTGTTTGTCTCTAACCTGTCTCCCTCTAATTACCAGCTGTTCCTGCTTCGTCCAGTCTGTAGCTGTTAGTTTCCCTGTTTGTGTGTTGCGGTACCTCCAACTCCAGCTCACCCTGCGCCCGCAGTTGGGTTATCTGCCTTGCTATCCTGCAGTGGTTCCTGTCCGGCCGTGGCTACCTCCATTGCTGCGGTTACGGTCCCAGGTTCCGCAGTAATCCAGCTACCCCTACCGGACCTACCTGAGCTTCGCCACACAGCTCTAGCCAGCCGGGTTCTGCCGGTTGCCTACCTCGGAGTTCAGCCCAGTACCCGTGGGACCTCCCGGTCCAGTTTCCGGTCCAGTTCCGGTTCTATACCCTCCTGCTTCTTACAGTCCAGTTCCGGCTTGGAACAGCCCGCGGATTCCGTTATCCAGTTCCAGTTGGTCCTCCCGGTCCAATTCCAGTCCAGTTCCGGTTCGGAACTCACCTTCAGTTAAAGTCCAGTTCCGGCTTGGAACAATCCCATTGTTCCTGTAATCCAGTTCCTGAGTGGACCCCCCGGTCCAGTTCCAGTCCAGTCCCGGTGTAAGTTCACCTCCAGTAAAGGTCCAGTTCCGGCTTGGAACAAACCTGCCGTTCCAGTTCCTGAGTGGACCCCCCGGTCCAGTAAAGTCCAGTTCCGGCTTGGAACTCGCTTCCTGAGTTAAAGTCCAGCTCCGGCTTGGAGCAGTTCGTGTTTGGACTTCCTGTTACCTGTGTATATTCTTTGTTTCCTTTTTGTACAGCTTTGGGACTACCCCAAAGCTTTAAATAAAGATCCTTTCTGTTCATCTGCCTCCTTAGTCGTGCATTTAGGTCCAACCTCCCCCAGGATCGTAACAATGTGCACACTGATGCATTAATTATACATAAAGTTTAATTACATTTGAGTATTATTCAGCATGCTTAAGAGAAATTAAAATTGATTTATTTTAAATATTTAAAAACCTTTTTTAAAAACAAAATCTGTTTAAGTGGTTGGACAGTGACTTGTACTAACTCTTAAAATGAATATTTTTTTGGAAAAAGTCAAGAGGGGTCCAGTAAATTTCATAACACAGAACCTGTAAAGTAAAATAGTAGGTATGTATTAATTTACTATTTGGGTATTTAAAAAAAATCCTTGAGATGAATACCTTGTTTCTGAGGGGGTCCTGTAAGATAAGTACATACAATGCTATATACTGAAATAAAACATATTACAGGAATTAAAAACTTGTACAAGAGCTGGGTAGAGAAATTATATAATAATGTAAAAATGTTTCTGACAAACATAAGAATACTATAAAACTGGTAAGTTCAAGTATTAAAACAAATAAAACACTAATGTTGTCCTTAAATGTACTTAATCATTCAAATTATTAACTTTTTTTTGGCAGTATCATACAGAATTGTTCTACAAATAGTAATTAATTTTATATTAATTTTATCTAAATTTCCTGAGATTATCTTGGGGAGTAATGCTATGATGAGAAGAGTTAATAGGTATGATTGATTTATGATTTAACCATTTCTCCATGACATGGACAGTATGGTTTACCACGTTTATTTTATTTCAATTTCAGTTTTGGATGTTGAACTCCTATGGTTCTATTTCAGAAAGTGAAATGTGTATTACTGGACTCTTCTGTATGTTCAGTTTATTTTCTCATACTTTGTCATCAGACAAAAAAACTGCCGCAAAACTGTTTTAAGCTGAAGCACAACTGATGTTTGTTTTCTTGATAGGATTCCAGTCTGGGAATTTACACAGCTGCAAAGCCCGGAGAATGTGATGCAACATACCTGAGAGACCGAATGAAAAAATGATCCTCAGCATGATTGCCTCATGATCAAATAAATAATGTGTCTGCATTCCAGAGCTCAGATATACCCAAACATAAATGAACCAGGATTGCTGACGTGCTGCACTTGTTAATTTCGCTGATTAATGACAAGGGGAAGAGAAAAAAATACCAACGGGAAAAAATAGCCATGCACACCAATCACTTCCTAAGGAAAAGCCTATGATGCATCAGAAATAGGGCCAGAAGTTTGTTTCCACCACATAACCTGCAGGGATTTAAACTTGTATTTCAATGGCTATCCTCCAGGGGTCCCCATAGGCACTCCAATGGCACAGTCATACAATTGAGTTTCTAATTGAGATGTTTATAAAAACAATTACTTAAGAAAGTGAACATGGATGGAAATTTAAATGCTACAAAAAGTATGCTTTTGAGCAAACAAGTGAAGCAGTATACTCCTGGTACACAGCATACCGACAGATTGAAATATTTTGCACAGCTTGCAATTTAACAATAAATTACACAAAGAAGATAAGAATAGACCAACATTTAAACACTAAGGGTGGGATTTACTAAGGACACAGTCACACTGCAAAACCAATATAACCAATATTGCGACTCTTTCACGGTCGCAGATACCGCCACATTAACGACCGATTTACTATCAGTAATCAAACTGCATTTAAGTGTCACTTGTAGACATCAACGTCAATCATTGTCCACGCTTAATTAGTGGCAATTAGTTTATGAACTTAGATGATTGAGGTGGTGCAAATGGGATAACAGTTTGAGAAATGGCTTAATAAAGCCTCGATCTACCTGGCAGAGAACTGAAGTACCATGCAAACTAGTGGCTCTAATCAGAAATAATTACACAAACCATTCTTCCTTTATTTAAACAATTTGCATTGACTTGTGAACAGGATCTTCATACGGTAATGCAAACATAGTCAGTGGCGTGACACAGATTATGTCGTTTTCAGTACAACCTTTTCCTCTGTGGGTCTGATGGACTGGATCTGGTTGCTGTTTGGGAGCGGATACTGCAATTGGTAGTGGTTAAGTTGTTAAATTACAAATGTTAAAGTTGGACGGTGCTTTTGTTCACTTTTTCAATTCAGATATTTCAGTAATGGATTGCAATTGACTCATTACAGTCTACATCCTTTTAAAGGGTAACAAAGCACTAAAACCACTTATTTTAGATGAGAACTCATACATTAGGTGTTACTGATTGATCCTGGTCCAAATCTTGACATTTTACTGCAGTCAGCGCAAAACCGCATAAACCCAAAGGATCTGGCTCAAAAGTGTCTCTAGTGTTAGTGTTAGGAACTGCACATCCAGTCTGTCATTGGCCAGAAACTTCATCCAGCTGACGTGATGACATTGAAACCTGTTACGCTACACCCTGAAGTTTTGGAGTGACGACGGGCTACGCCCCAGCTATAAAAGCGAATCTCAGTGGTTGATCTCACAGTTTTCTATATAGTTCGGTGGTAGATCTGCGTGGATGAAGAGATAGGAGAGAGAGCGAGCGAGTGAGCGATATATATAGCTAGCTTACAGTTTAGCTTTTTTTTTTTCTTGTAAGTTATAGTAACCTATTTTTGGTATATATATATTTTTTATAGTTAGCTTGATAGTCTGTTGTTTTTTGATGGTTTGTTTATCAGTCTAGCTTAGCAAGTAGCAAGTTTTTAAAATAAATATATACTTTATTAAAAATAAATATAGAAAGCATAGTTGAGCCAGGAGTTACATTATATGCATGCTACACATTTACTTTTGAAACATCCCTACAACAGACATTTTCTCTTGGAGAGAGTTCAGTGCAGTGACCACAAGTGCACCCATCGAAACCAATATTGTTGATATCTTGCAGGCAATGTTAGTGTGACTGCCTACAGCCTGTGTAAAATGAAAAAAGCCTACATGGCATGGGTAACTATTTACGTGTGATTTGTTGTTTGCTGGCTGCATCATTATAAGCCCAAACGAGGCTATGCGTGCCGCCGCCTACCACTCTAAAACATGCCCATCCTCTCATTCTCCACCATTGCTTCTGCCTCGGCTACTTGGGGCTCGGCAGCAGCTGGAGCTGCTGATGTTTGTTCGTGTGTGTATGAGTGAGAGAGGTAGTGAGAGAGAGAGTGGAACAAAGCAGCTGCTGTGAGCGCTGTCCATAGTAGCTTTTGGCTACTAGTGAAAAAAAATTGCTGGGGCATGGTTTGATACCTGGAGCTCAGCCCCTATATTATTACCTTATCACGCCCAGATTTTGGCATTTTTCGAATTACAAAAGGTGGCGGTGTCTAGCTAAACCAGTGTGCTTTGTTACCCTTTAATAATACAGATAAATGTTTAAGTCTGCAGATTGCTGTTTATGACAATGACACTCATATGTGATTATTTGATTTAATAGTTTTCCAGGAGTTGCATTTAGTATTATTACTCAATTCCCCCTTTTTAAAATACCTTTGAATGTTATTAAAATGCCCACAGCAATTCAGTATTTCAACACATTATCTAACTACGGACCACTGCAATGATCTTAAATGAACTACGATGGTTATGACGCACTTCCATGCAGTCCAGAATTCAAACAGGAGCCATTCCCCTTCGGCAGACCTTCACAGTAAGTGCTGATGCATTGCCCTTGTTCAGTAACCATTCAAGCGTAACTTGTCTGCAAATCAATATTGAACAGTGCTCATGAGCACTTTAACGTTTTCATCACATTAATGTTAATGCTAAATTGCATGTTAGGAGGTGGTGGTGAAGCTTGGGGGCAGCAAAAATAAAGAGGATGGCAGAGTTCTAGAGAGATCTGGCACAAAAAAGAAGCCCTGTTTGGAAGTGAATGCAAGATGATGGCACCCATATTGCCCAGATTCTACAAGATGAATCGCTAACACTCTTCAGACATCACAGATTAAAGGCACGCGTAGTCTGCCAATGACATGTGGGCCAGGTCAAGTATAGGCTCATTCAGGGGCAAGTGAAGATTCGACGTTTTGTTACAAACATCCTGCTTTAACCACATAACATGTAAATGGGCGTTCTCAAAGCGCACTGGCATTTAGCAGATGATGGCACTGGCAGGATGCTTGGCATAGCATGCTGGTTTCTAGATTATCTCAGTAGTGTCCTGAACTGACCATCTGACTACCTGGGCACTGGCTCATGGAATAACACAGACTGAAGAGTATGAATCACTGAAACATTATTACACTGAGCGTGGTGGCATAAATTAATTAGCATAAAAATTTCAGACTTTTTTGCACAAACATAACTTCATATGGATAAATTCAACGGATCCTGACACAAGACCCCTCATTCTGTTGGTCATTTTGAGACATGCATGCTTTTTATACTTTCATGACTGTAGACTTTGTTAAATTTGAATGAGACCTCAAAATTTAATTGTCCATAGACTTATATGCATATAATTGTCCATGGTATCTTATATGCTAATTTATAAATCAGGCTAGATTCTCAACATAATAAATGTTATAAATAAAATAAAACCATTGTTTAAAGTTCTATATGAACATGAGAACAACACTGTGGGTGAGAGCTTTATGTCCCAGATGAATCAAATTAAATCAATATTTATGTATATAGAGCATTTCACAACCAGTTATCACAATACGCTTCACAGAAAAACCCAGCCTAAACCCCCACAAGAGCAAGCCAAAAGCAACAGCGGCAAGGAAAAACTCCCTGGTGTAAATAGGAAGAAACCTTGGGAGGAACCAGACTTAAGGGGGGAACCCATCCTCCTCTGGTCGACTCAGGGTCTAGGTCTTAATGACCAACATAGTCAAATCAGCCAATGTTCATGTTAATGGAATTAGCAGCAGCTAGATGACAGTCCATATGTGGCAGCAAGCATGGTGGGGAACTGGGCGCCGATGGCAGTGGGAGCAGCGGGCAGTGGAGGTGGGAAGGGGAGGGGCAAGCGGCAACGGAAAGGAAGCCGGACAACAGCGGTGAGGGAGTCCAGTTGACAGCAACTCTCGAGATGCGGGGCACAAGCCCCGCCGGCAGAATGTAGAAAAAGTTGGAGAGAAAAAAAAAACGGAAAGTGTAACAGAGCAGCAGGAGCACCAACTGGGGATTGCACAAGTGCCCCCGCCCCCGATAGACACACCGACATTCAAACGTGAGCTAGCCTGTTATAAAGGGGTTGTAATAACGTACCCTAATGCACAAATTAATGACTGGCTAGCTAGGTACTTAAATTCTGTTCATTTTAGCGAGACTGTTCTTCGACTGTAGACTGTAACATTGGCCTATATCGATAAATTGACAACCGCTGATTGGGTCACATCATTAGCTATGGTTGGCTTGATCAAAACTTTTCGAAGGATACACACATGGGTCTGTGCACTCAAAAATGTATGGAGAAATGTTCTGCTGAAACTGACGTGTTTTATGTATCTTAAAAACCACTGCAAACTATACAATGGGCTTATATCAGTGTGTTTAGGTGGGATCAGTGTTGCCAGATTTGACAAGTGTCAACCTGCCCAATCAGAGCCTCAAACCCATCCAATCTTGGAAAAAAATAGCCCAAATTTTAGTAAATAAATATTATGGTGTTTCAGATCACAAACCGGGGGATTGTGAGATTGTGGACCAGTGGGGGGGGAGTGGGGTTGCTGTCAAATATACGTGGCCGATCAATGGTTTCTCTGTAATGTTAAGGAACCTGTGAATGCACACACATCCACGTATAAGTTATAATTATGTTCTCCTAATGACATTTTCGTGCTCATTATGCAATATCGGGGAAAACAAGTACTCGCAAGTATGCACACTTGTGCACAGAAACAGAACGTTCAGCAACATAGAAACATAGGCTGCTCATTTCTTGCTCATTACCAAGTTCTCAAACTTCGTAGCCTAAAGCAAAAGACATGGCATTCAAAGATAAAAGACACGGCGGTCAATATACCAGTAAAGTTTCATATAGCCACCAATGTGCTATCTCGTCACACTGTTACGGCATAAGCACAGCATAACAGGCACAACATACTCACAAACATAGCCATGTGTGCGCACGCACGCACACACATACAGCATAGCTTGTGCGAGAGCAAGAAAACTTTCATGAACAAGTGCATATGAAACAAGCACAGCCACTATTGACAGGCTTCAGGTACAATGACGACTGAGGAATAGGTGGAGGAGGGACACATTGCACCATAGCCAATGAATGTGAGTGATTAGCTGAAAGTTAAAAAAACGCCCAATATAACAAAAAATAGCCCAAATTATTACAACCCGCCCAACCTGCACAATAACAAAAAAAATAAATAGGCCAAATCGGTTGGAATCCACCCTATCTGGCAATACTGGATGGGATATTACTCACACCTATGGTGCTATACTCAATGTATATAGAAAATATGATTTATACATTTTATACAGTCACTACTACAGTATATGATCTAATGCTTGTTTTAGAAGGTTGTTTTGAATTTCATATTATAATAATTTCCAGTGAAGGTTAGGCGCATGATACGTTTACACCGTGACGTTTAAGTGAAATGTTTGCGTTTGCCAAAAACCTCAAAAGACATTAAATTAAATTGATCAGCCCTAACGCTAACATCTGCTCTCCATCAAGGGGTATCAGCACAGAGCTTTGACAACTGCTAAAGATCTTATATGTCTACTGTACTTCAAAGAACATGTAGGCTACATTCAGAGTTTAGTGACTACCATATAAATGTCTACACAGTGAAGAATTTAAAATTATGTTAATAGTGTTAAAGATAACATTCCCAAGATGGTTATTGTCACGATCCTGGTTAGGGTAGGACCTAAGTGCAACGACTCAGACAGGGAAACAGAGATGGGTATTTATTATGGAGCTTGGGGTAGTCCCAAGCAGTACACAAGTTAACACAACAGTAAAGAGGAATGAGGAAGTCCTTCGGCACAGCGAACTGCTCCAAGCCAGAGCTGGACTTGATCACCCCTGAAAGTTCCAAACCGGAACTTGGACAGTTTCTGGACCGGGAGGTCCAACAGGAACTGGATCACGGGAATGACGGGCTGTTCCAAGCCGGAACTGGACTTGGCACGGGAGGTGAGTTCCGAACCGGAACCGGACTGGATCTGGACCGGGAGGTCCAACAGGAACAGGATCGCGGGAACGACGGGTTGTTCCAAGCCGGAACTGGACTTGGCATGGGAGGTGAGTTCCGAACCGGAACCGGACTGGATCTGGACCGGGAGGTCCAACAGGAACTGGATCACGGGAACGGCGGGTAGTTCCAAGCCGGAACTGGACTCAATACTGGAGGTGAGTTCCGAACCGGAACCGGACTGGATTTGGACCGGGGGATCCAACAGGAACTGGATCGCGGGAACGAGGGGTCGTTCCAAGCCGGAACTGGACTCAATACTGGAGGTGAGTTCCGAACCGGAACTGGACCGGGAGGTCCAACAGGAACTGGATCACGGGAGAGGAGCGGTCCGAACTGGAACTGGCACAGGACTGAAGGCAGAGGTACGTATGGGGCAGGACACGACAGGGTAGAGCAGTGTAGCGGAGCTCAGGTTGGCCCGGTTGGGGTAGCTGGGCCACAGTGGAGGCTGGGACCGAAACCGCAGCAATGGAGGTAGCCACGGCCGGACAGGAACCACTGTAGGGTGGAGAGGCAGAGCACCCAACTGCGGACGCAACGTTAGCTGGGAGCAGGAGTACCGCAACACACACAGGGAGACTTAACAGCTACAGACTGGGAAGCACAGGTGAAGCTGGTAATTAAGCAGACAGGATACAGGCAGAGCAAACCGCAAAAGACAGGGCTGGAATAAATACCAGACAGTAGGTTCTTGAGCTGAGGAGCACACAGGAAAAACCCACTGCAGAGTTCAGCGCACAGGACAGGGAAACAAAAGACCAGGATATCACAGAGCACGTTACTGAGAAGCAAACAGGGTAAGGAAGGCAACATAAGTGATGAACCAACACAGGAGGGGAGACAGCAGGTGGGTTAAATAGGGGAGTGAAATTGAAACCAATAACGAAAGCGTGAGGAATGTAACCGAGGGTGATTGATTAATTGACAGGTGAGGAATGCATGCACAAGAGGGAAAAGAGATAGGTTGAAACCGAAGTGGGGGAACAGAGTGAAACAAACAGAAGGAGGCATGCCCAGCCTGGAGCAACGGGGAAAACATGGGCAAGGGAATCAAACAAGACACGGAGGGACATGGCAAAACAAGGAAAAAGGACTGGATGGGAACGGGACGTTACAGTTATGATGGCATTTGAAATGGCCTTACACTGTACAGGGAATTGATAAATGTTAATAGTTAATATTTAGTATTTGTGCACAACAATAATGTATTCTCATTTATACCCAGTTATTTGCATGATAGTAAGCCGGCAGCATATTATTCATTATTTTGATAAATTGGACCAGTGAAATATATTGCATATATACATTACATTATAACATTTTGATGTATGATGTTGTAAGTATATGATCTGGATTTATGATTTGAAAATTAGATTCCTACCCTGAAGAGATCATAGCAATATACAATTTACACTCTATAATATACACTCTAATGCAGGATCTATCAATTAATCATACTAGTTTAAAAAGGTATGCTACGTAGGCCTACCAACAGTTTGTGGACAAGCTCTGCTGAAAGAGTGATACAAGGTATGTGGTCCCAAATAGGATACATGGCCATGTTGGAAATGAAGCATGCTTTCTAAAAGTGCAAAATCTGTAAGTCTATTGCCTCTGGCTTTAACCTTTACATGCATTAATTATTAAAAACAGAATAATATATGTTTGCATGTTTTTTATTACTTGTAAGGACATGTGAAAGAATGTTCAAAATTAGTTTTTTCAATTTTCTTAATTTTGAAAAAGTTACATACAGTAAGTTTCCACTACAGTGGACATCATGCCGCAAAGGTATAACAAAAATATTACGTGAATTTGTAATGGAATACAATAAAACTGTTTTTTGCACACTTACTGACCACAAGTATCATAAAATATATTTTTTGTGATGACATTTTTTTTCAGTAAGCATCACAAACATACTATATACTGAAAAGTAGAAATACAGTAAACGCCATGATAAAGGTCACAATAGTGGTATTCTGTGAAAACATTAGAATGGTGCCTGGGAGAGAGAGAGGAAGAGGGAGGGAGAGATAGAGGGAGAGCAACAAGAAGAGAGAGGGGGACGGGTGAGAAGGAGAATGAGAGAGAGGAAAGGAGGGAGAGGGAAAGGGGGGGGAAGAGGTGATAGAGAGGGTGATAGAGGGAGAGAGAGTGGGAGATTTGGAGGGAGGTTCAATAAAAAAGATAGAGGAAGAAAGGGGGAGAGAGAGGAAGAGAGACAGGGAGGTAAGGAGGGAGGGAGAAGGAAAGAACGAAAGGGAGAGAGAGAAGGAAACTGCCTGTTTGTGCATCCTAGTGGTCATCTACAGCCATGGGTGGACATAAGGTGGGCCCGCGAGATCTCCCTGCCCATACCCCCCGCCCCCAAATCTTAATGCATGATGTCCACTTCAGTACATAACCTTATGGAAATGTAATATACTGCAGTATATTTTAAATATATTGTGATGATAATTTTGATATATTTACAATATACAGCAGTACATTCTTTTTCCGTAAGGGTACACAGTACAAGAACTACAGTAATGTTTTGTTACAAATATAACTAATTCTGCTCAGTGCATCTTACCTAATGACAATATTTTTTAAACATGCTCTGTTCCCTAGGAATAGAAGGTTTTCACAGCCATACCAGAGGTAGTTGGTATGTGTCCATGTCCACCTGCTATTTTGACCTTCAATGTATCAAAACTAGAAAAGTCAATCAAATGTAACAAGATGGAGCATATCAAAATTTGGGCAAATATACAAGGAATCTGCTCTCCTGTTTAGGAGATCACAAATGTTTTTGACTATGTTAAAAAAAAACCTGTCCACTGTAGTGAGCTAAATGTTGTTTCTCCTGACTCATTATCCCATTGAAAAATAAGTCAGGAGAAACAACCCTAAAAGTGATCCATCCATATCTACTGCATATCTGGCAGCAGAGTGATGGTTTGAGGCTTGTTTGATACCTCAGACCCTTGATGACTTACAGCCATTTATCCAACCATGTGCATAGCAATAATATATCAATGCTACTTCACAAACTGAAATAATACACTGTCTGGCCAAAAAAAAAGTCACCGTTGCACCCATCATGCATAGTGCCCACTGTACAAGCCTCTGGAGGCAGTGTTATGATCTGGGGTTGCTTCAATTGGTCAGGTCTAGGCTCAGCAACGTTATGCAGCAATAAAATTAAGTCAGCTGAGTACCTGAATGTACTGAATGACCAGGTTATCCCATCAATTGGCATATTCCAGGATGACAATGCCAAGATTCATCCGGCTCAAATTGTGAAAGAGTGGTTCAGGGAGCATGAGGAATCATTTTCACACATGAATTGGCCACCAGAGTCCTGACCTTAACCCCATTGAAAGTCTTCGGGATGTGCTGGAGAAGACTTTACGGAGTGGTTTGACTCTCCCGTCGTCAATACAAGATCTTGGCCAAAAATTGATGCAACTCTGGACGGAAATAAATGTTGTGACATTGCATAAGTTTGTCCATACAATGCTGTGACAAATGCGCACCGTAATCAAAGGTAAAGGTGGTCCAACAAAATATTAGAGTGTGCGACTTTTTTTTTGGCCAGGCAGTGTATCATACAATAAGTCTACAGGTGCAGCCTGTCTTACAATGCACATGTAGAGTACAATCATTGAACATGCGCTTAAACAACTGATTCTGATTCAGATAACATTATTGTCCATCACATGAAATGACAGAAATGTGCCTTTGGAAAGGGCTCAGGAAAACACACAAGACACTGGCTTATGACATAAAACACTAAGGCTAAAGAAAATAGGGAAAAAACACACCATGTCGAAAACGACGGAGACGGTTAAAACAGGCGTGCAAAAAGATGCAAAAAAAAGTTAAATTCAATTCAATAGAACTTTATTTATCCCACGTGGGGCAATTTAAGAGCAAAAAACATGTTGGTGCACAAGACAACGTTCAGTACTGGCAGACACATACATCAGTACAGACAACAGACAACATCAGACATAAATATTAAAACACAGGTTTGAAAGTGCAAAGTCCTGTTAAAAAGGGGACTAAGTTATAAGTTATTTTCTTATTTAAGATGTTTATTGCAGTGGGAATTAAAGATTTTTTTTAAACACACTAGTTTTGTCAAGTGGCATTCCAATGGGAGTGGCTGAAAAGAGTGTGTGTGAGGTGTCTTGTGTGATGGATGTTGCCCTTCGTCTGACTGACTGGGTATAGAGTTCCAATATTTGGGTCTGGGTGGTGCAGGTTATTTTGGCCGCTTTGTTGACGATCCTTGCAAGAGGAAGTTGTTCCAAGATGCAGTGTTGAAAGTGAGGATATATTCCACAAGTGATTTATAGGCAGCTGTTAAAATGTCACTCCTAATGTTAAAACCTCTCAGCTTCCTCAGAAGGAACAGGCGCTGCTTGGCCTTTTTGAAGCCCCCATCTGCGTGATGTGCACAGGACAGGCGGAGGTATTCCCAGGTGCTTGAAGGTCTTGACTTCCACTACCTTCCCTTTCAGCCTGAGGGGTTTGAAGAGAGGGTGGTAGGTATGAGATGTTCAGCACCCCCCGCCACAACACAGCTCTTTGTGTGTTGAGCTCTAGGGGGCTCCCTTGGATTCAGGAGATCAGGGTGTCTGCATACTGTCTGTATGTGGACAGGGAGTGTTCATACCTCAGGTGAGCCACAGGACCATGTTGTCAGCATTTTTGATGAGTGACAGTCCATTTATATTGCAGGTAATTTAATTTGTGTAGACACACAATTAAGCAAGGAAACAGAAATAATATCACATATTAATTGTATACAATAAGTTATTGGTTCACCATAGAGGATTCAGCATGTCAGTTCTACTTTTTATATGTAAATTCACTTTTACATAGTACGTGCTATGAGAACTTTGTAACTCATCTGGAAATAAAAATGATAACATTGGGCCTCATTTATCAATAGCCTATGGTCGTAAATGTTTTTTGACAGGTCCAACTTGCGTACGAAATTCTCACGTGTGATTAATCAAACTTGTCTAAATCACTGATCTGAGCGTACATGATATGATAAATCAAACTTAATTGTATATTAGGAAGTGTGTTCACTCATCATTATGAATTACCATACTCACACATCCATTTTATTATCTATATTTGGCAAGGCCATCTCCTTTAAAACGCACATGCCAACGTGGTTTTCTAAGCTTCATGCTTATGAAAGAACATGAAAATAAACGCGTGCTTATTGGGTGCGTTAGTAGTGGTGTGCAGCCTAGCTCAAAAGCCACTATGTGGCAGAGGATACCCCTATGGAAAAAGAATATGCTGCAGTATATTGTAAATATGTCAAAATTATCTTCACAATATATTTAAAATATACTGCAGTATATTACATTTCCATAAGGGTAACCAGGGCTAAAATGCTTCCTCTGAATTGCCAACTACAGCTGAGATAAAAATAAAACAGAAAATAACCATTCCCGAAAAACGTTCTGCCGGACGGTACAGGAAATGGCATCCCGGACCTCTCGTCTGCAGAAGCGAGGGTGGGGATATTATTGGGAAAGTGGCCGTGAGTGATAGAAGACAGGATTCATCAAGATTTCAAGATTCGCTCACGCAATGTTTGCTAGGTCTTCTAGGCTAATAAAACTAGATCGGATTTATAGAAAAAAATATGAAAACAGTTTTGTGTCTTGCATACAACATGACTGGTGATGCGTAATTATTTTCATATGGCTGTCTCCAATAAATCCTTATACAGAGACTATTTAACCGGCTTCTGCTTCATTCCATTTAGGCTACACATGATGAGAAACTAATAGCGATTAAGCTAATAGTGATTAAAAATCAACTTATTCAGATACAATTTTTGCCAATTAGGCTACACAACGTACATCTACATCAACATGTAGGTCAAATGCATTTTAAAATATTGAACTGCCTTGCCACTGGGAAAAGCGTGCGCAAGGTCAAGAGCGGTCGTGAGATTGTACCATACACCCACGGTCATTTTGATAAATCCGGAAATTTACCCTAAAAATGGCCGTACGCTCACTTTACGATCATATTTGAATGTACACCTGAATGATAAATGAGGCCCATTGTTTTTCCAGAAAGCTATCACATGGAATCGATACAAATATTTGTCAAAAAGTTAACATCTGTGACAGAAATCCCTTTAAACATCCAATTATAAACAGAAATATTGAGATATAATTATAAATACAGTTGGCAGAGTAATAACTGAACAGACTTTTTATGATGATCTAAGTTTGATTGGAACTTGCTGAGTTTAGTCAATCCACAGAACAAATTAAACAATGGTAGAGGACACTTAAAGCAATGTATGTTGTATGGCTGTCAATGTTAAGGCATGAACTCATGCAAATATTTTTAATTACAATTAGCAATTACAATGGTTAAACATAGGATGGTAGATGGGAAATCTGGTCATAGATCTGCACTTAAGGGAACCACCCCAGCCAAAATAATAAAATGTGATTAATTGTGATTACAATTTAACGCAATAATCATTAAACTATTTGCATGGGTTTTTTACATTAACATTAACTGTCATAATTTTAAGACAAAACAATACCAGCAGTTCACACCCAGAGAATTTTAAACACTTCAGGCTCATGGAAGAATTACTAGGATTCTAACCTATAGCACTGACCAAAGGGCAGAAACTGAATATTAAGCAAATCATGTATGCAAGAATAGGATTGGTCTAATCCGTTCATAACACATGTAAACGGGACAATCAGAATATGACCCTAACCAGAATAAGGATCATTATTCGGAATTTGCTGTGCATGTAAATGTGGTCAATGAAATATTTATATACCTCACATAAACACAGGCACATGTTCTAGACTTTAAGAATGCAATTGTGACTGAGAAGGGATAAAACCGAAATGGCTGGATTCAATTTTATTGGATACGGTTTATAAACCTAGAGGAATTTGTGACAGGGGGCCAGATATAAATAAATAAAAAGATAAACACAACTTGGAAAAAAATAATCGATCAAAATAATTACTTCCAGCCTTCCATGTTGTGAGAAGGATACAACAGGTAGTCACTGGGAAAAGCAGAAACTGAGGAGCCCCTCTGGAATTTTCCTGTGTAAAAAAGGAAGCAAGGTTCCATTGCCCCCTTCCACATCTTACCCGCCCCATCAAGCTTGTAGCCCAGAGAAATACAGCCAATGACAGCAGTGAGATTAAACTTTAACTGTCAAAGTGAAGCCTCCAGGACCAGGGAGTCAGAGAAGGAGCTGCGGCTCATTGTGTGCGGGCTGTCTGTGGGCTCAGAGGTTAACCGCTGGCGCACTGTGGCGCAACTCCTAGCTGACATTTAATCAACGTCGGCAAGTTAGCCACAGCTGCGCCCAGGGCCCAGACTGAGCCTGCGTGGGGGGAGCTGGAGTGAAGGGTGTCAGGATAGTTTCTTTGTGAGAGTCATGGAGGAATAATTTTTTTTTAGTTTTAGCTGTATTTTTAGGATACAGGAAGATGGGCAAAACAACTGTTCAAGGTTTAGTGAGGAAAAAAAAAAACATTACGCATATTTTATATATTGTTGGATACTTGATTCTAATTTTTCACTGATTTCTGCATACTGGCTTCTGTATGACTGCTGCTTTACACCAAATTATATCCCTCCGCACTCAAACAAACTTAACATTAAGAATAACTATGTGACATAGGAACAAGGTCAGAAAGAAGGAAAAGAAAATGTAACAACCAAAGAGCTAGCTTGCTTGTGGTTGCTAGGATACTAAAAGCCATAGTTTTATTTTGTGTGTGTTTGTTTGTTGGGTCTATGATTGTGGCAGAAACCAGAAATGTACAAATAGGCTTAATCAATGCAATTTAATCAAGATTGTGTGGCACACATTTAATTTTATGGCAAAAAGCCATGGTTAAAGCTCAAAATAGTTTCAAAATGAGCCCTTCAGGGTGATTAAGTTCTCAACATGAAGTGCATCTCCCTGTCAGGTCTTATTTTGAAATTTACTTGCATGCTACTTTATCCTTTATACTAGAGCCACCGGTTTATCTCAACTTGTTTTCTCGCATGAACTTCAGTCCTCTGCCAGCAAGAGGTATATGCACTTTTTGTCAGGCCACGTGTCAAACAATTATCCCAATTTCATCGGCCCAAGTATTTATGTTGAAAAAGTAATTGGCACTAATTAAGCACAGAAGATGATTGAAAGCAATGTTTACAAGTGACACTGATGTGTTAAATTTGGTCCAGCGGACATGTGGCAGTATTTACATATTTTTGCATGAAGCCGTGGGGAATATTAAGAATGATAGCAGCTATATAACATTTAAATTGCACAAAAATAGTTAATAGTATTAATAATAATGAAATGGTTTGCAGCAGAGGTATATAAAAAATAAATGAAATAAAAGTGATGAATGTCATGTACAAAGTTCAAATGAAAATTCAAGGTTCTAAACTGCATGATTAAATTTGAACATGGTCAGTTGTTTAAAAGTTTCTTCTGTCATTGATTGACGATGCTTGGTGAAAACCTGCCCAGATGAAGAGATGCATATTTTTGCATCAACAAAATTGGTTACAACAGACAAGTATTGTTTTGCTTTGCGTGTGAGGTTTGGAAATATTTCTATCCCAGAATTCAGCCAGTAATACTGCAGTGCTGTTTTCTTGTGCTAATAATTAAGGCTGTGGGCTCTATCTTAACGAACTGATCTAAAACCCCTGTCGCTAGTGCATTTAGGGCGTGTCCAAATCCACTTTTGCCTGTTAAACGACAGACATTTTCTGTGCTAAGTAAGGTGCAAGGTTCAAATGGGCTGAATTTAGGCTGCGTCCAAATATTCTTCCTCCACCCTCCCACTACCAGTCCTCTCCTATCCGGAAGTAGAGGAGGAAGGGAGGGGAGTGGAGGAAAGGAAATAACGAGCAGCAGTGAAGAAAATTGGGACAGCTAATCCGCTTCACCGTCATCAAAATTTCCGTTGACTATTGATGAAGTTGCCCTATCATAGCCAATCACAGATCTTACACATGGCCAGCCCATTTAAAGCTGCAAAATATACACGTATTTTAGGTTTCAAGTGCAAGTAGCCTAGTTGCATGCACAGTGTAAGCATGTAGCCTACCTGGTATTGCGGTTCGCATCGAGACACTAATTAACATGTAATCAGCAACATTAGATCAAAGTAAACATGTTGTAGTATTGGCTACACAAACATAACAAATTACTGTAATTCCAGAATCCCAATGTCTGAATGGCTACAGAGCACAAATTCACCTCATAATGGCTAATGCTATACTGTGACAGCCTACATTCTATTGTCAGATCATTGCATCTCACATAGGCTAATTCAGAGACATTTCCATAGATTAGTGTAGCTTCATATTAGGCTCTCCGAGTGATTATTTCCCAATGTTCATATTATGGCAGTGTTCACACTGAAAAAACAATTGTTTCCCACTGTAACATCTGAAATCAAATGTGTTTATAATAATTACGTCCTTTGGAAATGGTTGGTTGAATAAATTAATTCATGCATATTCAAATAGGCTACTGAAATAATGGTAGCTTCCATGCCTATGTTTAGAACCATGTTTAAGCAACATTCATGTAGGCTAGCCTATCCTACAAGCAAATAAATAAACCTGCTTCCTTGTCTTAAATTGCCTAATTTGTCTGTAGGGTATCAGTCACAAAACAAAAATTTTGTTAACCGTTGGAAATCTAGTCTTCGGGTAACATGCTTTGTGTGATAATAGCCTACTGAAGCAGACATAATTATGGAAAATATCTGGCATAATTGGGGAAATTCATATAGCTATGCTAAGGAATATGCATTATCATTATTGCCGAAGCCATCAGGATCCATCAGTTAACTCAACCATTGATTACTGCACGATTACGAATGCAAGATCCCTATGATTCAGAGATGCGTGCGATCTAATCACCTCTCATGATGTCATGTATATAAGTGGAATGGCACGGCTTGAATATATCCTTCCCCGCTGGATCCGGAAAACTTGCAATAATATATAAGGGCAATATCATCATGGAAACTGCAATTTCATTTGCATGTTTTCTACACTGACAAAGGCAGTCCCAGTGCCGCATGGCAGCACATTGGCGAGCACACGTAACCGATGGTACTACATGTAAATAAATACCATACTGTATATTCAGAACAATCCCCAGATGATGACTGTCAGCTTGATGTGGTATGACGCTAATAGCTTCGAGTTAATCAGATGCTGTAACCTGCTGTAAAGTGCCAATTCATGTGTATGTGGTAGGCCTACTTAAAATTATGAAGTTATGGCTATTGTGCTTCTAAAGCGGAACTGAAACATCCATATCCAAGTTGATAATGCATTAATTGTTGTATTTTAAAATATCCATCGAAAAAATAATCAGAAAAACGAATATAAATTTTGAAGTATATCGCATTTCTTAACCAGCTTTTTACGCTTTGCTTTACGCCGCCTTAATTTACTTACACGATGCTAAGACAAATTCAACCAAAGACACAAATTTTTTTCAGACCTGCAATTGAGAGCGGTCGATCAGAGAGTGTAATATGGAGAGCTCTGTATATCTACTGTGACTGTGTGCATTTAGATTTTTCTATTTTTTTTTGTCTACGTTCAATATTAAGCATTTTTCATTTGTGGGCTTGGTTTTTTGGTATCTTAGCAAGCTAAGCATTTCATTCAGCTGTCATGGCCAGTGCCACTGCCGTTAACATGGATGAAATGGGAGACATTGTTGATCTTCTTCGAGACGGGTTGGTGTTTGAATGCATGCCTTTTGTAGAGAAGACCCAAGTGAAATGTGAAGGCAGACCTAAGCTCTCGTTCGACCTGGAAGGGTGTTTCCCTTGGGCTGGCTAAGTTTTACTGCTGGCCCTGTCAGATTTTTGTAATGGGACCTAGACAAAATACCATTTTTATGACATGCAAAACTTGGAGAAGGCTGTGAGTCGACATGGGAGATCACATAAATAGTAGGCTATCAAGCTTAATCGTTTTTAAGTCAGAATTCAGCAGAGGTGTTACATTACCTAACGTAGATTAGGGGGCTAACAAGGGGTGAAAATATATGGGGCGACCATAAAAAAACTTCTACAGCCTGGGGCAATGCAGAATTACCCTCCTTTGGACCGTTTTAAATCTTTCTCCATTGAAGACATTGATGTTGTGACTTCTCTGAGACTGAGTTAGCCACTGAATTGGCTTGTCTCTGCTCTACTGTCACTCGGCTAGACGTATCATGCCAGTGACGTCACTGACTACAAAAACTAAACATGACTGGGCCCTAACGGCAAATCAAGAAACTATTCTTAACGTTTTCTCCATTATTACTGTTTCATCAGCTTTGAGAACTGGAATATGTATTAGACTGAAAAGGCATCTATAATATCACCTTCACTTCAAATTACGTTTCAGTTCCCCTTTAACCTTTACATATTTATTGCACCCCCTTTTGCTAACCCCCCCCCCCCCCCATTGCAATTAATACAATCCTTCATTTGTATCTTTTGTAGAACCATGGTCCTGTGTCTTACGCCAGGATCAATAATGCAGTGCCACTTCTTCACATGTATTGTGGGGTGCAGGAACTGTGGGAGGACCGCCTGTCCCGGGCAGCCATAGCAGCTCCCCAGAAGACCTATGGGTGGGCCCATGAAAATGAGGTCTGGCTCATGGTCATACCGAGTGGTTGCCAGGGCCTTCGGCATCCCCAGGAGCACGGTCCAGAGTGTGTGCACTGAGGTGCTAACCCTGCTGGAGAGGGACATCTGCTTCCCCAGGGCAGAGGACATCCCTGCTGTTGGTGCAGGTTTTAGCTTTTGCCCATCTGGCCAACTCCCGAGTGTTCTCCGGATGTGTGGGTGCCATTGATGGCTGCCATGTCCGAGTCAAGGTCCCCTCAGGTGCCAATGGTCATGACTACATCAACCGCAAGCTGTTTGCATTCATCCAGCTCCAGGCCGTATGTGACAGCAAGGGCAAGTTCCTGGACATCCATGTGAGGTACCCTGGCTCAGTCCATGACCCCAGGGTACTGAAGAACAGCCCTGTCTACCTGGAAGCGTGCTACCCTCCTCCAGGCCATTTCATCATGGGTGACAGAGGGTACCCATGCATCTGTCAACCGATGGCTATCATCACACCTTTCCAGGAGACAGTGCAGGAGAGGTACAACCACCATCATGCCAGGGCTCGCTCTATCATAGAGCGGGCCTTTGGCATGATGAAAACCAGGTGGAGGAGCATCTTCTTCAAGGCCCCGGAGGTGCATCACACCTTCGCCCCTGATGTGATTGCGGTCTCTGCCATCCTGCACAATGTGTGCCTCACAGCTGGGGATGTCCTGGAGCCAGAAGGGGATGACGGTGACCAGGTGGTGGTCCCTCCACCACGTAGTCAGGGACCGGTGCAGTGGCCAGCCTCTTTACTGGCAGCATAGCTGTCTGCTCCACTAATCCTGCCTGTTGCACTACAGGAGCATGATTACATTTAATTTTTGGATTTTTGTTTATTTGTGTAAATAAATCTTGGTTCCCTAATTTGTGGTTTCTGATCAAGAATTGAGTCCACTATCTTGGTCAATTCATTACACCACAAGAAATTCACTGAATTTAATAACCTGAGCTCCTCAGCTGATCCAAATAGTACATATCTTACCAATCACACCTTCAATACTTAAACAGGCTTTGTCGTAGGATGATTGATATCAATAATATTAGGAATCATCTGAATGAAGTCTTATTATGGTACAACAGTTTCATATGAGCACCTAAACTATTTTGACTCTTGGTTAACTTGTGTCCATCAAGCTTTATTGTACCGTTCTAAGTACTGACATGTCTCCCCATGGTGATGGTGTGATAGTGAAGTTTTATGGTAGGTCGAAAGATCAATGTAACTGTGCCTACGCAAACTCTTACGTGCATTCAATAACTTTGGAGCAGGTGTGTACAAGTATTAGGAGTGACTGTCAGTCACAATCATTTAACTTGAAATATATGACATCTAAGAATAAAGCATTACAACTGATTTGAGCAACCAAAAGAGTTTTACACCCACAGTAAGACTTGTTACAGTAAACACTTAAATTACAGGGAATAAGAACACACACACATGCAATGAATGTGATGTTTTAATTAAATGGAAATCATATATACATTTAAAGTTCAAATCATATGAGAAATAAGATTTTCTTCTTATAAAACAAAATAATGTGGCTAAATTCATCTTTTTTCAATTTTCTTCCCTAATCTATCAAATAAATTAAAAAAGCGGTCAGTTTGTTCCTCTGCCCTCTGAGCCCGGACCTCCTCCCTAGCAGCATCCTCCCTCAGAAACTCAAACACCCTGGATTCAGCTGTGGCCTTCTGACTTTTGGGTGCTGGAGATCCTGAGGAGGATGGGCCAGGTGGAGAAAGTGAGCCAGAGGTACAGGGAGCAGGACTGGGAATGGTGCAGGGGGTAGGGGCACATGGGTCAGGGGTAGGGGCAGATGGCTCCGGTGTAGGGGAGGATGACTACGGAGTGGTGGGGACCTGTCCTGAGGCCACAGCAGCGGACAATGGCTCATTTGGGAGGCTATAATTCTTGGGGGCACAATTGATGACTTGCCCCCAATAGCCTCATGCATGGCCCTGAACCATCGCCAAGTGGCTGCTGTGGCCTCTCCACTCTCCGTCCCTGTCCCCGTTGGTGGAGCTATGACATAGTGACTGCATCCCATTTAGCGTCCTCATTACCTACAGTATACCTAAAGCATTCAGCCCCCTTAGAGTTTTTCATATTTAGCTGTGTGAAAAAATTAGTTAGTATTCAATATAAAAAACTACAATGTCAATGTGAAAAGTAAAATGTACAATTCGTTCCACATTCTGTATAAATATAAATGATAAAACAACCAATTCCTTAAGTATTCAGCTCCCTTGCTTCATTGTATTTTAACAGCCATACATGCAAAACTTTGTTTAAAATTTCACATCATACGTTACCCATATGTCATGTTTAGATTGTATGTAAGGACTCTCTTTTTGAATTTGTTACCAAGAAAGACAGTATTAACACATTTTAAAAGAAAATTATGTTTAAAGTCCTTGCATAAAGTTTTGCCTTTATTGCTGTTAAATTATAATGAAGCAAGGGGGCTGAATATGTAAGGAATTGATTGTTTTCTGTGTTACATTTGTAAAGAATTAAGAAAAATTGTACATTTTATTTTTCACATTGACATTGTACAGCTGTCTGTGTTGAATACCAGCAAAAATGTGACGCTCTCCATTCCCGTCCCCGTTGTGCTCCTTGTTTTACCCTTTTCCCTCACCTTTCTTGTTACGTTTTCATGTTTCCTGTTTGTGTCCCTCGTGCTGCAGGCTGGGCGTGGTTTGCCCTCTTTGTGTCACTAATTTCCCTTGCATTTTCTCCGCCTATCTCATTCCTTTTCCCCGCTTGCATTCCTCACGCTCTCTTCTCTGTTAATCACTCTCGCATACATTCTCGCGCTGCACGCAGTCATTAGCTCATTAACTCTCATATATATTCTCCCGGTTTTCGTTGTCTTGTGCCAGTTCGTTAAGTCTTGTTGATGAAATAACTCTTGTCTTGTCTTGTCTAGTATCTAGAATTTAAGCCTGGCCTTGCCTTACTTTTGCTGCTTCTAAGTCTTGCCTAGCCTAGCGCAGGGGTTCCCAAACCGGTCCTGGGAGACCCCTGTGTATGCTGGTTTTCGTTGCAACCACAGTTGCAATCCCAGAATTTTAACAAGCTGTTAATTTTTCTTAATTAGGTGCTTGTCATGTTTGGAGGAATTATTCACCCTCTTAAGCCACATTATATCAGAAATAGCTATGGATGCCATGTAGAATAAACACCCCATGTTCACATTGTGCTTATTGTGCTATATTATTTAAAAAAGATAAGAAAATGATTTAACAGATCCATTTAAAAACTGAATTTGAATCATTAGGCTCCTAATTGGTGAAAGTGTGGACACATGGCCACTAAAACTAACTATTTGGTCGATAATGAAGAATTCAAACACAAAGCAAATGATAACGAGCCAAACCTGCATTGTGTTAATAAGCTTAAAGAAAAAATTTAATTAAACCCATGTGTTCAACAACCTAATTAGGAGCCTATTGATTCACTTCACTCTTTAATTTGAGTGAAAATACATTATTTTATAACCTCTTTTTATGTAATTGTTGCAATATAGCACAATAAGCACAACGTGAACATGGGGAGTTTGTTCTACATGGCATGCATAGCTATTTCTGACATAATGAGTCTTAAGAGGGCGAATAATTCCATTTGCATTTCTACATTTTGGTTTCCTTTTTGGCGACGCTCTATCGGATTGTTTCCGCCTCCGTTCCGGTATTCATATCTTGCCCGACAATTATTCCCTACACCTGTTTTGCATTTCCTGCTCAGCTATAAATACCTCAGGACTTGTCGTGTTTGGTTCTCCAAACCTTACACTTCCCCTTATAGTTCTTATGACAGCAGAATGATAAGTACAGCTAAAACCTGATCAAAAAGTATCACCGTCACTCAATAGGCTAACAATGATCACAAAGCTAATGCTAGAAGTTAACGTCACGTTTCTGTATTATGAACACAAGATTATAGTTGTCATATTCAGTGCCCTCCACTATTATTGACACCCCTGGTAAGGATGAGTAAAAAGGGTTATAAAAAATTCAGCGTTTGGTGAATTAGCTTAATGTCACACTGAAAAAATGAGAAATATCCAACCTTTAATTGAAGTAAATTTATTATTTTAACAAAACCATGTGTGCCACAATTATTGGCACCCCTGCATTTATATATAGAATAAAGTAATAATTTTTAATATTTGGTCACATATCCTTTGCATGCCATGACTTCCTGATGTCTGTGACGCAACAGCATCAAAAGACTCTCGATATCTTATTTTCTGGTACTCTTACAAGCAATAATATAAGGTCTCTGCATTTGAATGGATTTCTATGGGAATTAGATTTAGCTGTAAATTACACTGGAACAGTAATGGAACACATGGTTGGCTAAATGGCTCTAAATCATCAAGGGTCTGATGTATCAAACAAGCCTTAAACCATCACTCTGCTGGCAGAAATACAGTAGATATGGACGGATAACTTGAAGGGTTTCTTCTCCTGACTTATTTTTCCATAGAGTTCAATAGGAAAATTTGTCAGGAGAAACACCCCTTAAAGGGATCCATCCATATCTACTGCATATCTGACAGCAGAGTGATGTTTTGAGGCTCGTTTAATACCTCAGACCCTTGATGACTTACAGCCATTTTACCAACCATGTATTCCATACTGTTCCAGTGTAATTTACAGCTAAATCTAGTCCCACCCCCCAATTCCCTTAGAGATCCATTCAAATGCAGAGACGTTATAGTATCACTTGTAAGAGTACCAGCAAATAAGATATCAAGAGTATTTTGATGTTGTTGGGTCACAGACATCAGGAAGTCATGGCATGCAAAGCCAAAGGATATGCGACCAAATATCAAAAATTTAAAGGGACAGTCAACTTAGTGTATGTAAACTTCTGACCCACTGGAATTGTGATATAGTGAATTAACAGTGAAATAATCTTCTTCAATTTTATCACGGACCTCCTGAAGACCTGTGGAATCATCATCAAACATCAAACAAAGGTATTCTTGCTAAAGTACAAGATCCCCTGCATAATGATGACCCTCTCACCCTGACTAATGCCCAGGGAAATAAGATTGTGGACTCTGAGGGGACAAGAGTTACTAACTGAAAAACAATGCTTTATTTGATTAACTAAATCTACCATCTACTTCAGTTCTCTGCTGTCTTTGTTTAGTTATTTTATGACCTACAAAGTATGCTGATTCCCTGCAAAAGTTTTTCTTTGTTTCCTTTTAAATGTGTTAAATGATTTGTCTTCCTTCCTTGTTAGCCTGTAGCTACTGGAAGCAAAATTCACAAAAAAGTTTATGCAGTCCCAGAGCAGCTCTTCCTTGAGTTCCAGCAAGGCACAAAAAGAGACTGAAATAAACATTTTAGCTACTGCCTTCTAATATTTGTCTCCAATATTTTCTTTTTACAAACATATTTAATTCTAGAAAAAAAGCTAAGCTGAACAACTGGAGAATATTGTACAGTATATTACAAATTTGTTTTTGATGACGATTCCACGGGTCTTCAGGAGGCCCGTGATCAAATCCTGGCAGGCTAATGACAGAGTGAAGTCAGCACAGCCATTAAGGACCTCTCAATACTTGCCGCAAACACCAGGAGCACTATGCTGATTCTAAGTAACACCACTGCAGCACACATTAGGGAGGCCTTTGGATGTATAGTATGCAAAGGTCTGTTACATTTTTTTGTTTTTCTTTAAAGTCATACACATTTAAGCAAGTACTGTTTACTTTTTTTGCTGGGCCCTACTCACATGATATTGGCCAGTCCCTTACATGGCGATAGCACCTTAAATAATGTGATAGCTCAATATGAGCCCATGCCTAATCTTTATTCTTGCGTTACATTGCAACTATACATCCTCCATTGCCATAATTAAAAAAAAAATGTAAATAAAGAAAATAGACTGATGGACTGAACTCTTGAATGTGTAATGTCTTATTTTTTCTACAAGTAACAGGCCCAATGGAAGCGCCAATGATTGACATCTGCTGCAACAGCTTTGTTGACTGAAAAACTTGCATTGACCAGTGGATGGGTACATCCGACCAGTGCCTCAAATGCAGGGCAGTTCTCTGTCAACGTACGCAGGGTGACTAATCTCACTGATGCTTTCTTTATACTGGGAGATGTAATTATGATGAACCCTTTGTAGGATATCTAATATTTAGTTACATATAGGTAAACTACCCGGCTCCTCCATCTCTGGCTCTCCCCCCCCTCTCCTTCTGTCTCTCTCTCACTCACTCACCCCCACAAACATCAAAGATAAGCCAGTCTTTGTCATAAATGACCCCTCTTCCTCCACACCTTAACCCAATCAGGGCCGAGATGCCCCCCCCCCGTGATGAAAGGTATTTATGGGGGGCGATGGAAAGAAGTTCAGTTCAGTTTGGAGTTGGTGAATTAAGCTTTTCCTCTTATTTTTGTGGTGGTGGTTCCTTTCGTTCCTGTTCAGCTGGAGGGTGAATAATATTGGCAATTTCTGGCTTATTGGTCTCTCTCTATTTGATGGTATATTCTAAATAATGTCTGGTTTAATGTCTTCCTCTTTGTAAATTATAAGTAGTCAGCCTACATTCATTACTGAATGTATGATTTTAAGTCATTATTCTAATTGACTGTTTTTTTTATTTAATAAAATTATTTAACCTTAAGACCTGATTTAGACTTTGTTTTGACTTGTTAGTTGATCCACCAGGTTACTGTTCGACTTACCTATCAAAGAATTTGGCGATTTAATTGATGATTGACATTTTTAATAAGTTAAGTGAGGGGTTCTAGCACGCAATATCGCTTGTGTTCAGTATTCAGAGTGCCGAACGTTTTAACAAGGGCATTGACTGTTGGAACCGCTGGAGCAAATACACATTTTACCTAATCCTCACTTACCCAACATAATTGGAGGTCCAACCGAGATAGGTTGTCCTATAGCATACTAAATTGTACTATTGAGTAAACTGCGGTAAACCCTGAGACAAATCTTCAAATCTTTTTCTAATCGACTGGTCTTAGATTGATTTTATTTTGAAAAAAAAAATTATTATGGCATACCAAAGAGAGAGATGCCTCATTTACCATCCACTGCTGACCTACCAGCTTTCCCTGGCCAGTCAAGGTTGGATCAGCAGCGGTACCTCATGATCTCAGAACGGCAATACCAGTGCTCAAACTTTGCAGAACAGCTGAATGCAATGGACCAGCTTAATGAGGAGGCACTTTACAACCTGTGGACTGAGTATTTGGACTATCTGATTTCTCCAGATAGTGCTGAAACCAAGCGCAGGATTGTCCAAGGGATAAGGTCGTACCTAGAGAAAAGACAGCATTTTCTCTACCTCCATCAGTCAAAGCAGGCTTGGGATGAGGTAAACCAGATGTGGAAACTGGCTTGGGAAAAGTACCACTGTAAGTCAGAAGTTACTGCGAAACAAGTTTCTTCTGTGGCAGTACAACCTGCGCTGGTGGGCCCAGTGGATGGCTCCGTCCCAGCCACAACCCAGGCACCATCCCCCACTGAGGACAATACACCACTCTCTATTGACTCAAACCCCCCCCCCCCCCCTTCAGGCTCGGACAATTCTGTGGATTTTGTCATTTCCACAGACAATGCAGCTCCACCCTTGGTGAGCCCCCCTTCCCTTGAGGAATTTGGGGGAAACAGCTCTGTGGCTTGTGTCACACCAGCCACCGCAGAGGATGTGACCCCACAGGACGTGGAATCGGCTGCTGCACTCCAAAGCAAGATGGAAACAGCCAAGTTGTTACAGCAGCTTCCCAAACCAAGATCTCTCCACCCCCGAGCCACACCTGCAAACTTCGCACACACACCTCATCCAGGGAAAGTGCAAGAGTCCCTTTACGACATCTGAAGTGTTCAGAGAGCAGTGATGGACCGGGGGCCTATGAGGGACGATCAGCCCAGCTGCCCAGAGAGGTAACCAAAGCCAAAACTGGCATAGACCCCTGGACAGAGATGAGACGGGCATGGTTAAGGGGCATCCATGTGCGGAAGAAGCCAGATGACAGGATGCCTTCTTTCATCCTGGTTTGCTGAACGCTGTGGCCCTCCGCTGCCAAAGGACTGCCATTAACCACACTGGGGTTTTAGGAGGTAAAACTGGTGCCCCCCTCCCTACCACCACCTTTTAACATAAGACCATGCCCATGTTTTAAAAACACTTTTCTAGAGTGAAAATGCTGTTCCTGGACACTTATGGTGTATGCAGTGTTCCCCTCTTCACATGTTGCTGTGAGTGATGAGGCCTAAACCCTCAAGTCCCACAGTCTTCTCCTGCCACTCCCTGAAGGACCCCCAGAGACACAAGTGCAACCGGACCCATACCCTGCCGCGGGAAGCTAGCCTAAGCGACTGCCGTCAGCAGTCCACCCAACTGAATTAATGGAAGGCACAAAAATATATCCAGTGTTTAAATTTTGTGTTCATTTGACATTTTCATTGCATAATATTTATCAGATAAATGAATGCATCCTGAAAATGTGCAAACTAAAAAAGGTTAAATCATTTTGCATCATCGCATGATAAAAAATAGACACTTGATATTGGACAACAACATACAGAAATCTTAGCATATCAGAAAAGAAGACATTACTACTGCCAAAGACAGTACCAGAAATGATTTAATTAATATTGCTTGCAACACATTCTCTGCATAATATGCACACACACACAAGAAATGAGAGGTATCCATGATGTGCCTTGACCCCTCATCGCCAGCTCTCAGGTGGAGAGATGAACTAATGAACTAACCCCACAGAGATGACTGGCCCAGGGAGTGGTGGCAAGCTGAACGTCCCTGGTGTGTACAGAAACGGAGCGTGCTGAGTCTACCTTTGTCCTTCTCAAATGGATCTGACAAAATATCCCAGGATCTCAGTGTGGGGGAATCTCCAAGGCTTGGAAAAAGAAGAATATCAGAGGAAAAGAAAGGGGAGAAGAGAGCTGTAATGCGCGATGAATCCTAAACCTATTGCCTTTGACAGAGAGGAAAAAGAAACACTGGTGGAAGTAAGTAATTTAGCCCAAAGGAAACATGCTTTTTGATATTGATTCCAGGTCTTAAATTGAACTCCTCATTGGAGTTTTTATTGACTTTATGCAAATTAATAAAAAATTGATGGTTGAGTTAAGCAAGTGGTGAATTGACATCTGGAGAACGAGAGTATCTTCAGGACCCGTTTCTTACCATTGAGATCAGAGGGCATAGCCAATGACTGTGGAGTACATCAAAGTGCCTAAGGGTCAGGCTAATCTAAAGATGATTGTCAGTTTGTGTGAGTAAATGTCACACGATTCACAAACCTCATGGACGTGCAAACATTAAAAATACATAAACATCAAAGACAATCAAATATATCAGACGGGAATCATAGCCATGTAAACAAAATCGGCAGCTAAAAATCATGTACATGCAAATAATATCATCGCACAAATATGGGAATGCAGACATTCAATCCATAAACATAATGGGTGAGAGAACTTAACAGAGAAAAAATCTCCATGCAAATGTAAAAAAAAAATCATTGCACCATTCTGGCAAGGGTAGTAGGGATACTATTACTTCCTAATCTTATTTATGTAAAGCACTTTGAATTGCATTTGCTTGCCTGAAAAGTGCTATATAAATAAAGTTTGAATGCTGGATTGATTGAAGATTACTCACCATCTACTGCTTGTAAACCAAACCTTTTCTCCTCTATCCACTCCTTTTCTCCAGTCTTCTCTTTTCTCCACTCATTTCTCCACTCTCCTCTCCTCCTGCCTCCTCTCTCCTTCATTCCTTTCCTCTCCACTCCTCTCGCCTCCTTCTCTCGTTTCCTCTTCACTCCTCTCCTTCTCTCCTCTCCTCCTCTCTTCTTCACTCTTTTCCTCTCCACTCCTCTCACTCCACTCTAGTAACGTTAACGTTAGTAGTAATGTTGTCAGGACTGCTGCTGGTAATAATGTTAGCTAACTACCATTTGCCTGGTGTAAAACGGGCGTGACTGGTGTCTCGCAGCACTCTCGCAGATGCGGCTGAGATGCCGGTCAGGAGCGTTTAAAGTTCCGCTGCTTTCATGTCACGCGCGCGTATAGCAAGGGGTAGGGGCTGACTGCCTGTGAATGAGAGGAGCTTTGCTGAAGCGCAGTGCAAAGAACATAGCGATCTTTTATGATATTATTATGAGAGTAAAAAAAATGTGGGGTTCATATTCATAAGCTAGGTATGCTGCTGCGCATTTCTCTGTCCTTTTTATGTAGATTAATATTAATGAAGGCTAAATGAAGTGGACTCAATAACCACAAACTGGAAAAAAAGGAAAAACTCCTTAAGAGAGGCTACAAAAATATAATTTATTAAACCATGCTCAAAAACATGTGAAAGTGCAAAATGGTGCTGACAAACATTTTGATCACAAGATCATCATCAGTGTCAATGAATCAACAGACAGACACACCTTTACTTGTAAAAAACCCACCTTTACTTGGGTTCAAATTCATAAAGGGCTTTTCTAAAAAAATTTGTGGCTTAAGCCCATTAAGCCCACCCCTGGTAGTATGTCTCATTCCTCTTGAGAATTACATTTTCCATGCAACAGTACTATTGAAACGTTCCAGTGTTTCTGCTCTTGTTATTTTAGTTTGTTTTCTTATGCACTCTCTTGCCGTGGGTCAGTTCTACTTTATTCACAGGCCCTGTACGCAGATGAAGAGGCCAGCTGCTTCCTATGGAACAGTGTGCATTTCTAGGTAGCTGAAGATGGCTTTTGAGCAAGGCAGACAGTAATGAAATGAATAGATCCATCTGGGTCTGGATAGATGGCTCCGGATGGTGGCAGGAATTCCATTAAATCTTGGCAAAAGGCGCCCGGTTCCTTGGTTCTGTGCCAGAGATGAACAGTGTGAATGTTAAACGTTTCCCACACACCACACATGGTACTCACCTCTGCTTATTTTAGGCAGGGGAACTCTGAGATAAAGTGTGTGTGTGTGTGTGTGTGTGTGTGTGTGTGTGTGTGTGTGTGTGTGTGTGTGTGGCCACGTGCAAGCATGCATGTGTGCATAAAATACACAAGAAAAATATAATACGAGGACAGAACCGATGTACAAAGATATGTAATTTCAAAATCTGGTCTCCTGCCTTTTACTGTCAATCCATTACTTAGGCATTCAGACCTCTCATGCAGATCTGCAGAAATGATCACCGATCATTGTATTCCTTCATTGAATCTGCCCCTTCGTTTCTCTGTTTGTCTATCTCCGCCTTCTGATCCTTTTGAATAAAATGCTCACACAGGAGTCTGCAAATCAAAGTATTATAATAAAGTGAAAGAGTTCAACAGACAAAATTGCCTTGGTAGGTATTGACTTGTAAGCCCACAATACAGCAAACAGTCTGCTTATGCATTTAATTGGTCGCTGCACTGGTGTCAGCAGCTGTAATGGTGTAATGAGTTCAATTCTATTGGGTTTTTGTGGCCTGTGGGTTCATTGATTGTGAAGGAACAATGCTACTGTACAGTACAAGTGCCATTGTAAAGTGAGCTACAGTATCACTTGCATAATTTCAAACGTGGAAATATAGATGCCCATTGTCTTCATCTGAAACCAAAAGCAACACCATGTTCTATTTCCCATATTTCTAAGCCTAATACCACAAGGATCTAATTTCTGTTTTCAGGAGCTGGTGAACTAATTAAATGCTCTCAAAATCAACATCTTCCTTTCCGTCCTTTCCCCTATCCCACTTTCATGTAAATTCTCTTACTGCCATATTAATCTTTCTTGCACACACGCACGCACGCACACACATACAATTTTATGTGATGTCAGTATGTAATAATGGTTTCCGTCATTAGGTACTCCTTGTACTTAGGCTTCATGTCTTCATGTGCAGGTATGTGCCTCACAAAAGTATTTCCATGAAAATGGACAATAAAGCGAACCCTACTAACACAGATCCGTCACTGGTATGTCGTTGCCACATTATTTTTGCGATGTATAACATCGCAGTAAAGTAAAATTTGATGTTGTGGGGACTAAAAGTCATGTTCCTTTTAATGTATCAAGTTCGTCGCCATTACGTTGTGTAGCAGCGTTGATCTCACGTCCCAGTAACGTCAAATTAGACGTTGTGGGGACTAAAAGTGAAGTTCCTTTTAACGTCGCAAGTGCGTCACAAGTACATTGTGTAGCATCATCGTTCTCACATCCCAGTAACGTTACATTAGATATTGTGGTCAATAAAAGTAAAGTTCCTTTTACTTTTCTGCTCCACATTCATCCAATATGAAAGATGGCGGTCAAATGGTTTCTGTATTTAAAGCCCAAGGGTCAGAATAAGAATTATTTTTGCTAAACCAAAAGCTGCGAATGAGACAAATAAACAAAACTGGACTTTTGGGGAGATCTGAGCTGTGTTTTTCATCACAAATGCAAGAAAAAGAAAGTTTTTACACTGCGCAAGTCAAAAGTGAGTTTAATCCGATTGGGTCAAAAGATGTAAACAGATACCCATTTTACCTCCCTTGCATATAAAGTTACACCATCAGCATACTTCAATTGGTTGTAGTCTGCATGTAACCGTAGCCACTGAATCAACTGTGACATGACTAATAACTAATATTATTAATGATACCAACATCATTGGTACCAATGATACCAATCGGGCGGCAGTGTAGTATAATGGTTAAGGAACTGGCCTTGTAACCGAAAGGTTGCCGGTTCAATTCCTAGGTAGGACACTGCCGTTGTACCCTTGAGCAAGGTACTTAACCTGAATCGCTTCAGTATATATCCAGCTGTATAAATGGATAATATGTAAAAAAAAATATAAAAAAATGCTAAAAAGTTGTGTAACTCGCTCTGGATAAGAGCGTCTGCTAAATGCCTGTAATATAAAGGTTAAAACCAAGGTTTCTGAAGGATCTGGAGAGATTCTTTTTGGAGGAATGGTATGCTATGTGTTCTCCAACCTCATCACACATTACAGGAGAAGACTCTGTGCACCCTCCCTTTGCCAAGATAACAGCACTAAGTACTAAATTCAGGGATGCCAATAACTGTAACACACATTGTCACACCCTCAGCCTTGGGTGAGGGTCTGTAGGCCCCAAACTAATAACGTCCAACAGATCGCGCAGCTGCAGAAGTAGCACTTTGGTGCAAAGGTGTTTAATAGTGATTACCGAAAACATACAGCAGTGAATATTACTTACAAAAAAAATAACCAATAACAGACACAACCCTCCTTCCGGTTCAGACCTACTACCATCTACCCTATGGCCCATCTGATCCACACTCTCCACTCTTCACTAGGTAGCCCCTCCCCCTATGGGCAATGTCACTTTTCCATTTAAACAATAAATGGTTTGCCTGGAATTAAACCCTTCCCATCCTCTCCCCTCATTTTATTACAATTTTTCAACAACACATAATATATACACATATTGAAAATATTGTCCATCTTCCTATATGTTTACATTTTTAAATACAAACACCCCCACAAATGGATGCCCCCTACCCTGGAGCAACTGCGCAAGTGCCGAGGGTTTCAGGCTTCTTGAAAGCCACCTGTTGGCTTGCCCTCGGTTTGGGTCCTGACCACTAGGGCTGTGCCCGAATCAGCACCCTTCCATACTATTAGGTAGGCTTGTTGAGTAGACAGGATGAAAAAGTCGTATATACCCCCATATGATACACTTACTTTGGGGTTTTCGCTGAGTATATTCGGGAGCACACTTTTCAAGAAGTACACAAATATTTTGGTCGCATATGACGTGAGGCTTCATTTTAAAAAATGAGGCACAGCTTCGCTAACGTTTTCCTTCAAATACAACAAAAATAACACGTGACATGGCTGTGCAAGGAACACAGACAACAATCAATGCCGAAGACAAACAAAACCCTACATTGTGCTAAGTAAAATAAAATGTGAACTTAATTAGTGAAACAATGTCTGCGCTTTGTAACTAATATGTTTATTTACTTGCGATGTGATTGGAAAACGTGTGTAAGTTATCAGGACTGAGAACAGATGTAACTACGATAATGATGATCAATACCATGTAAGCTCGCTAGCTAGCTAGTTGCGAATGCTTGATGCAGTGAAATTAAAACCGATACAATGTGAATTTAAATAGTCTCTAAAGTAGCTTCACCTGTAGTGCTGATGTGAGCCTGTGCTGAAATGCACTAAAAACCATCAGACACTGTGGCCTTCCAGGACTGAAGTTTCACACCACTGCTTTAGGAACTTCATGTTTTTCATTTCAATCAAGTTTTTGAGCTGGGCATGGCAAATGATATTTAACAAAAATAGAGTCCAGCTATAAATAAATGCTTAACTTTATCAAGTTTTAAGTCAGAGTGCCCAAGCGGCGCTCCTCTGACGCCAAAGGTAGCCTTTTGCGTTGTATATTGACGGTTGTGGCCACATAACTTTTCTTTGGTTGTGGCACTTCAATATTATGCTTTTTTTTTTCTTCTTCATCCGGTAGCGAGTTACGTGAACTCCTGTGGTTGGGCTCGGCCACTATCTTAACAGTTCGGGCATGAGCCCGAGTTACGTGAACTCCTGTGAGGTTATGTTTAGGGGTTGGGGGTGGGGTACGGGAATCACAAACTCACAAAAATCAACGCGCACACGGCGAAGACTGAGCGGGCATGCTCGCGGTCGGTTATCATGAGCCTTCGCCATAGTAGGATTCGTAAATTCGCGACCGAGTGCGTCAACTTGCTGAAGCAAAAGGCCTCCTTCTGCGTCCAAAGGATGACGCCGTAGGCTGCTGCCCAAGCGTCACTTTATGACGCCTTGGGAATGAGAACAGCAATTAGAATTTTGCATTCATTGTGCGAACTGTGAAGTTGTTGCCTGTACGGGACTTTGGCGAAATGTAACTCTTCAGGGTTAATCAGAAAACAGCTGTAGCTGAATATACTGGTAAGTACTTAGTTTCCTAAACATAGTTATATGAGATAATTCTTTTTTATTTTATTTGGTGTCTTCTAAACCGAAATGCATCAGGTAGCCTACTTGTATGGAAGCATATCCACGCCAAAATTCAAATAAAAATGCATATCACCGATTGCATTTCGTTTATATTCGATGTGTGCAAAAACCATGACATAATTCAAATGAAAATGCAAAAGGACACTAATGTATGTACTTTATCTGACAATTTGAAAATGTTAATGCAAATCCATTTCACATTTAATTTTTCTCGCCCTCTACGACACGACCCTGCCATCATTTTAATGAAAATGAAAAACCACATTTGCATTAGCAGTTTCTTATTGCAATCGCATGATCCATGACAAAAAGGAAATGATAATTAAATTCGCCATTTAACGTATCGTTTTCATGTTTTTGCGGCACAAGAGTGATATAATTCAAATGCAATGGCATTGCATCCATTTGCATTATCATTTCCGTGTGTTCACGCAAAAACCCTGCCAAAAATACGAACTGAACCTGCAAACTGTCAAAGCTGCCCATCAAGGCGGGGCCTCGAAGAAAGGGGCGTTACAGGGGACAGTTCAAACCACTGAATTTATGGTTCAACTTCAGTGGTTGTCTGTGATTTCGGTCGTCAGGCAGTTACCAGGCTAGATAGCGATATTTCATAGTTCTCTGTGTTAGGGGATTATAGGCTAAATGATACAAATTTAAAAGGAAACGAGGTAGCCTAAAAGTTACGACGAGCCATAGCCAGCCCAGTGTTAAATTAGTTAACAGTTTAGATATGTTCCCGTGCTTTCGTTAATCTGGTGTGGTAACTAGCCTAATGTTAGGCTACTGTCAAAACCAGCCGGCTATTCATGGCAAGCTATGCTTGAAAATGTGCTATCCTTTTCACCGTGGGCATTTCCATCACGATTTCTATTAATGAATGTTTTCTTTTAGATAGCCTTAGCCTACCCTTAGGCTGTGCAGAGCAAAGGTAACGTAGTTCACAGAAAGCCTGAGACAGCGATCAAAACGAGACACAGCCTACAAAAACGGTGGGTTATTTTGTATGGTGTAGGCCTATAGGCTAATTTAAAATATATATAATTTAAAAAACTTGTGTAGGCATATTCCGTGTAGGCTATGTTGTGTAGACTACAATTCATGTCTTTACCCAGCAGATGGCAGTAAAAGACTTGCAAAAACTGAAAGACACAGCAATTCATCTTATTTTATTATTGGGTGAAAACACTGGGAAAACGACCCTGGGGCACAACCCTGACTCTGATCTCCCTACTCACAGGAAACTTTCCCTGTAGACTGGGCTATTGTAGCCTAATAATCTATATTTAGCCTAGTCATGAAGCAACATAGCCTAGGCTACAGATTGAAACAATGGACATTATATTTTTATTTTATTATAACGTTCCGATCTCAATGCTGTAAGATGCGGAGGTAGCCTCTGTCACGCTGATTTTACTGTTGTGGCCTAGCCTACTATACAAAAAAATTTAATTTGTTCAATTTAAATAGGCTAGGCTATGTGAGAGAGAACGTAAAAACTGGTCTTTTTAGAGGGTGTGCGAATACAGTGAGTTCCGACTGTAGCCTATGTACACAGCTGTAAAATAATAATAATTAAAAAATCCATGTCAGTATTGGCACAGTGCCATTATGCTCAGTCTTTTAAGAACATAGGCTACAGAATCATTTTAATTTAAATAGGTCTACCACTCAGACAAAATTTGAGACATAAGCACTTATTTTATTTTAGTGACATGGAATATAGGCTAAGCAATAGCTCAATGTTGGCTTATCACTAGGGGTGTCACGATTCTCCAAATCCGCGATTCGATTTGACTTTCGATTTTAAGGTCACGATTCGATTCGATTCTCGATTTTTTCCCAGCACTATTTTTTTTCCCACCACTATAGTCTAACTATGCTATGCCATTGTTTGACTATCGAGTCTTGATTTGTAAAGAAAAATACTTGTTTCTCAATAAGTAACTTTTATTTGAACAATAACAATTATAAATAATAACAAAAATATGATAATATTTATACACACCTAAACAGTTAAGAGCTTTATCAAAACTAGACTCTAGAATAATAAACAGTTGAACATTTACCACGCTATTAACAATTTACACATTGGTTTTATGCCCTGACAATGGTCATTTACATTTTCAAATTCTTCTTTAAAAAGATGAGCGTGTTCACATTCTTTGAACAGTTAAGAGCTTTAACAAACTAATATCTGAAATAATAAACAGTTGAACATGTACCACGCTATTAACTATTTACACTTTTTTTTTCATGCCCTGACAACTGTCATTTACATTTTCAAATTCTAAATGAGAATGGAAGAGTTGCCTGTGTCAATGTTTTTTTCCCAGTCAAATCTATTTCTTTGTGATGCCTGCGAATGTGTCCTGCCATATTTGACGTGTTGCCTGAGGTGGCGTATGGTACTCGCGTGTAGCATAGCCGACAAACTGTCGTTTTTTTGTCAATGACGCGTTCGTTGTTTATATAACTCACGGGGAAGGCAAAATGTTGCCACACCGGTGACTTGAGGGAAGCAGGAGGATTTTCCAGTTCTGTTTCTCCATCTCCGACTCCGGCAGTGGCCGTGGTGTGTCGAAAAGTAATGCAGGCTACCGGTAAGCTAACGTTAACTAGCAGCTGTGTCTTCTTTGAAATATCGTTGTTTTTTTTTCTTCGGACGCACGCCTGCGTGGACGAACAAAATGCAGTGGAAGGAGTCAAGTTTCGTTTTGTCGGAAACGCTTACATTAGAGATAGCCAAGTAGGCTACTTTTTTTACATTTTACCCATCACATGAAAGGATAAGAAGAGCGCGCGGGGGGCGGGGGTGGAGAGAAAAAAAAAACTGGGAGAATCGCGAACCAGCTTGTGATTTCGAAGTTCGAAATCGAACGCTCATTTCGATCGATTTTCGATTTCGAATCGGTATCGTGACACCCCTGCTTATCACACAGCCCTGTCTAAGGCAAACCGGTTAAGAGAAATCTATTGCCTCTTACGGCAAGTCCTCCCTGCTGTTAAGGTTAAGTTAGTAAACAACGGGCTGGCTAGACTCATTGTAATGTTTATGCTACCTCGATTCCTTTCTAGTTTTTAACATTTAGCCTCCCCAACAGAGGACTAGGAAATGTCGCTATCTAGCCTGGTAACTGCCTGACGACCGAAATCACAGACAACCATTGAATCATATTATGTTCAGTGGTTTGAACAGTCCCCCGTAACGCCCCTTTCTTCGAAGCCCTGCCTTGATGGGCAGCTTTGACAGCTTGCATGTTCAGTTCGTATTTTTGGCAGGGTTTTTGCATGAACACGTGGAAATGATAATGCAAACGGATGCAATGCCATTGCATTTGAATTATGTCACTCTTGTGCCGTGAAAACGATATGTTAAATGGCGAATTGAATTATCATTTCCTTTTTGTCATGGATCATGCGATTACAATAAGAAACTGCTAATGCAAATGTGGTTTTTCATTTTCATTAAAATTATGGCAGGGTTGTGTTGTAGAGGGCGAGAAAAATTAAATGTGAAATGGATTTGCATTAACATTTTTAAATTGTCAGATAAAGTGCGTACATTAACTTTTGTTAACATTTTCATTTGAATTATGTCATGGTTTTTGCGCACATCGAATGTAAACGAAATGCTTCCATATACTTGTAGCTAACGTTACTGTTACTTTCTATATCTGAACATGGTTTTCTTGGCGTGTATAAATGGTGCATTTTAAAGTCTGTGGCTGTGGTGAGAGGAGGGTCGTAAGTGCTTTTGGCTATTAATAGCACCCACCTATTGTATTACCCGGCAGTGTAACTTGAGTGGAGAAGCTAAGGTTTTCGCAAGTGTCTACCCTTTTAAACAATTCTGCGTCATAATTTACGGGATTTTCTTAAAGCTGTAGTTTATCATTTCAGACAAACATGAATAGCCTACTGTAATTGAGACGGATACGTCTCATCACTAGGGGCAAAGTGGATTGAGTTAAATACATTAGGAAACTTATTTTATGCGTATTATGCCTATACTGTATATGACTATTCTGAAATAAATGTAGTCTGAACGTTTTACTTTCAACCAGGTATTTAACCACCCGATTGTAATCACCTCTTTAATTGAACTAGTTAACCCAATCCTCTTTACTCTGAGATTGCAGGGCAAGCAGCAGTAAGGTCACCTGGTGAGTAGATCTCCAGAACCGAGTGTGGGCACCCCTGTCGTAATGCAAGGATAGTGGTAGGGTTGGGGTGCCGAAAAATCTCCAATGTTTCCGATTAATTACTCAACTGTGGTGGCCCACCACAGTTTCAGAATGACCCCAAAATATGTTTTTTTACGTTCTTAATATTAGAAAGAAAGAAATAAAGTCGCACACTCTATACGCTCCAATTCCATTTATTAGTAGGCAACATTTTGGCAATAAATGGAATTGGAGCATATAGAGTGAGTGTGTAACTTTCTTTTTTTCTTTATAATATTATTTTACTGTTAGTCAGCACCTCGCTAAGTTATCTGATGTGCATCCTCCCTCTCCACAATCGTATAATCATGACAAAGATGTTGAAGATATGCTGGTAAAGGTTAAAGCATTTATTAAATTGACATCGCCATTCATATGTATACAACTTATACCACAAAATTCTTCATAGATCTAGTCGCTAATTTTGCTCTCAAAGTACACCAGATTGATGCATTTAACTTTCAAATTTACAAAAAAATTTCCCGGGGGGGTGTGTAACTTGTGTTACTACTGCAGTGTGTAATTGGGAACATGCTTCATGTGGTGACAGTTCAAAACCCTAGAGGGTTCAGAGTCCACAAACACTGATCTCCCTTATTTTCAAAGCCCAATGTTGACAGGTATGCCTATGGTCATTTGGCAACAATACTGAGCCGTCTAACCCCTTAACTAGCACTGGCCCTCAGCCGGAAATGGTTTAATTTCTTTGCATTCATTGATTTCTTTTATGGGGAAATTTTCAATCAATAAGGTGACAAAATATACTTTTAGAAAGTGTTAAAACTCACAATTCTATTGCTCTAAACTATTCATCTCCATACGTTCTATGTGTCCTGGAAATCCCCAGACGATATGAATCATGGTGAAGTTGGTATCCTTATCCCAGCAAAAAAATAAAAATACATACCTGTAAATAACTATTTTAGGCAAGAAAAAACTTGCACTGTTTGAGCTTCTGTTACTTTGTTTCAGTAAAACTTGGAAAATGAACTCCTAAGGATTGCCTTACAGAAGGAACCAGCCAGGATTATGCCTGTAGTCAAAGGAGTTCAAGAACAGTAACCACTTTATTTTTGGGCTTGTGTTCAAAAAGGTGTTGCTTGACTGCAACCAGTATTTTCTTTTATAACACTGAAAATGTAACGTTCCGTTCCTATCCTGTCCAGTTTCCGTGTTTTCCCTTATCCCTCCGCGTCATGTTCGACTTCCATTGTCCGTGTTTTCCCCCCGTTTTGCAGGCTGGGCGTGTTCCCTCCGTTGGTTCCACTCAATTACACCACTTCTATCTCAGCCTATCCCCTCTTCCCATTTTGCATACATTCCTCACACTCCGCTCTGTTCAATTAAACACTCACACATTCGCACGCTTTTCTAAATTGGTATCAATTACACTCCGTATTTAACTCACCCTCTTTCATCTGTTCACTGCCAGTTCATTAACGTTGTTGTTCGTTATCGTTGTTATTGAAACCTCTGGTCTAGTAAATTCCTTGTCGGTTCCGTATTGGTGTTAGTTCACCCTGCCGGCGTGTTAAACCGTGATTCCTGTGTTTGGTTCCGTTTGGTGCTTAGGGCACTCTGCCAAACTACAACCCTTTATCCTGTCCTGCAACTATACCTGCCGTGCAATAACCTGTCTGAGTAACCTCTTCTTTGTTTGAAGTCTGCCAGCCTGCAGTCGTTGTTCGACTCCCTGTTTGTGTTGCGGTACCCCCGCTTTCCACCTGACGTTGTGCCCGCAGCGGGGCACTCTGCTCTCCCACTCTACAGCTGTTCCTGCGTCCGGCCGTTGCCACTGCCAGTGCTACGGTTACGGTTGCGCCTGCTGCTGTTGTCCTGCTGCCACATCTGGGCCGACCGGAGGTCCGCTGCATTGTCCTGCCCTGCCGTTTCTGCTGCTGCCCCTCCTCTGCTTCTACAACCCGGTTATTCGTTACCAATAACATTCCAGTCTCTCCCACTCCAAAAACCTTCATCATTAATCATAACCGGATTGTTTGTATTATATGTCCTCCCTCGCTTCAGGAGTATAGTTAGAAGCATAAATTATTGGATGCCTAGCGCTCCGTCTGCTTGTCTTGTTTGTCCAGTCTGTCCAGATCCGCCAAGTCCAGTTCCGGTTTGGAACATTTCCAGATGTTCCGTCTGAGTCCAGAGTCCAGTCCCGGTTTGGGGTAATTCCTGACCGACTCCTAAAGTCCCGTTCCGGTTTGGAACATTTCCAGGTGTTCCAGTCTGTGTTCCGATCCAGTCCAGCTCCGGCTTGGAGCTTCCTGTCAAAGTCCAGCTCCGGCTTGGAGCAAGTGTGATGTCCCGGAGAAGATCCGGGGAAATTATTGTTTTGTCTTGTTGTGTACTGCTTGGGACTGCCCCAAGTACAAATCTGTTTTTGTACCTCTGCCTCCTTGTCGTTGCATTTGGGTTCAGCCCGTGTTCAGGTTCGTGACAGAAAATTTAAAATTTTTGAGGCAATCATACACTATTTTTAAGTTAAGTGGTAAGTGGTTTTCTAATGAAAATAATTTTCAAACAAGGAACAATACTGTGTCCCTACACACAGCAAAATAACTATTTTTAACACACAGATGCACCATAAGAGTCATTGTTATTCTACTGCAGTGTGTAATTGGGAACATGCTTCATGTGGTGACAGTTCAAAACACTAAAAAGGAGAGAGAGAGACATAGACAAGGTGGAACATGACTATGCCATTATGTATCTACCAAAAATGCTATTAATCATACCATATTAATGTATGCATGTAATCTGCATAAAATTGTTGCAAGGTAGAAAAATAAGTTACTGTATATTGGTAGAATGGACCATCAACTGGCATGCATTTCATCAGCTTTGGGGATGGCTTTTGAAGAAGAAACGATGAAAAATGGAAAAATCAATTTTTAATTTCCCCCGTGCACACAGAATTTCTGTTGTGGATAATGAATTGGTCCAAGAAGGTTCCTTGGAGTCGGACAAAAGATTTTATCGATCAAGTAAAGATTTAGAAAAATGTATAAAAGGGGAAGGGGAACAATGGGCTTTGGATTCCTCTATGGGCCCAGGGAGGGGCTCCCAGTGAGCCATGGCATGTTACTGCAGCTCATCTGTATTTCAGTTACATTGAAATTTTGGACACTTTTCTCATTTCATCGATAGAAAATAGGTTTGGTGATGGTTAAGTAATTTTTCAGGATGATAATGCATCTTGCGACAGAGCAAAGAGTGTTAAAGGAAAGTATTTTCTTCAGGAAAGGCATATCAACTCAATGACATGGCCAGAATCTCAAGCCGATTGAAAATTTATGGTGGAAATTTAAGTACTAATTGTGATTTTTTTTTGTTGATGATTCCATAATTTTTTCCTCTGCTTGATCTGGAAAAAAATATACCATTAATTAAAATTATTTCATTTAATTTGTTTGAGGTATGTTTCACAAAGCCAGAATGTCTATTAAACAAAAATTGTTTTGTGTCATATCTGTGATTTGTTTATTTGCTACGAAGTAAAAAAGCTGGGTGAACATCCTATAAGTGTGGTGATTCCATCATTTTTGCCAGGGGTTGTACTACATCATTATCACAGCACCAATGCGCCCATGGTATATTGGAGCCAATGTGATCCAGGCTATCAGCAGACCACCACCCATAGATGGCTCCCACTATAGCATTCATTACACTACCAGCCCTGGCCAATTTCAGAAAGGTGTGGGGATGATAGGTTTAATCAAGACCTTTACCAGTGAACAAGCTTTAAGTGCAGTACAGATTAGAGCACATTAAAGTAGAGTATATATTTATTGACCCAATTTGCTTTGCAGTGTGTCATAAAAATGACACGTAAAATTAACACAGATAATAGCACAGAATTTACAAATTACGCAGTTAATAAATTTGCAGTTTAAGTTAAGTTTCACACCCCACAACACATAGCTTTGCTCATGTTTTAATTTAAAATGATAAATCCCAAGCTTCCTGCTGTTGCATGGGGTACCTTAGTTTAGTGAAATAGATAACACACGCACATCTAACTTATCTTTGCAGGTGTCGGACAGATAGGCAATCATGAACACACTGCTGGAATGCTCCTATAGGTGTAACGTTCCGTTCCCGTCCTGTCCGTTTTCCATGTTTTCCTTGTTTCCTTCCGTGTCATGTTGGATCCCTTGTCCGTGTTTCCCTCCTGGCTGTGGACTGGGCGTCTCCCTCGGGTACTTTTGGTTTCATTTTCCACTTTAGCTTCCGCCTATCACTCACCCCTCTCGTTACTCACATTCCTCACTGCTGTGCTTCGGCAATCACTCCTGATTTAACATCACACCTGTTTCTCGTTTTCTCCTTCACTTCCTGCACCATTTAAACCCCTGGCTGGCTGCTATTCAGCGCCAGTTCGTTGACTAACCTACCGTGTTTGTTTCGTATCCCGTTTCTGGTCCAGTGTTTGTGAGCCTGCTGGTTCATACCTGTTCGCCTGGTTTCCTGACTGGTAGCTATCTCTGCTAAACTTTCGCTGCTGCATGCATTTACCTGTTTCCCTTCAAAAACCTCCAGACGCCGCAGTTCCAGTCTTCCCGCAGCTGTGTTTGTCCTCCCCGTGTTACGTACCTCCCGTACTCGTGTTGCGGTACCAGGACCTCTGCATGCCAGCCGGCTTACGCCAGTATTGCCCGAGCTACGCCGCACCTTCCAACTCGGCGGTGCATTCACCAGCTACAGTCCTGTCACAACACCCTGCCTTTAACCTCTGCTTTCTGCCCGGTTACTCAAGCTACCCGGTCCAGTTTCCAGTCCTGTTCCAGCCCAGTTCCGATCCAGTTTCCAGTCCAGCTCCAGTCCAGTTTCCAGTCCAGTTCCAGTCCAGTTCCGGTGTTTTAGACACCTCCGTTCAAGTCCAGTTCCGGCTTGGAACAAGTTCCGTGCCGTCCCCTGTGTTCCTGTGTGGACCTTCCGGTCCAGTTTCCAGTCCAGTTCCAGTCCAGGTCCGGTGTTTCATACACCTCCGTTCAAGTCCAGTTCCGGCTTGGAACAAGTTCCGTGCCGTTCCCGTTTCCTGAGTGGACCTCCCGGTCCAGTTTCCAGTCCAGTTCCCAGTCCAGTTCCAGTCCAGTTCCGGTGTTTTATACACCTCCGTTCAAGTCCAGTTCCGGCTTGGAACAAGTTCCGTGCCGTTCCCGTTTCCTGAGTGGACCTTCCGGTCCAGTTTCCAGTCCAGTTCCAGTCCAGTTCCAGTCCAGTTCCGGTGTTTTAGACACCTCCGTTCAAGCCCAGTTCCGGCTTGGAACAGTTCCGTGTTTCTTCAAGTCCAGCTCCGGCTTGGAGCAGTCCTCAGTTGGACGCTATCCTGTGTTAACTAACTAACCTGTTTTGCTCCCGTGTACAGCTTTGGGACCACCCCAACGCTTAATAAAGTTCCACTTTCTGTAATCTGTCTCCTGGTCGTTGCACTTGGGTTCGTCCCGTATCAGGATCGTAACAGAACGAACTGGCCAACAATATGGACCCAGCCGATCTGGAACAGATTCGCCACGCCTTCTCCTGCCAAACTGCGATCAGCGACCAACAGGGTCGCCGTTTGGATGATGTGCTGGAAGTAGTTAGGGGCATCACGAAGCAAGTATCCCAACTTTCGCTCCACCAACCGCTACTACGGATTCCAGCCAACCCTACTCCTTCCTCTCCCGAACCCCATCCGGAGGCACCGGCTCCCACTTCCAGCCGTGAGCCCCGTGTACAACACCCCGAGTTATATCGCGGGGGGTTGGGGAGATGTCGTGAATTTCTACTTAAATGTGACATAGTGTTTCGGATGCAGCCCTCCTCCTTCGCCTCTGACCCCAGCAAGATCGCGTTCATTATGAGCAGCCTGGGAGGGAGCGCCCTGGAGTGGGCTACATCCATCTGGGACAGCCAGGCTCCGTTATGCAGCAACTTCGCAGCCTTTACGGCAGAGATGCGACGTGTGTTTGAACACCCGACCTGTGGACGTGACGCTACCCAGCGTCTGCTTCAAGTTCGCCAAGGCAACCGCAGTGTCGCAGAAATGGCCATTCAGTTTCGTACCCTCGCCGCGGAGTCAGGATGGAATGACGCCTCCCTCCAGGGGGCTTTCCGCCAAGCTCTCAGCGAGGAACTCAAGGACCAGCTTGCCACTCGGGAGGAATCCAACTCCCTTAATAGCCTCATCAGCCTCGCTATAGCCATCGATAATCGTCTCCGCATCCGGGCCCGGGAGCGGGGAGGAAGTTCCGGGCGTCATTCGCCCTCCGTCGTCTCTAATGTTCATTCACACTCCATCCCTGGATCTCGGGCGCCTACGGGCGGGTCCGAGGAAGAGCCCATGCAACTGGGCAGAGTTGCGGTCAATCCCGAGGAGCGTCAGCGCCGTCAGCGCACCAGATCCTGTTTCTATTGCGGCAAGCCTGGCCATCAGATCGCCTCCTGTCCCATTCGCCCAAAAGAAGGGGCTCGCCAGTAAGACTGGGCGTACTGACGAGCCCCATCGTCCCCAACCATGCTGCCCAGGACCGCCTCATGTTCAAGGCTACTCTCCTTTGGAGGGACAAGACCCTATCTTCTTCGGCCCTAATTGACTCCGGAGCTGACGCCAGCTTCATGGATATCACCTTCGCCAGGAGGGCCGGCATTCCCACGGAACGTCTCACTTCACCCATTTCAGCTCTAGCTCTGGACGGTAGGAGTTTGGGGTTAGTTACCCACTCCACCGTTCCTATCCAATTAATTCTATCTGGCAATCATCGGGAGTCCATTCAGCTATTACTGATTAACTCCCAACAATCTGCTCTGGTTTTAGGTCAGACCTGGCTTCGCCTCCACAATCCCCATATTGACTGGAAAGCCGGTCGCATCCTGGCGTGGAGTGCCCACTGTCTAGCCAGCTGTCTCCGTTCTGCACTACCCCCTCCGGGGCCCAGTAAACCCTGTTCCATGCAACCTATACCGGATTTAACGAATGTTCCCAGCGAGTATCACGACCTCGCGCAAGTATTTTCTAAATCACGTGCTCTGTCCTTACCTCCTCACAGGCCGTAGGACTGCGCCATTGACCTACTGGCTGGAGCTAAACTGCCATCGGGACGCCTCTACAGTCTGTCTGGACCGGAGAAACTAGCCATGGAGGAATACATCCACGACTCCCTCGCTTCGGGTATTATCCGTCCCTCTTCATCCCCAGTCGGTGCAGGGTTCTTCTTCGTTGGGAAGAAGGATGGCTCCCTGCGACCCTGCATCGACTACCGGGGCCTCAACCAGGTCACCATCCGTAACAAATACCCTCTTCCCCTCATTAACACCGCCTTTGAAGCCCTCTCTCCAGCTGTGACGTTCACCAAGCTCGACCTCCGGAATGCGTATCACTTGGTGCGTATCCGTGAGGGGGACGAGTGGAAGACTGCTTTTAATACCCCGTTGGGCCACTACGAATACCTGGTGGTCCCTTTCGGCCTTACTAACGCCCCAGCAGTCTTCCAGAGCATGGTGAACGACGTCCTGCGGGACCTCCTAGGGAGGAGCGTTTTTGTTTATATCGATGATATTTTAATTTTTTCTCAATCCCCGCAGGAGCATGTCCGTCACGTTCGAGAGGTTCTCCAGCGGCTGTTGGAGAATCAGCTGTTTGTTAAGGCTGAGAAATGTTCCTTCCACGCTTCCACGGTCCCGTTCCTCGGCTTCATTATCGAGGAGGGCAGTATCCGGGCGGACCCTGTGAAAATCAAGGCGGTGACAGAATGGCCCCAACCCACCTCCCGCAAGCACCTTCAACAGTTCCTGGGGTTTGCAAATTTCTACCGCCGCTTTATTCGCAATTACAGTTCCATTGCTGCTCCCCTGACTAAACTCACTTCCGTTGCCCTGCCTTACTGTTGGAATTCCGATGCCCAGCGAGCTTTCGAGCTACTCAAGGCTCGGTTTTCCTCAGCACCTATCCTCCTTCACCCTGACACTTCTCGGCAGTTTGTCGTTGAGGTGGATGCCTCCGACACCGGCGTGGGGGCCATTCTGTCTCAACGGTCCGCCTCTGATAGCAAGCTCCATCCCTGCGCATTCTTCTCCCGGAGGCTGTCCTCCGCCGAGAGGAACTACGATGTCGGGGATCGGGAACTGCTGGCGATAAAACTGGCTCTTGAGGAGTGGCGCCACTGGCTGGAGGGGGCAGGTACCCCTTTTCTTGTTTTTACCGACCATCAAAACCTCATTTATTTAAGATCTGCCAAGAGGCTCAATTCTCGTCAGGCTAGATGGTCGTTATTTTTTGCACGCTTTAATTTCTCTGTTTCTTTCCGCCCTGGTTCCCGTAATATTAAAGCAGATGCCCTGTCCCGCATTTTTTCCCCTCCCTCCAGTCCTGCTGATCCGGAGCCCATTTTGCCGGCCTCCTGTGTGGTGGCTGCGGTCTCCTGGGAGATTGAGGGCATTGTGAAGGCCGCCCAGACTTCCCAACCGGACCCCCGCAATAACCCTAACTCCTGTCTTTTTGTCCCCGATTCCGTCCGCTCCCAGGTCCTCGAATGGGTTCACGCCTCGTGCCTGGCATGTCACCCAGGTGTCGCCAGAACTATCGCCCTCGTCAGGAGGAGTTTCTGGTGGCCTACCCTTAAAGGGGATACCCGTGCCTTCGTCCTGGCCTGCTCGGTGTGCGCCAGGAGCAAGGCTTCCCACCAGCCTCCCTCCGGTCTTCTCCTTTCCCTCCCCGTCCCTGGCCGTCCTTGGAGTCACATTGGTGTGGACTTCGTAACCGGTCTGCCGTTGTCAGAAGGTAACACCGTCATTCTGACAATAGTGGACCGGTTCTCCAAGGCGGTTCACTTTGTTCCCCTCCCCAAGCTCCCGTCCGCCCTTGAAACCGCTGAGCTCTTGGTGCTACACGTGGTCAGGCTGCACGGGATCCCCTCTGACATCGTGTCAGACCGTGGGCCCCAGTTCTCCTCCCGAGTTTGGAGGGCGTTCTGTGCAGCCCTGGGTGCCTCTCCTAGTCTTTCCTCGGGTTTCCATCCCCAGTCTAATGGTCAGGCAGAGAGGGCGAACCAGGACCTGGGGGCCGCCCTGCGGTGCGTTACAGTGCGCAATCCTGCCTCTTGGAGCCGTTTTCTCCCCTGGGTCGAGTACGCACATAACTCCCTTAAGAGTGCCTCTACTGGCCTATCCCCGTTTGAGTGTGCTTTAGGCTATCAACCCCCTCTTCTGTCGACCCAGGAGGCCGAGATAGCTGTCCCCTCTGTTAGGGCCCATGTCCTTCGTTGTAAAAACATTTGGAGACTCACACGCACCGCACTCCTTCACGCCAATTCCCGCTCCCAACGTCTGGCGGACCTTCACAGGACCGCAGCCCCACAGTATAGGGCCGGTCAGCAGGTCTGGCTCTCCACTGCAAACATCTCCCTTCCCTCTTCATCCAGAAAGCTTCAGCCCCGTTTTATTGGTCCCTTCCCCATCATTTGTCTAGTTAACCCGGTGTCTGTTAAACTTTCCCTCCCCGCCTCCCTCAAAGTTTACCCTGTGTTTCATGTGTCCCAGGTTAAGCCTGTCTCCTCCAGCCCCCTCAGTACCCCTACCATCCCGCCTCCTCCCGTCCGAGTTGTTGACAACGCCCCGGCCTACACGGTGAACCGTGTTATTGATATCCGCCGCAGGGGCCGGGGTTTCCAATACCTCGTCGACTGGGAGGGGTACGGTCCTGAGGAGAGGTCGTGGCTCCACAAGAGCCTGATCTTGGACCATTCAGTAATCCAAGACTTCCACGAACAGTTCCCTGACAAGACCAGGCCTCCGGGTACGCCAGGTGGCGTACATTGAGGGGGGGGTACTGTAACGTTCCGTTCCCGTCCTGTCCGTTTTCCATGTTTTCCTTGTTTCCTTCCGTGTCATGTTGGATCCCTTGTCCGTGTTTCCCTCCTGGCTGTGGACTGGGCGTCTCCCTCGGGTACTTTTGGTTTCATTTTCCACTTTAGCTTCCGCCTATCACTCACCCCTCTCGTTACTCACATTCCTCACTGCTGTGCTTCGGCAATCACTCCTGATTTAACATCACACCTGTTTCTCGTTTTCTCCTTCACTTCCTGCACCATTTAAACCCCTGGCTGGCTGCTATTCAGCGCCAGTTCGTTGACTAACCTACCGTGTTTGTTTCGTATCCCGTTTCTGGTCCAGTGTTTGTGAGCCTGCTGGTTCATACCTGTTCGCCTGGTTTCCTGACTGGTAGCTATCTCTGCTAAACTTTCGCTGCTGCATGCATTTACCTGTTTCCCTTCAAAAACCTCCAGACGCCGCAGTTCCAGTCTTCCCGCAGCTGTGTTTGTCCTCCCCGTGTTACGTACCTCCCGTACTCGTGTTGCGGTACCAGGACCTCTGCATGCCAGCCGGCTTACGCCAGTATTGCCCGAGCTACGCCGCACCTTCCAACTCGGCGGTGCATTCACCAGCTACAGTCCTGTCACAACACCCTGCCTTTAACCTCTGCTTTCTGCCCGGTTACTCAAGCTACCCGGTCCAGTTTCCAGTCCTGTTCCAGCCCAGTTCCGATCCAGTTTCCAGTCCAGCTCCAGTCCAGTTTCCAGTCCAGTTCCAGTCCAGTTCCGGTGTTTTAGACACCTCCGTTCAAGTCCAGTTCCGGCTTGGAACAAGTTCCGTGCCGTCCCCTGTGTTCCTGTGTGGACCTTCCGGTCCAGTTTCCAGTCCAGTTCCAGTCCAGGTCCGGTGTTTCATACACCTCCGTTCAAGTCCAGTTCCGGCTTGGAACAAGTTCCGTGCCGTTCCCGTTTCCTGAGTGGACCTCCCGGTCCAGTTTCCAGTCCAGTTCCCAGTCCAGTTCCAGTCCAGTTCCGGTGTTTTATACACCTCCGTTCAAGTCCAGTTCCGGCTTGGAACAAGTTCCGTGCCGTTCCCGTTTCCTGAGTGGACCTTCCGGTCCAGTTTCCAGTCCAGTTCCGATCCAGTTTCCAGTCCAGTTCCAGTCCAGTTCCAGTCCAGTTCCGGTGTTTTAGACACCTCCGTTCAAGCCCAGTTCCGGCTTGGAACAGTTCCGTGTTTCTTCAAGTCCAGCTCCGGCTTGGAGCAGTCCTCAGTTGGACGCTATCCTGTGTTAACTAACTAACCTGTTTTGCTCCCGTGTACAGCTTTGGGACCACCCCAACGCTTAATAAAGTTCCACTTTCTGTAATCTGTCTCCTGGTCGTTGCACTTGGGTTCGTCCCGTATCAGGATCGTAACAATAGGGTGTTTATTTGCACCACAAAAGATCAACGTTTCAATCAAAAAGATCTCTTGTGATCGAAACGTTTATCTTTTGTGGTGCAAATAAACACCCTATGGGATATCCATGTGGGTGGATGGTATCCTGTATGTGGGACAGGCATAAGGGACTTCTAACTGAAATTGATTATATGGGAGAAGAGGAGTATGATTACAGCACTCTAGTGACTCTCCAGCCTGAGGGCACTCTGGGGATAAGAGGTGCCTGCTTCTGTGGCTCAATTGCCTTGTTCAATGGAAAGAGAGGGCAGAGAGGGTATTAATGGGACAGTGCAGAGAGTACAGCATCTACAATGGGGACAATGCACTCAAAAAAGGTTTACACTCACCCCCAAAAACCATCTAGCAGGGTAGCGAGGGAATTGACATGGTATGTCACATTTTGGTTTATTTACCTGCAGTGAAATCCAGAATATTTCAAGTACACTTTTGATGTGTGGAACAGGCCATCCAGGTGACCTAGGCATGTCATGGCCAATTAAAAGAAAGAATGTATAGACCGTATATGATAAATAGTACTACATCAGAGGCGATAAATAAAAATGGGGTGAAACCTGCATTCTACATTTACTGGTGGGTCCATTTATTCCAGCTCAAGAGGACCCAAATGGGATCTTAATCTCCCTCACTGTGCTAGAACACATTTCTTGAAAAGTACATAGGAGGATGAGGCCTTCTGCTTTGTCAAGGCCAGGGAGAATACTGAATGAGTCTCCTGTCTTTTTTTTCTATTAAGGAGCTGTGTCTGAGCTCTTGGCTCATGACACAAGTTCCATAAATGATGGTCAAGTACACTAAATGGACACAGTGCTGGCTGCCATGCACTGTAAATGAAGGCTGTCAGTAAACCTGCACGAGAGCTATAGATGCTGTGGGTGATGGTAACAATTTTTGAAACAAAAAAACATTTGAAGCTGTATTCAAAAAGCACAACTGGATGTAAAAACTGCCTTGGCTACAGAGCTACAAGGCTCCAGGGCTGAGTTGGTTTAAATATGCGTGGTCTCTTGAAATCCGGTAACCTCCTCGAGATGGCAGTAGCTTTTGGAAAACATTCAATGGTGAAGTGGATTCTTGAGTGCTGGCAGTCAATGGACGAACCCGAACAGATACCACTGACGCATGGATTTCATTGCCTGTAGAGTTCTACTTTGCTGTGTACCTTCATACATCATGGAGACAAATAGCTACTGGGCAGCCCAAAAACACAGCCCCCAAATGGGTGCCCCTTGTTTAGCCAGATTATGGGTATTTCCTTGGGCGATAGATTATATCATCAAGGTTCTACTCTCTGCTTCAAATGCCTGCATGACCCCTTCTATTCTATGATTTGTCTGGTGGTTCCCTGGCTGTTGTGGCTCTTTGTTTTTTAACCCTAACTGGATAAAATGTTAGAATACAGTATGTGAAATTCATAGATAACGTACATAATCAAATACCACAAGAAAGTTCCTTGAATAAAAACAATCTATCGTAGTCAAAATACATATTAATATAAGCAGTAGTAGCACAGTAGAAATGAGTAGTCGCAATAGCAATATATTATTTGCAACACAATTTACAACATTAACAGATATTGCCATCAATCTATTTCCATAATCATCAAAAAACAGTAGCAGATGTGTCTCTATTTGTGCCACTAAATGGCCCATTATACATCTGTTTCCTGACAGGACTAAATCTTGTGGAACGTGGTGAGTGTACAGAGGAGGGTCCAGCGCCATGCTGAGGCAGCCTGACAGGAAGCCTTTTCTCAGTACCGTGTTTTATGGCACAAGGCAGGCAGATCGGCTGATACTGACTTCAGATTTCTAATTGCCATCATTGACAAAAATCAGGAACATCACAATATTTATAGCATATTCTTCTCTGATAAATCTCTTCCCTCTACAATGTATGTGCGAGTACAAGTGTGAGGGTAAGAAGTGGGCAAGACGGTGTGAGAGAATGAGAGAGAGAAAGAAGGAAAGATAGAGTGTGTGCATATGAGGGAGAGCATAATTTAATAACGCAGCGTGATAATTTTATAACCAGCCTCATTTCAGACACAGCAGACTAGACCTCCTGGGCAATTATAAATCATGAAGTGTGAGGGATTTCAACAGATTGCAAGGTGAGGCACCTTCCTTTATTAAAACGAAAGCTGATAGCCTGTCACCATCAATCATATCTACATTTGTTCTGTGGCAGTTTGTTATGGATTTCCTATAGTAATGGCACAACTACAAATGGCCCATCCGCATGCTCAGAATCACTTCCTAACATTTCTTTCACATTATTAGTCATCCTGCATATGACTTATAATATCAAAGCTACAGCCTCAAACTGAACATTACCATTCATAACCACCCCCAGTAGAGTTTACACCAGAAATGGGTCTCATCAGATAATCTTTCTTTGAAGAAAAGCCTTCAGAAAGGATCCTGGATGAAACTATACATCTATGAATGCTCATGAATGCTGACCTCAGTAATAATGCATAAAATGCCATTGCCTCTGAAAGAAGGAAATCAACGTTTATTTAGTAATATGCATATTCATCCAGATCCAACCTATTCATCTGTTTTCTTTTTCATCCACATTCTTATGCTCTAGCACAGTTTGATTAATTAGGTGGATTTAAAAATAAACAGCAATGGAGAGGGAGTTTTTGCATCTCTGTGGGCTTCTGTTCAATCCCCTTGGAACTTTGATCTAGAACAGCAGCTCCTGCTAGCAGCAGGCAGAAATGAGCGGACCAAACGTTTTTGGGGTGCATAGAAAGTTCTGTCTGGAAACTCTTACTGTAGCCGACCATGGTTGGCTAGCAACCACACGTCTCATACTCAACCAATCACATGCACGCACCTCTAATGGAGCGCTTTTTAAGCCAATAATCAGTTCGCACTGTTCTGCTTGCTGATGCGCTGCTTACGGCTTGTGTTAAAAGAAATTTGCTGTCACCCTCCACCACCCCAGCTTCTACCTGTTGTTTGGATCTGCTTTGGTTTCTGGTCATCTTCTTTTTAGCGGGGGGAGATGCCAGTACTCCAGAGTAGTACTAAAGCAGATCCATTCAGCGCCAAACCAAAATCATTATTCAGCACATTAATTCATTAACCCCTTTGCGCAGCTGCCTAGTGGTCATGGCGCCGGCGTCAAGATTTTGCTCAACTGAGACATTCGTTGCTCCTGCACCCAAACTATGAGTGGAAACCACAAACTCCATGTTTTATCTTTATTGGTACACAATTCGGGCCATTCTGCCGAATACGGAGTTTCTACGTGTCACTATTTTGCCATAGCAAGTCCATTTAACAAGCAACACCCCACCCAGTCTCGTCTGATCATATGTCAAAAAAGCTGTGAAAAGCCCTGCTCACTCAAATGCAAAATAAACATGTGAAATTGTGTCATTATACCACGTCATTCTACTATCAATATCTGCTACTAAACATGAAATTAATTCTACCATTGGTTTTACACATAGAGATGTTCCTTTCAAAATTCAGTGGTCATTTATTGTCTTGGACAAGCCGTTTGAGAAATACACACCAGTTTAGCACGTTATAACACTATGTGGAACGTCTGCGTGCAGAACCCCCATATACCCTACCTGCAGAAGTATTTCATGTCATTCTGGTTTTATTCACAACTGTTTTATCCGATAGAGGACAGTATATCCTTTTCAACTGTGTTTGCAATTTTTTCTGGAATGCTTTGAACAATAAATTACAGCCCAGCGTAATAAACATTTTTTATCTAGTCAATGTTACAGTGTACCAAACCGCTACAGAAAATACATTCGCTGACGGGCGTTTTTCGTCCTCGATATGAAGAATATGATGGCTCTGAAGTGCAAAACACAAAAGCAAAACGAAAAACGGAAAAACAAATACTTTCGGTATTCACTTAAGGTATGGAAAATACTCATTCCAACTTTTGCACAGGGCCTTTTTGCTTTTTTATTTTTTATTATTTTGAAACTAAAAAATTCAAATAAAAAGTAATCTTGCTTTAAAATTTGAAGAAATGTGTCAAGTTTAACTTTGTACCATTCAGAGGTCAGGTTAGCTTCTGTTCACTTTAATTAATTGTAAAAGGCATTTTGACCAGGGGTGCCCAAATTTCTTTGCACCCCACTGTAGATCATACCAACATACAAACGATTAGTAGGTCTACCATGCAGGCTACAATAATCCATTAAAAACACGTACCGTAATCCATTTAAAAATATGACTAACACTTACATTTATTTGTAATTCATGGTAAAGGGAAAATGACTGAATCCAGGCCTATGTGTTTCTTTGAGCTAAAATGTATGTGTTTGTGTATTTATCTCCTCTCTAGATTTAATTATCTTATGGTTCATAAATTCATGTACATTATCATTATCAGTTACTCACAAACACAGTAGTTAATAACACAGTACAAAATGAAATTAAATCTCAATGAACAATGTTTTCAATGTACAAAAATGCCAAGATACTGATGCATACAAAGAACTGTAATAAAACTAACAAAATCTATGACACTTTGATGTGAAAGTTTTAATGATCACATTCACAGCAGATGGTAAGATAAAAAAAACACAGTTAAATGAAATTATTTAGAAAACATTGGGTAGCATTGCTTTGGATTAGAGTTTGTTTAATTTGTGTGAGCTAAGATAGACAATATTGTTTGTTGTAACATGGTTTCATTTTGATATCAATATGTTTCATGGCAGGCCTAGATTTTGTTAGTTTTATTACAGTGCTTTGTATGCGTAAGTAACCTGGCATTTTTGTATGTTGAAAATGTTTTTTGTTGAGATAAAATCTAGTATGTACATACTCTACATACAGAACAAAATATATTTTAATACTGTCCGCACAGTGAATGAAATGGCCTAAAACTTTACTTTCTTTGCCTTTGTGCAGCAGGCTGATTATCATGAGGCAGTGAGAATGAACTCTTTTGAGAGGTTGGAATGACACAGGACTGACCTTTCTGCACAACGCTGACTGGAATTCTGACAGAAAAATACTATGCAGGTGCTAAGTCTGGATTGATTTTTACACCAATACAAAATTGCATTCCTATGGCAAAACAAACAAAAAAATGTTTGAGTATGAATCTTACATTATTATTAACTCCATATTTGTACTACCAAGGACAAGAGGTCAAGTAAAGTGCATTTAAGTAATTTCCAAAATGTTTATCTGTTGAAGTTTTTGTATTTGACACGGCCTCTGCTGATATTAATGGATGCCATGCTTTGAGGAGGCAGGAAATGCCACCAAAATGTCACCAGTGCGAACACATGATCCCAACCTGACCCAGGCAGCAGGACATGATCTAAAATTGTCGAGTGAGTATTTATCTCGGAGGGTAGCTGTTGCTGGCTGACAAGATTGGTTACATGAGAGATTTGGGGGGGGGTGGGGGGAATTAGTCTGAAATCAGAGTTTCCGTTAGAAAAAATCTGGTGCCGGCCACCGTGACCGACAAGATTTCAGTTTGCTGGACAAATGGGAGAAATTCCGGTCAAATATTATCTGGTGTTTATTATGCTTTAAAACAATTGATATGCAGGCTTTATAAAGAATGACATCTTTAGGGGAATAGATTTATAATAGTTTTTAATGAAAGGTGATTTAGCAAATACAGTAGGCTATAGCGTGAATATAAATTAAGTCCCGTCAAATAAAATAACTCCCGTCAATAGACACATGTTTGACGTCATAAAAAAAGACTATAGGCTCTAGCCTACTGCATTCTGCCAAAGAGGCCTACACTGTTGTAGGGAATATTCATTTAAATCTATACACAACATACACTGGAGTACGCCACTACCATCCTTATACAACTGGTGGCATAGTTTTTGTATAATAAACCAGTCTCATAATATTTTATATACTATTCTCAAAAGAGAATATACTAACTAAAAACGGGTAACTTTAATAATTAAATTAATTACCAATCAAATTACACATTAATAATTATCTTAGCAAAATCACAATATTATGTACTCAGTTGATACGGAATTAATATAAATGATCCAGCTAGAAGGCATTTTGGAGAATCCCTGCGATTAGCATTGGCTGACTCAGTTCAACACAAGAGCAACATTAATACAGACAATCTTGGAAAATGTAATAGTTTATTGAACACAAAGTACCAAACAGAGCAAAGCACGATTCATTACTATAATGTACAACAAACTATGTGTGTATGTGTGTGTGTGTGTGTGCGTTGGGCGCATGTGGGGTTTCCATGTTCTCCTGTGTGGGGGGTTGCCTCGGACACGTGTTCAGAGAGAACAAAGAAACTAAAATGGAGGGAGGTTTGAAACTAGCTTTCGCTGGAGCTAGCTAATGATGGCGCATGAACCATACCATACACAAGGGATAGCCTGAAAGGGTTTGTGCCAAACTGCGATGAGCCAAACGCGATAACAGAAAAGAGGGATAGAAAGTCCCTGGCAGTGCCAAATAATAACACACCCCTATAAAACGGGCTAGCCACATAAACACGGGCACAGATAAATCTCAAAGCGAACGCTAAAGAGATAGCGAAAGAGGAACAGAAAAAACAAGACACCTTCGGTACGTGGCTATAACGCCCGATAAATGGTGAAATAAATGAAATAAAAATAAAACTCACACTCTCAGAAATGAGAGTGGGAGCGAAGGAGAGGGAAGAGCAATAAGGGAAACTAAACCCTAATTCCCCTAGGCTTCTAAGTGGAAGAATGTCTGCACTGCGTAATAAAAGAAAATCTTAATTCTCACAAAAGCAGAGAGACAAAAACTTACTAACCCTAACCTTGTGAAAACACAAAATGACAAAGAAGCGCCAGGAGGCGGAAGTGAGGGGTTTAAATACCTGAGAGGTAAAAGAACAGGTGAAACTAATAATTAGCGGGGAGAAGGAAAACTCCGAAATGGAACGCAGAAAAATCCGATAGACTGAAAAGAAAAAATGGAAAAGAGATAAAAACCGTAGCAACAGAGGGAAGATAGGTGAAAACCATGACATAGCCATAAGCTTATCGATGCGTGTGCGTTGAGATCAGCGTGCAGTGTTAAGATTACGACTGGTTAGTGTTTACAGACAGATCACATGCAAGATACGTTCTGTGCGTGATGCATTAAACCTAACGCAGCGCGGTGGATGGCTTACAGCCATCCAAAGTAAAAGGGTAACACAAAACTTTTACATAACACACATTAACCATTCAATAGTACAGTTACATACATCCAGTCACAAACATGTTGCGGTTGCTAACTAATAAGCTATACCCTTATTACAGCCTTAATTGAATTAAGTCTGTTAAATGCTTCCTTAAATGCTTCCGTGCAGGCCGCACGGGGCCGTGAGACGAAACAATGAAGGCCCTGGCGAGTTGAGCGGACAACTGAACCGGAAGAACTGCGAAGAACTGGGGGAAGGAGCGGCCGTGTTGCCCCTTTTATAAACTTTATTGCCAGTCGCGCATTCCGCTGTGCAGTATCACATTACAGTGCGGAAATCACAACTGGTACAATGTCCTACGTCACTTCCAACGTGGAGGAGGAGCCTCCTGTGGACAGTATGGAATTGTAGTTCCTGTTGTCCCTATAGGCGGAGCAAGAGGTCCAACTTTGGGGCTGGAATGTCCGCACTTATTTAGACAACAGGCACTCATTGAATGACTGGTGGTCAAGGGAGGTTTTACAAAACAGTTTGCTAAACGAGTCATTATCAGACAGACAAAATCAAAAGTCTTATATTATATAGATTATATACGCCTAGGTTGTCAGGACCCAGTACTAGTACTACTTATAACCTGTTATGTTTTTGACTATCCAATGAAAACCAACTTTAAATCCGACTAGTGCCGGTCAGATGCACGCCACTCTAAGCATACGTTATGCAATTTTAGTTGCTAAGCTACTGTTTGGCTAACTTTTGGCTAACTTTTTATTTAGTGAATGGTTGTCATGTTTTGTAGGATAGACTATAGCCTAACAATTTAGGCTAGTTTTATCTTTTTTTAAAAAGCAACATTTTATTAGGAAGACATGACAGTAATTTGGGTGCAAATTAGCTAACCGCTTAAAACAAAACGTAAATGTCATAATAAAAAAATAGTTTAACCAACTAGTATTTCCCGACTAGCAGGAGCAGCACCATTTATTCGGCTAGCCGACTCATCCCGCACATCCCTAATGGTGGCTAGGCCTATAGCATCCAATCCAAGCACGCTTGATCAGAGTGGAACAAACGTAACATAACGTTTGTTTCGTTCATCGCACATACACTACACATTCATAAATAAATGAAAATGGTCTCGTTTTTTATCAAAGGATATGTGAAAATGTAATAAATGTATATAAATGTCATTTTTTAATAGAAGGGTGTGTGGACATTTCATTTATTTCAATAAAATTATAAATGTGCTTAGGGTGATTTACCGGACATTATGACCAGCAAGATTTAAATTAGTCGGACTTTGACAGTTTTTGCCGGTAAAAAAACAGGTAATTACTGGATAACGGAAACTCTGCCTGAAATATAATGTTTTGAGTATATTTGGAATGTACAGTGCCTGAGGGCTTCTGTACGGAAGCCGACGGGTACAAAACACAACAATATTTCGGAACACACAACAACAAGTTGCAAAACACATCAACAATTCAGAGAACAACTGCAAGTGAGAAAACCCGAAACACATTTACAAATCACTTTACGGAAAGGGTAGGTACTAGGCCTACATGAAGGGAGATTGTAGTCTCCTTCTGATTGGATACGCAGTATGTCAAATAAGAGTCTGACAGTGCGAGTGACCAACCAACAACAGTTTCTGTTATCTAACGTGACATTCAAGACAAGACACTGGAATTTATTTAGGCTGACCAGACGTCCTCTTTTTCCCGGTCATTTCTTCTTTTTGGGACCGAAAATATCCGTCCAGGCGGGATTTCTAAATTCCTAAAATGTCTGTTTAGGATTTCCTTGTTCCATAGACCCTATATAAACAAACAAATAGCCTATAGTATTATGTTCATAACGCCCGCCTAACCCTGTCCTCTTTTTTTGAAATCCAATATATGGTCACCCTAGTTTATTTAATTCCATAAATAGCGTACGTGGAATTCTGAAATGAACGCACAGATAAGTATTTTTCGCTGTTTTGATCTTGTTAAAATGGCATAAAAAGCTGAGTTTTTATGAACTTAAAAACAGTGAAAAACACTGTATTTTCTTTCCAAAAAAAGTGCCTAATTAGTTTTTTCCTGAACCTGTGTGGTTAAGTTCTTCCATTACTTTTAAAACTTATTAACACAATGCAGGTTTGGTAAATGATCCCTTTTTAGACGAAAAGCACATAATTAAGAAAAATTAAGTTTGTTAAAAATCTGGGATACCCCAGGGTACCCCAGGACCGAGTTTGGGAACCACTCTAGCACAATTATAGGCTACCATAGGCAAGCTAATTACTGAAACCTCATTTACAATTGCTACATTTCATTAATTCTTAGTTTAGCTATTTAAACCGAAGTGATTTTCTGGCCTATCAGCTGCGTTGTCTTGGCCAGTGTTCTACTCATGGTATCATCAGTTCAATTAAATCAGTGCTTACTATATTTGGCATAGGGATAATGTTTGTTTTGCATTGATGCATTTGGATTCTTCTTCTGTTTTTAGGCATTTGAAATATTTGAAAAATATCAAAAGAACTTAGGCAAATGGGCATTTTATGATTATGCTGATTAAAGGTATTTCACATTTTAAATAAAAACAAAAATGCATCTGTATATGTGTTATGAACTGGTTTATTCAAAAATAAGAACTTACATAGCAAAGGCTACACACTACCACTGAAAGGTGTCTGAGTGCCACCTAGTGGACATGTATTGAAACACAATAGTATTAATTTTATTCAGCAAGGCAGAGGGACTAGTTAATTGAAAGGAGTGGAACAAAACACTCACACCACGTTTAAAATGAAATAAAACAATATATTGTGAATTGAATGAGTAGAATCAACCCTGGTGCACAGAGCGAAGCATTGCGCCACTGAAATGGAGCAATTGTAAAGGAGGTTGTAGTATCGTAATTTGCCTATGGTAGCAGCCTAATTCTGCTGGAGGAAAAGTTAGGTATTTTTAAATCATAATTCATGCATGGCCTTCTAGGCTTATCTGATGAGAAGACACTCAATTGCTTAATCGAGGTGGCAAACATTCAATCACATTTTTTGCAGATAGTAGTCAGGAAATAGATCTAACATCGGTACTGCTGCTACTCCTCATAGCCTACTGCGTGACAGGGAGAAAGCACTCAGCAATCTTAATATCAGAAAGTTCACTTTCAACATTACCTAAAGAAATAACGAAAAATACTGTTCTGTGCGCTCATTTCACAATTCCACGCGCGCTATGTATGGAGCTAAATAAATTCCATAGGCTTGTCTTGAATGTCAAGTTAGATAATGGAAACTGTTGTTAGTTGGTCACTCGCGCTGTCAGACTCTCATTTGACATACTGTGTATCCAATCAGAAGGAGGCTACAATCTCCCTTCATGTAGGCCTAGTACCTACCCTTTCCGTAAAGTGATTTGTAAATATGCTTTGGGTTTTGTCTTTGTGTTTTCTGACTTGCAGTTCTCTGAATTGTCAAAGTGTTTTCTGATTTGCAGTTGTTCTCAGAACTGTTGATGTGTTTTGTAACTTGTTGTGTTTTGCACCAGTCGGCTGATTTACGGTTGTTTTCTTATTTGTCGGTGTGTTTTATAACTTGGTGCATTTTACGATTTGTCGTTGTGTTTTGTACCCATCGGCTTCCGTACTCCTGATTATTATTTTATTCTGATTATTTTTATTCAAACAAAAATGTACCATCAGGTAGACTTTTAGTAATGGAATGGAAACCAAAAAAGCTTACAAATTACAATTCATGAAAAGGCTCTTCCAAAGAGCAAATGATTGGGTGGCAGCTACAATTGGCCCATAGATTAATATACCTGTTTGATATATGCAAATAATTTATTTAATATTATTTAAACACTACCCTATCATTTAGGTTTAGTGCACTAAACATTTCCATATTTACATGTTAATCACCTTTGTAATAAATAATGTGCTGACTCGGTATGAAACTTAGCACTCTAGAGGTGTGATTCAAAGGCTTCCTGCATATTTTGGACGTATAATGATTTTAAGAATATCACTTGGGTGTAATTCTGCTTTGGAGATCAGTTCAACAGCTCCGACCACTTTTGGGTGAATTAAGGAATGGAAACATGGTAATGGTCACCGTTTTAGAATTACGACCATTTTGAGTAGATGTACAGATTGTGAAGGAGCCATCAGAAAATCTTAAAAACCGTGTGAGTATGTAACTTTCTTAAAGAGGAGCTGTGACACCAGTCGTATTTCACAGCTACGATGCACTTATTCCTCAATTGTCATGGTTTAATTGCACTCTTCTGCACATTAATCAGGTGGAAATTGCGGAGTAATTTACATATAATTCCATATATGCTAACGTGTCCCAGTGAAAAAGTGTGGGGCACTATATTTCACATTTATAGTCCCAGATGCCCAAAACGAGACAAAGGCCCCAGCGTGATTTGATGGCTGCATTGATGGAATGTAAGGCAATAAATTCCTCTGAGTTCATTGTAAAACGGTCATAAAATAAAGATTATCATGAGGTTATAAACGGTAGCCCGGAAGGATGGCAGAACATTTTATTAAGACAGGTCATTCCTGTCAGACAGATAAAAAAGAAAGGAAAACAAACTGCTTTTTTCTTCTATCTGTGTTGGATTTTTATATAGAAATCGGTTTGGATTTGAAGGGCTTTTGTACAAATTTCTGATCTCATTCAGAGGCACAGAAATTTATTAAACATAATTACAAAAAAGGAAAAAATATATAATCCAAAATAAAGATATAATCTCATTCATTATCAATATCAAGTTGCTGTATTCATATCAAAGGATTCTAAGCATATGCATATTGCCAAATATATTCATTATTCCATAATGTAAAATACATTGTGTAACCTACAAATAGAATTGCGCGTGTGTAAACCTGGAAAAATTAATTGTTGCAGTAAAACACCTAATTCTGTAATGAAACATATTGTAAAGAAGGAGTTAACATTATATTGCAACTATTATATCATACATTCCATAAACAGTTTATAAAAGAGAACAGAATTTAAAACCCTAATTAACTATGCTTATTTCCAAAGCTTGCACGTTAGACACTACTCTATATACCCGGACATCTGTGATTCATCCTGTAAATGGTAATGTAATTGGTTCAACATAAATCTATCCACGACATGCACATCCCCGCTGGGGGCAATTTAAACATTTTAAGCCGTTAATTTATTCACATTGAAACCCATTTGCGAGGAAAGCTTTAACAGGTTTCTATGGGTTTCTTTGTTCTACCTGTGAATTTGCCTCCTTTTAACACCGACTATAGAGAAATTGCTGAATGCTGCCATAGCCAGGTCAATCAATGCATACAGCTTAATCAAATTATTTGAATTATGTAGCTTTCCAAGGGAACTGTAAAATAATGCTGTCTGAACAGAAGATGCAGTTCAATTGTGAAATAATTGTCAAACCATTGCTGAAAAGCATCATGGAAAAGTCACTGGGTCACATGACATCTTGTTCTTCCTAATGATACACTTTCAGCAATACACACTGCTTTTTGGGGCAATTAGAATTTTAGCCTGTCCTAGATTAACCATTTAGGACATGGACAGACCAGCCTTCCATCTCTTTCCTCTTTAATGAAAATAGACTTAGGATTTAGAAGGATTTACCAGAACAAAAAAAAAAAAAACACTTAAAAATTACTTTATTGGTTGTTGTGTTGAACATGGCCATGAACAAGTGATTTTTTTTTCCAATTGTTTTTATTTATTAGAAATATATTAAAAGTCAGCTTTCATACAGCCAGGGCGTAGTGCACCCAAAACCTTTGATGGGGCACAAACTCAAACAAACAAAATGTGGATGGTTTATGTCCACAATACCAATATTATTTTCTTCAATCATTTGTTTCCCCTATTTTATTGCTAAGAGTGACAGTATTACATTTCCAACAGTAAGGATACACAGCCTAAAACACATTTCAACAAGATATTGCGCTAAATTGTGGTACTGTAAATCTATCAGGACAACAATAATATTTAGTTCACATTAATTAGCAAAGCCATTGGAACTTTGGAAGAGTAAGTGGATCTTTACTGCACTCCGCAACTCAATTCCCATACTTTCTTTCACGGAGATGAAGAGCTGTATGCAACTGCAAATATCAAATATTATGCGTCTTAAATTTATAATAACATACTGTGTGTGTGTGTGTGTGTGTGTGTGTGTGTGTGTGAGTGAGTGTGTGCATGTATGAGAGAGAGCAACCAAAAGTGGTTTAAGGGAAGGGTCTAAGGTACCTACCTTAATGTCTGTCTACATGCCTCCAAAAGGCATCCCTCATTCTCTTGGTGTCACTGACTTGGTCCTCTCTGCTTCAATTGCAATGACCATAAGGTCAAAAAAACAAAAAAAACAAGATGAGGCCAAGCACAGCATCATCAATCTAGTCTCTGTAAAAACCCCTGTCCTGTCACATTAGACAACAAGCTACTGAGAAAACATAGCAAGAAAACTTGCTGCCAGATGTGAATTCAAGACACAGATCTGCAGGGCTTTTCATATGACATCTTGAGCGATTTTAACTTAGTCATTGAACATACCCCAAACCCAAACTTGAAGCACTGCCATGTTGCAGTGCACTTCGCTTCATTTTATTGGCATCATTGATTGTTTTCTAATAATTTTCTCAGTTTCCATGTGTTTACCATGAATGGAAAACTAGTCTATGAATTTCCAGGATGTGTACTGAACCCAACCCCCCCTTAACACAGCAAGCGATTTGGTTCACCAGTCGCCGGAAGTTGATTTTCTATGAAGCCGAGCAACCCGAGCAATTGGACGACTGAGCAACAAAAGTTGCCCACAGTTTATCTTTTCCCGGGCACTGCCTCCAACAGGCAACCAGAGTTCAGTGTTTCTTTGTTTTCCAACCTGCATGATTATACCATTTTGTGAACTATTGTTCCGCCCCAATGGCGGATGTTCAGATGTTCAGGTTTTGTGTAAAAAAAACTCACTTATTGACCATTTTGGGGTTTCAACTGATTCTAATAAAACATTTACATTTACATTTAGTCATTTGGCAGACGCTCTTATCCAGAGCGACGTACATTTTCAAACTTGGAACAAGTGCGTTAAAACAACCCTAAAAGGTAAATACGATTTCAAACACCAGGCGCAGTCAGTATGATTTTATTTATTTATTTTTTTTTGGGGGGGACAACACAATATCGATCATTGGCGTGTACAACAGTAAGCCAATAAGTAACCTTAAGTATTAAACTAGCAGCTTGAACCACTTAAACAAGGATTCAGAAAAACACAATCAAGGGAGGTCACAAGGAGGTAGGGAGGGGTGGAGAGAGGTGCAGCTTGAAAAGGTGAGTCTTCAATCTGCGCTTGAAGGTGGTCAGACTTTCTGTTGTTCTGACCTCCACGGGGAGCTCATTCCACCACCGTGGGGCCAGGACAGACAGACGTCGAGACCGGGTGCTAGTATGAAGTGGGGGGGGGGGGGGGGGGGGGGGTACCAGTCGTCCTGAGGAGGCGGAACGCAGGGATCTGGTAGGTGTGTAGGGTCTGATGAGCTTTTGGAGGTATGGAGGGGCTGATCCTCGGACTGCCTGGAAGGCGAGCACCAATGTTTTGAATTTGATGCGAGCCATCACAGGTAGCCAGTGGAGGTCAATGAGCAGGGGGGGTGACATGGGAGTGTCGGGGGAGGTTGAAGACCAGGCGCGCTGCTGCGTTCTGGATAAGCTGAAGGGGTCTAATGGCCGAGGCTGGCAGACCAGCCAGGAGAGAGTTGCAGTAGTCCAGGCGGGACAGCACCATCGCTTGGACCAAGAGCTGGGTTGAGTGGGTGGTGAGGAAGGGACGGATTCTACTGATGTTGTACAGGAAGAACCTGCACGCCCGGATTACCACTGCGATGTTCTCGGAGAGGGACAGCCTGTTGTCCATCACCACTCCGAGGTTCCTGGCACAGGGTGTTGGGGTCAGTGGAGTGTCCCCTAGGGAAATGGAGAGATTGAGAGGGGGAGAGGTTAGAGCAGGAATATAGATGAGCTCAGTCTTGCCTGGATTGAGCTTCAGATGGTGGTTGTCCATCCAGCTCTGGATGTCTCTCAGGCAAGCGGAGATGCGGGCTAACACCTGAGTGTCAGAGGGTGAGAAAGAGAGAAAGAGTTGAGTATCGTCAGCATAGCAGTGGTAAGAAAGACCATGAGCAGTGATAACAGGGCCAAGGGATTTGGTGTAGGTGGAGAAAAGGAGGGGGACCAAGGACTGAGCCCTGGGGGACTCCTGCGGTAAGGGGACGGGGTGCCGATACTTTACCAGCCCAGGCAACCTGGGAGGAGCGCTCCGAGAGGTAGGACTCAATCCAGGCCAGGGCCGAGCCGCCGATCCCCGCTGCAGACAGGGACGACAGGAGGATGGAGTGATCTACGGTGCCGAAGGTGGCAGAGAGGTCTAGGAGTATTAGCACAGAGGAGAGGGAGGCTGTCCGAGCTGCGTGAAGCATCTCGCTGACGGAGAGGAGTGCGGTCTCCGTTGAGTGGCCAGGTCTGAAGCCGGACTGGTGGGGGTCTAGTAGGTTGTTCTGGGTAAGGAAAGAAGACAGTTGGTTAGAAACAGCACGTTCAATAGTTTTGGAAATAAAAGGAAGAAGAGATACTGGTCTGTAGTTTTGGATGTTGGAGGGGTCCAGCGTGGGTTTTTTCAGGATCAGGGTGATGTGGGCTCTCTTGAAGGATAAGGGGAAGCAACCAGAGGTCAGGGAGGAGTTCACCAGAGAGGTCACAAATGGGAGGATATCTGGGGTGATTGCCTGGAGGAGAGATGAAGGGATAGGGTCAAGGGCACAGGTAGTGGGGCGATGGGAGAGTAGGAGGTGGGATACATCGGTATCAGACAGGGGAGAAAAGGTGGAGAAGCAGGGGGGGGACACGGAAGGGGTAGAGAGAGGAGGAGAGTGGAAAACAGTGTCCGTGAGGGGGAGGGGGAGTGGGGAAACGGGGGGGGGGGGGTCATAGAGAGAGGGGCTGAGGGGCTGAAGGAGCTGCGGATGTCTGCGATCTTCTCATCAAAGAAATCTGCGAAGTCGTCTGCAGTGAACGAAGATTGAGGAGCAGGAGGGGATTTGCTGAGGAGGGAGGAGAAGATGGAGAACAATTGACGGGGGTTAGAATTGTATTTGTGAATTTTAGTGTGATAGTAAGTTACCTTGGCAGCGGTGACTGCTGTAGAGAACTCCGCTAGGAGAGAATGGTAGGAGGAGAGGTCTGATGCGTCTCTGGATTTCCTCCACATCCTCTCTGCTGCGCGAAGACCGGCCCTTGAGGTGCGCAGGGCATCGGACATCCACGGGCAGGGAGGAGATGGGTGTGTGGGCCTAGAGACAAGAGGGCAGAGAAAGTTAAGTGATGTGGAGAGAGCTGTGAGCAGAGTGTCAGATGCAGAGTCGATGGGGAGTTGAGAGAAGGATTTGAGAGGGGGGAGGGAAGCAGTGACACAGGGAGCAAGAGAGGAGGGCGAGAGGGAGCAGAGGTTACGGCGGACAGAGACAGTGGGGGTGGGGGGAGGGGGGGGGCGGTGTGGAACAAGAGGAAGAGAGAAAGAAATGAAGTGGTGATCAGAGGTATGGAGAGGGGTAACAGTGAGATCAGAGCAGGGGCTGTTCCTCTGGAAGACCAGGTCTAGGAGGTTGCCAGCCTTGTGGGTTTGGGGGGGAGGGTTGGAGGGTGAGGTCAAAGGAGCGGAGAAGTGGTAGGAAGGCTGCAGACTGGGAGGCATCTAGATGGATGTTGAAGTCTCCCAGGAGGATCAGCGGGGTGCCATCCTCTGGGAAGGAGCTGAGCAGGATGTCGAGCTCATCGAGGAAGCACCCCAGGGGACCTGGAGGGCGATAAACAACTATAATGTACAGGTTAATAGGGTGGTTGATTAACACAGAGTGGTATTCAAAACTAGTAATAGATATATCAGAGAGGGGGGAGAACAGAGAATGACCATGAGGGGGAGAGTAGCAAACCAGTACCACCTCCGCGACCAGACGGCCGGGGGGTGTGAGAGAAGGAGAAGGAGGAGGAGAGGGCAGCGGGAGTTGCCGTGTTGTCCGGTGTGATCCAGGTTTCGGTGAGGGCGAGAAACTGGAGGGACAGGAAGGAGGCATAGCCGGAGATGAAGTCTGCTTTCCGTGTGGCAGACTGGCAGTTCCAGAGCCCCCCTGCATTGGTGAAGTTCTCACAGGGAGTCAGCGAGGGGTAGCGGAGGTTGGACGGGTTGCGTCGCCGTGGAGGGCCATGTCGTTGGAAGCGGGTTCTAAAAGGAAGAGAGCAGACAGGGATAGGGAGAACACACATAAACTGGGATGGAGTGTCGCTCTTCCAGATGTCTTTTGAAATGCACACAGCTGATTGCAAGTGGTTAACAGCTGTGTGAGACACTTCGCAAGCACGGATAAATAAGTACTACCAATTAAAAAGTACAATAACGCGAAACTAACAGCCTAGTCAATCTAACAATCTAACAAACAGCCAATCGCGGAACAAACACAAACTAGCAATGCAAATAATATGATCAGCGTTCAATCTAACAATCTAACAGCCAATCGCGGAACAAACACAAACTAGTAATGCAAATAATGTGATCAGCGTTCAACGAGGTCTAATTAAAATCACGCAAACTGCGGCCAGTACGCTTAAAAACGACACTACCTTACGCGGGACAGTTAAAAACAGCTCTTGATACGGAGGAAAGAAGATGCACTCTTGACCTTCACAGTCTTGCCCTTCATATTTGGGAAAATCAGATTGTAAACATAGTTTTGAAGCTTCTTTAAGAAGGAATCAGAATTTTAAAGCTTGCTTGCAAAGCTTGGAAAGTTTCCAGTTGTAGTGTTGTATCCACCAAGATTTATGCATTTCTCCCGCTAGCTAGCTAGCAATCTATCTGTCTGTCTCTCTCTCACTATCTATCTATCTAATAACAATGATAAGTGTTATAACTATAGAAAACTAAAAATTGTAGATAGAAAAGCAGCCAAGAGCCCGCGTAGCCCCCCTCACTAAGGAGCTGCACGAGCTTGTGGCTAACGCTACCAAGAAGCTAGACGTGGCATGGCCGGACCCCCCGCCCCCCACCAAGTCTAAGCTGGACAACACTTTTTACGCAGTACCATAGAGGCAAACGCGCTCCAGACCCCTTCCCTTCCTCGAGGATGCACACTCGGAGGTAGATCGTTCATGGAAAACCCCCTATGACGCACAAGCTCTGGTGCAGGGCTACCTGCCGTACACCAACCTCGACCGGGCTGCTGAACATGGCTACTCTGTTATGCCTCCCTTAGAAGAGAGCATAGCCTGTTACCTGTCTCCTGCCAAGGGGAGAGGAGGTAAGCCACTTTGTGTGCATCGCAAGCTATTGGCCGGGGCATGGGTTTTCAGGTGGCCATTCACCCCAACTCTGGCTCATCTCTGTCCCACAACAATGCTACCCTCAGCAGCAACAGCTGCTGCGGCAGCGAGGCCCAGCTCCCAAACGCAGATCGGTGCCACCATTTCTTATCCCGTCAGCTCTTCCAAGCTCTCTTCCAGCAGGCCCACCTCCCGTTACAATGTTAGCAAGGCTAAAGCCTGCTATACCCCAAGCAGTGCCACTCTGCCCCACTGTTTGTCCAGCAATTATTTAAAACAGCCCCAATTTCTGTTAAGCACTGTGATAAACCCTGTGCTAGGGCCCCCTCCACTCGCTCTCTCTACACATATAAATGGGCTTTTTTTTCTTTTTTTTTAAATGGTGCTAGGAGCATTCCCATGACCCTTTTCGGTGCACAGTAGGGGTCATATTATCTTTTTTGCAGGAGCTGTTTGACAGAGGCCTCTCCCCGTCAACACTCAAGGTGTATCTAGCCACTATATCAGCTTGCTATTATGGTATTGAGGGCAATACTCCTGGAAACCAAATTCTGGCCTCCCGTTTCGTTAAAGGTGCGCCCCCCACGACAGGAATTTATGCCAAGCTGGGACATACCACTGGTCCTAAATGCTCTGATGGACGCACCCTTTGAGCCCTTAGAGACCATTAGTTTGAAATTGTTGTCCCTGAAAATGGCTTTGTTGATAGCACTTACCTCAACAAAACGTGCGAGTGACATTTCAGCCCTGTCGGCTAATAACGGGTGTATTCAGTTTTGGAGTGGCGATGCCAAGGTAGTCCTGCACCCCAATCCAGCTTACATTCCTAAGATTATCACTTCGCAATATAAGACGAGAGTGGTGGAACTAGCAGCTTTCTACCCCTCCCTTTTGAATCTGAGGAGGCTCGCCGGACAACAACTTTCACATTGGATCGTTAATGCCATTGTCATGGCATACACTGCATCTGGCAGGACACCACCAGAGAAAATAAGAGCCCATTCTACTAGAGGCATTTCCTCATCCTGGGCTCTTTTCAGGGGTGTTTCATTGGGGGATATTTGTCTCGCAGCAAGCTGGGCATCTCCACACACCTTTGTCAAATTCTACAATTTAGATATCACAAACCAGTCTGTGACTCATATTGTCCCGTCAGCTACTGAACATTTGGGGTCGTAGAGAAGGGGGGTACAAATACAAATAAAATAAAACAATGCTAGTTCTATTTCTGAATACATTAGCCTTTGGAGTACTCTCAGGTTTTTACTTGGAGTGGTAAAAAGGTTATATCATTCCCAGAAATATAGGTGACGTTGAGTGATCGGCTGAAAGAGGTAACCAAAATATGATTGAATGTGTTTTGTTTTTTTTCCCACATGTTTGCAGATAGTGATGGTCATAATCACCACTCTAGCTTGCCAACTGACAGGCTGAACTACCT